>CM042164.1:41145374-41228435 GCA_023376005.1 Doryteuthis pealeii
AACAGAAACAAATTTAAATAAAATTTTTTTCAAATTTAAAGAAAAAAAAAAATTTAAACAAGAAAAAAACAACAAAAGATTTTTTACACTAAAATTATAACTGATTTTGCAAGTACCAAACTAAGTTTTAGAATGAGCTCATTGTAAGTATGGATGGATCATAAACTACCATCATCAATAGGGAATGCTCCATCTCTAAACAACTTTAAGGCAATGTTAGATAATCTGTGGAAAGAGAATAAATATTCTGTGCAATTAAGATGAATGTTTATAAGGAACAGCTGATGGGTCTCAGACCAAATATACAAGCTGAAAAGATATTATTATTATATATTATTATTATTATTATTATGAATGTGACTAGCTAAGATAGTATAATGTTCACAGATGACCCCTCTTCTCCCAATCCCCCCACCCCCCAATAATTCTGTACTTTTAAATGGACTCATCAATTTCGATGCATGAGGGTTCATTCCAATAACAGCCTACCAGTGTTTTTGTTTATAGTGATGAAAGCTTGTGTTGGACCATCCACACTTTTTGACACAACGTTGATAGGAAGAATTAGTGCACAAGGAATGCCACAAACTGAATCAATGCCTGACCTCAGGATTTTCAAGTTTAGGGTTTTCCTTCTCCTAGACTGGTGACCTATCCAAGGTTAAAGAGCCCAATCTGCCCTACTTTTATCCATAGCTGGAGGGAGAATATATGGATTTATACCTTTCCAATGGTATTAGCCTAATGGATAAGGAGTTAGTTCCCAAGTCCGAGAAGGTTCCAGAGTCTACAAGAAAATACCTGAAGAAGGCAGAGGGCACATTGGCCGAAATGTTGTACAGTAACAATGAAGATGAGGACAATAGTCCGATAATACAAATCTTATTATAATGGAGATAGTGTGTTTTTTCTGTCTGTAACCGAAACTTTTCCTATAAGTCACATTCTTTGTTATGATATCACATTCTCCATGATTCTTATATTTATCTAACCTCAATTATTAATTTATATATTAATTATTAATAAATTGTGTATATATTTTAATTACTGTTAACTATGTTTACATACTGAAACATTGCAATTATATTTATATATATACACAAAAATAGCGGTTTACAGTGTGAACGGGAAAGGCTTATTTGCTATAATATTAAAAAAATCGAATTTTAAATATGTGCTTAGTATTATTGATTTCTAACTGTTTTGGTTTTATTTTTAAATGAATATAAGCAAAATCTCTTAAATGAATCTTAAATGAATTCATTAACAAGATAAAATAACTGTTTTTATTCTTTACTTCCTCTTATAATAAATACTTAAATTAGAAAAAATAACAATGAAAGACGAGAGTGATGGAAGAGGAAGTTTCAGTTGTTCCATTTGCTTCTAGTATATACTCCTCTGTTTCAAATCTTTTATTATACTCTCTCGTTTCAAATTTTTTTATTGTATTCTTATTTAGTTTCATTAGCCTTTCTAATTTATACATATTTATATTACATTAAAAACTTAATACTTGCTAGTAATACTAAAAGAGGTTATTCAATATTTTGGTAACATGAGGTACAGTTTGGCAACTCCAAATACTTTTATTGAGCTCATGACAGGTGACAACCACACTGGTCTGTGAATACTGACTTGCCTGATACTCTCTGACTGCTTACTCATCATATGACCTCTTTGATGTGCATACATTGAAACTAAATAAGTTTTGCTGGTTGGTTTTATTGTATGGCATTCAACCTTTTTTAACTTGTTGAAACGTACAATATTTTAGACTTAGTGTTATTTTTACAATACATCATATGTCAATATTTCAAGCTTAGAGGGTTATCTCATATAATTTTTTTTTTGAGGCAATTATAATGCGTTATATATAAAATTCGATAATTATTGAAATAATAATTATCAATTTTATATGATATACGCATTGTAATTGCTTAAAAAAATATATATAAATAATAAAATACTTTACTTAACTATGCTCAAGCAAATTATCAAATAATATATTATATATAGTTAGGGTTGTGAAGACATGAAGTCAGGAGTGCTTGGTAGCTGACAGTTTCTCGCCTATGTGATTTTCAAAACAGTCTTAGATTGAAAATCAAAATAGGTAAGAAACTGTCAGTTACCAAGCGTTGTTGACTTCATGTCTTCACTACAATAACTGAGATATACATGCTCCATCAATGATATTGGCACCTTTTTACTTATAATATTTAAAAAATTTTCAGTTACTATAGCTCTATTTTTGATGAAGTATTGAGCACTCTTGGATAGATTACTAATCCTACTACAATGAAAAGATTCAAGTGGCACTGGACACACCAAAACATATAGATATATTATATGGCATATGTCAATAGCATAATCTTTACAGATCATTGCCATCCCTCACAATCCCACCACCAGACCCTTCCTTGCTGCCTTCAAATGACTCATCAAACCTGCTGCATATCCACAAAGTTTGATGCAAATATGACATTGAAAGATTCTTTCCCGTTGAATGAGATGATTCAGATGTAAAATTTGATGCTTATGCACCACCATAATTATATGTATGTGTGTGATATATATATATATATATATTATATATAATATAGTATCAAATTGTCTCTTGAACTTTTTCCATTGTATTGGCATCAGTAAATATCTCACCACAGAACCTTCTGCATGAGCCCTCAAATGACTCATCAAACCTGCTGCAGATCCACAAAGTTTGATGGCAAATATGACATTGAAAAGACTTCCTTCCCGTTGAATGAGATGATTCAGATGATAAATTTGATGCTTATGCACCACATAATAATTGTATGTGTGTGTGTGTGTGTGTGTTGTGTGTGTGTGTGTGTGTGTGTGTTGTATATTATATATTATATAATATATATATATATAGTATCCAATTGCCTCTTGACATTTTCATTAGTTGTGGCATCAGATAATCCAAAAGTGCTCAATATATTAAAAGCATAGAACAGTAATAGTAATAATAATAATAAATAATATAATATTAGTGAGGAAAAATTAAGGGTTTACACATATCTATAAATTAAATCAAGATGTGCTGATAGCAAGGGTTCCCTTGACTCTCTTGCTATTTGTCCTATCAACAATCACTCTTGGTAAGTCCTCTAGATAGCATGCAGTGTCTGCACAGAACTGTGAATGTAAGTTTTTGCATGTACTCATGCATAAGTCAATCTTTCTAGAGATGATCCATTAGTTCATGGAGTTCATTTTTTAAGCTAAGGGTTACGATTAGTCATTGCTTATGCTATTGTTCAATAATTCATTACATTGTTTTTTATAAAAAAAAAATAGAATGTTTTTTTATAACTAAAAAAAAAAAAAAATTTAAATGTAAAAAAAGATTGGGTGGGGTGGGGTGGTTCTGGAATGGATTCATGGCATTTCAGTTTATTTTAAGTGTGGAAAATTGATTTACAAGCAGAACAAATTAAACTCAAGTCAAGGTACACTGTACATCTTTTATTGAATAATTTAAATATGAACAAGATACAAAGATGCTTTTGGCAATTAGTTTCAATGAAAAAATAAAAATGAATATATTTGAATTTAAATGGGATATCATTTTAGAAAAGAAACTGATATGTTTGTGTTATAACAATTAAATTTTGCATTTTTCATTAGTGATTATATTATGGATCTCTCATAGATTTTCGAAGCTATATGTAATATAATTATATATATATATATATATATTATATATTATATATATATAGTTTAACACTTACCCAGCTATGTTTAGTGGAATGAGAACGGGATACCCCGTGGATTGAATAAAATGGTTGGGTTCAAAGTTTCGGGATGGCTCCCGATTATGACAAGAAGGTCCCGAGTTCGAAAAGAAGGTGCCCGAGGGTTCATACACACAATGACACCACACAGTGATTTGTTATAGTGGTGAAGGCTGTGTTGGACCCATCACATTTTGGCACAGTCGATAGGAAGAATTGGTGCATCAAGGTTGCCACAAACCCAATCAACGACTGACCTCAGGATTTTGAATTCAGAGTTATCCATCTTAGACTGGTTCCATACCCAAGGCCGAAGGGCCCAGTCTGCCCCTACTATTTTAACCCATAGCTGGAGGGAGAATATATGGATTCATATCTTTCCCAAGGGTATTAGTGCTATGTGAAATGCAAGAGCTTCGTCTAGGAATTGACTCGAATCGACGAGTCCATTTTCCTTGACTCTAACCACTAGCCACGCGCCTCAGTTATATTATATATATCTATTTATAATTATATTATATATTATAATAATATATAACACTTATACCCAGCTATGTTTAGTGGAATGAGAATGGGATACCCCGTGGATTGAATAAATGGTTGGGTTCAAAGTTCTGTGATGGCTCCTGATTATGACAAGAAGGTTCCAGAGTTCGAAAAGAAGGTGCCCGAGTCCTACAATAAATACCTGAAGACATCGGCTGAAACGTTTTACAGATAACAATAAAGATGAGGACAATAGTCCGAATAATCCAAATTACTAATTGTTGATATTATATCTCCCCCCCCCTTTTCATACATACATATATATCACACACATTTACCAACCTCTCAGCATGAGTAGGATGTGACATAAGGTCAATTTCTTAAGCAGAGTTCAGAGTTTTCCTTCTCTTAAACTGGTTGCCATACCAAGGTTAAAGAGCCCAGTCTGCCCTACTATTTATCCATAGCTGGACGGAGGATAGTTCGACGCATGCCTTTTCCAAGGGTATTAGCACTATGTGAAATACAAACAGCTTCATCCAGGATTTGAACTCATCTCACCGTGTCCATTTCTTACGATAGTAAGCATTAAACCACGCACCTCCACTTGAATTTCGACCTTATAGAACGATTACCCAAACGTAGTTCTACACCATTTTTTTTGGCCTAAATTTTTTGCCAGCCTGATTCTTTAAGCCGTAGTTAGGCAACCAGTCTAGGAAAAGGAAAACCGGATTCAAAACAGCTTTACTCCACTTAAAAATTATTCATGCGTCACATCCTGCCTGAGGCAGAAGGGGGGGGGGTAAATACATTAGAAAAAAAAATCCTATGGGCACGTGGAGGAATTTTTTTTTTTTTTTTTTAAAGGTTTACGTGAACACACACTCAATAAAAAAAGGCTCCCCCCACCCCATATTTCATGTAGAGACTGGTAAGTAATGCAGTCATACAAGTTATGCTCTATTAATCCTGACCTTGTAGATTTCTAAGTAAATAGTTTGACTTCCTGTTGTGTAGAATAGAATCAGTATTTAACAATGGCTGAAACGAACAAAAAAGATAAAAAAATAAATAAAATAAAACAAAATGGTGGAGAAAAAAGACATTGATGACAATGAAAAAAAAAAAAATTGGGCAATTTTCAAAAGACACAAAAATTTTAAGTTATGAATAATATATATATATATATATATATATATATATATATATATATATCTTATTATAATGGAGATTGTGTGTTTTTTCTGTCTGTAACCAAACTATATTACTACTCAAGTCACAATTTCCTTAGTTATTAACGACACATTCTCCATGATTCTATTTCTATTTAAACCTCAATTAATAATAAAACTGTTTGACATTATTAATACTGTTGGCCTTACCTAAATACTAATAACATGCAATTGTATTTATATATACAACAAAATACCAGTTTTCAGTGTAAACGTAAAGCTAATTTGCATATTGATATTCAAAAAAAAACTGATTTTAATAAAAATGTTCTTGGTATTATTGATTTCTAATTGTTTGGTTTTATCTTAATGAATATGAGTAAAAATCTCTTCAATAAATCCTAAAAGAAATTCATTAACAAGAAGAAATAACTGTAATTTTATTCTTTACTTCCTATTTTAACTAAATAGTTAAATTAGGAAAATTTAGCATTGAAAAACGGAAGTGATGAAAGAGTAAGTTTCAGTTGTTCTATTTTCCGATTATACCCCCTCCGTTTCAAATCTTTTTATCTGAATTCTTAATTAGTTTCATTAGCCTTTCTGATTTAATCTAATATTTTATTACATTTAAACTTAAATACTTGCACCCGGAGGGTGCATATATTTGCTAGTATATATAAATGACATGGTATGTACTTTGCAAATAATAAAACAACAGGCTACCTTTTGTTCAATTTTGGCCATTATCATGAACACCCACTTAAAGGGAGGGATGTCAAGGCTTTGTCAATATATATTCATTCATTTGCACAGTTATATGGTTTAAAGCAGATCTAGTCAATACTAATAATTTTAAAGAGATCTATTTGACCCATACATGGAACCCTAATAGGTACTACAACTCTACATTAGAGTGGATCTGGGAGTAATGGCAATGAAGGGGTACTCCATACTCTCCAGAACTCCTTAGTACTGGATGCAGTATGGTGTCATATCCAGGACAGAACAATGCCTTGAACTGAACCAAACAAAAATGAATGTACAGATAGATCTATCCATTTTTCACTAAACTTACTGTTGGATTTTTTGGGATATAAGGCGTGTGATAGATTCCTACTCTAAATATAGACTCGTTGACTATCACGTGACCCGAGAAAGATTCCTATTCCCCAATAACTGGCAGTGCTGCTGCTGCTGGTGTATTTATAGAGGTCTGATTCTTAACCTTGGCTCATTGCTATTTGGATTATCTTGGATGTCGGACTTACAAAGAATACTATAACACCGGATTCTTATTGGCTTGCTTACTTATTTACTACATCTGGAACTAAGGATGCCGGCCAGATACTTAACACTTACTAGTTATAATAGTATTGTATCCAGAGGCGCAGAAATCTAAATTAATCCAGGAAAAAAAAAAAAAAAATAAGGTAATTTATTCAGGAAACAAATTTGAAAAAAAAAAAAAAAAAAAAAAAAAAAGTTTACAGCAGGCCCCTTTGCTCCCCAAATTTTTGGTTAGCTCAGTCGGTAGAGCGTTCGGCTAGAAACCACAAGGTTCCTAGTTCGATACCTGCCCTCGCCAACTCAGCGTATGAGTAGCACAGGGATCTGTGCCGTAAAGTAAGGAGCTGATGGTAAGTGTGGCCTAAAGTCGGTATCAGCTGGACAGCGAGGGAGTCTATCCCCTTTTCACTAGCACTAGACCAAGGAGATTTTTTTTGCTATAAGGAAGTAAATGATCTGCCATTATTGAATCACCGTAAATGATACCCTTTTTTTTGCCAAATTGTTAAAATCACTAGGACTGCATGTTTTAACAAGAAAATATCATAAAACGTCTATTTAGTAACAATTAAGTTCATTAATGCGCAAGTACAATTTTATGGTAGGAATTTAGTCACTTAAAGTTCAAGATTACCGCGATACTGGACGATTTATCATGAAAACAAACATTTCAGTTAGTTTCCATTAATGATGTAGGACATAAAACTCATTGAGGGAGTTCAAAGGAAAGCTACTAAAATAATGAATGATTTTTAAAAAAAACCTTTTGTATGAAGAAAGACTTATGAACCTTGACTTACCAAGTTTGGTTTATCGACCTACAAGAGGGGATATGATCAAAGTCTACAAATATACCCATGGATTTTATTCAATGCACTTTGATCTACTAAACATTGCTCAAAATATCAATACCAGGGGTCATATATTAAAACTCTTTAAAAAATGTTGTAAAGCAAATGCAAGACAAAATTATTTTAGTAACAGAGTGGTGAATACATGGAATAAACTACCATCATCAATAGTGAATGCCTCATCTCTAAACTCCTTTAAGGCAATGTTAGATAATCTGTGGAATGATTATAAATATTCTGTGGAATTAAGATGAATGTTTATAAAAAACGGCTGACAGGTCTCAGACCTAATATACTAGACAAAAAGATATTATTTACTTCACTCGTCAATAGTGAATGCCCCATCTCTAAACTCCTTTAAGGCAATGTTAGATAATCTGTGGAAAGAGTATAGATAATTTGTGGAAAGAGTATAAATATTCTGTGGAATTAAGATGAATGTTTATAAGGATCAGCTGACAGGTCTCAGACCTAATATACTAGCAGAAAAAGATTTACTTCACTCGCTAATAGTGAATTTCAACTGTTATTATCCAGAATACTATACACAATAATAGTCTTTAGCAGAGAAACAATTTAAATGAAGAAACTAAACAAAGTCCTTCAAATACTAATACCTTTGTTTAACCAAACCTCAAGCCAGTTGATTTGACATGACATTAAAGTCTACCGGAATAGACGTTACAATTCCAATAATCAAGTTTTGACATTAAGAGTGATTAGCATGATGTGTTTTGGCCCACATATCATTTACTCCTTTTATTAGTCAAACAAAGAAAGTTCAAGATTTGGCATAGACTAAGTGTTTCCCAATCTGCTTAACAATTCGTTCAAATGAAGCGAGATTTCTAGACAGAGAACACTAGATTAAAACCTCACAAGATTAACTTAATCTTTCTCCCATTCACAGGTTAATAAATACCAATATTTAATCTAATGTAATAAAAGGGCATGAATACCAATATGTAAAAAAAGGGCATAAATACCAATGTTTAATCTAATGTTAAAAAAGGGCATAAATACCAATGTTTAATCTAATGTTAAAAAAAGGGCATAAATACCAATATTTAATCTAATGTAAAAAAAAGGGCATAAATACCAATATTAATCTAATGTAATAAAAAAAAAAGGGCATAAATACCAATATTTAATCTAATGTTAAAAAAGGGCATAAATACCAATATTTAATCTAATGTAAAAAAAGTCATAAATACCAATGTTTAATCTAATGTAAAAAAAAGGCATAAATACCAATGTTTATCTAATGTAAAAAAAGGGCATAAATACCAATGTTTAATCTAATGTAAAAAAAGGGCATAAATACCATATTTTAATCTAATGTTAAAAAAAAGGGCATAAATACCAATATTATCTAATGTTAAAAAAAGGGCATAAATACCAATATTTAATCTAATGTTAAAAAAAAGGGCATAAATACCAATATTTAATCTAATGTTAAAAAAGGGCATAGTTAAAAAAAGGGCATAAATACCAATATTTAATCTAATGTAAAAAAAAGGGCATAAATACCAATATTTAATCTAATGTAAAAAAAAGGGCATAAATACCAATGTTTAATCTAATGTAAAAAAAAAGGCATAAATACCAATATTTAATCTAATGTTAAAAAAAAGGGCATAAATACCAATATTTAATCTAATGTAAAAAAGGGCATAAATACCAATATTTAATCTAATGTTAAAAAAAAGGGCATAAATACCAAATTTTAATCTAATGTTAAAAAAAGGGTAAATACCAATATTTAATCTAATGTAAAAAAAAAGTCATAATACCAATGTTTAATCTAATGTAAAAAAAGGGCATAAATACCAATGTTTAATCTAATGTAAAAAAAGGCATAAATACCAATGTTTAATCTAATGTAAAAAAGGGCATAAATACCAATGTTTAATCTAATGTAAAAAAAGGGCATAAATACCAATGTTTAATCTAATGTAAAAAAAAAGGGCATAAATACCAATGTTTAATCTAATGTAAAAAAAAATGGCATAAATACCAATGTTTCATCATAACTTTATATTTTCAAAGTTCCATTGCAATCATTTTTTTTATTACATTGTCAATAATATTAATTTGTTATATGGCTTAAGGAATACCTATTCAATTCTAATAATTTTAAAGATACCTATTTCACCCATACATAGGACCCTAATAGATACTACAATGCTGCATTAGAGTGGACCTGGAAGTAATGGCAATGAAGGGGTACTCCATAACCTCAGTACTGGATGCAGTATGGTGTCATATCCGGGACAGAACAATGCCTTGAACATAACCAAACAAAAAGTATGTACAGATAGATCTATCTATTTTTCCCCAAATTTAGTAGTTATAATTGCCAACCCCTCAGCACAAGCAGGATGTGACAGTTTAACAGGTTTGAATTCAGAGTTATCCTTCTCCTAGACTGGTTGACTAGCCATGGTTAAAAGAGCCCAGTCTACCCTACTAAGGTGATGAAAAATACAATTTAAAATTAATAATACACAATTGTTCTATCGTTTGCTCTTTCTACTTGTCTAGAGTTGCATGTGCTTCACTAATCAAATTTTTATAAAGTTGTTGTTTTGTTGTTTTGCAGGTCTCTAATGAATATATCAAAAGAGCAGCTGGTAAAAAGAAACTTTGTATATTAAGTAACAGATAGAAGAATAAAAGGAAAGTTATTTTAAAACTCCTAAACTCAATTCAAAATAAGCTACAATGTCACCCTGAGTTGGATACAATGCTAACATTGGTAGGGGTGGGGCTAAGGGAGAAACCGACACTGTCTTGATATTCAGCCCAAATCTTTTGGTTAGATTCCAGTCTTATAGATTATAGAACTTTTGTTAACAGACTTGAAATGGGCATCATGCACACGTTTGATGATGATAAGGAGGAGGAGAAAGCAAAGACGAGAAAAACTAAGAAAATAAATTATTCTGGGATAATATTAGCAAAAATAAAAAAATAAAAAAATAAACAAATAAATGATGCTGATAGCTTTTAATTCAGTGCGTCCTGGGACACACAGATTTGATTTGAATGAGTCCCCAGTGTTTTATTATGACTACTAGCAGATATATGCACCCTCCGGGTGCAAGTATTTAAGTTTAATGTAATAAAATATTATATTAAATTAGAAAGGCTAATGAAACTAAATAAGAATACTGATAAAAAGATTTGAAACAGAGGGAGTATAATAAAAAATAGAACAACTGAAACTTACTCTTCCATCACTCTCGTCTTTCATTGTTATTTTTTCTAATTTAATTATTTAGTTAAAAGAGGAAGTAAAGAATAAAATGACAGTTATTTATTCTAGTTAATGGATTTCATTTAAGATTAATTGAAGAGATTTTTGCTTATATTCATTAAAATAAAACCAAACAGTTAGAAATCAATAATACTAAGCACATATTTATTAAATTCGATTTTTTAATATTAATATGCAAATTAGCCTTCCCGTTCACATTGTAAAGCACTATTTTGTTGTATATATAAATATAATTGCATGTTGTTTGTATGTAGACATAGTTAACAGTATTAATAATGTAAGACAATTTTCTTAATAATTGAGGTTTAGATAAAAATAAAATCATGGAGAATGTGATGTCAATAATTAAGAGAATTGTGACTTGAGTAGGAATATAGTTTTGGTTACAGACAGAAAAACACACAATCTCCATGATAATAAGATATATTTTAGAGAAAATAACTGTCTTTTTATTCTTTACTTCCTCTTTTCACTAAATACTTAAATTAGAAAAAATAACAATGAAAGACGAGTGATGGAAGATTAATTTCAGTTCTATTTTTCGATTATATCCCCCTCTGTTTAAAATCTTTTTTATCTGCATTCTTATTTAGTTTCATTAGCGTTTCTAATTTAATACGATATTTCATTACATTAAAACTTAAATACTTGCACCCGGAGGGTGCATATATTTGCTAGTTATAATAATGGAGATTCGCTTCTGGTTTTTGTAACAAAAACTACATCACTGCTTACGTCTCTATACCTGAAATTGTCATAACATAGAATAAATACTCAAAATTTGAGCATGCAACATTAGACAGTCCTCATTGTTTTTTAAAACAAGTTTTAATAGATACATCCCCAGTATCATATATTTATATATAGTTTGTTTTATTTTAATAGATATTCAAAGTTAATAGAACTTAGTTTCAAATTGTTTTATTTTTTTTTTACTCCTTTAATAAATTTCATGATTTATGGTTCAAACTCTCCGACATTTAATTTTCACCTTCTCAAGCAATATCTTTCAAAAATCTATTTTTACATTGCCTGATAATAGGGTTTTTACCTTCATTCTACTATTTGATAAGAGGGGCGCCACCTTTATTCTACTATTTGATAATAGGTTTGGTTCGGTTGGTTGGGTTTTTGCTAGTTAAATTAATATTTTTACACAAGAGTTCACAAGACAAGTATGATCAGATTCTACTGTATTTAAAAATGCATTGAACACAAAAATTATCACATGACCAAAAGAACAATGGTTTTTTTTTTGTGTGTTTGTGTTTTTTTTTTTATGTATGTCAAAACAGAACAAAAAGAAAAAAAAAATATGAATAGAAAAAAAAGGAAATCAAAAATCAAATTGTTAGAATACTAAATCTAAATCTATAAAGCATTACCTTTAGGTAAATAAGACATCAAGGTTATCCACTACACAATAGGGAGACCCTAAGAATGGTCAAGTCTTAACTGTATATAAAGGTTTACACAAGATAAGAAGGGTCAGATTATACTGTATTTAAAATGAAATAGATTTTGGTGGATGAGAGGGTTAATAACTTTCCCCCACATTTATTTGTCCGGAAGTGAATATAATAGCATGATTGGAGTTCAAACTTTCTTAATATGATGTGATAGTCCAGCATGTTAGCAACTACGCAACAGGAAGTCCCATAGGAATGGTAAAGTATCACTGTATATCTTATTATAATGGAGATTGTGGGTTTGTCTGTCTGTAACCGAAACTATATTACTATACAAGTCAAAATTCCCTTTGTTATTTACATCACATTCTCCATGATTTTATTTTTATTTAAACCTCAATTATTAATAAAATTGTTTTACATTATTAATACTGTTGACCATATCTACATACAAATAAAATGCAATTGTATTTATATATACAACAAAATAGCAGTTTACAGTGTAAACGGGAAGGCTAATTTGCATATTGATCTTAAAAATTTTATTTTAATAAATATAAGCTTAGTATTATTGATTTCTAATTGTTTGGCTTTATCTTAATGAATATGAGCAAAAATCTCTGAGATAAATCTTAAAAGAAATCCATTAACAAGAAGAAATAACTGTCATTTTATTCTTTACTTCCTATTTTAACTAAATAGTTAAATTAGGAAAATTTATCAATGAAAGACGGGAGTAATGGAAAATGATGGAAGAGTTAGTTTCAAAGTTGTTCTATTTTTCAATCATACCCCCTCTGTCCCAAATCTTTTTATCTACATTCTTATTCAGTCTCCTTAGCCTTTCTAATTTAATATGATATTTTATTATATTAAAACTTGAATACTTGCACCCGGATATATTTGCTAGTTAAATTAATATTTTTACACAAGAGTTTCAAGACAAGTATGATCAGATTCTACTGTATTTAAAAATGCATTGAACACAAAAATTATCACATGACCAAAAAACAATGGGTTTTTTGTCATGTATGTCAAAACAGAAAAAAAGAAAAAAAAAAAAATATGAATAGAAAAAAAAAATCAAAAATCAAACTATATACAGCAATAATTTCTCTATTTTTTTTTTTTTGCTATTTCAATGCAAAATATCTTATTACACATTGCTCATCTATATTTGTCCACTATTTTTATGGTGACAATTATTTTTATTGTTATGTCACATATGATTACACTCAATATCAAATCAGTTTTGATTGTTACAAAAAGTAGTTTTCTGTTTACATCTTTCACAATATTTTAATTCCAGTTCATGTATGTCAAAACAGAACAGAACAGAACAAAAAAAAAAAAAAAAAAAAAAAAAATCAAAATCAAAAAACAAATTGTTAGAATACTAAATCTAAAATCTATAAAGCATTACCTTTAGGTAAATAAGACATCTCCATGCTCGTTGTCAATCTGTTATCACAATGTTAAAACGGAATGGTAAAACATTAAAAGAAAAAGAAAAACACCAACACAGAATTTGGCAACTCCAAGAATGAAAGTTTGGTATCAACCATCCACTCAACCATTCATGCTTACACAAGAGGTTAGCACTTGATTTTATTTATTTATTTATATACATATACATATATATATATATATATATATATATGAAATAAAGGTCAAGACACCAGCAGCAGCAGCAGTACAACAATCAACAAGAATATACATCAACAAGACACTTTTGAGAAAAGGCAACACCAACACCAACAATAACAACGACGACAATAGAAACAACGGTTATGGAAACGCACACACTTCATGCTGAGAGGAAAGTCACCTTACTTGCCATAATAAATGATGAAGGGAGGAGACTACAGGAAATGGGAACCCTTGTATACAGCACAACTAACTCATTCACTCCTCGGTACACATGTATTGTATACAACTATGTTTGCCTAGTACATATGTAGCAAGCACAAGCCCTGTAAAAAATAAACATGGGTTGCTATAGAACTGGGCAAAAGAAGAAAGTGAGTGGGCAATGACATTTTTCACACAATTTCGTAGACAAAAAAAAAAAAAAAAAAAAAAAAAAAAAATCATGTTATATATATATATATATATATATATATAGTTATAGTTAATTCTTTGTTATTATTATTGGAGAAATGATTATAAAGTGCTCAATTACTTCTGTAAGAGCTGCATTTATTTATAGTCACCAATACATTTAAAAGTCTGTCTTACCAATGGTTTCGGAACATTACTTTTAGGTGATTATCTGTCATCAGAAATGGATAATCACCTAAAAGTGATGTTCCGAAACCATTGGTAAGACGGACTTTTAAATGTATTGGTGACTATAAATAAATAATAATATATATATATATATATATATACTAGCAAAAGTACCAGACTATATATAAACATTGGACCATAAATAGGTGAGATATTCCAAGCTGAACAGCTTAGACTGCGATTTTGTTCACTAAAATTAAAATAAACTGCTGGTATAGCTATAATAGAACGCAGGCAGCGAACAATATTTTATTATCAGCAGCAGCTGCGGAAATGCAAATTGTGATTTAGGTTTAATTAATTATATTCCTTAATCAGTAAAAATCAATAACCAAATTTGGCAGGTTTCTTTGTTAGAAGGATATTAAGGTGTATGCAAGATTTTGAATCTGACTGACCTCCTGTTTCGGAGTTATATGTCAACACGTACATACCAAACTTCCTTATATATATATATATATATATGGTTGAGAATAGAGGAACGTGTGGATATAACAACACAGCATAAATTCAATTGATATTTTGCCTCATTTTGGATGAAGCTTCTTCTGAACTTTATTGACAATAAAGTTCTGAAAAAGCTTTATCCAATAATGTGGCAAAATATCAATATAATAATATAATAATGATAAATAATAATTTAATAATTTAGTAATAATAATATGATAATAATATTTAAAAAGAATAGATAAATAAAAAAAAAGTCAAAGAAAGTCAAATGATAATCGAGTAGTTTATAGGAAAAGCAGATTAAGAAAAGTCAATTTCATTTTCTCTATTCTATACATATATAAAGGGCAGTTGTGTGTATGTATGGCCGGAGGAAATTATAAACATAAAACAATTAGTGACAAAATAAATATAGGTAAACATTCACTATCACCTGATCTTGGTTTGTAAGCAAAAATAATGAAGATTTGATTTATATTCGTGAAGATAAAAAAAAAATAAAATCTAAATGATAACAGAATGGAATTTTTTTTTTTTTTTTTGCATTTAATAGTAGACATTAATTATTCTTTTCAGAGTGACTGAATCAATGCAAGGTCTTTTTTATGTAGGGATTTGAATGGGGCATCCTGTGAGGATCAAAAATTACGATTCAGTAATAATGGATCTGCAGCCTAACTTTAAAATGAAATCCCTCCTCTACCCTGGCGACACCGGGTAGCTGCTTCTAGTTTGGTAATAAAAGACAAAGTTCAAAAGATTTTACACAGAAAAAAAAAAAGGATATTTATAATCAAAAGAAGAAAAGTATATCTATAAGCAGACAAGGAAGAAATGTCAAGAGTTATAAATTGACAATCATGTCAGTTCGTAACTCTAAATATTATCTTTCTTCCTTGTACGCAAGGCAATAAGAAAAAAAAAAAAAAAAAAGTCAATGACAATGAAAATAGAACTTAACCCTCTTATAATTATCTAATAAGCTTAGTCTGGCACGGGATCATGGGGAGATTTATGGTGGTAGGATGTGACAATGCTGGTTTAACATAGTGATCCTTGGGTTATCAACCTTTTTCAGGTCATTTAAAGCCAAATCAAGTCATTTTTGATAAACAAAGGATTTGGGTTGCTTACAGTTGCCGGACCCGAGAAGGGTTGGACATGCTTGTTGGGGCTTTGTTGTGACATGTCTAGGGTAGCAATGAACAGTGCGCATGAATGGGATTTATGATAGAACAGCTTGATCTTATGCTCTCTCTCTCTCTTCTCTCTGAAAAAGAACCCACGAGCCTAGAAAGAAGTAAACAACCCCTTTTTGACTAAACGACTTTCATATGTTATTCCTTTGAGCTAATGACAACTACTACAACCTGATTTGGCCCCTATACAACATATCACAGATTACGAAATAGATAAAGGACACCCCCAAAAAAACCCAACCCCCCAAAAAAAAAAAAAAAAAAAAAAAAAAAAACAAGTTATTTCAAGATCATCTTATTTCATTTATATGGGAACCCATTTTGAATATCTTGAGAACCAATTGCACAGTCATCATGAAACTTGGCAATCAGTAAGAGGGGACCTTACTGCACATGTGTGAACACTCTCCCATGGGGTAACTCATTTGACATTGAGTATTGTGTGACTGTTGCATAAGAACCAAGTGAGTAGATTCTTCATGACTTATGCAAAGGTATTTAGCAAAATATTGCATCACCAGGTTTGTCAGCACCCCCCCCCCCCAAGCCCCTAAGGCTTTTTAAGAATTTTAAAAAATTTTAAGAATTTGGCTTGTTGCAACTTTTGGCTTTTTTCTTAAAAGATAAAAAAAATAAAATAAAAAGACGAAAACTACTTATACATACATCTATACATAAACAAATAGGTACAAATCCATATACATGCATATAAATACACACACACACATTATATATATATATATATAAGCTCAATGAGTAGAGTGTCCAACTAGGAGCCACAAAAAAGCCCTTGCCAACTTAGTGCATGTGTAGTGCAGTAAAGTGAGGAGCTGATGGTAGGTGTAGTGCTCCACCTCAGACATCAAAACAATCTCCTTGGTCTAGCGCTAGTGAAAAGGGGATAGACTCCTTTGCTGTCTTGCTGATACTGACTTTAGGCCATCCCGACAACATTTTTTCTTTTTCATGCAATTAAAAAAAAAAAAAAAAAAAAAGAAAAAAAAAAAAAGTAGATAAACAAAAATATACTTAGTATAAAAGAGAGACTTTAAAAACTTAAAGTTTCTTTATTTTTTGTCTTTTTAAAATCATGTATTAAAATACTGAAGAAGATTTTTTTTAAAAATGTGACAAGACAGCTGATGGTGATCCCGAAAGAGGAATCTACAGACTGCTTTAAAAAAAAAAAAAAAAAATGAAAAAACAACTCTGGGATATAAGTATGTGAGCCCCCAAAGGGAATATTTTGTGGCGCCATTGCCTGAAGTGTTTTTAATCATAGATGGATACTTTCGGGGGTAGAGGGGGGGGGGTCAGATCTGCATATCTATATTCCTTCATTAAATGCCAATAAGAGAAGCCAATTAATTAAGATGTACATTTCGGTGTCAAATGAAATATATCCAATTAGTCTACATAAATTGTTGGAAGAAGTTCCAAAGAAACAGTTAATACTTATATCATTAGTATCACCTCAATCTTCAAATGTAAGTAAATGTTATAATTAGACAATTTACGTCACTAACTTATATAGTCTAAAAGTACTAGGGTTGAGCAGTTTAACGATTTTGTTTTTCATATCGATTTCGGTTATTTTTTTTCCTTGATTCCTCTTGTAGCAAGATTCATTTGGCAAGGACTACTAATGGAAGGAGGAGGAAGAAATAAGAGATGATAAAGGTTTAAAAAATAGTGATGAGCCAAAACAGGATGAACGATGGTTTGACCGTAGCATGACCCCAAATGGAGAGTTGAGTGTCAGCCGGAAGTCGGATGTTGACCGCAACCGGAAGTCGGGTGTTGACCGGAAACGGATGTCACGTGGTGACGTGGAACAATGAAGAAAGGTATCGGCTCTTTTTGCCTTCCACCGTTGTAGGATACGGATCGGGCCTCTAGTGGCTAGTATGGGGTCCCAGTAATCAAGTAGTGTTCTCTCTCTCTTTCTCTCTGCCTTTCCTCCTCTCCGATACAGCACACAAGACGAACCTACCCTGGAAATAAAGGCTAGCAGTTGTGACGACATTTCTCGTGTTATAATTTCTATCAACACCATTTTAGCACTGTGAATTTGGAGGCACGTGGACGAGACCCGCTATACAATATACGCCGCTGCCACCTTACAGTTATCGTAGTAGCACTAGAAAAATAGGACAACGTTACTTATATCATTTTGGTACCGTGAAAATATACCACAACGGTACACTCTATTTCTGGTTCAGTTTTGGTTTTTAACACTTTGCCTACTTTAAACCACTCACACTGGCTCTCCCACTAGCGTGATCCTACTGTAAACCGTTGGCAGTGGCTCTCACAAGTGTCACTTGTTTACTCTAAAAAATCACTACGTGAACACCTTTGAGTTCTGAGGTGAATAGATAGTGAACTTTGAAATATCCTATCATACAGGTGAAAAAAATACCAAGAAAATTTGGTACAGACTTAGGGGGAAATTTGGTTGGTAAAGAATTAAATTCTCTATCTTAAGTTAATCCCACCATTGTGATCCTACCGTGAGCTGTTTGCATCAGCTCACACATGTGTCACTTGCTGACACTAAGTGAACTTCATTTGAATAGAATGAGTTCTGAGGTGAATAGATAGTGAACTTTGAAATATCCCATCATACAGGTAAAAAAATACCAAGAAAATTTGATACAGCTGCGGGGGAAGATTTGGTTGGCAAAGAGTTAAATGAATATTCTCAATACAAATAATTTACAGTTGTATGGTATTAACGGCAGTTAATGTTTTCAAGTAACTAATAATAAACAATAATAAACTAATAAAACCAATAAGTAAAGTCGTCGGAGTGGCCTAAAGTCGGTATCAGCCAATCAGCGATGGAGTCTATCCCCTTTTCACTAGCACTAGACCTAAGAGATTGTTTTTGCATCTGAAGTGGAGCACCACACCTACCATCAGCTCCTTACTTTACCACACAAATCCCTGTGCTACTGATACGCTGAGTTGGCGTGGGCCTGTATCGAACTAGGAACCTTGTGGTTTCTAGCCAAAGGCTAGAATGAGTTCTTAGGTGAATAGGTAGTGAACTTTGAAATATCTCATCATACAGGTAAAAAATACTAAGAAAATCTGGTACAGCTGTGGGGGACTGGGGGAAATTTGGTCAGCAAAGAGTTAATTTAGTATTTTTTTCTTTCTAAGCAAATCATTAATTCTCTTATAATAATAATTAGATGTTTAGGGGGCCAAATCTTTTTTTCTTTTGGCCATTACGGTAATACCAGCCAATTATTTTCAAGGGGTGCATATGGACTTGACCCGATTTCAAATCCTGGACAAGGCTGTTTGCATTTCCCATAGCACTAATACGCTTGGGGAAAGGTGTGGATCTAATTCCTCTCTCTGTCTCTCTCCAGCGACATTCTCCTGTGAAAACCAACACATGGGCATGCTAGTGTGGGCCGCCCAGCTAGGAACCTACATTGACCAACTATGTGAGGATGATGGATGCTGCACAGAAGTGCAGACTGGGTTCTAAACTTGGTTAAGCAAATGATCTAAGAGAAGGAAAACTCTGAATTCAAACCTGTTAAACTTTGCTTTAAAAAAATGACTTGTGTCACATCTTGATCATGCAAAGGGGTTGGAAAATACCTACAAGGATGGTTTTGGCACTAAATAACCCATGAAAGTTGATATATCATTAAAGAAATTAAACCAAAGGATTCGGCTCACACAAATACACACATATATAAATGAATTGACATTCCCTGCATTTCTTAACAGGTGTGTTGTCTTGATGAAAAGTGCCTAACATTCTGCTCGGAAACCAATGGTAACAATTGCACCTTAAATGTAATGTATACTATAATGAATATATATATATATATATATATATATATATATATGAGGAAGAATGAATAAAGAAAAGAAAGAATAGAATGGATAATAAAAGATGAATTTAATCAATATCACTTACACATTGATTAAATTCATCACTTACATCATTTATCACTTACACATATTGATTAAATTCATCTTTTATTATCCATTCTATTCTTTCTTTTCTTTATTCATTCTTCCTCATATTGTCGGATTCATTTCCAATTTCACATTATATATATATATATATATATATATATATATATATACACACACACATATAATCTAATGTATCTTACACACACACTTGTTGGAACTTCTGCCTAGGATCAGTGTAGTATCTGTGCAGGCTGCTAAGATTAGTGTAGAATCTATGGAGTCTAAACTTTTTTACCATCAACTGTTTCAGTCTGTAGATTTCCCTGTGTTTATTAGTCAACTGTATGACTTGATTTTTAGGTTAATTTCTTCCTTAAACTGGAATTATATACATCTCATCTCGGTTTTGTTTCCCTAGCAAATCTTTCTATGAAACATATAATGAATTCCATATGGATTTTGAAAAGATTTAATTTTTATTTGCCTTGTACAAAGATCTAACATTTCTATTTGCCTTGTATAAGGATCTAACAGTTCTTGAATATATAAAAAGCAACCTTTTCTTTTAAATTATTATTCAAATTCTTTGCTTGTATGTGTGTGTGTTCATGTTTGTGAATAGAGTTTTATACATTTGTGTATTTAAATTCTTAAAAATATATGCGTAAATGAGATCTTTGTGCTTATTCATGCAAATATTTGTTTTTGTGCACATACATACATACATATGTATGTCATTGAATATACATAGAACTCAGGATTGCAAATTCACAGTGTTAATACACAACTGAAATTGTTTAATAAGATATAAAAGAACCAATCCACCAAGTTGAAAAACTAGCTTAAAGTATTTTAGAATGTGCACTTTTTCGTGGTTTTTGTTAGAAAATCGTGTGGGTTTGTCCTTGTGTTTATTTTTGCACTTGGTACAATTTTATGTTTTTAACCCTTTGGCAAGTTTGTTTTGTTTTACAGCATATCAACCTCAGTGGGTCATTTAACGGTAATTTTCACCTTTAGTTGTTAAAATTCCTAGCATAAAATTGTGCGTGCGCATTATCTGAAATGAACTTAATTCTTATAAAGAACACATTTTATGATATTTTTGTGTTAAAGCATGCAGTTGTATTGTTTCCAAAAAAGTTTCTAAGAAGTGATTATTTCGCACGAAGACTTTCAAAATGGCTACTGGCTTGTTTCAACGTGAAAGTCAAACTCTAATTGCCTTATTTGCAAGGAATTTTGACAACTTAAGGTGAAAATTACCCATTTAATGCTAACTAAGTTTTTAAATAAATTCCTTCTTAATGGATACACAATTTTTTTTTATAAACACATTTTTCTATTTAGCCCATAGATGGGACCCTAACAGGTACTACCACTCCGGGTTAGAGTGGACATGGAAGCAGTGGTGATGAAGTGGTGCTCCACATTCCCCAGACCTCCAAAACTGGAACCTCACCATCAGATAGAGTTTAACATCATTCCCAGGACACTAAGACCCTTAGCCACAGTCTTCTAGCACATATATGACCGATATATTGATCGGAGGGGGCCTCTCTATACACTGTGTATACCATTATATATGTTTACAACAATAACAAACAAAAACAATGCAGCCTTCATCCAATTTGACATTACAGATTTTTACCCCTCCATCACAGAAGATACACTAAATAAGGCATTAGAATTGGCAACCGAACACGTAAAAATATCACAGAATGACATCAAAGTGATAAAACACTGCCGTAAATCACTACTCTTCCACAATAACACTCCATGGATAAAAACAAAATTAATTGCTATTCGACGTGACCATGGGTAGTTTTGACGGCGCAGAGGTGTGTGAGTTGGTTGGCATTCTAATACTCTTCCAGCTATCCCACATAATCGACAAGAGAGACATGGGCCTGTACAAGGACGACAGCTTAATTATGATAAAAAATCCCAATGGCCCCATACTAGATAGATATAGAAAAAACATAACCAGCATACTAAAATCACTAGGATTTAAAATTAAAATAAACCTAAAAATAGTAAATTTCTTAGATGTAACCCTAAATTTAGAAAAAGGAATATTAGAACCTTACAAGAAAGAAAACGACATCTCTCTACATACACACCTCTTCAAACAACCCACCATCCATAATCAAACAAATACCAAAATCAATTAGCCGCAGGCTATCTGACAACATCAGCATCTTCAACAAAAATAAAAATATATACACGACAATGCATTAAAAACCAGTGGTCATAAACAAAAATTAGAAAACACACCACCAAAAAACAAAACAAGACAAAGAAATATCATCTGGTTCAACCCACGATACAACAAATGTGTAACATCCAACATTGGTAAAGATTTTTTATCACAGATATTGAGCACTCTTCTAATAACACTGTACGTTGGATTACTACTGCTTTTTCAAGTATAATAGTGCCAACCATACACATTGATATATATATGTGTGAAGAGAAAGTGGAAGTGAATCCGACAGTATGTAATATAGTGAAAAATTGAAGAAAAAACACAAGTTCATAAAAAGAGTGATGTTTATTTTGCCAACACTGCAGTGTTTCGATCTGTTTCAATAGATCTTCATCAGGGCTTTTGTTAATTTGAGGGAGAATAAGAAGACTGTGAGAGTCTTTTGCTTTGTCGGTCAATCTATCTAAAAGAAAAATTGTTGAATCAAACTATATATATATATATATATTATATATATATATAAGATTTATCCAAAACTTGGTAGTAAGGGATGATTCTATATGTGATTTCTAAGATCCACTGTACTAATATTGATGATCCAGTATGTATAAATACAGCGAATTTGGAGAGCCGGTTTAAATCAACTTAGATTTATATGGGCCCCAATTTTCGTCGAAATAAATTTATTATGGGATTACTGTATTGAGTTCTTCCTTCCTTTATTGATAAATATATATATCTTATTATAATGGAGATTGTGTGTTTTTCTGTCTGTAACCGAAACTATATTACTACTCAAGTCACAATTCTCTTAGTTATTGACATCACATTCTCCATGATTTTATTTTTTATCTAAACCTCAATTATTAAGAAAATTGTCTTACATTATTAATACTGTTAACTATGTCTACATACTAACAACATGCAATTATATTTATATATATATATATATACAACAAAATAGCGCTTTACAATGTGAACGGGAAGGCTAATTTGCATATTAATATTAAAAAATCGAATTTAATAAATATGTGCTTAGTATTATTGATTTCTAACTGTTTGGTTTTATTTTAATGAATATAAGCAAAAATCTCTTCAATGAATCTTAAATGATATCCATTAACAAGATAAAATAACTGTCATTTTATTCTTTACTTCCTCT
Source organism: Doryteuthis pealeii (assembly GCA_023376005.1). NCBI lineage: Eukaryota > Metazoa > Mollusca > Cephalopoda > Myopsida > Loliginidae > Doryteuthis > Doryteuthis pealeii. Next base: position 41,168,884 of record CM042164.1, read on the forward strand.
TATAACTAAATACTTAAATTAGAAAAAATAACAATGAAAGACGAGAGTGATGGAAGAGTAAGTTTCAGTTGTTCCATTTTTTATTATACTCCCTCTGTTTCAAATCTTTTACTATACTCCCTCTGTTTCAAATCTTTTTATCTGTATTCTTATTTAGTTTCATTAGCCTTTCTAATTTAATACAATATTTTATTACATTAAAACTTAAATACTTGCACCCGGAGGGTGCATATATTTGCTAGTATATATAATATAATGTATGTATGTATGTTCTTTTTCCAAATCCACACAGGGTTTAGATTATTTCCAAATCCTAAAATCTTAACCAATTATGCTTTTCCTGTGACAATAAGTCAGACCAGAGGTCAATTAGGTAGCACTTAAAGTTGGTCATGAACACTGCCTGTTCTGGTCACAGGTTGAGTGTTATGTACTTAAATGAAAATAGATACAAGGAAATAAGTGTAGAAATTATAACACGTGTCACTTCTATATACAGAGCAACCTTGACTTACGAGTGACCCAACTTACGAGTTTTCCAAATTATGAGCTGTCACTGTCAATCTTTTGATTTGTGAGAGCTACAGTTTTAGGTCTGAGAGAGCTTCAGATATGCTTATGTTAAGTTTGCTAAAACATTTTTTATTAATATTTCTCTGAATGTTTGAGATGAGGCTTGAAGATTAGTATTATCTGTGTTATACGGACTATTGTCCCCATCTTCATTGTTACTTGTACAATGTTTCGGACGATATGCCCTCCGGCCTTCTTCAGGTATTTCTTGTCCTACCCCAGCTATGGTTAGCAGAATGAGAACAGGATACCTGCGTCAACTAAATAAAGAGTTAGGTTCAAAGTTCCGTGATGGCTTGTGAATACAACAAGAAAGTTCCCGAGTCCGAAAAGAAAGTTCCCGAGTCCGAAAAGAAAGTTCCCGAGTCCGAAAAGAAAGTTCCCGAGTTCGAAAAGAAAGTTCCCGAGTTCGAAAAGAAAGTTCCCGAGTCTGAAAAGAAAGTTCCCGAGTCTGAAAAGAAATACCTGAAGAAGGCCGGAGGGCATATCAGCTGAAACGTTGTACAAGTAACAATGAAGATGGGACAATAATCCGAATAACGCAGATAATACTAATTTTTTTTTAATTTATGAATAAATGCATCGTCCGAATATTTGTTCTTTCATATTTATATATTTACACACACACACACACACACACACACACCTTGACTTACGAGTGCTTCAATTTATGACTTTTCCGAGTTACGAATTGTCACTTGGTTAATTTTTTGCTTTGTGTTGAGCGCTAGAATTTGAGGTGTGAGTGAGCTTCAGATATTCTTATGTTAATAAGTTCACTAAAAACATTTAAGTTTCCAAATTTATTACACCAAATAAAAATATAATTCATTTAAAAAAAAAACATTAAAAATATATTGCACATAATTCATTATATGAGGGAGCTTCAGATACGCTTATGTTAATAAGTTCACTAAAAACATTACAGTTTCCAAATTTATTACGCCAAAAAATATTTATAGAAAAATGAGAACTTTTCTAATAACAGTACATAATTTATTACATTCCGTTTTATTATATTTTTATACAATACAGAGTTAGTTTTCTAATTAAAAAAAAACAAAACAAAAATTGGTTCCGTGGCTGTCGCTGTACTGAATGAGCTAAGCTGGCCCTAATTCCAAATAGACAAGAGATATATTACTAATTATAAAAGCACTAAGTGATCAGTTGAGAATTGCTATTAAATAGATTGGAAAGAAATAATAATGAAAAAAAAAAGTGAGAATTAAGTTTTCCTTTGTTTTCCTTTTTTCTTTCTTTACAAAGAATAAATCAATATAAATATTCCTAAGTCGTAATTGATTCACTTCTTCACTCTTTCTCTCGAAGAAGAAATGTAAAAGCTGACAATATGCAGCAGATGCTTATCTTTTCTTCTTGCCATCCTCATCTTCTATTTGCTGCTTCATTTGTATTTTGTTAAACAATAAAATGCACTTCCCCCGTTACGCATGATACCTAAACAGACCCCTCTTCCTTGTTACAAGATCTCGCTTCAAATTTATGAGCAATCCCTAAACAGCAGAATCCCACTCGGTTCGTCACGCACAATACCTAAACAACAGAATCCCACTCGGTTCGTCATACCTAAACAACAGAATCCCACTGGTTCGTCACGCACAATACCTAAACAACAGAATCCCACTGGGTTCGTCACGCACAATACCTAAACACAGAAGAATCCCACTTGTTACGCACAATACCTAAACAACAGAATCCCACTCGGTTCGTCACGCACAATACCTAAACAACAGAATCCCACTCGCCTGTTACGCACAATACCTAAACAACAGAATCCCACTCGCCTGTTACACACAATACCTAAACCAGAATCCCAATCAACAGAATCTCTCTCAACTCGTCAAGATCCAAGTGGTGCAGCCATATAGCAGCACTGATATACCACAGCCAGGAAGAATTGTTGCTTTAACTTATCTGTGAGATTATATAGTTTCAAGTAACTAATCTTATAATCTGTAAACAATCAAATCATGCTCCTGGCATGTCCTCTACACGGCATCCAGTGTCCATCTTGGTTAGGCAACCATTCTGAATTCAAACCAGCAATACCCTGCTTAAACAGTCCTTACATGACATCCTGCTCTTTAGGGTAGGTCAATTTTGGAACTGTAAGCCCTCCCATGTGGCAAAAGTTGCAAATTAAGTTAAAGAATTACCACACAAAATATTTTTCTTCAAAACTTTTCCTCCGTTTGAGGAAATAGAATTCAATCTTTTAAAGTGTAATAACTGTTGCAGCTTAATTATTTGGGTAAAAAAAACATTAGTAATCAGCTCTTAATTTCATATCAAAGCCCATTTCTAGAGATTTATTAAGTTTATTTTAAACTGACACAAGACAACCAAATTTGGAGCACCCAGTCAGAATCAAAATCATTGAACTAATGAATTGATCTGTAAGACCAGCTTTCTATTTTAACATATTAATCTTAGCATAGCTTAGTCTGGCACAAGGGCACTGCATGTGGGACCTCCATGAGAAGAACAACACACACACACTGGCCAGCAGTAATGAACTGCTAGACTGTAAAAAAAAAAAACAACAATATATCGGATGTGTCGGTGGTGATTGGGGACATATTTTCAATTTGATTTTTAGTTATATTTTATTTTTCTTTAGTTTAAAATGACAAGCTTTTCTGTTTTAGATATTGAAATTGCTAAATTTTCCAACCAATTTCTAGGCTAAATTTTGTGAAAACAAGGATTTTTTGGTGCATTTTAGTAGATGATATTTGATTTTATTTCCTCAACCAATGGTGCAAGTACAAGATTCTGTTCTCAGTATCAGTATTCATTATACTATGGTGATAAGATTGCGCGATCCATATGCGCAAACTACTTATTTTTTGCCATTCGACTTCCGTCTGTTGAAGCGATAACTTCCGGATTCACCACAGAAAGCTCGCCACAATACCAACATATAACTTTCAGTTTGAGAGAGGTTGATATTTAAAAAAAGTGAAAAATCAACCTACCCTAGTGCCCATGGCAAAGGGGTTGGGTAAATACCGACCATTTACAGATATAAGTAAAATGAAAATCTAATTTTATAAGATAGACCGAAATGTATTTGAAAAAGAAGACTACTGCCATATATTTAAAGATGGTTTAGAATTGAAGTATAACCCAAATAAACAAACATCTAAATGATTGGGTTAGAGCAGAGTTTTTCAACAGCACAGTGAGCTGGGCAATAAATTGATCGAGGTACACCATCAGTATATAATGGGAAAAAAGGTATAAATTTTCACAAAGAAATTACTTAAGTAGAAATAACAGTTTCTAAGATAAAGTTTTTCAACCGGTGTGCAAAAACATTAAAATAATAAAACAAAAAAAATATATTAAAGTAAAATATTTAAATGTAAAATAAAATTAAAAATATTAATATTATAATTTTCAAAAAAAATTAATCATGTAAAAGTAAAAATACCCGTTTCTAAGACAGACTTGAAAAACTCTTTTCTAAGAGTACAACAAATATTTAATTAAAAAAAAAAAATATTAAAGTAATAGAATAAAAATATAAGAGGATGATCAACCGTCCTCAACACTCACGGCACACCTATGAAAGCTTCACGGCACACTGGTTGAAAAACTCTAGGTTAGAGAATTAAACTACCTTATACAGTTCAGGTTTAATCAATGGCCTACATTCCAGGTAACTAAATATGATTAAAAGGCAACAAACTTTAAGATCTCGCACAAAAGATGACACACCTTAACCGAGAAATATAATAAAATCAAGGTGTGTAATGCCAACATTCTTCTCAAAACTTCTTGGATATCAAAACTTGAAGAGACGGGACACGATCAAAAAATTCGGTAACACACACGCACACAATTATAGTGTAATTTTGGTTTAAACAAAGCTATTAGAAGGTAATTTAAGGCTGAATAAAGTCATTTTGGTACCATTATGGAATGTGGCCTACCTTTGGAATGTGGCCTACGAAATCATGTCTCTCTTATAGTATGTGGCCTACCATAAAAAAAAGCATATATAAGGTTATTATAACTGCTAACCCTAACCCTATTTCAGAATATTTTAGATTAAATAGATCTGATTCATGTAAATTATGGATAAATTCTAAAACTATAAGTATGCGCACAGAACGAAGTGTGACAATAATAAAGATATATTATGGCAAAAGTGCAGATAAATTTTGATCCTGTCTTGCACTTCCAGTGCAATAAAAGTGACAAAAATTGTCTAATTAAATCAAGTTACTCATGATTCTTAAACTGAACCTTCCTATCTGTCAATATCTATCTACCCCTCTCTGTTCATATCTATCTATCTATCTATCCACCCCTCTCTGTTCATATCTATATCTATCTATCTATCTAAATCTGTTCATATCTATCTATCTAAATCTGTTCATATCTATATCTATGCACACAAAAAAAATTACTGAAGAGCTCTACAGTGTAGAAATTTTTAATCCTTTATTTTCATTCTCCTCCCCACCCAACCCCACATTAAATGAACCACAAGTCTCCCCCCCCCCACACACACACAAGATGGCTGGAGGGGTCCTAAACCTCAGAATTTTGTGCCTGGGTTCCCAATCACATGACTAAGAACAGCTGTGTTACTTCTATGGCTTTAGTTTTTAATACTTTTTGTTTTATACAACTAAAATATCTCTATATTTTTATTTTTCTGTTTGAGTTTAAACAGAAGGAAAAACCTCAGTTTTATTTTGGGAAATTAAATATCATGGGAAAATAATGAACTGCTTAAGTATGATAAAATATATATAAAATATATGACATACATATATACATATGTTGTTGTTGGCTGTCAACTCGTGCTCGAGTAAAACCATTTCCTGTTCTTTTTTTTTTTTGTTTTTTTTCCCTCATAGTTGAGTGCCAGTAGCATTTGACACTGTATCCTTGTGTTTTCTCAGATGACTCACCAGGCCAGCCTGGAGAGACATACTTTCCACATAAACTACATGTTGGAACTTTTCCCACTTTTAATGTTGCTGGGCTGAAAATTACCCTTTCTAATAGCCCGCTTCAATTTTTGGGGTTTAATTCGGTTGGACTCAAATTCTTTCACAGATCAGTAGATCTTGGCCCTCCAGTCAGGTCTATTACAAACTGGCTTCTCCCAGTCCTCCACAGCAATAGCACTGTTCTTCAGAGTGTCCTTGAGGCAGTCATTAAACCTCATACATATATACATATACATACATGTGCTGCTTATTTCTTGGTTGTAATAATTAAGCAAGACTTAATATTTTTCTTTATTTTTTATTAAAAACTCCAAAGCCCAAAAGGATCTCCAACTGCGCAGTGGGAATTTGGCATCTTGGGAGCAAAGGATCCTTACGTCCGCTCCTTTCAGCTAACGGCCAAAATCTAAGTAAACTTGATTTCCGTTCTCACGCTTTCTTATTGGCGAAAGCCAAGTGGTCACTAAAGGTCATTACATATCAATAATATAACCCACTTCCAATTTTGAATTTCAACGAATTTTAATTAAAAATCTAACTACACTTACAGACATAATTCATAGGCTACCCACAAATTATGTAACATTAGCACATGTCAATTATTTGTATAGTGCTGCCATCTGTGTTTCATCTCAGTGAATTAAAAGGGCTGGCACCATATTGTTATTTTTGTATGTTGCTGCATCAGTAATATCAAGTATCCAAGTTTATACTATGTATCTCACATACTAATACTATGTAAACTGACTAGTGATTTCTAGTAAATTTCTGCTACTACATGAAAATTATCTGTATAATGCTGTCACCTGCAGGTTTTATCTATAAAATCAATGGGCTGACATGATATTGTTATCAATGTAAGTTGGTTGGTTTTTACGGCATGTCAACCCTTGTTGGGCTATTTTATGCCGAAGACATTTTGTTTTATTTAGGTTGGTTCGTTGGATTTTACAGCATGTCAACCCTTGTTGGGTTATTTTATGCCGAAGACATTTTGTTATATTTAGGTTGGTTCGTTGGATTTTACAGCATGTCAACCTTGTTGGGTTATTTTATGCCGAAGACATTTTGTCTTATTTAGGTTAGTTGGTTGGATTTTACAGCATGTCAACCATGGAGCATTCTAACACACCACCACCGACAGCGCGGAATAGTAATAAAATCAGAGTGCTTAATTGCCCATAAGAAGAGCAGTATAGAAACTAAAAAGTGATTCCTCAGGCACGAACCGGAGAATTGTAATGCAGACTACGGGGCTGTGGCTAGAAGAAAGCAACATTGCGTTCGTACAGCAAAATTCCTCGAAAATCTGCAGAAAGGGTATCAGGTTGAATTCAGATGCCTATGGGGAGTTGCTAAACACTGTAGTCAAGCCCTGGTTAACAAGGGTAGCCAATGGTAGGCCATATTTCTGTTACTTAAAGTTTCATGTAGCAAAAATAAATATTTCTCCAATCACGAGACAAGATAGAAATAATTTAGCCTTTTAGATGTGTTGAAAAGGATAATTTATCTGAAACCTACATGGTGTTAAGAGATGTTAATGAATCAAAATGATAAACTGAGGTAAATAATCTCTTCTCTTTACATCACAGAAATGAAAACGAAGCAGATGTTGAAAAGATATTTGATAATGCACATAATTCAACATTAATCAGTTTCAAAACTGCGGTTCTAGATTTTCCTGATTTCTGGAAGATAGATAAATAGTTTCAGGCATGCATGCATATATATATATATATATATATATATATATATATATATATATATATATATATATATACTAGCAGCAGCACCATTTTAAATCACTGCTGATATAGACAGCAGCCAGCGATTTTTTTTATATTAGTAGCAGCAGCTATGCCATGATTATCGCAAACCGTTTGATTTTTGTTTGATTAATTAATTATATCTCTTAGTAAAAAAAATTGGTGTGTTTCTTAGTTATAAGGATGTCAAGGTGTATGCAAGATTTCGAATCTGAATAACATCTTGTTTCCGAGTTATAAGTCGACACGTACATACCAAACTTTCTTTATATATATATATATATATATATATATATATATATATACATACACACAGTGTTCGGGAGAAATGTGACATATTTATATTTGGTTATTTTTCTACGTAGGTTCTAGGTATTGACGCACACTACGCATCATTTAAAAGCTTGGACCCTTCTTCATTCATATACATGATCACAGATAGAATGGATGACTGGAACCTACCTGAATCATGGAAGAAAATAACTTGTATCCTGATCTGCACCAGCCATCAAAATAAAGAGATTATGGTTGCTGTCCAGTGCTCTCTGAACAGTGTAAAAACAATCAGGTACGAACCGGAGAATTGTAATGCAGACTACGGGGCTGTGGCTAGAAGAAGGCAACATAACATATGATCTGATTGCGTTCGTACAGCAAAATTCCTCGAAAATCTGCAGAAAAGGTATCAGGTTGAATTCAGATGCCTATGGAGAGTTGCTAAACACTGTAGTCAAGCCCTGGTTAACAAGAGTAGCCAATGGTAGGCCATATGTATGGCAGCAGGATTCGGTCCCCTGCCACACATCTGGGAAAAGTCAAAAATGGTTGTCGGCGAATTTTTACGACTACACAAGTCCCAATGTTTGGCCTCCGAACTCCCCAGATCTTAAACCCATGGATTATTATGTATGTAGCGCTATTGAGAAAGACACCAATCGCCGTGCCAGTACTACAAAAGCCCAGTTAATCGACAGAATTAAGGTAGTTTTTGAGACCCTTCCCAGGGAAACTAACATCAGCTTGCTCCAGGTTCCCGAGCAGGATTGAGGCTGTGATCGACGCTAATGGCGGTTATTTTGAGTGAAACTTGTTGACAGTAGTGTAATTTCCGTGCCTGTTGTATTTCTTTACAATTCATTAGATTGTGTAGTTACCAAGGACTTTTTCTTTTTCCTTATGAAACTGTCAAATTTCTCCCGAACACCCTGTATATAATGTGTGTGTGTATTCATATGTATGTGGGTGTGCATATGTGTATTCATATATATATATATATATATATGAGGGGGTGTATTCACGTGTGCGTATGTAGGTGTGTATTCCTATGTGTGTGTGGGGGGTATTCATTTGTGCGTGTTAGTTCATATATATATATATATACGAGTATTCAGGTGTGTGTATGTGTGTATATATATATTCATTCAAGTGTGTGTGTATTCATATATGCGTGCATGTGTGTATGCATATGTGTATACAGGTACATGTATAAACTAAAAAGAGTAGTTAAAGCGTGTCCTATTCGTATGCTATATTGTGTGTGTGTGTGTGTTTGCAGAGATTTCTAAATACAAATGAGGGTCAAAAGTTCAAAGGGTTAATTCCTCTCTTTCCCCCCCCAAACAGTTTTCCCCACCCCACCCTTCTATTTGAATCCCCATCTGTTTTCACTTTCTCTACTCACCATCTGTATTCATCATATACGTAAAATGTTTGTTTTTTTGTTGTTTTTTTTTTTCATCTATCACTCCTTCCTCACTTCAAATTCCTATTGTCTCCATTGCACTTGTACAAATTAATTTTGATCTTATTTCTTTTTTTTTGTTTCTAACCACAAAATCTGTTTTAGTATTTAGTATAACTTAAAAGGTCAAATTTAGGGAAACATTTCTGACATCTGTCATGATTATAAATGAGACAAATAAAGAAAAGACATCACTTTAAAGAAAAAAAAATTTCATTTATTTTTTCTTTCATTTTTTTTTTCTAATTTGGATACTTGATAGAATTAATTAACACTGAAATAATAATGATTCAGTACTACTGTATGGTTGTACCAATAGCACCTAATATACACACACATATATATATATATATATATATATATATATATATACATACACAAACCCCTCCGCACGAGCAGGATGTCACACAAGGTCAATTTCTTAAACGGGGTTTATCAGGTTTGAATTCAGAGTTTTCCTTCTCCTAGGCCGGTTGCCTAACCATGGTTAAAGAGCCCAGTCTGCCCTACTATTTACCCATAGCTGGAGGGAGAGTAGGATTCATACCTTTCCCAAGGGTATTAGCGCTAAGTGAAATGCAATTACCAATAGCAGCTATATGATTGTCCCAACCCTATTGCTCTTATGGCAAGCCATTCCCCACCCCAACCCTTTTTATCATACATGTGACAGAGAGCAGTGGCTGAGGGTTTTAATGTCTTGGATAGGAGGTTAAACTATCTAATGGTGAAGTTCTAATTCTAGAGCTCTGGGAAATGTGGAGTAACCCTTAATCACCATTACTCCCAGGTTTATTCTCATCCGGAGTGGTAGTACCTGTTAGGGTCCCATCTATGGGTTAAATAGAAAAAGATGAGTTTAGAAAAAAATGTGTTTTAAAATAAGTGAGTTTGAAAAGAAAAATTCAGTACCCATCAAGAATGAATAAAACAGAATGTCTTTGGCATAAAATAACCTAACAAGGGTTGACATGCTGTAAAATCTAACCAACCTACCAATTGGTCTTTGATGAAACACTTGGAGAAAAAATTAGATGGGAACTACACAAGGGGATGGCCATGGTGTAATGGTTGTCCTCATAGGAAATGGACGAGGCTTTTTGCATTTCACATAGTGCTAATACCTTTAGGAAAACTATGAACCTAACTATTTTCCCTCCAGCTATGAGTAAATAGTAGGTCAGCTTAAACTCCACTTAAGAAATTGACCTTGTGTCGAATCCTTATCATCTGGAGGGGTTGGTAAAAAAAATCATTTTACTAGTCTTTAACATGGGGATTTTTTTAATGGCGTATCCAGCAAGGACCCAAATCACTATTCAGTAGCAATGGATCAGTGAGATTACCTCACAATTGGAGGCACAAATGAACACCCAAAACTGGATTAACACAAGGTATTTAATGTTTTTTATGGGTTATCCAGCAAGGATCCAGCTCAGTATTCAGTAGTAATGGATCGGTGACTAGGCTTGTTAACCATTACACCACAACGGGGCATAAACAAACACTGAATTAACACAAGGTCTTTAACGTGGGGATTTTTTTATGGGTCATCCAGCAAGAATCCAACTTATTGTTCAGTTGTAATGGATCAGCGAGACTAGCTTGCTAACCATTGCACCACAACAGGGCAATATATATATATATATATATATATATATATATATATATACACACACACACACACACGGGTGTACATAAAACATTTATTTGTTTTGTATATCCCTGTAGCGTAATCATTATGGTCTACGGGGAATTTGGGGACTGAAAAGAAAACGGTAATCGGATTTCTGGAGAAAGAGAAGAAAAAGAAATAAGAACAAAGTTTAAGTTTGGAAGGGTAAACACTTAACGGGGGGGGCAGCAATTAACGGACGAATGACCCTGAAACTAGATCTAAAAATAAAAACGGAAGTTCCGGGTTTTGACCGGAAGGGGATGTAACCTTTCCACACCCCCGGGACCATAGTAGTACCAAACATGATTTACGATAGAATAATTTGACCTTACCCCCCTCTCTCTCTCCTCTCTGAAAAAGAACCTACGAGCCTAGAAAGGAATAAACAACCCCTTTGTGACTATACGAAATGCGTATGTTTTTTTCTGAACTAACGACGACTACTACTACTACTCGAATTTGGCGCTATGCAATACCCCCCCACCACCACATGAAAAGATAATGAAAATATGCCAATCCCCCCCCCAAGCAAAACATATCCAGAAATGCAGACAGTCAAAATAGGATGATTAATAGACAGATGATCGTGCAATTACGGATTGTTAGTATTGTTTGGGAATAGAGAGACGTTATCCCCCCCTCCTCGTAATTGAACTTTTCAATTAATCAGGTAGACAAAATGTCTATCCTTGTTTCCTTCCTTCCAATTACTGAACATCTGTGATAGATTAACTGCTCATCCTCAATAGAGATTCCTACCCCTACCCCCCCAAAAAACCCAATATCATCACTTTTGGGAATGACTACATTCACAAAAATAACTTTATATATTAATCCTTTATTTCTGTAAAGCATATACATACTAGCTAAACTACTTCTCTACATTGGGTAAGAGGTCAAGATTTGCTTCACAGCATTAATATAATCATGACAATAAAAAAAAATTTAAAAAATCAAATTAAAAAAAAATGATTAAAATCTTTTCGTACCAGATCCCCCTCCCCCACGGCTGTACCACATTTCCTTGGTATTTTTTACCTGTATGACGGGATATTCTTAAAGTTCACTATCTTTTCACCTCAGAACTTATTCTATTCGAATAAATTCCTATTATTATTGTAATCTGAGTCGTTCTAAATTATAACCAGCTTTTTTGTACTTTACTTCTATGCATAGGAACAGAGAGCCACTGTAAGCGGCTTAAAGTATGCAAAGAGTTAATACTGATGGAGAACTAGTAAGAGATGAATTTATCAGAGTCAAGCTAACCAAACACGGGATATGAGGTGTGTTTAAAAAAAGTATCAAGATTTAAATTGTATGTATTTACCCAACCCGTCTACCAGAGTAAAAATACGAAAAAAAAGTTAGTTTTTAAGCAATTTAGTGAATTCGGTGTCTTCCTTCTCCTATACTGGCTAACCAAGGCTAAATAACCCACCAGTCAAGCTAACCACACTTGGGATATGAGGCATGTTAAAAAAAAAACTATCAAGACCCAAGTTGTATGTATTTCCACTAACCTCCCGACCTGTCACATAAACGTTCTAACCAAGTTGTGTTGATCGCTATTCTGCAGATCAAAAGGAAAACACAACGTGGGTGCAGAAAGCATCGACAAAGGAACAAGTCAGAAAAAAAAGTAGGATAATTTAATTATTACAATGTTTAAGATATTTACTTATTGAACTATTTTTGCGATAGCTAATATGTAAAAAGTATAATCTTGATTTAACACTTTCTCTTTTCTTTCTTTCCATCATTGAAACAGATTAGCGTTATTGTTATTGCATTCTCACCCTTTCTCTCTATCTAACTCCAACTCTTTCTTTCTTATATTTTTTTCTGAATAGCATGTCCTTTCTTTCTAATAAAAACGGAATGTTCCATTATTTAGCTGAGGTGATGACACTCATAAGACATAAGAATTCGGTGGATAAGCCACACCAGATAATCAGTATTTACAATTCATCTTGAATAATTTGGACGATCTCATTTTTTAACCAGAGAGTGTTGCAAGATGAAAACAGTCGGAAGATTAAGGAACACCAGTATATATATATATATATATATATATATATATATATATATATAAGAATAAAGATAATCTAATGAGTCAGACGAACCTACTATTAGTTTCGCATAGTAGGTTCGTCTGACTAATTAGATTATCTTTATTATTGGCTCTACTTAGGTATCAAGCACTTTTTACATATTAGCTTTCTCCTAGCGGTTATATGAATATATATATTATATACATATATATACATATAAATTGTTTTTTCTTTTGGCCAAATACTGTACCAATAGATTATTTTTTGTTGGTACGAATATCTTGGTCATTTCTTTTTTTCAAAATTTTTTTTCTTCCTGGTTGATGTTTGGTAGTATATTTTTACAATCAAACTTTCTGCTGGGTTTTTTCTCTCCGCAAGGATCTACCAACACGCTTGGTATATTAAATTTATATATATATATATATATATATATATTATAGTTACATAACCAAAAGGGACATCAATTAGATGAATAAGAGGGGGAGGGGGAACAAGTGTAAGCTATATATGCATTGTTCGAATATTGAATTAAAAAATAAAAAAAACTTCAGTATTCATGAATCGTATTGATCAGAATATTTTTTTCTCGTTAAATTTTATTCTTTTTCTCGTTAAATTTTTCATTTATTTTTTTAAAAGTTGCATTAATAAGATTTAGATTTTTATCTGGCAACAATTTTTTAAAATGTAGGTTGGTGGGTGGATGTGTGGGTGGGTGTTAGGAGGTTGCCTTGAAGATAAACATGCCAGATTTAATTACTGCGTGAATTTAAAGTGTCGAGCAAACTTGCATCAACTTCAACATGCTAATCTGAACAGATATACATTAAATGAAATCTAATAGTTTTTTTAGTTTTTTTTCCCACAATTAACTTAGATGAATATTATATATATATATATATATATATATATATATATCCTGAGTATGACACTAAACTGCATAAATATATTAGGATATATATCAGTTAGGATAGTGGTAGACACACACACACAATATATATTATATATATATATATATATATATATATATATATATATATATATTATTGTTATTATACTAAAGCTGGGTTAATCAACTTTTGCTTCCTAAAGGCTTTTTTACTGTTTAGTTTAATGACACGAAAATTATACTAAATTATTCCTTACTTTTACAAGCTAGTGGTTGATGAGGACAGAGTATAGCACAAGCCATTGCATGTTGTTTGACACTATAGATAATATAGATAATACCCTATCTGGTAGCCAAAGCTACTGGTAGCTGAGGGGAGGCACCAAAACTGATAATTCTCTTAGTTGTCGGCTGATAAGGACAGGGTATAGCACAAGCAATTGCATATCTATTAATAAATAATAGAGATTCGCTTCCGGTTTTTGTCTGTAACACAAATTACGCCACTGCTTACGTCACATTACCCAAAATCGTCATAACATAGAATAAATACACTCAAAATTTGAACATGCAACATTAGACAGTCCTCATTGTTTTTTAAAACAAGTTTTAATAAATACATGACTGGTATTATATATCTATATATAGTTTGTTTTATTTTAATACATATTTAAAGTTTACATTTCAAATTGTTTTATTTTTTTAATCCTTTAATGAATTTGATCATTTTACTTACTTGGGGTACAAAACTCGCTGACATTGAATTTTTTTACTCCCACCCCTCAGACAATATGTTTCAAAAATCTATTTTTACATCGCGTTTTTTTATTTTGTACTAGTTATCATAATAGTAGTTATATTTATTCCTATCCCATAATAGTATTATGGGATAGATGTAATAATGATAACCTGTTCTACATGTGTTTATTTTAATTTACTATGTATCTGTTAAATAATATAAAAATGGTTTGATAGGTTTATCAAATCCTGACTATCCCATAATAAGTAAAAAAAAAATAAAAAATAAATAGTAGAGTGGCCTATTGTTGGTATCAGGAAGACAGCGAGGGAGTCTATCTCCTTTTCACTAGTACTAGAACAGGGAGATTGTTTTTGCATCTGTGGTGGAGCACCACACTTATTTCAAAAATCTATTTCACATCGCCCGGAGGGTTTTTTTTTTTATTGTGTTTAGTTGTATGAAGAAAGAAAAAAATTAATATTTTATAGTTATCTCCCTTGAGAAATTATAACTGGGGTCAGTGAATAAAAACAGATCATTATAATATGGATTTTTCAAGTAATATATTTCTCAGTGAATTACAGTTTAATTAAGTAATATGAAAATTTAATGAAGTCTGACAGCCATTTAAAAAAAGAAATCAATTTGAGAGTAAAATATATTAATAAAATTAATAGATGTGCAATAAGAAATTGCATACAGGAATTAATTACTATTGGTTTTAATTAAATTAGAAATATAATTTCCCAAACCAAACTTAAAGTCACTAAGGGCAGGAGAGACGGAGAGAAGGGAGAAAAAAAATAAAGTAATGAAAAATGTCTTAACATTATGAAATAAAACCCTTGGCTCCGATAAAAATTTATTTTTTTCATTATTAATTCAAGAGCTTTTAATAAACTCATTAAATGTAATCCTCCTTCCTAGTAATAAAAAAAGAAAGAAAAGTATGGCAGTGTTGTAGGTTAGTTTTTAATACTAAATGGTTTTTGAGTGTAAATGAGGAGGGGAAAAAATAAAGCCAAAAATTACACATACAAATACACAAGGACATTAAGTAACAAATTAGATTGGAGATTGCATTTTAGTCTAAGAGCATTTCAACACAAAACACAAATATTAACTAAAAGAAAATCCGGCTGAACTTGCACAAAGATGTCAAAACTAGAGTGACCCAGAAAAAACAGAACTAACAAATTTTGTAATAAAACTTAATTTTAACTATGGGGGTCTAGAGTTAGTTAGGTTAGGGTTAGTTTAATGGGAAAATAAATAAGTAATTTAGGTTCTGGTTTTCTGGGTCACCCTGTATACCTGTAACCCAGAAAAAACAGAACCCACAAATTTTGTAATAAAACTTAATTTTAACTAGGGGGGTTAGGGTTAGGGGCTAGAGTTAGGGTTAAGCTTAAGGTTAGGGTTGGGGTTCAAGGTTAGTTTAATGGGAAAATAAATAATTTGGGTTCTGTTTTTTCTGGATCACCCTAATTTTGACACCTTTGTACAAGTTCAGCCGAAAATCCTACTAAGATGAACCTTTTTGCTCTGTTGCTATCATCAGTAGCACAGATATCTGTGACAACCTCTTGCCAATCATTCCTATCATTCATTATCCTTGGGATGTTCTTGCACAGCATCCAGCAGACCTGGTCTATGTAGGTCTAGGATCCATGTATGCTTTGCACAGCATCCAGGATCCATGCAGACCTGCTTTGCACAGCATCCAGGATCCATGCAGACCTGGTCTATGTAGGTCTTCGCACAGCATCCAGGATCCATGCAGACCTGGTCTATGTAGGTCTTTGCACAGGATCCACCTGCTTTGCACAGCATCCAGGATCCATGCAGACCTTTTGCCGTAGGTCTTTGCACAGCATCCAGGATCTTTGCACAGCATCCAGGATCCATGCAGACCTGGTCTATGTAGGTCTTTGCTGGAACCTTGTAGTTCTGAGGCAGATGCTCAAGTGACTGAGCTAAGTCGACCCAAGTTTGGGTAGTGGAGACACAAAGTTAATGGCTCATGGTTACTGAGTTTCTTAGCTATGCTCAAACTAGTTGGTTTGCATAGGTGAGAAACTGTCAGTAATCAAGAAGCATTGACTACATGTCCATACTAACCTAACTTACATATACATGCTCTATCAATGATATTGAGTACTATTTACTCATAAATTTACCACACACATAGATATTATATATATATAATATATATATATATATATATATATAGGTAATTATGAACTTTTGTTTAGTAAATTAGGGTGTCCCAGAAAAAGCAGAACCCACAAATTTTGTAATAAAACTTAATTTTAACTAAGGGGGTTAGGGTTAGTTTAATGGGAAAATAAATAATTTGGGTTCTGTTTTTTTCTGGGTCATCCTGTACAGGGTGACCAAGAAAAACAGAACACAACCCTTAACCCTCCCTAGTTAAAATTAACAGTTTTATTACAAAATATGTGGGTTTTGTTTTTTCTGGGACACCTTAATTTATAATTAACAATATATATACATATATCTGATTGCTACATATAACCCCAAGACAAATATTTATTTCTGTCACAAATAATATTGAGAGAGAGAGAGAGAGAGAGAGAGAGAGAGAGAGAGAGAGAGAGAGAGAGAGAGAGAGAGAGAGAGACTTGCTGATGTAACAGAGTTAGCTAATTTACATATTTTGCGATAAAAAATTGCTTATTAAAAATAAGAAAAACAGGTTATTAAAAAAATATCTTGTAAAGGAAAAAAATGTTTTATTATTCATTTTCAATTTTATTTTTCTTGAAACCTGTTTTTTTTTTAATTTTAAATTTTTTTTATAACTAATTTTGTAAAATTATTCTTCACTGCAAAATGTTACTATCAACTTTTTTCAAAAGTAAAACGTCTGTCTGTGTGTCTCCACCAATGTCACAATTCTTAATCATTTATGTTATATTCTCAATAGTTATTAAATCATTATTTAATTTTAATTAGCATCTTATTTATTAATGACTCTATAAACGTCTAGCCGAGATAGATTTACCTCAAAACAGGCCATATTATAGTATTTACCTTGTAACCCACTTGTACGGGTTAGGTACAAGGTCCTGTTAACGTGGGACCACCCACAAAACTAAGCTCATGGGTGGCGAGTGAAAAATTACGTTGATCCCGTCGGCATTCCCCCTCAAGGGGTGCGCCTCAGGCACTGGGAAATAAACCCAGCACTGTCCCTTTAAATCGAGGGGGCAGGTGTTGTCTGGGGGGATGGCCCCCTGGGATCACGCCTTTAATTTCATTAATAGACACAGGCCCCGAAATGCCCATGTTATTAATGTGTTTAAAATCCTGCAATGTGTGTTATATATCATTAAGAAATATATGTTTACATAGTATATGGTGTGAATAATTTGCATATCGGTTTTAACAAAACCATGTTTAATAGATAATTACTTGGTGTTATTGATTTCTAATATTATTGTTTTAGTCTCAAACGTATTAAAAGCAATCCTACATATAATTCTATATTAAAATCAATTGGAATAAAGTAAAAATAGGTAATCTAAAGTCGGTATCAGGCAGCGAGGGAGTCTATCCCTTTTCACTAGTGCTAGACTAAGGAGATTGTTTTTTTTTAGCGTCTGAGGTGGAGCGCCACACCTACCATCAGCTCATCACTTTACCGCACAGAACCCTATGCTACTCATACACCGAGTTTGCGAGGGCCGATATCGAACCAGGAAATTGGGGTTTCCACCAGAACACTCTACCGACTGAGTTAAACCGACCCATGTAAAGAGTATAATAATCTTTAACTATTTCTTTTTTCCCCTTCTTTTCATGTTTTCATCATGTTCGATTGAAACAGATTAGCGTTATCACTTCCACATGCTCATCCCTACTATCCATCTTTCCTCTTCTTATATTTTTTTCTGTGTAACATGTCCTTTTTCTTCCCTTTTCTCTTTATAATAAAAAAACAGAATGGTCCATTATTTAGCTGAAGTGATGACACTCAAAAGAAATAAGAATTTGGCGGATAATCAACACCAGATAATCAGGATTTACATTTTTGCATTTAATCTTGGATGATTTGGACGGTCTCATTTTTAACCAGAGGGTGTTGCAAAATGATAACGGCCGTATGAACAGAAGTATTAATATATAGATGTCTGGTGATGCTGATAGCTATTTAATTTAGTGCATCCTGGGACGCATATATATTTGCTTTGAATGAGTCCTCGGGAAAATTATGGGACCCAACTAAAGTTTCTTAATAAATTGTAGGGTTTTAATTTATGATCTGGGGGAAACAACTAAAGCCTTCTATCCCCTTCGTTGTAACTATCCTGTGTAATTCATTTCTAAGAAACTATTGAAATGTATTTACAGTTAGCTTGAAATGGTTTGGTTTTGTTTTACGGCATATCAACCTCAGTGGGTCATTTAATGCCGATAAAGTTTTGAAATAAATCAATTCTTAATGGATAATACAATTTTTTTATAAATACATTTTTCTATTTAACCCATAGATGGGACCCTAACAGGTACTACCACTCAGGCTCAGGGTGGACCAGGGAGCAATGGTGATGAAGGGGTGCTCCACATTCCCCAAACCTCCAAAACTGGAACCTCACCATCAGATAGAGTTTAACGTCATTCACAGGACATGTAGACCCGCAGCCACCGCCTTCTAGCACCCATATGATAAAAAGGGGTTGGGGCTTGCCATAAGGGCAATAGGGTTGGGAAAATCATATAGGTGCTAGGGCTTGACGTGACCAGCCGATTGATCGGAGGGGGCCTCTCCGACCGCCCGTCTAGCCCAAGATAGGGCCAAAGTGGAGTATTGCATGTCATGAACTACTCATCCACCTGGGCTCCATCCTTAAGCATCACGGGTCACCACCCACGGCCAACAGGTGGCTCCATTGGGGGAGTCTTACCACCCTGCAGAGGTGCAGTCGAGCATTCTAACGCCCCAGCCGACAGGGCGGAGCTTGAAATGGTAATGGAACAAAAAAAGAAAAAACACTGTGACGCATGGATATGATTTTATAAAGGTAAAGTATCCAATTGACTGGTATGTAGGAGATAATTCTATTTGGGATCATCAATATCTCCTGTACATCCATACTGTTGATGCACATTTATAGATTTATACAAGGATTTTTTACAAAATTCCTAAGAGAGCTCAATGTATGATAATAAATTATATACAGAGCAATATCTACACTTTCAAGAGAGAAAGAAAACCGTCATTTGGGCTCATTTATTGAATTCTGGTCGAAATAAATTTATAATAGTCAAATGACGGTTTATTAAGTTTTTCTTTCTTATTGAAATATATATATATATATATATATATATATATATATATATATATATAAACGTCCTTTTAGATTTTTGTACGTTAGGGGGGCGCATGCCGCGTACCAATCAGCATCTCTGGGTGTCTATAAATGTGTATCCAGTACATTTTGCAAAATGACTATTACATCCAATTTGTAAACATCTTGAAAACGTAGAGTACGTATCCTCATGTGGTAGCGAGTTACACCCAGGATGCCAGAATCAGAAAGTTGATAGAAGAAATACATCAGAAAGATCATCAGCATTGCTTTGTGGGTAAATTGGAGAATTTAATGAAGTAGTTGCGGACTGAGAACGAGAAATTAATATCATTGCAGACTTTGAAGAGAGCACTTGGCTGACCAGAAATGAGAAGGGGTCATCAAGTACAATATTTGACACTCTCAAAGACACACCCACTGGATTATAAGAAATCTTCAGGCAATTTTTGTCTATCCTCAAATTCTGGCAGAGTTTATGCTTTCGACAACATAAAATAACTGGAAGAGGTTTTTTTTTAATTAAAAAAATATTCTGACTGTACAAAGCTTTGTATTTTTCTTGCTCTCTCTCTATATATATATATATAAGGAAAAATATAACAAAAGACTCAGATTTTTTGTATTATAGTCTATTTTTAAAAAATCTGAGTCTTTTGTTATATTTTTCCTTATAAATTTGCTCTGTGGCTCTAACAATAAGTGTACACATTGAGCTCTGCAAACTGCGACACATTTAAAAAAAAAAAAAAAAAAAAAAACTCCTATGTCGTAAGGAAGATTTCTTCTCCGGATTTTGGATTATATATATATATATATATATATATTATATATATATATATATATATATATGGAAAGAAAATGCTGAACGGATAAAATAGATTTTATTTTTATTTTTTTTGTTTTACTGACACGTGTTTCGGCCAGGAGTTTATCCATGTACATATATATTCTATCTATTATTATTTTAAATAGAAAATAAGATAACAATAATAGAAAACTATAAAATCTTTTTTAGTATACAATGAATATAAATGAATCAGAGTAAACAAAAAACACCAAAGAATTTATTCTGACGAAGGCCGTTATTCATTGTATACTAAAAAAGATTTTATAGTTTTCTATCATTTTATTTTTCATTTCAACATACCGTCGGATTCGCTTCCATTTTCAACTTACACACACACACATTAATTGTCTTGTAATACATCGCCGAGATGCACCAAAGGAGGACGATTGGTAATGTTCCACCAGTATCCTTACAGATTTCGATTACACACCAATCTATCAGATTGTAAAAAAAAAAAATTCTTAAAAGTTATTTATTTTTTGAGTTTTCAGGGTGCTCATTTCCCCGTATAAGTTTATAGTTAATCGATCCCCCATATCGGAACCGCTCTACCTTAACAGTTGGGCTGAACTTGCACAAAGGTGTCAAAATTAAGGTGACCCAGAAAAAACAGACCCCACAAATTTTGTAATAAAACTTAATTTTAACTATGGGAATCTAGAGTTTAGGGTTAGTTTAATGAGAGAATAAATAAATAATTTGGGTTCTGTTTTTTTCTGGGTCACCCTGTATACCGTTGACCCAGAAAAAAAACAGAACCCACAAATTTTGTAATAAAACTTAATTTTAACTAGGGGGTTAGGGGTTAGGGTAAGGGGTTGGGGTTTAAGGTTAGTTTAATGGGAAAATAAATAATTTGGGTTCCGTTCAAGCGGTTCCGATATGGGGGATCGATTTACTATAAACTTATACGAGGAAATGAGCACCCGTAAAAACTAAAAAAATAAAGAACTTTTAAGAATTTTTTTTTACAATCTGATAGATTGATGTGTAATCGATAATAATCCACTGAAGGAAAAAAACTTAGATGGGGGGGGGTCCAGATGATCAGGTCCACCAAAACGTTTTTAAAAATACTATCTTAAGTTTAAGCAAAAATAGATATTGCAATACGAAGAATTTAAATTTTCGATTCTCAGCTTCTTTTTAAACTCACCATGCAATTAAGAACTAGATGTGAATTGTTGTCATGTACAAAAAATTGTGGAAAAATTAAAATTGTTTCAAAACAAGTTTATGGTTACTTTTTCATTTGAATAAAATGGTGAAATCTTTCAACTACTAATATGAACACAATTTTAATTCTGAGCTTCTGTTATTATTAGAGCTTTTTAAGGGCTAAAAGTAAAAATAAAATTGACAAATACTTATTCATAGATTGGTCAGAGCAGATTTTTGGCAATTTTTTTGTGAAGAGGGGTTAAAATTGTTTTGTAAAAACGAGGATTTTTCAACAAATTGGGTATACTTACAAGAACGTGTATTACATTAAGTAACAATATTTTTGTTTATCTTATTTTCCTTTCCTTACATGCGTCTAATTCGGTTGTAATTTAGATATATATTACATTGTTAAGTTTTTCTGTTCTATTAGGTACATGTGATGTTACAAAATTTATAAAAAAAAAAAAAACCCCACAAAAACAAATATACAAACGAATACTTTCAATTTGTTGTATAATAATATGTAATAATTTTAAACTATAAAACAGAAAATACAAATCCTGAAATATACAAATTCTCAATGATTTTAGTTTCAAGAATTATTTTCCTCTTACCCCCTCTCTAACTACTGTCTTCCACTTTCTCTCTCACTCCCTGGTGATCTAAATTTATTTTAGTCCGGTCATAGACCGGGTACTTTAGCTAGTATATATATATTTTAAGAAAACGACTCTTCGGTGAAAGAAAAAAAAAACATGTTACAATATTGACTTTATTGAGAGGGGTGAAAGAAATCAAATGTCCCAATAATAATAAATATTGAAAAAGTGCTCAATATCTGTACATAGAGCTTGTTTCACCCAAACGCGCATATATATAAGTAAGTCAAGTAAAGTCGTCGGGGTGGTCTAAAGTCGGTTTCAGCCAATCAGTGATGGAGTCTATGCCCTTTTCACTAGCGCTAGACCAAGGAGATTATTTTTGCGTCTGAGGTGGAACACAACACCTACCATCAGCTTCTTTTACCGCACAGATCCCTGTGCTACTCATACGCCGAGTTGGCGAGGGCCGGTTTCGAACTAGGAACCTTGTGGTTTCTAGATGAATGCTCTACCGACTGAGCTTAACCGGCCCTTATATATATATATATATATATATATATATATATATATATGCATGCATGCAAGGAGGCCACTGGGTGGTGACCCCATGGGTAAACCAAATTTCTGTTTGTAAAAGATGTTGTGGAGGTAACAATGGGATGTGCACAGTTTACATATTTTGATTATTTATATGGATAGTTGAGGGGGTGTCATTAGTGGAGAGATGTATCTCTAATCTATTTAGGCATCACGGGTCGCCACCTACGGCCAACAGGTGGCCCCATTGGGGGAGCCTTACCCTTCTGCAGAGGTGCATTCTAACGGCCAAGCCAACAGGGCGGTCTTGCTTTTTGTGTAAAAATTATGAAGATTTGATTTATATACGAAGATATTTAAAAATTAAAATATACATAGAAATAGCATTGAAATTCTACTTAAAAAAGTAAACAAATCAATACACGTATTTTTGCCCAAAGCATATGGACATGCTAGTAGGCCAACCAGCAAAGACCTACATAGACCAGCTATGTGTGGAGGACCTCCCAGGGTCAATGAACGATAGGGATGGTTGGTGAGAGATTGTCATGGATATCCATGCAGCTAGCATGACGAGGATTCCATTCAACTGGAACCAGTTGAATGGAATCCTCGTCAGGTTTTGTCTGTGAACCAACCCTGGAACTGGTACTTGATCCTATTACAAGTACCAGTTCCAGGGTTGGTTCACAGACAAAACAAAAGACGGCAGGGGTGTTCATGTAGTGATCTTTCAGTGAAAACAAGTGCATCTCAGTGGTGGGAGAGCTGCTGGGAGTGGGTTAAAGTAGACAAAGAGTTGGTTTGGTTGGTTGGGTTTTACGGCATGTCAACCCTTGGGTTATTTTATGCCGAATACTTCTTTTGGTAATTTGGTATTCAAAAATGTTTAATGCCGACAAAGTTTTGAAATAATTTCATTTTTAATGGATAATACAATTTTGTTTATAAACTCATTTTTTCTATTTAACCCATAGATGGGACAAAGAGTTAAGTGCCTTTCCTTGTTATAAGGCTGCCCACATCTGGGTCTCACGTGTAGCCCACTCTGCTGGACAGTTTCGTACAATGAGGACCCCCAAGGAAAAAGAGAGCTGTTCAGCCAAGTCGTCTCAAGTTAATCTTTCTAACACGAGTGTGTATAACACCTGGCTTTGTTCATCCTGGCACAGATACCACCACCACCACCACCACACACCGAAAGATAAACGGACTGATATCATACCTGCAGGCTTGGGAGTCCAAGCCAAACAACGGACAGTTGGGTCAATATTCAGTTGTCTATTGTGGGGGTGGGGCATCGGTTTACACCTGTATTGTTCTAGATATTTATGTATAGTATAAACATTAATTAGAACATTAGTCTGAATTTTTTTTTAGATATGAGGCTTGATATGAATTATTTTGATTTTTCAGACTGTTATCCTTTTCTTCATTGTGGTATGTAAAAACATGTTTCAGACGCTGTATCCTCCAGACTTCCTCAGACTGTCCACCGTCTATCATTGCTATGCTCGGATAGACAGGAAACACCCGAGAAAGGCCAGAAGATACAGCATCTGAAATAGTTTTTTTTTACATGTCACAATAAAAAGGAGGACAACAGTCTGAAAAATCAAAATAAAACATCTAAAAAATTCAGACAAATAATATTAATTAGAAGATAGGCAATTAATATTTCCTGATAATAAACAAAAAACACACAATGTTAGTCGAAACTTTATAAGTGCTTTATCTCATAAATATAGATTTAAAATTGTCATTCAAACAATATAAAAAAAGACAGAACTGCAATTCTCATCTGATATTACAGTCAACAGAGTGAAAATAGAATAAGATTGGGGTAATTCCATGTCAAATTATCTAGGCCATGTCACCCACCCCCTTCAATTTTTCTGAAATTTTGTCCAGGTGTGGATTATGTTAAAGTTAGACAATCCCCAAAATTTGAGCTTCCAATTCCAAAAATTGGCAGACTTATGTCGATCATATTTTATTAGTCGACAGAGTGAAAATAGAATAAGATTGGAGTAATTCAATGTCAAAATCATCCAGGCCATGTCACCCCCCGGATTTTTCGACAATTAGTCGACAGAGTGAAAATGGGATAAACTTACCTTAAAATATGGCCTTCATTTTAAGGAAAAAATCCACACTAGAAAAGAAAAGAGATAAGTATTATTTTCAATATTATTTATAATACAAAATGATTAATCGGTATTGGCATATAAGACACACTTGCTTAAAAAACATAGAATTACAAAAAACAAAAAATATCCCTCAAATAAATCACTGCCACTTACATGCAAAGTTTAGGTCTCCTGTAGATTGATTTTAGTCTCAGCACAGGGGGGGGGTAGATTATACTACAATCAGGAGCAGTTGAAAATTCGGACCATAATGACCTTTAGGCACCCCTTTTGCGATCTCGAATTCGTGGGGACATTTTTCCATTTACACCGTCAACATCCGGTTGTTTGTTAAGGGTTAGTTTTATAATTTTTTAAAAATCTCAAAATCGTCTGTTAACAATTAACCGGATTTTGACGGTGTAAATGGAAAAAATGTCCCCACGAATAGAGATCACAAAAGGGGTGCCTAAAGGTCATATGGTCCGAAAATTCGTTAAACTTCCTGATTAAAAAGTCGGTGCCAAAATTCACCCCACATTTCGTAGGGAAGTGTCATATCATAATATTTAAACATTATTAATATTTTACTCCTTGCAAGTTAGGTGGGTGGGGAAATCCTTGTGGTGTAGTGGCTAACATGCTAGACTGTCGCATTGTAGTAAACGAGTTCGAATTCCAGTCATGCTGTTGACGTTGACGTTCACTTTTAGACTAATAACCTTGGGAAAGGTATGAACCACATCACCACTCCAGCAATGGGTTAAATTACTGTTCTTCTACCCAAACAAAGAAATCAAACCAAACATTGAATATGCCCTGCTGAAATGGGGGTGCCTAAAATGCCCTGCTGAAACCGGGGGGGGGGTCTCATCAAATATGCCTGTGCAACTTTTATGTTGTCAAATATAGTAATAAACTCCTATGTTTAACTTAAGTTAACTTTTTAAAGTTTGGTTTCTTTGTTTAATGGCATATCAACTTTTGTGAGTTATTTGATGCCAAAGCCATCCTTGTAGAAGAACAGCAGTGGTACTGTATGACCCATAACTTGGTTAACTTTATAAGTAGTAAAACTTGTTGCATATACATAAACAGATCAACTGGAAAAAAGTCTTAAGTTTCTTAGAAGAAGCATTTTGATTACAAATTTTTGACTACGTTTTCTTTTTAAGTAAACCATATGGGCTGAACTTGCACAAAGGTGTCAAAATTAGGGTGACCCAGAAAAAACAGAACCCACAAATTTTGTAATAAAACTTAATTTTAACTAAGGGGTTTAGGGTTAGGGTTAGGGTTGGGGTTTAAGGTTAGTTTAATGGGAAAATGAATAAATAATTTGGGTTCTGTTTTTTCTTGGTCACCTTAATTTTGACACCTTTGTGCAAGTTAAGCCGTTTTTATTTTAAAGTAAACCATATGTATTGAAATTCCAATTATTGGTTGTAACAGTTGTGTAATAAAACAAAAAAAAAAAAATACAAAAACAAACAAACAACAAAGCCTGTTGCAATGATAAGAAAAAAATATATATCTCAGAGATGCATCCATCTATGTAGGCGCGTGGTCTAATGATTAGAGTCGTAGGAAATGGACTCGCCACCCCGAGTTCAATTCGAGGCTGTTTGCATTTCACTTAGCGCTAATACCATTGGGAAAGGTATGAATCCAATTCTCCTCCCCCCCAGCTATGGGTAAATAGCGGGGCAGACTGGGCTCTTTAAACATGGCTAGGTAACCAGTCTAGGAGAAGGAAAACTCTGAATTCAAATCTGTTAAACTCCATTTAAGAAATTGATCTTGTGTTGCATCCTGCTAGTGCGGAGGAGTTGGTAAATATATATATCTCAGAGATGCTAAGAGGTATGCATCCTGCGTCAGTGGTGCAGGATGCATACTATTAGCATCTCTGACTGACACATAAAAATCTAAAAAGACACAGAAAAAATCATATCCATGCGTCTCTGTGTTTTTTCTCCCCTCACCATTTCCAGCTAACTGTAAATACATTTCACAATTTTCTTAGAAACGAGTTACACTGTATGGGATACGAGGTAGGTGTTAGACAGCTTTAGTTGTTCATAGATAAAAACTGCAATTTAGTAAGAAACTTTAGTTGGGACCCATAAAGTTTCCCCGGGGACTCATTCAAAGCAAATCCTTGCGTCCCAGGACGCACTAAATTAAAAAGCTATCAGCATCACCAGACATTAAAAAAAAAATTTTAAAAAAAAAACGGTTTAAAAAAGGCCCCCCCCCCCCCAAAAAAAAAACAAATACATATAATGCATATAATCATTGCCTTCCCTCATGCTAGGTCTTGGGTAAAAAAGTTAAACTGAAAATTATCATCAACAAAAATCAATATTATTGAGGCAGTAGCCCCCCCCCCCCGTGGCATAGTCACTAACGTAATGCTCCAGTTCAGGAGATTTGCCATTACTCCCAGGTCCACTCTGACCCACACTGGTAGTACCTGTTAGGGTCCCATCTATAGATCTGCTTAAAAATTATTTGTATTTGATAGAACAGTGTGTAAAAAAAAAGAAAAGAAATCTTAAGCAACTATACAAAAATGTAAATATGAACTTACAATGAATGCAATTCCCTAACCTCTAGGCATAAAATAACCCTAGATGGGTTGACATGCCATTAAAATAAATAAATAAATAACTCGCATATCAAGCCTAGTTATGTTCTTCAAAGTGTTTTATATAGTTTCTAGTCATTATTCCTATTTAATAATAATAATAATAATAATAATAATAATAACAATGTTTATACACACATTTAAATGGTTTCTGTAATCTATCATCATTCATTGCAGTTTGTTTATAAATAGGAAATTTAATCTAAGCTCAAAATTTCACCCTATGACATCATGAAAGTTAAAACTATTTTGATAATAAACATTTTGTATTTATATGTTGGTTGGACTTTATAGCATGTTAACCCTTGTTGGGTTATTTAATGCTGAAATATATATATATATATATATATATATATATATATATACATACATACATATACACACACGTGTCAATCTTTTTTATATATATATTTTTTTATATAATGGTCAATAGTTTTATATTATAATGGTCAGTTATATGGTTTTAAGTAACTAATAATAACCATTTGTCAACAATTATAGCCTCAAGGAACTATTTGTAATACAAGTAATATTTGTAATACAAGTAATAAACACACATCTATATGGTTTCAAGTATTCCTTGAACTAATAATTTGTCCCCAAGGATATGATATAAAGTATGTCCATCTAATATTAATAATTTGCAAGCAAATGTATGACTGAAAGTAATTATTCCCATTTAATAATAATAATAATAATAATAATAATAATAATAATAGACCGTGCCCTTGGAACGGCCCCTAAAGCTCTAGAAAAGAATTGGGGTAAATTGAAAATCAGAGGAAGAATCGAGACCATCCAAACTACAAGACTGTTGGGATCAGCTAGAATACTCAGAAGAGTCCTGGAGATCTGAGGAGACTTGCTGTCAGTAAGCCTCCAGTGAACCACCGGCTTAAGCGGGTGTGAAAACCTAATCTTATTATAATGGAGATTGTGTGTTTTTCTGTCTGTAACCGAAACTATATTCCTACTCAAGTCACAATTCTCTTAGTTATTGACATCACATTCTCCATGATTTTATTTTTATCTAAACCTCAATTATTAATAAAATTGTCTTACATTATTAATACTGTTAACCATATCTACATACTATAAACATGCAATTATATTTATATATACAACAAAATAGCGGTTTACAGTGTGTACGGGAAGGCTAATTTGCATATTAATATTTAAAAATCGAATTTAATAAATATGTGCTTAGTATTATTGATTTCTAACTGTTTGGTTTTATTTTAATGAATATAAGCAAAAATCTCTTCAATAAATCTTAAATGAAATCCATTAACAAGATAAAATAACTGTCATTTTGTTCTTTACTTCCTTTTATAACTAAATACTTAAATTAGAAAAAAATTACAATGAAAGACGAGAGTGATGGAAGAGTAAGTTTCAGTTGTTCTATTTTTCAAATCTTTATATCTGCATTCTTATTTAGTTTCATAAGCCTTTCTAATTTAATACAATATTTTATTACATTAAAACTTAAATACTTGCACCCGGAGGGTGCATATATTTGCTAGTACTAATAATAAATCCTCAAAGGACAAAAAGACAACTGTGTGTCCATTTTGAATGCTAAGTTCACATTACCAAAATAAAGTGTTCAAATTTTACTATCATCTGTCCCATAGCAGCTATTCCATTTATCTATTAACTAGAAGCGGCTACCTGGCATTGCCTGGGTAGAGGGGGATAAAAATAAAGTTAGTCTTGCAGATCCATTGATAGTTTAGGTCTTCCATAATTTGTTCATGTTTTAATCATGGACGCCACCAATGACTTTCCCTTCTCTTACTATTCAAATTCTAATTTTTAAATATCTTCATGAATATGAATAAAATCTTCATTATTTTTGCACAAAAAGCAAGACTCTGGTGATAGTGAATGTGTATATACATTTAGTGTTTCGTTAATTGTTTTATTTTACTAGTTTCCTCCGGACATACATACACACCAACTGTCCTTTATATATGGACTAGTAGTAGCTACCCGGCGTCGCCTGGGTAGAAGGGAATTTTTTAAAAGTTAGTCTCGCAGATCCATTATTACTTATAGCGAGTGAGATCCTCGCTGGTTGCCCCATAAAAATCCCCACGGAAATATATAAAAACATGGTAGAAATTTCCATTCAATGATTTACAATTTAAAAAAAAAAAAAAGAAGATATAAATGATGCAATTAATTCAATCAATCAATATTATATTTGAAAGCGAAAAAAAAAAACAAAACAAAAAAAACACAAAAAAAAGATAAACAAAATAACATGCAAATGACTTTCCCTTCTGTTACTTTTCAAATTTGAATTTTTAAATATCTTCCCAAATATAAATCAAATCTTCATTATTTTTGCTCAAAAACCAAGCCCTGGTGATATTTAATGTGTATATATATATATGTTTTCGTTAATTGTTTTATTTTAGTAGTTTCCTCCGGACATTCATACATACACACCAACCGTCCTTTATATCTAGATAGATTTCCTAAACTAAATGTAACAATTGTGGGACAGAGTATATTCAAAACATGGCCACCTTGAGTAATAAAAACTATGAAATTTGTAGATTTGCCAACTATGCCAAAGAAACCTAAAAACATTTGGGGTGGGGCTTTCTTTACTCCCTAGCAGATGCTTTATCATGACCGTGGTCATAATTCTTTCCTTATTAACAAGAATGTACTTCAAAACCACTGACCTAAATATGTAAATTTAAATCAGAATCCCACCCTGCCTGGGTAGGGGGGGGGAGAGGAGGGATCCCACCCACAAAATAAAAACAGCTGTCAATTGTCACTTCCCCAAATCTGGCTAGACATGTACCCACACATCTTAAGCTAACCAAAAATTTATTTTATTTTCCATAAAAATAAACTTTGGGGTCAGGGGAAGTCAGTGGCCAATGGGGCAGTGCCCAAAAGCACCAAGAAGCCCAAGTAGTAAAAGTCTGTTTTATTTAAAAAGTGGTCTGAAATGGATCAATTACTTACAGCTAAATTGTTCTTATATATATATATTACCAACCCCTCCGCACGAGCAGGATTGACACAAGGCCAATTTCTTAAGCGGAGTTCAACAGGTTTGAATTCAGAGTTTTCCTTCTCCTATACTGGTTGCCTAACCAAAGTTAAAGAGCCCAGTCTACCCAATATACCATATATATAGGGTGAACCCACCCTTAAAAAAAAAAAAAAAAAAAAAAAAAAAAAAAAAAACAGAACCCAAAAATTTTGTAATAAAACTAAAAAAAAAAAAAAAATTATTTCAGAATATACAGTCAACTTGGTGCTTAAAATATTGTAAAAAATAATTTTCCCCAATTTGTCATGGCCAACCAAGGAAAAAACATTTTGCGTGGAAGCCTATTTCACCAAAACAATCATACACTGTATTGCAAGCCAATTTTCGGAGAAAGTTTCGATGTCGTCGTACTCCATCAAAAAACAGGATTTTTGACTGGGTCCAGAAATTCAGAGAGTTTGAAACTGGAAAATCTTAATTCTAAATGTCTAAGCGACATTTATTCTGGTCAGAGGATGAGTGCTAGGACAGAAAGAAACATTGATGCTGTACGGGACTCATATTTTAGACAGAGAATGCCTTTAAAGCAAAGCAACCAAGATAATTGAAACTTTGAAGAATGATTTTAAAAAGACTGAAGTTTAAGTCGAACAAGTTTCTTGAAATTTTATAGACGTTGATAAGATAAAAAAAAAAGATTTATTTGGGTTCTGTTTTTTGGGTCACCCTGTACTTTCAGATAGGAGTTGGTTGGTTGGGTTTCACAGCATGCCAACCCTTGTTGGGTTATTTTATACCAAAAACATTTTGTTTTAGTCATTCTTGATGAGTATTCAATTTTTTTAAACACATTTTTAACTCATTTTTTTCTTCTATTTAATTCATAGATCGGACCCTAACAGGTACTACCACTTCAGGTCAGAATGGGTTCATTTTCACCTTTAGTTGTTAAAATTCCTAGCATAAAATTGTGCGTGCGCATTATCTGAAATGAACTTAATTGTTATTAAGAACACATTTTATGATATTTTTGTGTTAAAGCATGCAGTTGTATTGTTTTCGAAAAAGTTTCTAAGATTTCGCACGGAGGCTTTCAAAATAGCTACCGACTTAGTTCAAAGTGAAAGTCAAGGGAGGTTACTCTAATTGCTTTATTTGCTAGAAATTTTGACAACTAAAAGGTGAAAATTACCCAGAATGGACCAGGGAGTAATGGTGATGAAGGGGTACTCCCCATTCCCCAGAATTCAAACCTCACCTCAGTAAGAGTAAACCAACAGTGCGGCATATCCATTCGTTAAATATTTTGAAGTGACAGTATTTTAACTATGTAATGCTTTGGGCAACACGTGGCGGGCACTTCCTCAGGGAGGGTATGCCTGTCGGCGGGTGGGGGGACACCCAACTGTAACTGTTTTTAGTATAGGCATTTGTTTATTTATATATCAGCTGGGTTTCAAATCCTACTTCAGTGCCTTATTGTGACACAGCAGTAGCTATGGTACTCTGGCATACGCCCTGGTAGTTCCAATCAAGCTACAAAGGTACCGAATTATCAACAAGTATGGAAGGACATATTCGCTAGAGTTTAAAGCTTACTAAACTGGATGGGTAACAATGGCCTGTTCGCGTTGCCAGCAGGGTGGCATCAGAAACAGCTAAAACAATCCAAAACACATACCGTATTTTTCGGACGATAATGCACACCGGATTACAAGACGCATTATCAGTGAACGGATCTATTTTCATATATAAGGCGCACCGGAGTATAAGGCGCAGTATTAGTGACGGATCTATTTTCATATATAAGGCGCACCGGGGTATAAGGCAGTATTAGTGACGGATCTATTTTCATATATAAGGCGCACCGGAGTATAAGGCGCAGTATTAGTGACGGATCTATTTTCATATATAAGGCGCACCGGAGTATAAGGCGCAGTATTAGTGACGGATCTATTTCATATATAAGGCGCACCGGAGTATAAGGCGCAGTATTAGTGACGGATCTATTTTCATATATAAGGCGCACCGGAGTATAAGGCGCATAAAGCAGAACAAAGCAGTTGGATAGGTCAGATTTATTCAAGTCACTAAAAATAACTATCAATAGTGTTCACTTGTAACACACAAAGAACACAAAAATACGCTCACTTTTTCAATCATTCCTTTTCTACAAATCCGTCAAATTCTTCATCTTCGGTGTCGGAGTTTAACAGTTGGGCGATGGAGGCATCAACCAAACATGAAACCCCTTTCGTCATCCTCTGAGTCAGTCTCATTGCTGTTCGAGGTCACAAGGCCTAAGCACAACCAGGATTCATACATAAGGCGCACCGGTTATAGCGTGCACTGCCGATTTTTTTTAGCAAATATAAGGATTTTAAGTGCGCCTTATAGTCCGAAAAATACGGTACATACACATACGAATAGAAAGATATAGCTAGATAACCTACTTAAGTTTCACCGAAAAAGGAACATCAGGGTTAATTGTAATGAATTAATCAAGAAATTGATTAATTAAAGACAATTGCAGAAGTAAATAATACAATTATAGCCATTAAAAACAGTGAAGATGAATGCTAGATATTTGATAGTGTCATCCAAAAGTCAAATATCAAACACGTCTCTGTCAAATGTTAAACGTGACTGCTGACGTGAAAACAGCCATTTGGAATATACCCCCCCCAAAAAAAAAAAAAAAAAAAAACACGCATTTTTTTATAAGTCGTCGGGGTGTCCTAAAGTCGGTATCAACCAATCAGCGAAGGAGTCTATCACCTTTTCACTAGAGCTAAACCAAGGATATCGTTTTTGCGTCTGAGGTGGAGCGCCACACCTACAATCAGCTCCTCGCTTTACCGCACAGATCACCGTGCTACTCATACGCAGAGTTAGCGAGGACCGGTATCGAACTAGGAACCTTGTGGTTTCTAGCCGAATGCTCTACCGACTGAGCTAACCCGGCCCTAATAATAGCATACAATATCCGTGTTTGACGTTTGCGTTAAAAAAAGGGATTTGTTTATATTTATAATTCAACATTTTTTTTAGTTGATAAGCTGCCATGTGCACTTATGTAAACATTTACCAAAAATATACAGATTTATAGTGGTTGCTAAATGATTATATATATATAATATATATATATATATATATATATATATATATATATATATACATATACCAAACTTGTTGGTAAATCTTCGCGGTGAGAAAAAACTCAGCAAATAGTTTGATTGTAAAAATATACTACCAAACATCACCCGGGGAGAAAAAATTGAAAAGAGAATCGCACCAACCAAAAATAATCTATTGGTACAATATTTGGCAAAAAAAAAAAAAAAAAAAAAAAAAAAAAAAAAAAAAAAGAAAAAAATTTATATATATATATATATATATATATATATATATATATATATATATATACACACACACACACACAAAATCGCCAGGAAACTGAAACTAATAGGTAAAAAGTGCTCAATACCTAAGTAGAGCAAATAATAAAAGATAAACCTAATGAGTCAGAGACCTACTAAAAGTTTCGCTTAGTGCTCTTCAGGGCTAAGAGTCTGATCTTAGCCCTGACGAGCACTAAGCGAAACTTTTAGTATATTTATCTGACTCATTATATATATATATATATATATATATATTATATATATATATATATATATATACAACCCCTCTGCACGAGCAGGATGTGACATAAGGTTAATTAGTTAAGTGGAGTTTAACAGGTTTTAATTCAGAGTTTTCCTTCTCCTAGACTGGTTGCCTAACTAAAGTTAAAGAGCCCAGTTTGCCCTACAATTTACCCATAGCTGGAGGAAGGGTAGCTGGATGCATACCTTTCCCATGAATATTAGCGCTATGTGAAATACAAACAGCTTCATCCAGTATATGAACTCAGGTTGACAAACCCTAGAAAGCTCTACCGGGTTTTGGGAGCATATATATATATATATATATATATATATATATATATATATATATATAGGTTTGGTGGTTGGTTTTGAAGGCTATCACAATGCAAGTGTAAAGTCAGACACACACACAAAAGAATCAGATGGTCCTGTTAATAAACAAAAAAGTTTATGTTTAGAGGGTGAGCCAGACCTAGAATGATAATCAGACACTGTTGATAGGCACAAACACACATAAACAAACACCGACACAGGGTTTGAAAGACATGAAACAAAACTAACTGGACAGCCACTAGCAACAACTTCAGTTTCGGAGATCTTCTATAGAAGAGATTTTTATCTCGAAATATTAAGAATAAATCACAGGTTAACAAACATCACCATAGTTACCTAATTTTTCTTTACACTTGCATTGTGATAGCCTTTTAAACCAACCACCAAACCAATATAAACACAATGCTTCAAGCAAATTATAAAACTAATATATATATATATATATATATATATATATATATATATATAGTAAAAAAATTTCTGACGCGTCATTTTTTTTATCTCATAAAATAAAATAGGGGGGGGGGGTGATAGACCTCGTAAAAAAATATTTCCTCTAATATATTTTAGAAAAAAGGTAAACAAGCATTTATGAAAATTTTCGTGAAAATCAGACTATTAATTGATTTTTCATAGAATTGAAAATAAAAAAAATAAAAAAAATAAAAAAACTCTTATCGTAACTAGTTTTTAGCTACGTTAAATTTCAGTTGATTTAACAGTGCAAAAATGAAAGCATTGTTTTCCAATGATAATTTTCATTATTTCTGTAAGCTGAAATTTTTTTTTTTTTAAATCATCAGGAGTTTGTTTAATGTTTTTTCTTTCGAATGTAAAAAAAAATTTCAAGAAAATACTATTTTTTTCTGCAAGTTTCATTGTGTTAAATATAAGGGGGGGGGTGTAAATTTCACAGGGTAAAATTGGTGGTACCTAATATATATATATAAGGAAAGACGGTGAAGAAAGTTGGATGACAGTAACTAATTATTTTTTGAGTGAAAGCATTAGTTCTATTTTCTTTATTTTAGTAAAAGAAAAAAAAAACAAGGAGGAGGAGGAGGAGGAGGAGTGAGTCACTGTGACAAGTTATAGTTTTAACTCAAACTAATTGATTGGTAGTCAGTGAGGCATTGTTGCTGTCAGGTCTTAAAATATTCCAGACACATTTATAGATTTTTTTTACCTGTCCTAACTCCCTGCCAACCTTCTTGTCTTATCCCACAGGCCGGGAGGCTGGCTAACTGACTGTTTCCTTAGGTGAGTCACATCTATTGTTAATTACTGTTGCCCAGGTCAAAGATAGGTCAGTTGATTATTATGTGAAACGAAAGAAATCTAGGGGAAGAAAAATAAGGGTTGCACTGCTGATGAGCTAAAGTCTTTAGTAATAAAATTCCCACTGCTAAATGAAGAACACTTCTAGGAAATTTTGAGATGCGGCTCGATTAAAATTGTCGGCTTAAAGCCATATAAAAAAATAAACACATTTGTTTGTTTACTTAACCTCATACTGTCGTGTAGCAAGTCAATAAAAAGTGGAATATAAATAAGTTTCAAAAACAAACAAAGAATGTGGAAATGGCAAGCTAGTGTAGCGGTTAGAGACTTCGCCTGTCAGCTTGACAGTCGAGGTTTCGAGTCACACACGGAGCAGTATCCCATGTCTACAACCTTGCTGATGAGACCTAATAGGTAGAAATGTACATTCAGGGATTGACATTTTCTCGATTTGTTTAGCCTTACATTTGAACATATATGCCCGCCTAAATTCATTGATTATTAACTAATTAATTTTCAAAATTAGGTATGACTTCAATTAAGCACATATCCTCAGAAATTTTTGGCTTAAAGCCATATAAAAAAATAAACATATTTGTTTACTTAACCTCATAAGTGAATAGGTAGATATTCTAGGCAAAACAAGACATTAGGTTTATAAGTTCCCAAAATTCACACTGAATTGGCCAATTGACACACAGCCTAGTGGATAAAGGAGTTGGGTTAACACAGTTCTAAGTGACAGTTATTTCTAGACTGCAAGTCCAATCCTGGTCAGGGGCAGCAGTAACATAGAATAATAATTAACACAGCTTAACACCTGTACTCCAGCTATGGTTAGCGGAATGAGAACAGGATAACCCCATGGACTGAATAAAGGGTTAGGTTCAAGGTTCCGTGATGGCTCCTGTTTACGACAAGAAGGTTCCAGATTATAACAAGAAGGTTCCCAAATCCGACAATAAATACCTGAAGAAGGCCGGAGGGCACATCGACTGAAACGTTGTATAGATAACAATGACGATGAGGACAATAGTCCAAATAATACAAAGAACAACACAACCTGGTACAAGGATAACAATAATGTAGCCTATTTTGTCTTAAGGCATATCAACCCTTTTGGGGTCATATAATGCCAATCAAGTTATTTTTATGAACAAAGGACTCGAGCAACAGCAGGTACTGTAAGCAGCCTAAATAGTCATCCAATTAAATATTGAACAGGCTCATCACTACTTAACTTTGGTGACAATCCCACAAGCACCTGTATATGGGGGGGGGGTACGCCGCACAGCTACCTATACTTGGGGGGGGTATGATGGATATGTTTGAATTTCTATGATTTTCTTTTTTTTTTTAGAAATGAAACAAGCATACATATTTACATTCGTTTATATCTTATTATAATGGAGATTGTGTTTTTCTGTCTGTAACCGAAACTATATTACTATTCAAGTCACAATTCCCTTTGTTATTTACGTCACATTCTCCATGATTTTATTTATATTTAAACCTCAATTATTAATAAAATTGTTTTACATTACTTACACTGTTGACCATATCTACATACTAATCACATGCAATTGTATTTATATATACAACAAAATAGAGGTTTACAGTATGAATGGGAAGGCTAATTTGCATATTGATCTTAAAAATTTGATTTTAATAAATATATGCTTAGTATTATTGATTTCTAATTGTTTGGTTTTATTTTATTGAATATGAGCAAAAATCTCTTCAATAAATCTTAAAAGAAATCCCTTAACAAGAAGAAATAACTGTAATATTATTCTTTACTTCCTATTTTAACTAAACAGTTTAATTAGGAAAATTTACCAATGAAAGACGGGAGTAACGGAAAATGATGGAAGAGTTAATTTCAAAGTTGTTCTATTTTTCAATCATACCCCCTCTGTTCAAAATCTTTTTATCTACATTCTTATTCAGTTTCATTAGCCTTTCTAATTTAATATGATATTTTATTATAAAATTTAACTAAAATACTTGCACCCGGAGGGTGCATATATTTGCTAGTATATTTAATGTCTCTCACTGATTCCATCAGTTATTTTTTTGTATGAAAATAAGCGTCACATTTGCATATGAATTTCATACACTATATGTACCAACTATTATGGGACAGAATTAGCCATGAACTATGTCCTATAATAGTTGGTACATTTGTATATAAATTTCATACAATAAATGTAACAATTATTATGGGACAGAATTACCCATGAATTTCTACCTGTCATATTATTGTCGGTACATTTGCATAGGAATTTCATACAATAAATGTTACAATAATTATGGGACAAATAATTATTTTACTAAGACATATTTTCTTATATAACAATGAGAAAAATATAAAAATTGAGAAAATTCCAAAAATACAAGACGAAATAAAAATGGTGGTCTTTTTAAAACTTGTTAAAATGAATCCTAACAATAGATAAATTCCAACCCACATTGTCAAAATGTTTACTAAGTACGCACCCAGCAAAAGTATGAAAATAAATAGATGAGCTTAGCACCTGGTACCCACTTGGAAGAAAAGATGTGGTGGGTGGGG
The DNA here is from genome assembly GCA_023376005.1 of Doryteuthis pealeii. Taxonomy (NCBI): domain Eukaryota; kingdom Metazoa; phylum Mollusca; class Cephalopoda; order Myopsida; family Loliginidae; genus Doryteuthis; species Doryteuthis pealeii. Next base: position 41,207,453 of record CM042164.1, read on the forward strand.
CACCCCTTATTATTAGAATGAATATTCCATCACAAGATGGAATAATGACCAGTGAAAAGGAAAAAGGATGTTTCTTTCTCGACCCCCCCCCCACGCGCCCACAGCTGCACTCCGTGGGTAATGAAAAATACAGTGAAACCTTTATCATTATATGAGGGTGAGGGCAGCTGACAGATACCCATAAACAGGTTTTGAAGCATCAATGAATTCAGGGAGGAGAGTAAAGAAAAGTCTTGTTCTAGTGACAGCTGCTGTTAAACAAATAATTTGGTGGTTTAACACAAAAATAAAAGCTAAAAAACTATATATATATATATATATATATATATATATATATAAGTTAAGAGTAAGGAAATGAATCCGACGGTATAAGTATAGATAAAAGGATATGAAAACACACAATGCTGTTAAAATGAAAATATTTTATATTATATTCATAGCTAATATTGAACAATATTTCGATTTATAAAAATCATCTTCAGAGCCTTTTTTGTTTTTTTTTTTTACTCCGGACTCATCGAGAGAGAAGCAGAAAATAATTTAAATTCAAAACGAAAAAATTGATGTTCCAAAAAGCGTGCAAGTCATGTGATCGTTTCATCATTAGCACATCCGCTTCATATCCTTTTATCTAATATATATATATATATATAAGTAGGGCTGGACCTGAAACACTAGTTTCAACAATTAATTATATGTACTCCTTTTCCTGCTTCTAACAAAAAAAGATATTTACATGACTACACAAATGTTAGGCCTCATTTACTCATTCCCCGTCCCCACCCAAAGAAACTGTTTACTAACCCCCAATTCCATAATAGTTTGCACATTTAGGGTATGAAATGTAACAACTCAGAAAAGAGATTGCCCTGTCAGCAGAACTTAAAATACACAGATGGTCTCCCCTGTAGGAGTGGGGGATCTTGCCCCTCCCCCAAAAAAGGAGGGGGTTGTCATGGGTATGACACTAAACTGCATCTGACCAAGAGGCTCAATTTCAGGAGGAGTGTGGAGTAGCCCTTCATTGCCATTACGCCCAGATTCACTGACACAGAATTGGAATACCTGTTAGGAGTGTCTGCATCAAATAGTTGTGTATAAAAATCATTCATATTTGATAGGACCATATGCAAAAAAAAAACTTAATTACAAAAAAAAAAAAATCTCAAAATGAATGAAATTCCTAACTTGTTGCATACAATAACCCACATGGTTTGATATGTCCATTAAAATCAAATTACTTCCGCCCCAAAAGTGTTGATATATGAATTCGGCTGAACTTGCACAAAGGTGTCAAAATTAGGTTGACCCAGATTAAACATAACCCAAATTATCTATTTATTTTCCATTAAACTAACCTTAAACCCCAACCCCTAACCACCCCTAGTTAAAATTAACAGTTTTATTACAAAATTTGTGGGTTCTGTTTTTTCTGGGTCACCCTAATTTTGACACCTTTGTGCAAGTTCAGCCTGAAATTCATATTGAACCGGCGCAGCTTGGATCTGTGCAGTAACGTGGGGAGCTGATAGTAGGTGTGGAGCTCCACCACAGACGCAAAAACAATCTCCCTGTTCTAGTACTAGTGAAAAGGAGATAGACTCCCTCGCTGTCTGCCTAATACCAACAATAGGCCACTCCACCTACTTTATGTATTTTATTTATTTTTTTTTTTTTTACTTATTATTTGGATAGTCAGGATTTGATAAACCTATCAAACATTTTTATATTATTTAACAGATAGACAGTAAATCAAAATAAACACATGCAGAACAGGTTATCATATGACTTATTACATCTATCCCATAATACTATCTATTATTATGGGATAGGAATAAATATAACTACTATTATGATAACTAGTACAAAATTTAAAAAAACACCATCCGGGCGATGTAAAAAATAATTTTTGAAACATATGCCTGAGGGGTGGGAGTAAAAAATTCAATATCAGCAAGTTTGTACCCTAAGTAAGTAAAATCATCAAATTCATTAAAGGATTAAAAAATAAAACAATTTGAAATGTAAACTTTAAATATGTATTAAAATAAAACAAACTATATATAGATATATAATACCAGTCATGTATTTATTAAAACTGGTTTTAAAAAACAATGAGGACTGTCTAATGTTGCATGTTCAAATTTTTAGTGTATTTATTCTATGTTCCGATGATTTTGAGTAATGTGACGTAAGCAGTGACGTAATTTTTGTTACAGACAAAACCCCGGAATCGAATCTCCATTATTAATAGATACAAGATAGTAGTATTATGATAATAGTAGTTATATTTATTTTAATGTATTGTTGGATTTTACGGCATGTCAATCCTTGTTGGGTTATTGTATGCTGAAAACATTTTGTTTTAGTCATGCCTGATGGGTATTCAACTTTTTTTTTCTTTTTTGAACACATTCTTTGAAACTCATTTTTTCTGTTTACCCAATAGATGAGACAGCATGCAGCATCCTTGTGTAGTTCCCATCTAGCCTTTTCTCCAAGCGTTTCATTAGAGTCCAAATGGTGCAACCATATAGTAGTACTTACATGGCCACAACATGGTAGTACTTACATGGCCACAACATGGGAGAACTCCCATTTTATCAGAGAGATCAGATTTCCATATGGTTTTTACCATCTTATAAATATATAAATATATTTTTTGGTAATCTGAACATTAGCTACATAAATGAGAGTAACCTCCCCTTGTTTCTTTCACTTTGAGGAAGCTGTCTGTTTTGATCGGCCATTTTCATTTCAATCAATACAACTGCATGTTTTGACACGAAAATATCATAAAATGTGTTCTTAATAACAATTAAGTTCATTTCAAATAATGCACAAGCACAATTAAGAACACATTTTATGATATTTTCGTGTTAAAACATTCAGTTGTATTGATTCGAACAAATTTGTATTTCCAGTGTAGATTTACGGTGAAATGAAAATGGCCAACCAAAACAGACAGCTTCCTCAAAGTGAAATAAACAAGGGGAGGTTACTCTCATTTATGTAGCTAATGTTCAGATTACCTTTTTAAAAAAAAAAAACTATTTGCCTACTTTAAACCACTCCCAGCGGCTCTCCCGTCACTGCAATCTTGCACAGGCAAAGTAGAAAAAACTGATGGTTAATTCATTATAATTGAGCAGAAGGACACAGATTACAATAATAATAGGACTTTATCTGAATAGAATGTTTTCTGAGGTGAATAGACAGTGAACATTGAAATATACCATCATACAGGTTTTAAAAAATACCAAGAAAGTTTGGTACAACCGTGGGGGAAATTTGGTAGGTAAAGAGTTAAATTTGTATTATTCAGACTATTGTCCTCATATTTATTGTTATCTGCACAATGTTTCAGCTTATGTGTTCTCTGGCCTTCTTCAGGTATTTCTTGTTGAACTCTAGAACATTCATGGAACTTCGAACCTAACTCTTTATATTATCCGCATGGCTAGACTGTTCTCATTCTGTTAACAATGACTGTGTACAAGCGTTAAGCTATGAAGGTTTTTGAGTTTGATGAGAAGGTTCCCAAGCCCAACAAAAAATAGCTGAAGAAGGCTGGAGAGCACATCAGCTGAAACGTTATGTAGATAACAATAAAGATGAGTACAATAATCTGAATAATCCAAATTATCAAGCTTCATCTCAAAAATTCAGAGAAAGAGTTAAATAATCTTAGAAAACTGTTGAAAAATTGACAAGTTTGTGACTCATTTTTAAAAAACTGTTGAACATGAAAAGCAGGCATTGTATTATTGTGAATAATCCCTGTTTGATATAAATCAATTCTGAATCCATTTAAGCAGAGCAATGGAGTCAAATCCTTCAAGATGAAGGATGGGGGAGAAAAGAGAGAGAGGTGGAGGAGAGAGAGAGAGAAAAAGAGAGAGGTGGAGGAGAGAGAGAGAGAGAGAAGAGAGAGAGAGAGAGAGAGAGGTGGAGGAGAGAGAGAGAGAAAAAGAGAGAGGTGGAGGAGAGAGAGAGAGAGAAAGAGAGAGGTGGAGGAGAGAGAGAGAGAAAGAGAGAGGTGGAGGAGAGAAGAGAGAAAGAGAGAGGTGGAGGAGAGAGAGAGAAAGGAGAGGTGGAGGAGAGAGAGAGAAAGAGAGAGGTGGAGGAGAGAGAGAGAAAGAGAGAGAGGAGAGAGAGAGAAAGAGAGAGGTGGAGGAGAGAGAGAAAGAGAGAGGTGGAGGAGAGAGAGAGAAAGAGAAAGGAGAGAAAGAGAAAGAGAGAGAGAAAGAGAGAGAGGTGGAGGAGAGAGAGAGAAAGAGAGGTGAAGGAGAGAAAGAGAGAGAAGAGAGAGAGTGGGAGAGAAGAGAGAGAGAAGAGAGAGGGAGAGAAAGAGAGAGAGAAAGAGAGAGAGAAAAGAGGGAGAGTGGGAGAGAAAGAGAGAGAGAAAGAGGGAGAGGGGGAAGAAGAGAAAGAGGGAGAGGGAGAGCGAGAGAGAGAGGGGGAAGAGAAAAGAGGGAAGAGAAAGAGAGAAGAGAAAGAGAGAGGGTGAGAGAGGGAAGAGAGCAATGGACAAATCTTTCAAGATGAGGGGAGAGAGATGGGAGAGAAAAAGGGGAGAAGAGAGAGAGAGAGAGAGAGAGAGAGAGAAGGGGAAGGGCAAATATAAAATTGAGAGAGAAAAAGGGACAAATATAAACTAAGAGAGAGAGAGAAGAGAAGAGAGAAGAGAGAGAGAGAGAGAGAGAGAGAGAGAGAGAGGAGAGAGAGAGAGAGAGAGAGAGAGAGGAGAGAGAGAGAGAGAAGAAGAGAAGAGAGAGAGAGAGAAGGAGAGAGGAGAGAGAGAGAGAGAGAGAGAGAGAGAGAGGAGAGAGGAGAGAGAGAGAGAGGAGAGAGGAGAGAGAGAGAGAGAGAGGAGAGAGAGAGAGGAGAGAGGAGAGAGAGAGAGAGAGAGAGAGAGAGAGAGAGAGAGAGAGAGAGAGAGGGAGAGAGAGAGAGGAGAGAGAGAGAGAGAAAGCAATGGAGTAAAAAATCCTTCAAGATGGATTCAAAAGGCAAACAACACAATAGTCATTGCCATGAGATTTGTCTGCATAAAAATTAAAGAGAGAATCAAAAAAGACTGAATAATGATGATGACACATTTTAATATTTGATTGTAACTAAAAGGGGAAGGGGAATGAACATGGGGGGGTGCATGAACTTGTATCATAATATGATCTCTCTTCACCTAATTGATTTTTTTTGGGGGGGGCGGTACAGTAGGGCGGGAAGAGGGAGAGATTAAAGACTGGTTGACAAAATAAAATTAAAAAAATGTTTTTATTGAAATCAAAGCACGATCTGATATTTCTAACAATTTCCATTAAAAAAGAGAGAAATAGAGAGAGAGAGAGAGACAGAGAAATAGAAAGAGACAGACAGAGAGACAAAGAGAAAGAGAGAGATAGATAGAGAGACAGACAGAGAAATAGAAAGAGACAGACAGAGAAATAGAAAGAGAGACAGACAGAGAGACAAAGAGAAAGAGACAGACAGACAGACAGACAAAGAGAAAGAGAGAATGATAGATAGAGATATAGATAGATAGAGAGAGAGATATAGATAGATAGAGAGAGAGATATAGATAGATAGAGAGAGATATAGATAGATAGAGAGAGAGATAGAGAGAGAGAGAGAGGTGATGATAAAGCCCCCTCAAATGAGGCATGCAATTTAAAGAAAAAAAAACAACTAAACTATGAGTAAATCTTGCTGAAATTTAGAGGAGGATTTGTATGGAAAATTGTATGAATACTTAAAAAAAAAAATTTAGATTAAAAAAATTTTCATGTAAACACGCACACATAAATGAGTCAATCAATTTAACTATAAAGAGAAAAAAAATTAAGTTTTTTTTTCAAAAAGATATTCATTAAAATCAAACAGATTGTCAGCCATAGACTCCAGGAGGGTGGGGCTGAGGCATGATCATAATAAAATATGGGAGGGGGGTCCCTGTGGCATAGTGGCTAACATGCTCGACTGCAACATCATAGTAAGAAAATTCAAACTCGTTGCACTATTATTTTTTCTTCTTTTTAACTCATAGATGGTATCCTAACAAGTACTACCACTTTGGGTCAGAGTGGACCTGGGAGTAATGGCGATGAAGGAGTACTCCACACTTCCCAGAGGTCCAAAATTGGAACTTTATTGTATATAGTTTAATGTCATACTAAGAACCTAAGCCACTACCTTCTAGTACATACATAAAAAAAATGGTTGGGGGTTTGCCATAAGGCCAATTGGGTCAGGATAGGGTAGACAAAGAGAAAAATAATCTTAGAAAACTTGAAATTGGTTTATAAAAGCATTTTTGACCAAGGAATCAAAAATGCTATCAAAAAGTCTTAAAGTCAACCAATTTTAAGTTATTGATGATTTCTGATTTTTTCATAGCAAGATCAATATCCCGATGTGGCACTGCATCTATGACAATTTTTTTCTATTATCATTTCACATATATTGAACATTATTTGTACCAAAAAGATGGTTTGGTTTTTGCTCAGGACCAAAGTTACATCAATTAAAATTTTGCAAATAGAAAATCATTAATAACTTAAAATTGGTTTAATTTAAGATTTTTGTGATAGCATTTTTGGATTCCTTGGTCAAAAATGCTTTTAGAAACATATTTTTAGGAGTAGGGAAGCTCTAGAACATCATTTTACAGACAAAAATAGGTTTCAAATAGTCGCCATTTTTCGCAAAACCCCTCAAATTTGGAGAGCTAAAAATCAACATAACTTTGCCAATCTTTGGAATTGGAAGCTCAATTTTGATTGTCTAACTTTAACATAGTCCATAGCTGTACAAAATTTCAGACAGATTGAAGGATGTGGTGACAATTTTACTTTTTTCTGGATGACTTGACATGGAATTACCCGATAATCATATATGTGGTAGGGCTTATTAAATCAAGGAAATTCATAAACTCTGACATATGAAACTAAAGAATTCTTTCTTTACTCTGGGAGTCTGTCTGTGCGTCTTTGTATGTGTGTGTGTACATTTTCATGCCAGCTCCTTGTTTTTACCATTTTATCTCATTTAAAAAAAAAAAAAAGGAATGTTTTTAATTAGTTTTTCCTCTTATTGATAAATTGGAAATTAACATGCCTTTCTTGATGAGTAAAATGTTACACCTTGTGACCTGTAACCTAATTTCTATTACTTAGTTATTCATGCATGACAGGATAATAAAGAGTTTTTCATTAACCCGCACCCTGCCAAAATAGAAAATATTTTGAATCGCATAGCCTATCCAGAAAATAAAAACTAAAATTGTCCAGTTAGACACATGGTGCAAATGATATATGGGTTGAGTTAATACAGTTCTAAGTGACAATAATCTGTAGGTTGCAGGTTCAATCCTGACCAAGGGCAACAATAAAAGAATACTTTACATGGCTCAAAGTTCCATGAAGGCTCCTGATTATGACATGAAGGTTCCCGAGTTCAAAGGGAAGGTTCCCGGGTTCAAAAAGAAACACCTGAAGAAGGTCGGAAGGCACATTGGCTGAAACGTTCTGTATATGATAATAAAGATGAGGACAATGGTTCGAAAAATCCAAATAATATAAATTATCAAGCCTCATCTCAAAAATTCAGACAAATAAAACAGTCTACTTCTTGGAATTTTTTTTTAGATGAGGCTTGATAATTAGTATTATTTAGACTATTGTCCTCATCTTCATTGTTATCTGTACAACGTTTTGGCCGATGTGACCTGTGGCCTTCTTCAGGTATTTCTTGTCAAGTCCGAGAAGGTTCCGAGTCCAACAAGAAATACCTGAAGAAGGCTGGAGGGCACATCAGCCGAAACGTTGTATAGATAACAATGAAAATGAGGACAATAGTCCGAATAATCCAGATAATACTGAATAAAACAGAGGTATAAGAAAAAACCACTTATGCAGTCATTGAGTTTGATATTCTGAAAACATCTCAATATCACATACTGTATGAAATTAATTACAAAATTTCATATTAGATTAAATAAAACAATCTTAATTAAGAATTCCATCCACACCTATTAATAATGGAGATTCGATTCCGGGGGGTGGTTGTCTGTAATAAAAATTACATCACTGCTTACGTCACATTACCCAAAATCATCATAACAGAATAAATACACTCAAAATTTGAATCACGCAACATTAGACAGTCCTCATTGTTTTTTAAAACAAGTTTTAATAAATACATGGCTGGTATTATATATCTATATATAGTTTGTTTTATTTTAATACATATTTAAAGTTTACATTTCAAATTGTTTTATTTTTTAATCCTTTAATGAATTTGATGATTTTACTTACTTAGGGTACAAACTTGCTGACATTGAATTTTTTACTCCCACCCCTCAGGCAATGTGTTTCAAAAATCTATTTTTACATCGCCCGGAGGGTGTTTTTTTTAAATTTTGTACTAGTATTTCTATTATAAATATTAGTTTGTTTTTTTGTTTTACGGCATATCAACCTCAGTGGGTCATGTAATGCCCATAAAGTCTTTATAAAAAATTGAGTATTCATTATGAATGAATTTATTTAAACACATTTTTCTATTTAACCTATAGATGGGACCCTAACAGGTACTACCACTTCACGTCAGAGTGGACCAGGGAGCAATGGTGATGATGAGGTGGTCCACATCCCCCAAACCTCCAAATGGAACCTCACCATCAGATAGAGTTTAACGTCATTCCCAGGACAAAGACTCTCAGTCACTGCCTTCTAGCACCCATATAATAAAAAGGGTTGGGGCCATAGGGCTTGACATGACTAGCCAATTGATTGGAGGAGGTCGCTCCGACCGCCTGTCTAGCCTAATTAAGGGTCTAAGTAGAGGGTTGCATGTCATTGACTGCTTATCCACCTGGGTTCTATCCTTAAGCATCATGGGTTGCCACCCAACAGGTGGCCCCATTGGGGGAGTCTTACCCATCAGCAGAGGTGCAGTCTGTGTATTCTAATGCCCCAGCCTACAGGGCGGTATAAATTTAGGTGAAAAATTGCTGAAGCATGGAACAAACTACCTGCATCAGTTGTTAGCTGCCGAGACAATGCATCTTTCAAAACATCCATGCTTCCTGTAATACAACAAAACTATACCAGATATCTACCCCTCCCCCCAAATAGACACACACAAACACGATATATATATATATATATATATATATATGACCATACACTGTTCCTTTTCCTGACATTTGTACCCGGGTTAGCTCGGTCAGTAGAGCGTTTGGCGGTGCTCCACCTCAGATGCAAAAAAACATCTCTTTGGTCTAGCGCTAGTGAAAAGGGGATAGACTCCCTCGCAGATTGGCTGATACCGACTTTAGGCCACCCCGACGACTGCTTTTTTTGCTATGTACTATATATGCACCCACTCACTATTATTTATTGAATGACCCCTCCCCCACTCACTAATGACCCCTACACTCACTATTATTTACTGAATGACCTGGCCCCCACTCACTATTATTTATTGAATTACCCTCCCCCCACCTCACTCACTAATGACCCCCACTCACTATTATTTATTGAATGACCCCCCCCCACTCATTTATCTATTGAATGACCCTCAAAAGAGTTTGGTAAACAACAAAATCATTAAGTGCCATTTTTGTTATATTGGTCACATACATACAAAAATTGTTTCATTATAGTATAGATATCTTGAGTAATAATATGAACTTTCTTTGTAATCTACCAAAGTTTAATTAAGTAATATGAAAATTTAATGAAGTCTGACAGCCATTTAAAAAAAGAAATCAATTTGAGAGTAAAATATATTAATAAAATTAATAGATCTGCAATAAGAAATTGCATACAGGAATTAATTACTATTGGTTTTAATTAAATTAGAAATATAATTTCCAAAAACACGAACTTAAAGAGAGAGAGAGAGAGAGAGAGAGAGAGAGAGAGAGAACCAGAGAGAGAGAGAGAGAGAGAGAGAGGAGAACCAGAGAGAGAGAGAGAGAGAGAGAGAGAGAACCAGAGAGAGAGAGAGAGAGAGAGAGAGACCAGAGAGAGAGACCAGAGAGAGATAGAGAGAGAGAGAAAACCAGAGAGAGATAGAGAGAGAGAAGAGAGAGATAGAGAGAGAGAAAGAGTGAGAGAGAGAGAGAGAAGAGAGAAAGAGAAAATGGGTAAGGAAAAATGTCTTAACATTTAATAAACTCTTGAAAATTTGGCTCCAATCAAATTTTCTTTAAAGTAATAAATTCAAGAGCCTTTAATAAATTCATTAAATGTCTATTTCTTCCTCCTCCTCTATAGTGACCAAATAATTTTTCCATGAAACTGAAAAAAATTTTAATAAAAAAATAAAATGAAAAAAAAAAAAAATAAATAAATATGCAGGTTATTTCTTAATATATTTTGTTTTAATTCATTCTTTCCCAACCATTTTATGCAAATGCCTACCCAAAACACTTGGATGCCCTCAACCGCCTCCAAATTATACCCTTATGTAAATAACCACTTCCTAACTCACCTAGGGGCGGGGTGGGGTGAGAGGGCGATATGAACCCCCACAGGAAAACACTGCCAGGGTGACATTTGTAGATGAATCAGTTGCAATTTTCTTGTTTGAAAAACAATAACTGTTGTTGCCCTTTTCTTAAATCCTGTATCAATATTTTCATTTTTTATGTAATTTAAGGTTTTTTTTTTTGTTTTTTGCACACATCCTATCAAATACGAACAAATTATTTAAACTGATTGATTTGACCCATTAATGAGACCCTGTATCAATATTTACATTTTTTATGTAGTTTACTCTACTGGATGGTCTAAAAAATTCAAGATAATGTTAATCTTTTGCAAGTGTTACATACGCCTATCGCTATACAGCGCTTCCATCAGAGATACCAAAGAGAGTTGAAAGACATGTATACAAAAACTTGGCAACAAACAACAATAAAGCACGATATTATTTTAAAACAACATTTAATTCGAGGTTAAAATCTTTGGGAGTCCTAATACGACCGCCGACAGGCTAGAGTTTTTAATGTCATTTTGGTTGAATTTCTTCCTCAAAATCAATTTGTAATGTTCATAACGAAAGAAGCTACACTTATCTTTTTTTATATGGGTGATTCATTTTCCGTGGTTATGATTATTCCGGGTATTAGTTCTGTATCTGGCACTTTCATTTGTGATAACTTTCTTTTCGGGAGACATTCTTCGTCTTCCCTCCCCCACGAGATGTTCACTGGCTGGCCATCTGATATACACTGTTGAAACTGACTACCAGGGATCGCTTTCCCTTCCTTCCACTTCGTGACGTCACCTGTATCGGTACGTTTGGCCTACGTAGGTAAAGCAACGAGTGTAGTATCAGGCGTTCGTTTCGTGTGCCTTCCTTTTCTTAGCTAGGCCGGCTACGGCCATGAGTAAGCAGTTTTTCTTCTTCCGGTGAGCTTTTAGTGTCAAATTCTGTGACTCCCGGCGTCATCAAGTCTCTCAGAATATTCCAAAAGTTCTATCATTTGATGGAACGTAACACAAATCTCGAGCAAACGAAATGTAATTACTTTCCCAACTGAGCACGTTACTCTCACTTCAAATAGCAGTCGTCAGATTTCACTTGCCGTCCAAACACTTTCTTCCTCACTCCGTGTTCGTCTCTGCTCATTCGGCTGCGCTTATGCAAATTCCGATATACTTCATCCGGGTCTCTGCTAACATCACCTCAGCTACGAGGAGGTAGCGAGTTCGAATATCCGTAGCCACTCGCCACACTCTTCCCCCCTCGCACAGGCCAAACATATCCTGACACGCTTTGTTTGTGGGGGCTGGGAATCCGCTTGTTCATAGGACTGCCTTTCAATTTCGTCACATTTACATATTTACCAACCCCTCCGCATAAGCAGGATGTGACACAAGGCCAATTTTGAAACGGAGTTCGTTCGTACTGGTGACCAGTGAATTGTGCATAGGCAAGTCCAAAGTTCGTAAAATCTGTGACATAGTTTGGCTCAATTTCTCTGGTATCAACTACTGCATAAAGTGTCACTTGACCTACGCAAACCTTCACTGATATACACAAATCACTTAGACTTGATAAGTCGAAACACGTGTCTGTGGATGACTATATATTTACCAACCCCTCCGCATGAGGAGGATGTGACACAAGGTCAGTTTTTTAAAGATGAGTTTAACAGGTTTGAATTCAGAGTTTTCCTTCTCCTACACTGGTTTATCCACCTTTCCATTTAGATTTTTCACAAATAAATAAATAAATAAATAAATGTACAATGTAAAAATTATTTTTGTATAAAACCAACAATAAAACTTAAAGACAAAATATCAATTGAATCATTTGTTTGTGTTGGTTTATTCACCTTTCCATTTATATTTTTCCCATTTTGTCAGATTTTTTCCAAAGCGTTTCTGCATTTATTTTTCGTATTTTTGTATTTCTTTTATGGCATTGTAGATATAGTTAAATTTACACACGGGAAGTAGAGATAGACATAATCTGCACAAAGGTGTCCATGAAATAAGTAAAAATAAAATATTTGATATACCTACAGAAGGGTATGTTTAGCTCAGTTGATAAAGTGCCCGGCCGGGAACCTCAAGGTTCCTAGTTCGATACCGGCCATCGCAAACTCAGCGTATGAGTAGCACAGGGATCTGTGTAGTAAAGTGCGGGGCTGATGGTAGGTGTGATGCTCAACCTCAGACGCTGAAAAACAATCTCCTTGGTCTAGCGCTAATGAAAAGGGGATAGACTCCCTCACTGTCTGGCTGATACCGACTTTAGGCCACTTTTTTTTTTCTTTTTTTTTTTAACAGAAGGAATAAAAACAAAAGCTGAAATTCTTTGAAACGCTAAAAACCAACAAAGGATATTCAACTGGAAAGAAACAAACTATGACTGGAACAATCCTCAATTCCCACTGGATATCTCCAAGTATTCCCCCCCCCTCCAACTTCCAAGAGAAAATAAAAAAAAAAAAAAAACAAAAAAAACAAAACGGGATCTTACAGAAAGGTCAGAAGACTGAATTGTTTTTTTTAGGGGCCATTCGCCATAATGGCAGGAAACAGTTGCGGAATGTGGGGAGGGGGGTACTGGCATTCAGGGTAGCTGAAGACCCCACTAAATCTTGCCTTTGATAATGGACCCTTCACAGTAAGAAAAGGAAAGGAACAGATGTACTTTAAGTTCTGGTGTTGGGAGGGGGGAGGGTTGTTTACTTGGTTGATGAAGATGAGCAGGTAATCTGAGATGCTGCTGCCGTTCTCAGACCTCACGTCAAGATAATTTAGAGAGAAAGAAAATATGTGCTAGAAGGCGTTTGATTTAAAAAAAAAAAAACAATCTTCACCTTAGCCATCTCCAAGACTTAAGACAAGGGTATTAGTTGGTTTATATTAGAAACCGGTAGGTAACTTTGTTCTTAAATTTTTTTTTCTTTCTCCAGTAAAAAAGGAGAAAAAAACGGTCAAAGATTTATTCCAAACAGTCCTCTTGGCAGAGTTCCAGGATTGTATTTCAAGACTGGGTCCAGTTGGCTGTTGAAAAATAGCTGATTCAGTTCTAGATACCCCACCCCAAGACAGAATACCCACAAAGTATAATAATCCTCATCTCTTAATCTTATTATAATGGAGATTGTGCGTTTTTCTGTCTGTAACCGAAACTATATTACTAATCTAGTCACAATTCCCTTAGTTATTTACATCACATTCTCCATGATTTTATTTTTTATTTAAACCTCAATTATTAATAAAATTGTTTTACATTATTAATACTGTTGGCCATATCCACACACTAATAACATGCAATTGTATTTATATATACAACAAAATAGCGGGTTACAGTATTAACGGTAAGGCTAATATGTATATTGATATTAAAAATGTAATTTTAATATGTGCCTAGTATTATTGATTTGTAATTGTTTGGTTTTATCTTAATGAATATGAGCAAACATCTCGGATAAATATTAAAAGAATTCCATTAACAAGAAGAAATAACCGTGATTTTATTCTTTACTTCCTATTAAATAGTTAAATTAGGAAAATTTAGCAATGAAAGACGGAAGTGAAGGAAGAGTAAGTTTCAGTTCTATTTTTCGATTATATCCACCTCTGTTTCAAATCTTTATCTGCATTCTTATTTAGTTTCATTAGCCCTTCTAATTTAATATAATATTTTATTACATTCAAACTTAAATACATGCACCCGGCGGAGGGTGCATATATTTGCTAGTATACATAACTAGCAATTTAACTATTTAATTTAGCTGTTTAATTCCATTTGAACCACAGATCTTTGAGAATCTGTGTTACGCCTCAAAGATACGTGGTTCAAAGTTAACTGACCTGAAAAAATGTAAAAGTTTTTAAATAAAATAACTGGTGCATTATATCTTTTATTCATTAATATATCAACACTGAAAATTTCATCAAATTTGTTTAATTCCCTGATTTTTAGTATTTCTTTTTTTTTTTTTTTTTTTTTTTCAGCGCGGTGACATACGATGGTGGAATTTAGGTCCGTTAAGTTCGATTTTAACCCTAAAATGTATATTTACTGTGCTATTTCCAACAACAGCACCCCCCCCCAAAAAAAAACACCCTGGAACTTTTTTTTATTTTACTCTTTCTTTGCAATCTGGTTATGATTGGAATAAAACTTTTCCTTTCCGGTGATAAGTGAAATATAAATATCAAATATATTTATATATAATTCATATTATTAAACATTTTATTCAGAGAAAATATCTGTTGTCATCCTTTGAATTACTAAAATTGTGTATTCACTGTGTATTCAACAGTATAAAAATATCTCTTTTTTTTTGTCTTTTTATTTTTAGTATTATCTGTGTTATTCGGACTATTAACCCCATCTTCGTTGTTATTTGTACAACGTTTCGGTCGATATGCCCTCCAGCCTTCTTCAGGTATTCCTTGTCGGACTCGGGAATCTTCTCGAACTCTGGAACCTTCTTTTCCAACTCCACTAGGCCATGTGTCCAATTGGACACATGGCCTAGTGGATAAGGTAGTTAGGTTAAGACAGTTCTAAGTGACAGTTATCTCTGGATTCCGGGTTCAATCCTGAGTAGAGGCAGTAACATAGAAAAATAATTAACACAACTCCTACCCCACCCATGGTTAACGGAATGAGAACAGGATACCCCCGTGGACTAAATAAAGGGTTAGGTTCAAAGTTCCGTAATGGCTCCCAATTACGACAAGAAAGTTCCCGAGTTCGAAAAGAAGGTTCCCGAGTCCGACAAGAAATACCTGAAGAAGGCCGGAGGGCATATCGGCCGAGACATTGTACAAATAACAATGAAGATGGGGACAATAGTCTGAATAACGCAGATAATACTAATCATCAAGCCTCATCTCAAACATTCAGAGAAATCTTTTTTTTCTCTCTCTTTCTTAGTAATCTGGTCATAATTGCAATAAAAAAAAAAATGTTCCTTCTCCCTAGATAAGTGAAATATCAAAATGAAATATTATTAAATATATCATTTATCTTATACAGAGAAAGGAGAAATTTTCATCTTTTAATTACTGCATTACTAAATGTGCTTTCTCTATGCTATCTCCACAGCAAAAAAAAAAGAAAAAAAAAAAAAAAAAAGGGGACCATATGACCTTTAGGAACCCCTTTTTGATTTCGATTAAGAAAGGACATGTTTTTCATTTACACCATTAATATCCGGTTGTTTTAACAGACTATTTTTAGATTAGTTTTAAATGATAAAACTAACCCCTAACCAACAACCGGATATTGACGGTGTAAATGAAAACATGTCCTTTCTTAATCGAGATTAAAAAGGAGTGCTTAAAGGTAAGATGATAATAAAAAATTTTAAAAAAACAAAAAAAAAAAAACAAAAAAAAAAAACAAAAAAAAAACAAACAAACAAAAAACAAACACTAAAATGTGTATTCAAGCAGTAAAAAAAATCTCTCTAAGAATTTTTTGTTTGTTTTTCTCTTTCTTCTAATATGGTCATCATTGCACATAAAACTTCCTTTTAATATCAAAAATCAATATTGTGAATATATTGTTTATATATGATATACATTATTAAATATTTTATTCAAAGAAAAGATCAGGTTTTCATTCTTTAACTACGCATTACTAAAATGTGTATTCACTATGCTATTCACAGCAACAAAAAATACTAAATGTGTATAAGTGTGTATTCAACAGTAAAAAAAAAAAAAAAATCCCTCTAGAATTTTTCTCTTTCTTCCTAATGTGGTAAGATTGCAAATAAAACTTTTCTCTCTCCCCGCCACCCCACACAGATAGTGAAAATATCAGAATCAAAAAGACCCAAAAGCTGAATAACTGTCAGTTATTTATAATCAATGCAAAAGAAACAAAATGCAAAAAAAAAGAGAAAAAGAAAAAAAAAACAGTCGTTAAAGATCAAGCAAAGAACTTGACTGCAAATGGGATAGGATTTATGCCAGCATGTGTAATCTTGCCACCTCACCATTTGGCCATTTTCCTGTTTGGGTAATTCAATGATTGGGGGTGGAGCGGGTGGAGGCAGAAGGGTGGTGGGGGTGCAGGGGAGGGGGATATGGAAAACAGTTTAGTTGCACAGTTCTTGTTAACTTTATCAATCTTTTGCAAAACCCTGCAGGATTATATTCTTGTTATTTACTATCTTTGCTAAGTCTTTAGTTTTTCTTTATTTGTGTAATGGCATGGATAATTATCAATTACAAGCCAAACTTGTTAAGAGAACAGTAGCGTACTATTTTATCCAGCTGGAGAGATGAGGTGTTCATACTTTCCCTAGATGTATCAGTTTAAAAAAAGAACATGTAAATAGGCACCAACTGAGAATTCGAACTCTTGCTTACGGTACATATGTCACAGTCCCAAGCACATTAGCCACTAAACCACAGACTACCTCGTGGGTTATTCAACCTATTCAATCTACATACAACCAATCTAACCTTAGCAACCGATGGTATGAAGGGTGTTCATAACATGTTCCCAAGAGATAACTTAGTCTGGAAGTTGAACCTAATAGCATGTCTGTATTTGTTCAAACTTGAGCTTACTTGCATTTTGCATGACCAATACGTTAGTCAACGTACGACATTAAGCTAAGCTATAAAAAATAATAAAAAAAAAACGAACTTACTTTCAATATCTACAAATCCAAGAAAGTGGCCCTTCAAGAAAAAAATAAATAAAAAATAACATGGCCAATAAATTAAAAAATAATAAATAAAAAATGCCAACGCTGTTTTGTTTGTTTTATCAATATCAAACCTCAATGGCTCATTTTTTAAATGCCGACTAAAGTTTGGAATAAATTCATAATTTCTTTATGGTAGTAATATATGCATTTTGTTTTATCAAATCAGTTTCTATTAAACCACTAGATGGGAACCTTCTATACAGGGTAACTAGCACTTCACGGGTCAAAGTGGAGCCGGGGGCAATGTGTGATGAAGGCTGGCGTGCTCTCCACATTCCCAACCTCCATCAGACTTGGAATCTCAATATCAGATGATCCGTTTAACCGTCATTCCCGGACATTCGTAGATGCTTTTGCGCTAAGTCTATCCTGGCCTCTAGCATCCCATCATCCTGATTATAAATAGCGGTGGGCGCTTGCCCATCACATCCAGGGCAAAAATTGGTCCTGTTTAGAAAACACAACTATTTACATGTATGTTCAATTAACTGCTCATGACACATGGTAATTACCCTGTCAAGTAATTCAAGAATAATAAACTTAGGAAATAAGTCATTCCGCAGGAATCAAACATGCATAAATACGTTATACTAGCTTCAAATTCTTATGATTGTCAGCAATGAGATTGGTAAGACAAGTGTCAATATTGGCACCAGCAAGGTTAAGTCACTATAAGTCGTGCTCATCTCCTAGTTCCCACTGTTAAAGTGGATATACTTTGAAGCCCACCACATTGAAGAAAAACTAAAGAGATTTCTGTATTTTCAAAGTGACAGTCAGCCGCTGCTATTTTACATGTACATTCTATATCTTACAGATGTACAAATATCTCATACTTTTAGTTCTACAACTAGACTGACATTATATATATACATATTTACTAGTGCGGTTAATCTGATAGTTATCCAAAACTTGTTAATCCTTGCGCAGTGAGCGCAAAGAACCCGCAATAGTTTGTAATTGTATAATAAGATTATTAGCTAATAGCTACGACAAACTCACCCTGGAGGAGAAAAAAATTTTTTGGAAAGAAAAGAAGTAAGGGACCCGATAAGTCGTACCTACCATGATATATAATCTTATTGGTACATTTTTGTCAGTCCATATTTGGCTGCAAAAGTAAACAACAATTCATGCATGTATATCGCTAATAAGATATACTTACTATATTCCCTCTACCCGTCGATAACCGCCAGGAAACGTAAAGCAATTAAGTAAATGAATAGTGCTCAATCCTAAGTAGAGCAAATAATAAAGATAATCTTATAATTGAGGTTTTCTAGATAACCTACTAAAAGTTATCGCAGTTGTTTAATCTGACTCATTATGATTCATCATATATCATTATTATGATTGCTTGAAGGAGGTGGATAGTTGTAGATATTAATGTTGGAGAGTTTTGAACCATAATATTCATTGAAATCAAATTTTATTAAAGGGGTAAAAAACAATAAAAAAAAAAAAATAAAAAAACAATTTGAAATCGACAACTAAGTTCTATTAACTTTGAATATCTATGTTAATAAACAATACAACTATAATATATTAATATATGATACTGGGATGTATCTTATTAAACATTTCTTGTTTTAAATTAAAAACAATGTAGGACTGTCTAATGGTTGCATGCTCCATTATTTTTGAGTATTTATTGTCATGAATGACGGATTTCGGGTATAGTGACGTAATTTTGTTATAGACAAAACCGGAATCTCCATTATATATATATGGAAAATGTCAGAATATCTCACTGCACAAGCTAATTAGCGACAATTCTTACAGGCTGTAGCTATAAACTTTCTAGTGTTGCAGTATGGGCTGCAGCCACTTAGTACCCCTAATGTGAAGCAACTTTGAGCATAAGGCTAGCTTCGGAACTCTGGTACCAGAATGCTGCGCTGCAGTCCTTGAATCATACGTTGTGGAAAACAACTAAACCACATTAGGAAGCAGCTGTATTCGTAACGCACCTGCCCCATCCAAGTGAGAATGGAACTATATGGCATGGCAGGACCTGCGGAGAAGCGGGGATGTAGCTCATAGAGCGACGTTCTTCCTCTGTGGGAAGCCGCAACACATGAACATGGCTAAACGTGGGTTGTCATAACGCAAGAATCCCCCCCCAAAGGACCTACATTGATCAAGAACTATGCGAGGAATAGTGTGTTAGCTGTGGCAGAAGGATCGCTCGCCAGGGGCAATGAACATCGATCAGGGAAGGTTGGCGAGATTGATTTGTCCATGGGATATCGCGTAGCTTCATGTGTATGCAGCGACATGATGCATTATGTTATAAATAATATATATGTTTAGTTAGCTGGGTGGTGACACTAAATCTAATGCACTAGCGCATAGAAAATGGACTCGATCACCCAAAGTTCAAGTCCTGACAAGGCAGTTTTGACCATTTAACATAAACACTTAATACCTGTCTGTGACTTGGGAAAGTGTATGTATCCTATACTATCTCGTCTTCAAGATATGGGTAAATGTAATTAGGGTAGATCTGGGCCTCTTTATAATTAACCGGTTGCTAGGTAATTGTTTAGCAGAAGAAGTAACTCCTAAAAAATTCAATAACGCAGTTATACTCCGATCTTAAAGAACTTTGTACCTTGTGTTTCTACATTCCTGCCTCATGCAGAGGTTGCTTGAGTTTCACAATAAAATTATCTCTTTAATTTGCTCGACACTCTACTTTTGTCTTATTTGGGCTTCAAATTGGTTTTTAATGGTTAGACAGTTGGATTTGTTTGGCTAGTTAAAATTCTTTTAATAGGGTGCCCATCATGGATACTTTATGGGCCTTGTGCCTAATACTGACCTCGAAATTTAATTAAATGACTATTTCATTCTTTGTATGTTCAATAGATTCAAAATTAGTCATTGTTTTTGTATCCTGGTATGGAAACACGGATATACGACATCTCCCATTTTCAGTCCATGTCCCGGTTTCCCGCAATGTTATTGCAATAGGGTTTGTTGATTTTCACTTTCACTTTCACAAATAAAAATAATTCAGTTTGCTTTCAAAACAGTTAAAGTTGTATGTTGGTATAACATGAATACTGATATCTGAAATACTAGATCGCCATTGTTTGAGGATATTAGGCATCTTAAAGCATCGTCCTGCTAAAATAGTGCACCAAATAAATAACTGTGTTTCTCAGATATATTTAGCGCCTAGATAATTCGTTGGTGTAAATTTTAGCAATTTCAATATTTAAAAAAGAAACAGCAACAAAGCTTTGTCAATTTTACATTAATGAACAGAGAATAAATGAATAAAATGAGAAAATAAAAAAAATCCTTTGAAATTATATATGGGAATTGTGTGTTTTTCCTGTCTGTAACCGAAAACTATAGGTTCCTACTCAAGTCACAATTGCTTTAGTTATTGACATCACATATTCTCTCATGATTTTATTTTTATTCAAACCTCAATTATTTAATTAAATTGTCTTAGCATTATTAAAATACTGTTTAACTATGTCTACATACTTGACCACTGCAATTTAAGATTTATATATACATTTACAAAAATAGCGGTTTAACAGTGTGAACGGGAGACCTGAATTTGCATATTTAATATTTAAGTATTAAATCGAATTTAATAAATATTTGTGCTTAGTAATCTGATTTGGTGATTTCTTCTAACTGTTTGGTTTTATTTTGAATTGAATATAAGTTTGCAAAATTTTATTTATATGAATCTTAAATGAAATCGCATATTAACAAGATAAAGTAACTGTCATTTGTTCTTGTTAC
>CM042164.1:41228535-41296035 GCA_023376005.1 Doryteuthis pealeii
AAATTCCAGAACATTCAGAAAATCCTTTTTTCTCTCTCTCTTTTCTTAGTAATCTGTCATAATTGCAATAAAAAAAAATGTTCCTTCTCCCCTAGATAAGTGAAATATCAAAATGAAATATTATTAAAATATATCATTTATCTTATACAGAGAAAAGAGAAATTTTCATCTTTTAATTACTCATTACTAAATGTGCGTTCTCTATGCTATCTCCAACAGAAAAAAAAAAAAAAAAAAAAAAAAAAAAAAAAAGGGACCATATGACCTTTAGGAACCTTTTTGATTTCGATTAAGAAAGGACATGTTTTTCATTTACACCATTAATATCCGGTGTTTTAACAGACTATTTTTAGATTAGTTTTAAATGATAAAACTAACCCCTAACCAACAACCGGATATTGACGGTGTAAATGAAAAACATGTCCTTTCTTAATCGAGATTAAAAAGGAGTGCTTAAAGGTAAGATGATAATAAAAAATTAAAAAAAAAAAAAAAACAAACAAACAAAAAAAACAAACAAACAAAAAACAAACAAAAAAACACTAAAATGTGTATTCAACAGTAAAAAAAAATCTCTCTAGAATTTTTTGTTTGTTTTTCTCTTTCTTCCTAATATGGTCATCATTGCAACAAAACTTCCTTTTATATCAAAATCAAATATTGAATATATTGTTTATATATGATATACATTATTAAATATTTTATTCAAAGAAAAGATCAGGTCTTCATTCTTTAACTACTGCATTACTAAAATGTGTATTCACTATGCTATCTCCAACAGCAACAACAAAAAATACTAAAATGTGTATAAGTGTGTATTCAACAGTAAAAAAAAAAAAAATCCCTCTAGAATTTTTTCTCTTTCTTCCTAATGTGGTAACGATTGCAATAAAACTTTTCTTCTCCCCCTCCACAGATAAGTGAAATATCAGAATCAAAAGACCCAAAAGCTGAATAACTGTCAGTTATTTATACAAATGCAAAAGAAACAAAAATGCGAAAAAAAAAGAAAAAAAACAGTCGTTAAAGATCAAGCAAAGAACTTGACTGCAATGGGATAGGATTATGCCAGCCATGTGTAATCTTGCCACCTCACCATTGGCCATTTTCCTGTTTGGGTAATTCAATGATTGGGGGTGGAGCGGGTGGAGCAGAGGGTGGGGGTAGCAGGGGAGGGGGATATGGAAAACAGTTTAGTTGCACAGTTATTGTTAACTTATCAATCTTTGCAAAACCCCTGCAGGATTATATTCTTGTTATTTACTAATCTTTGCTAAGTCTTAGTTTGTTTCTTTTATTTGTGTAATGGCATGGATAATTCAATACCAAAGCCAAACTTGTAAAAGAACAGTAGCGATACTATTTATCCATAGCTGGGAGAGGATGAGGGTGTTCATACCTTTCCCTAGAGTATCAGTTTAAAAAAGAACATTAATAGCACCACTGGAATTAGAACTCGCTTACTACTATGTCACAGTCCAGCACATTAGCCACTACACCACAGGGACTACCCGTGGGTTATTCAACCTATTCAACCTATACAACCATCTAACCTATAGCAAGGAGGATGAGGGTGTTCATACATTTCCCAAGAGTATTAGTCTGAAGTGAACATAATAGCATGTCTGTAGTTCAAACTTGCTTACTATGATTTTGCAGTCCAATACGTTAGTCACTACGACAAAGCTAAGCTAAAAAAAAAAAAACAACAAACAAACTTACTTTCAAATCTAAAAATCCAAGAAGTGCCCTTAGGTTACCACTACTTTTTCTACAAGATGGTTTGGTATTGACCCACTCAAAAAAAAAAAAAAAAAAAAAAAAAAAAAAAAAAAAGACATGGCCAAAAATTAAAAAAATATAAAAAAAATTGGCCTGTTTGGTTTGTTTTGTTTTGTTTATGGCATATCAACCCTGTGGGTCATTACCAATCATCCTTGTAGAAGAACAGTAGTGGTACCATCAACCTATAGCAAGGAGGATGAGGGTGTTCATACATTTCCCAAGAGTATTAGTCTGAAGTGAACATAATAGTTCAAACAGTAGTTCAAACTTGCTTACTATGATTTTGCAGTCCAATACGTTAGTCACACGACAAAGCTAAGCTAAAAAAAAAAAAAAACTTACTTTCAAATCTAAAATCCAAGAAGTGCCCTTAAAAGAAAAAAAAAAAAAAAAAAAAAAAAAACATGGCCAAAAATTAAAAAATAAAATAAAAAAAATTGGCCTGTTTTGTTTATGGCATATCAACCTCAATGGGTCATTTAATGCCGATAAAAGTTGGAAATAAATCAATTCTTAATGGATAATACAATTTTGTTTATCAAATCATGTTTTTCTATTTAACCCATAGATGGGACCCTAACAGGTACTAGCACTCCGGGTCAAAGTGGACCGGGGAGCAATGGTGAGGAAGGGGTGCTCCACATTCCCCAAACCTCCAAAACTGGAATCTCACTATCAGATAGAGTTTAACGTCATTCCCAGAACATGTAGACCCTCAGTCACCGCCTTCTAGCACCCATATGATAAAAAAGGGGTTGGGGCTTGCCATAAGGGCAAAATTGGCCTGTTTAAACACAAACTGTAAAATGTTCAATTAACTGCTCATACAACATGGTAATATGCAAGTATTAAGAAAATAACTTAGGAAAAACAAGTCATAGGAATCAAAATGCAAAAGTTAACTGCTTCAAATTCTTATTGCAGCAGATGAGAATTTTGGTAAGCAAGTTGTCAAATTGCACCAGCAGGAAGTCAGAAGTCTGCTCATCTAGTTCCCACTGTAAAGTGATATACTTTGAAGCCCCCACATGAAGAAAAAAAAAAGATTTCTTGTATTTCAAAGTGACAGTCAGGCTGCTATTACATGTACAACTATAACAGATGTACAAAATCCAACTAAGTCTACAACTGACTGACATTATATATATATATATATAAAATATACCAAACTTGGTAAATCCTTGCAGTGAGAAAAAACCCAGCAAATAGTTTGATTGTAAAAAATATACTACCAAACATCACCCGGGGAAAAAAAAAATTTTTGGAAAAAAAGAAAAGACCAAGATAATCGTACCAACCAAAAATAATCTATTGGTACAGTATTTGGCCAAAAGAAAACAATTCATATGTATATATAAGATATATATATAATATATTTCCTACAAAACCGCCAGGAAACTAAAGCTAATAAGTAAAAGTGCTCAGTACCTAAGTAGAGCAAATAATAAAGATAAATCTAATGAGTCAGATAAACCTACTAAAAGTTTCGCAGGTTTATCTGACTCATTAGATTCATATATATATATAAAATAAAAAAATACTTTTCTGAAAGATATGCTTGAGGAGGTGGAAGTTGAATATTAAATGTTGGAGAGTTTGAACCATAAATCATGAAATCAAATTTATTAAAGGGGTAAAAAAAAAAAAAAAAAAAAAAAAATTGAAATCGAAACTAAGTTCTATTAACTTTGAATATCTATTAAAATAAAAACAAACTATATATAAATATATGATACTGGGGATGTATCTATTAAAACTTGTTTTAAAAAACAATGAGGACTGTCTAATGTTGCATGCTCAAATTTTGAGTG
The DNA here is from genome assembly GCA_023376005.1 of Doryteuthis pealeii. NCBI lineage: Eukaryota > Metazoa > Mollusca > Cephalopoda > Myopsida > Loliginidae > Doryteuthis > Doryteuthis pealeii. Next base: position 41,232,132 of record CM042164.1, read on the forward strand.
TATTTATTGTCATGACGATTTCGGGTATAGTGACGTAATTTTTGTTATAGACAAAAACCGAATCTCCATTATATATATATATGGAAATCAGATCTCACTGACAAGCTAAAGCGACAATTCTTCCAGGCTGTAGTTATATCAGTGTTGCAGTATGGCTGCACCACTTAGACCCTAACGAAGCACTTTGAGAATAAGCTAGCTCGGACCTGGACAAGAATGCTGCGTGCAGTCTTGAACAAGTTGTGGAAACAACAAACCACAAGGAAGCAGCTGTACGACCACCTGCCCCCAAGTGAGATGGACTAGGCATGCAGGACACTGCTGGAGAAGCGGGGATGAGCTCATAAGCGACGTTCTCCTGTGGAAGCCAACACATGAACATGCAAACGTGGGGCCCACCAAGGACCTACATTGATCAACTATGCGAGGATAATGGTTGCTGTGCAGAAGACCTCCCAGAGGCAATGAATGATAGGGAAGGTTGGCGAGAGATTGTCATGGATATCCGTGCTACTTGCACGACATGATGATTATATAAATATATATATGAGTTAGTGGTGGTGACACTAAATCTAATGCAAGCGCATAGAAAATGGACTCGATCACCCAAGTTCAAGTCCTGGACAAGGCAGTTTGCATTTAACATAACACTAATACCCTTGGGAAAGGTATGCATCCAACTACTCTCCCTCAAGATATGGGTAAATAATAGGGTAGACTGGGCTCTTTAACCGTGGCTAGGTAATGTTTAGCAGAAGGAAAACTCTAAATTCAAACCAGTTAAACTCCACTTAAGAAATTGACCTTGTGTCACATCCTGCTCATGCAGAGGGCTTGAGATTTCACAATGAAATATCCTTTAATGCTGACACCTACTTTGCAGTTTGGTGGCCTCAAATGGTTTAATGGTTAGACAGTTGGATTTGTTGGCTAGTTAAATTCTTAATAGGCGCCCCATACTTATGGCCTTGTGCCAAACTGACCCGAAATTATTAAATGACTATTTCACTTTGTAGTTCAAAGATTCAAAATTAGTCATTGTTTTGTATCCGTGTATGGAAACACGGATATAGACATCTCCCATTTCAGTCCATGTCAGGTTTTCCCCAATGTACAATAGGGTTGGTTGATTTTTCACTTAAAAAAAAAAAATCACTTTCACAAAAAAAAAATCAATTTCTTTCAAACAGTTAAAGTTGTATGTTGGTATAATGAATACTGATATCAAGTACTAGATCCCCATTGTTTGAGGAAATAGCATCAAAGATAGTCTGCTAAAATGCACCAAAAAATACTGGTTTTCAGAAAATTTAGCCTAGAAATTCGTTGGGAAATTTAGCAATTTCAATACTTAAAACAGAAAAGCTTGTCATTTTAAATGAAATGAATGAAATCTTATTATAATGGAGATTGTGTGTTTTTCTGTCTGTAACCGAAACTATATTCCTACTCAAGTCACAATTCTCTTAGTTATTGACATCACATACTCCATGATTTTATTTTTATCTAAACCTCAATTATTAATAAAATTGTCTTACATTATTAATACTGTTAACTATGTCTACATACTGACAACATGCAATTATATTTATATATACAACAAAATAGCGGTTTACAGTGTGAACGGGAAGGCTAATTTGCATATTAATATTAAAAAATCAAATTTAATAAATATGTGCTTAGTATTATTGATTTCTAACTGTTTGGTTTTATTTTAATGAATATAAGCAAAAATTTCTTTAATGAATCTTAAATGAAATCCATTAACAAGATAAAATAACTGTCATTTTATTCTTTACTTCCTCTTATAAAAAATACTTAAATTAGAAAAAATAACAATGAAAGACGAGAGTGATGGAAGAGTAAGTTTCAGTTGTTCCATTTTTTATTATACTCCCTTTGTTTCAAATCTTTTATTATACTCCCTCTGTTTCAAATCTTTTTATCTGTATTCTTATTTAGTTTCATTAGCCTTTCTAATTTAATATAATATTTTATTACATTAAAACTTAAATACTTGCACCCGGAGGGTGCATATATTTGCTAGTATAACTAAAAATCAAATTGAAAATATGTCCCTAATCATCACCGACACATCCGATATGTTGTTTTTTAACCCAATAATTAAGTTGTAACAATGATAACACTTTAAAAGATTGAAATCTATTTCTTCAAAAGGAGATAAAGTTTAGAAGAAAAATATATTGTGCAGTAATTCTTTATGTTAATTTACAACTTTCACCACATGGGAAAGGTTACAGTTCTAAAATCGATCTACCCTAATGTACAATTATATTCCATTATAAATTACTAGCTGCAGTACTCGGTAATACCCGGGAAATTTGAGGTTATTTGCAGTTCCCAGTGTGCCTGAAAATGCTAGCGGACCTGGGTGCCCATACTGAATTTTCAATAGCAACATTTTTAGGTTGTATTTAAAGGTCCGGTTTAGCTCAGTCAGTAGAGCACACGTCTTGGAATTACAAGTCAATGAGTTCGGTACTGGTCTCCGCCAACTCAGCATACAAGTAGCACAGATTGGGTAATCTGATCTGTGCAGTAAAATCGGGAGCTGATGGTAGGTGTGGCGCTCCACCTCAGCAAAACAATCTCCCTGGTCTAGCGCTAGCAAAAAGAGGATAAACTCCCTCACTATCCAGCTGATACAGACAATAGGCCACTCTGCCTACCTTACTTGATTGGTAAAAGTTACACCCAGCAAGAGTCCCTGGAAGCAACAGAAGTGGATGCAATTCATATGTATTTTAACATAAAGTCAAATAGCCATTATTAGAAGAAGAAAAAAATTCTATGTTGAAGTGAGTGATAAATTACAGAAGTCAGAAGGGTCCATCTGAAAAAAATTGGAAAGTTGTGAAACAGCAAAGGAAATGAATGAGTGTCTTTGACCTCCTAAAGTTTCACATTTGAGAAATGAGAACTAAATACTTGGGAACGGTTTTTTTTTCTTTCAAGGCTTTGAAATTATATCAGTATAGTCACATATTGCTTTAAGAAAAAAAAAAAAAAAAAGAAACTCTAAAAATAAAAATAAATAAAAATATATTTAAATATACTCCTAAATATACTCTTAAAATAAAATTTTTAAAAATACAAGGGAAAGCTTGTGTTTTTTTCATTTTTTTTTTTTTTTTCATTCAAGGCTTTGAAATTATATTAGTAGTTACACACTGCTTTAAAAAAAAAAACAAAACAAAAAAAAACAAAACAAAAACAAAACAAACAAAAAAAAAAAACACAAAGATCGGTAGGTGCTCTTCCAATATGTGATCTACTGAGTTGTTTACATTCCTACATGTGATCTTAAAGTCAATATCAGCCAGACAGCAAGGAGTCTATCCCCTTTTTACTAGTACTAGACCTAGGAGATTGTTTTCACGTCTGAGGTAGAGCACCTCACCTACCATCAGCTCCTCACTTTACCGCACAGATCCCTGTGCTACTCATATGCTGAGTTAGCGAGGGCTGATATCAAACCAGGAACCTTGTGTTTCCTAGGCAACTGAGCTAAGTTATAATCATAGTAATTTTATTTATTCCAGTATCACTGAATACTTATCTTAAACATTTTTGTTTTTTGTCTAAATTATAATTCTTAAGCAATTATGTTATGTAATTATTTTGGTAACAAGATGTTTTGGCTGAATATATTTCCAGTCTGGTCAAACCAGCTGATCATAAATGATTTTCTTGCAGCTGTTTTGCAAGACCTAAACAAAATAGGGAGCACAGCTGGTTGGTGGGCATGAACTTTAATGTTAAACATTATATAAGTTTTGTTTTTATACTATTACCACACTACACTCTTTAAAGATCCAGATCTTAGAATAAATTTGGAGAAAGAAAGAAAGAAAATCTTGTTATAGATAAGGGAAAGAATAATTTGCACTGCCCCCCCCCCACAACTATTTGTAGAACTACCATCATTAAAAAAGGGAGGGGAAAAAAGAAAAAGAAAAGAGAAAAGAAAAAAGAAAAGAGAAAAGAAAAAAAAAAAGAAAAAGAAAAAAAAAGAGAAAAGAAAAAAAGAAAAAGAAAAGAAAAAAGAAAAGAAAAAGAAAAGAAAAGAGAAAAAAAAGAAAAGAGAAAAGAAAAAAAAAGAAAAAGAAAAAAAGAAAAAGAAAAAGAAAAAGAAAAGAAAAAGAAAAAGAAAAAAGAAAAGAGAAAAAGAAAAGAAAGAGAAAGAAAAGAAGAGAGAAAAAAAGAAAAGAAAAGAGAAAAGAAGAGAAAAGAAAAGAAAGAGAAAAGAAAAGAAGAGAGAAAAAAAAGAAGAGAGAAAAGAAAAGAAGAAGAAAAGAAAGAAGAGAGAAAAAAAAAAAGAGAAAAGAAAGAAGAGAAAGAAAAGAAAAGAAGAAGAGAGAAAAGAAAAGAAGAGAGAAAGAAAAAAGAGAAAAAGAAAGAGAGAGAAAAGAAAAGAAGAGAAGAAAGAAAAAAGAAGAAAAGAAAAGAAAGAGAAAAAAAGAAGAGAGAGAGAAAAGAAAGAGAGAGAAGAAGAAAGAGAGAAAAGAAAAGAAGAAAAGAGAAAAAAAAGAAAGAAAAGAAAAAGAGAGAAAAGAAGAGAAAGAGAGAAAAGAAAGAAAAGAAAGAAAAGAGAAGAAAAAAAGAAAAGAGAGAGAAAAGAAAAAGAGAGAAAGAAAGAGAAGAGAAGAAAAGAGAGAGAAAAGAAGAAAAGAAGAGAAAAAAAGAAAAGAGAGAAAAAGAAAAAAAGAAAGAAAAGAAAAAAAGAGAGAGAAAAGAAAGAAAAGAGAAAGAAAAGAAAAGAGAGAAAGAAAGAAAAGAGAAAAAGAAAGAGAAGAAAAGATAAAAAGAAAGAAAAGAGAAAAAAAGAAGAAAAAGAAAAAAAAAAAAAAAAAAAAGAAGATAAATTGTAAAAAGGCCAAAGTTGCATTAGCACTTTTTACACATTATCTTAATCACACTTCAGAATAAACAATTTTCTGTGCAACTGATAATGTTTAGATGAACAAAACTAGAAAAACTCCGAGAAAAGATAAATAAAGTAGAAAATGTTCTGTTTAGTGCCGATATGTGTTTTGTATTAAAGTACAGCAGATGGCAATAAAGATGTCTGTTTAGCAGAAACAGATACAAACACAAACATACACACACAATATATAAAGACTTTCAGTTTTCTTCAGAGGAGAACTGAAAGTACTTGGTTTGCATATGAAAACTCTTTTGGACAATTGATTAATTCCTTTCATGATGATAACATTAGAAACATTGAAAGAAAAAAGAAAAGACTCCAAAAACAATAAGGATTCCATTGTTTTTAATAAAAAAATTGTTATATATATATGTCTGAATGATCATATCAGAAGATTTTTATAAGTTTTAATGCGAGAGTTTTTTTTAGTAAAAGAACCATGAATACAGAATTCTGCTAAAAAATATCAATAAAGAAATTGAACCTGTCGTAAAAAAAAAAAAAAAAAAAAAATTTTTAAATAAACGGACCGTTTTACTTATTTTTCAAGATAACGGTGAGTAATTTTTCCCCAGTCGGATAATTTGATGTTTGAAATAACTGTTACTTTTCTTTTGCGAGATTTTTAAAAAAATTTTTTTTAAGTTCAAAAATATTTACGTTTCTTTCTTCAATGTGGCCTAAACTGATCACGTGACCTATTTTGGTGGTACCTAGAAAATGAGGAGTAAAGTGTTTTTTTTTTTTTTTTAAAGAATCTTTTTAAACTAGTAAAACTACTCGGCATTACACGGGATAAAAAAATAATATTCTAAATCACATTTTGCTGAAACAGAAATTCTTTTTTTAGTTTCAATTTGAACGAGTCTTATTTTCTTGAAAAAAAAAAAGGGGGGGGTGGTAAATATATATATTGTTTTTGATTTAGTTTAGTTAGTCTTTCTGATTTAATATATTTTATTGTAATAAAACTTAAATACTTGCGCCCAGGGGGCATATACTTTTGCTAGTTTTTTATAAATACGTTTTGCTTCCTTGGACCCGAAAAATGTCATAGGGTCCCCAGGAACCATATAGCAACGGTTGAAAACCAGTTATCTAGATATATATTTCGGTAAGTTTGGTAACAAAGCTGCAAATATATACCTTTCAGTGTGATTCGAACTCGCTAGTTCTGGATTGTTATCCTATCACGCTAACCAATGCGCCATATGAACATTCTGAGACAGATTATTAGCTGAAATATTATTTTTTCTTCTGAATATTATTCGAATTATTTATCATCATCATCCACATCATCAGCATCATCAGCATCATTATCATCATCCCAGTTTAGCTAGCAAGACATTCATGATCAATCTTAAGTTAAAAATGTCTCCGGCACCCCCCCCTCCCGGAACCTCCACTACACCCCGTCCCGGCACCTACACTACGTCCCCCCCCATCCCAATGTCTTCAAAACACTCGTTAGGGTCAAAAGTTGCCAAATTTTATCAAGATTTGGCCCATTAGCCAAGAGTTTCTAAGTAGAATGGAGTTTTTTTTTCGGAGTAAGTTTCATTCAAAAGTTATTTTCGCCCTGTCAGTGAGGTTTAGACTGTTGACAGTATCCTCTGCAGTGGGGGAGGGGTTAACCCCCCCCTACCAAAAGAAAAAAAAAAGACTGCCGTGGTTATGGCACTAAACTGCATCTGTTGTTCTGGAGAGTGGAGTGTCTCTTCATTGCCATTACTCCCAGGTCCACTATGACCTTGAGTAGTACCGCGTTTCCCTGAAAATAAGACAGGGCTTATATTATTTCTCTGAATGTTTGAGATGAGGCTTGATGATTACTATTATCTGCATTATTCGACTATTGTCCTCATCTTCATTGTTATCTGTACAACGTTTCGGCCGATATGCCCTCCGGGCTTCTTCATTATCCTATTAACATAGAATAATAATTAACACAGTTAACGCCTCTACCCCAGCTATGGTTAGCGGAATGAGAACAGGATACCCCCGTAGACTGAATAAAGGTTAGGTTTAAAGTTCCGTGATGGTTCCCAAGTTCGAAAAGAAGGTTCTCAAGTCCGAAAAGAGATACCTGAAGAAGGCCGGAGGGCATATCGGCAGAAACGTTGTACAGATAACAATGAAGATGGTGACAATAGTCCGAATAAATGCAGATAATAGGGCTTATATTATTTTTCACCCCGGAATATAACACTAGGACTTATTTTCGGGGATACCAAGTGTTTGTGTCGCATGATTTGATTGTGAAGAATGCTTATTTCTTTCGTCTGTCTGCCGTTCTCAACTAGGGCTTATTTAAGGAGAGGACTTATATTAAAATCATCTGGGCACTTCATGTAGTGTAATGGTTAGCAAGCTAGATTATCAGACCATTGTTTGCGAGTTCGATTCTCACTGGGTACCTTGTGCTGCATCTAAGCTACGCTTAGTAAATAGCTATATTAAAATCACCCTGAAAAATAACGCTGTCTTATTTTGCAGGTAGGTCTTATTTTCGGGGAAACATGGTAGTACCTGTTAGAGTCCCGCCTATGGGTCAAATAAATCCTCGTTTTCGCAATATTTAACCTTTATAAAACGAGGATTTTTAGTGCATTTTAGTAGACGATCTTTGATGCCATTTCCCCCAAACAATAATGCAATTAAAATATTTAATTTTTGGTATCAGTATTTAGTATACTAACACACAACTTTCATATAGATGGAAAATTTGATATTTTAAAAAAGTGAAAATCGACCACTACCTACTGACCATGTTAAACAAAAGACGCCAAGTGGATCAATGATTATCATATAAGGTATAAGTTTCTAGGTAGATATAATCATGGACCTTTTTTTTCTTTTTTAAGATTAGTTGCAAATTTCAAGTCTCCCTAATACCAAGAGGTATGAGTTCGTTATGAAGAGAGATAGAGGGGGTAGTACTACGTGTCTGTGTCCTGAGAGCCAGGAGAGGCGGCAACCCTAAAAAAAAAAACGCTTGGAAACTACTGATGTAAAGGAAGGGCCAGTCATGCAATATATTCCTAAATAAAACATCTGCTTTTTGTTTTTTATGTTTTTTTTTGAGGAAAAAATAAAATAAGAAAAAAAAGAAAAAAAGAAAGAAAAAAGCCCGGCCAAGAGGGAGTCCAGGTGTGTGTGTTTCAGACGCCATTACATTACAATATATATATATATATATATATATATATATATATATATATATATACTATACAAACATATATATACACACACATTATACACACATATACATATATATTTCTACACTGCCCTCCATTGCTTCTCTCTTCTTCTGTACTTTCATTTCGTCTTCTTGAGCTCAGCCCAAATATTTCCTTCCACGGGAGAAAGAAGGGGGCAGATGTTTTCCATTCAATGATCATGGGTTCTCTCCATCCCGTCTTCCCTAATTCACCATCCCATAACAGGCCGGTGGAGGGGGGGTCGAGGATTGTAAAAATAATGAAAAGGCCAACACCCTTACCCCCCCCCCTTCATACTATAGAAAAAGAGTCAGAGATTCAAACATTTAAGCACCGAAATAAAATCCTTCTAAAATTATTTTGGTTAAATCATATCTTGTATTAAATAAAAACAAACTAATTTACATCCCTCAGCTCTGTACAGACACTTGATGTCACACAGAGGACTTATCAAGAGCCATGGCAGATAAGGAGGGATGGTGAGAGAGGGTCAAGAGATTCCGCCGTGAATTAATTCCTCACAAAGTGTCCCATAGTTGTTATTTGGGGTGGGGTGGGTGTGTAATAATTAGAAAACCAGGCTAAGCACACCATTATTAGTGAGTTTGACTCTCACTAAGTGCCTTACACTTCTGGTATTGTTCTTAACTTAGTAAATCATATTAATTTAATTTGTATAAACTAAGACACTAACATTTTGTGACCACATTTATTTATTTCACGAACCACTGAAGGATCGGTAACTATAGTTTGTAAAACCCCTGGTTTAGACCAGTGGTTCTCAACCCTTTTTTTTTTTTTTTTTACCTATGAACCTTTTTGATTGCTATTTTACTATGGTGCCCCCCCCCCCAGCCATGCGTGGTTTACAAATCCTATTGTACTTTTATGATTAAGTATTTTTTATATACTTTCCTTATTTCCTATAAGTCTAACATAAACAAAGGGGAACCACTCTTGACTGATAAATTATTTATTTTCCCATTAAACTAACCCTAAAGCCGTTTTTTTCCTAGTAGATCAATAAATAAATAAATTTATCAGTCAAGAGTGGTTCCCCTTTGTTTATGTTAGACTTATAGGAAATAATGGTCTCTGGTTAAGAACAACTGGTTTAGACCATAGATATAACTTACTTTCAGTTCTGAATATGGCAACACATGTGGTTGGCGAAAAAAAAATGGGTTTTCTAGCATAAGACGCATCCCTAACTTTTGATTAAAAAAATCTGAGGAAAAAAGTGCGTACGATTTATATATTTATTCCTTAATCTTCTGTCCGTTATCATCTTGCAACAAACACCCTCTATTTGAAAATGAGACCGACCAAATTACCCAAGATTAAATGCAAAAATGTAAATCCTGATAATCTGGTGTCGCTTATCCGCCGAATTCTTATTTCTTACCAGTAAGTAAATAATGCACCATTCAGTTTTTATTATAAAAAAAGGACATGCTACACACACAGAGAGAGAGAGAGAGAGAGAGAGAGAGAGAGAGAGAGAGAGAGAGAGAGAGAGAGAGAGAGAGAGAGAGAACGCTAATCTGTTTTAATCGAACATAATAAAAAGGAGGAACGAAAAAACGAGTGAGAGAGTTAATCTCACAGGTGTCTGTGCGGTAAAGTAAGGAGCTGATGGTAGGTGTGGCGCACCACCTCAGATGCTAAAAAAAAAAACTTCTTGGTCTAGTGCTATTGAAAAGGGGATAGACTCCCTCGCTGACTGGCTGATACCGACTTTAGACCACCCCGTTGACTTGACTATATATTGAACTATATAGCAGTAGCTCTTAAGTAAACATATCAAAAATCGTAATAATTGAATCATCATACTGTGGTATATCCATAGTTCCTGCTAGTACACTAATAATTACAGTAGTTAGCTGAAGTCAATTTTTAATTACATTTTAGCCCCACCCACCCCGCAAAAAAAAAATTGGACTTTGCTTTCTAAATAGGTTGCTATTATGAGAAGAACCCACCATCAGATATTGAAGGAAGGAGGGTGGCTTCAGAACCCACAGCTGAAAAATGGGTTCTATTGTATATAGAAGGTCAGTCAGAAGTAACAGGACAGTCGACAATTATTAGGGAGTAAACACATTAAAGTTTCAACCCACGCACTCTCTACGTGTGCACATACGTGGAAACACGCTTATAATACACACTGGGGCAGATGCATGACCATCCCAGTTTAACTACCACCCTCTCCCCCACTCAAGCTTTTTGAGCCCTTAGATTCAGGTTTGTATTTTAAACAAAATTTGTAAGAATCCAACTTCAATCCATGCAGCAAGTATCCTTGTTGATTTGGTTTGGTTTGTTTTACGGCATATCAACCTCAGTGGGTCATTTAATGCCGATAAAGTTTTGAAATAAATCAATTCTTAATGGATAATAAAAAATTTTTATAAATACATTTTTCTATTTAACCCATAGATGGGACCTTAACAGGTACTACCACTCCGGGTCAGAGTGGACTAGGGAGCAATGGTGATGAAGGGGTGCTCCACATTCTCCAAAACTGGAACCTCACCATCAGATAGAGTTTAATATAATTCCCAGGACATGTAAACCCTCAGCCACCGTCTTCTAGCACCCATATGATAAAAAGTGTTGGGGCTTTCTATAAGAGCAATAGGTTTGGAGTATCCTTGTTGAACACTATCCCACCATTCCACTAAAAGAGGACCGGGAATAGTCCCTATATTAATAAGTCTTGTTTTATCATTGGTATTGGATATAATTTCCCGACACACTAAAAATATTGGGCTTACGGTGTATTGTATTAATATAAGCAGATTTAATGGGTTTATTTTTTATTTTTCTATTTATAATGAACACATTGATGTTTTTTCAGTTTTAACTACAGCAATGGAGAGAAAGAAAAAGAAAGAAGATAAAGTAAAAGGGTGTATATATATATATATATATATATATATATATATATATATATATATATATATAAAATATAGCTTTAGTCTCAAAACTTTTTTTTCTTTCTTGGTACTGGGTGTATTGCAAATTCACACCAACTAATCTAACATTAAATTTGTACTAATACCTATCTCCACCCTGGGGCCTTGCTGACATGAAACTATAATCGTTCGTCCCTCAGCATCGACTATCAGATATGGCTGCCATTTAAGCGTGTGTCCTGTCCAGACTGTGTCTCCAAGATACAAACAAACATTCTGACTTTAAAATAGAATAAACCATACTCTCGTATATTTATTTCCTTGTAAAGTATATGTGTTACTTAAGGGTTCGTGACTTAGATTTTATCATACAGATTGGGGGAGGGGAGTTGGGGGGAGGGGATTTGGGGGAGGGGGACCTTTCGTTTTGATGCTACTACCTTGCTTCCTACCAACTCCCTGGTGTGGTGAATACTGCCCAGTTTAGGAACGACTGATTTACACCCTTCTGCTGTATCATTGGATTAATTATATTTATTGATATTTACTGGAGTGAGGGAGAGGGGGGGGTCTCCGCACCCCTTAAAGAAAAGAACGAAATACTTTCATACCATCTGTGTTTGGTGTCTATAGTGTTTTGATCCAGAAATTCATAATGATCAAGGTTGACACAAATATTCAGACCATTATTCCTGCAGTGCTTGATCAAATCATAACAAACTAGCAGAGCTACCCAGCATTGGCCGGGACTTCTTTTTTTAAAAATCACACACACACATTTTATATATATATATAAGTATAGATAAAAGAATTTGAAAACACCACAATATACTGTTAAAGTGAAAATATCTTATATCATATTCATAGCTAATATTGAACAATATTTCGATTTATAAAAATCATCTTCAGAGCTTGTTTTTACTCCGGACTTAACAAGAGTGGAGACGAAAATAATTATTTAACAGCATATTGTGTTGTTTTCATTTCCTTTCTATTAACACACACACACATTATATATATATATATATATATATATATATATATATATATATAGCTAAGGGAATCAATTTTTGTCTACTAAAGGCTTTTTCCTATTTAATTTAATGACACAAAATTCATATAAAAATATTCCTTAATTATAAGATTGAGTTATATTTGAAAAAATATATTTTAAGAGGTTCTAATTAGTCATAATTTGCAATTAAGTCAAAAACTGATCCGTCCCCTACTTTACATTCTGCCTGTCACTTTCCCCCCTCTCTCTCTATACATCTTCATTACCTCTTCGTTATATATGTTAGGTTCTCTATGAGTGTAAAGAATGATTTAGAGATGATGAAATATATTTGTATGTCAAGTTTCACAAGCAGCAAGCCCATAGCTTAAATTAGGCCAAAGATTCCATTTCTTAGAAATCTTACAAAATGATTTTAATTTTTTTTTTTAATTATCCGGCTGTATTTTTTTTTTTTTTTTTTTTAGATTTGATTCGCTTTAAAAACTCACTTTTCCCAAATCCCATAATTTCCATAGTGTGGTTAATTTGCATACTGTTTTTTTAATAAAACCAGGTTTACTAAATAATTACTTTGTGTTATGGACTTTCAATATTATAGTTTTATTCGCTAATGTATCAAAATCAATCCTACGAATGATTTTATATAGAAACCAATTAAAATATAATTGAAATAAGTGTAATCATTTTATATGCGTTCTTATTTGATTTCGTTCGTCTTTCTAATTTAATATATTTCATTATATCAAAACTTAAATACTTATGTCCGGAGGGCGCATATTCGTGCTGGTTCAAATAAAGATGGTAAGGGTAGTTTGAGAATTTTATAACTTAGAATATGTATTGAACGTGAATCAATATTTATTTCAAGATTTTGTAAATGGTGTTGCTTTTTTTGAGTAAGTATGGACTCATTTTTTGTAAGGATTCTGTCTTCTCGACAACTGCTATTATTGTTACCCAAGTCTTCTACCCAATTATCATTTTTTTGTAATTCACTTGGGTGTGGTATGTGTAGGATCAACGTAGTGGGAGAGCTGCTGGGAGTGGCTAAAAGTAGGCAAAGAGTTTATATTTTTGGGAAAAACAGGTACTGCTACATTAGGCATCTAGAACAGGGGTCTTGAAGCGAGGAATACAAAAGAGCCATTGTAATCTGGGACCCACAAACCTTATGGGAAAGTAGGTCTGCAATTTCTATAAAGTGTATCATTAAATAGCAATAAAGTTTAATAGGTTGTTAGGGAGACCATTTAGTTATGAAAATGTGACAGTAAGTATTTCGGACTATGTGAACTAGTACAAAAAAATATGTAATGTGAATAGAAATAAAATATTGATCCTGGCAAGTCAGTTCATTTTGAAGACAAACACCATGCTATTCTCAAGTAAGAATTGTTGGTGCTCTTCCAATATGTGATCTACCGAAGGTTTGTGATCTACTATTGATCTACTATACATGGCATGTGATCTACTAGGAAAAAAGAAGTTCGGGTTAGTTTAATGGGAAAATAATGGGTAGATCACATATTGGAATATAAACATCTCTGTAGATCACATATTGGAATATAAACCATTCGGTAGATCACATATTGGAAGGGCACCAAATTGTTATTCCTCTCATAGGTATCATGTCTATTAATAATAGAGATTTGGTCTATTTGACTGTAACCGAAACTACGTCACTGCTTACATCACAGTCATTTCAGGAATGAAGTAAGTTTATCAATGAGTATTCAATTTATAGTCAGTATCATTATTACATAAAAATATTAAAATTCTAAGAAAAATCAATTAATTGACAAATTTTCACGAAAATTTCCATACTTATTATCTAAAGGTGAATTTATGTTTAAAATAGTTTTTTCCTAAAATATATTCCCTAATATTATTTTTCTAGGTCGAACCCAGCCTTATTTAATTTGATAAAATCCGAACAAAATATATCTTACTCGTACGATTTTTTAATTTTTCTCTAAAAGATAAGAGTCTGAATAATTAAATAAGAAATCTTAAAAAACTTTTTGAAGGTCCCTACTGTTGTCAAACAAAAATATGTCAGTGAAGTGGAGGGAATGATGCTTTGATTAATTAAAATTAGTAATATTAGTATTAATATATTAGTATTATTCATATTATTTGGACTATTGTCCTCATCTTCATTGAGTCCGACAAGAAATACCCGAAGAAGGCCGGAGGGCACGTCAGCCAAGTTATTGTACAGATAACAATGAAGATGAAGACAATAATACAAATAATACTAATTAAACGTTTTATTTTATTTTTAATAATTACCCCCCCCCCCAAGGCAATATCCTTCAAAAATGTATTTTTACATTGCCTTGAGGCCGTTTTCTTTTTGTTTGTTATTTTTTTTTTGCTAGTAATCTTGATTATTAAAAACTAGCAAAATAAAAAAAAACACCCTCTGGGCGACATAAAATAAATATTGCCTGAGGGGATGGGAGTTGAAAATTTAATATCAGAGAGTTTGTATCATAAGTAAAGTAAAATCATCAAATTTATTAAAAGAAGTAAAAAATTAAAATGGAAACTTAGTTCTAATAACTTTAAATATATATATATTTTTTTAAATAGATAGATAGATAGATAGATAGATAATACCAGGTATGTATTTATTAAAACTTGTTTAAAAAACCAATGAGGACTGTCTAATATTGCATGCTCAAATTTTGAGTGTATTTATTCTATGTTATGACGATTTTAGGTAGTGTGACATAAGCAGTGACGTAGTTTTTGTTACAGATATCTGGTGTATAAGTATTATACAATATTATGAAACAATAATTATGCTGCTTGCTCTTGTACACACAATAAATCATTAATGTATGCTGCAAAGACTACAGTGACAGATGTGGCCCACCATCCTCTCAGACATGGACCCTATGTGGAAAAAGAACAGTAACAGTACTATTTAATCCATAGCTGGGGGGAGGGTGATGAGAGGGTTAAAAAAATTACCAAGGGTATTAGTCTGAAAGTGAATATAATAGCAAGACTGCAGATCAAACTCTCTATGGTATCACAGTCCAGCACATTAACCCCTGTCCTGGATCACCACCAAATAAATTTCCGTTTTAATTTTGATGACGATTTGCAAGTTTAACCATTCAATCAATATAAAAAGGCGTGTTCAAAATGTATTGAAACCGAAGCTGTATTTACTAAGACAGAATGAAATGTTAATTTTCTTCAAAATATGAGGAGTGTTCAAAAAGTGTCAAAACTGAAGTCAGAAATTAACAACAAATTAAAATGTTAATTTTCTTCTAAATACAAAGTGTGTTCAAAAACTGTTGAGACTGAAGCTATATTTACCAAGTTAGAAATGAACAATGAAGAAAGCCTAAATTTTCTTCTAAATACAAAGTCTGTTCAAAAAGTGTTCAGACAGATGTTGTATTTACAAAGACAGAAATTATTAACAAAATGAAACGACAAATTTTCTTCAGAATAAGACGTGTTGAAAAAGTATCAAGACTAAAACTGTATTTACCAAAACAGAAATGAACAATGAAGAAAGCCTTAATTTTCTTCACAATAGCCCCTTTGAATTTTGATATATATTCCAGCAAGTTTTTCATTGGTCAGAACACCTCTTAAACTCGGCATTTGATAAACTATGAAGTTATGCCATTGTATTTCTATTAATGTCTTCTGCATCTTTAAATCTCTTATCATGAAGATAAATTTTCAGTTTAGGATGAAAGATGCTGCACTTGCACAATACA
This sequence comes from Doryteuthis pealeii, assembly GCA_023376005.1. NCBI lineage: Eukaryota > Metazoa > Mollusca > Cephalopoda > Myopsida > Loliginidae > Doryteuthis > Doryteuthis pealeii. Next base: position 41,247,986 of record CM042164.1, read on the forward strand.
GTGTTTTTTTTTTGCGTCAGAGACTACCACTCAAAAATTAAAAAATTGGCACCGACGTGTCTAGACATCACTTTACAACATAAGTGGCTCAGCAATTCAACATGTCTTCATTCAAAGGTTTTTATTTATTTATTTTTTTAAAATTAATTTAGTGTCAATAATTTATTTTTCAAGAAACAACACTCATTTAAAAGAACCCGAAAATAAATAGTATTATCTGCGTTATTCGGACTATTGTCCCCATCTTCATTGTTATTTGTACAACGTTTCGGCCGATATACCCTCCGGCCTTCTTCAACGGCCGAAACGTTGTACAAATAACAATGAAGATGGGGACAATAACGAATAACTAATCTTCAAGCCTTATCTCAAACATTCAGAGAAACCGAAAATAAATGTAAAAATAAACATTAAGATCCTCATCAGGTGTCACATGGCTGTCCAGAAACCCATTCTCAACCTTTATTTGCCTCTTTTTATTTTTAATAGTAGTGACATTATCTGTTGGATTATCATGGGTATAGTTATTTACTAAGTGTAGCTTAGATGCAGCCCAAGACCAGAAGTATGGGGCACCTAGTGAGAATCGAACTCACAATGGTTTGCTAATCTAGCTTGCTAACCACTACACAATGTGAGGTGCCCTTATTTTGGTGGTATAGTTATTTGCTAAGCTTAGCTCAGATGTGGCACAAGGCCAGAAGTGTGGAGCACCCAGTGAGAATCGAACTCACAAACAATGGTTTGCTAATCTAGCTTGCTAATCATTACATCACATGAGGTGCCCGACTATCATGGGTATAAGATGTACACAAAATTCCCACTTATATTTATGGACTTGCCCAAATATCAGCTGCAGGCATTTCCAGTAAAATGGACCAATCAGAAACGGAGGCGCATGGCATAATTGTTAGAGCCGTAGGAAATGGCCTTATCGACCCGAGTTCAAGTCCTAGGCATGGCTGTTCGCATTTCACATAGCGATAATACCCTTGGGAAAGGTATGAATCCATATTTCTCCCTCCAGCTATGGGTTAAATAGTAGGACAGACTGGGCTCTTTAAGCTTGGAGAGGGATAACTCTGAATTCAAAATTTCTGAGGTCAGTCGTTGATTGGGTTCGTGGCATTCCTTGATGCACCAATTCTTTCCTATCGACTGAGTCAAAAAGTGCGGAATGGTTCAACACAAACCTTCACCACTATAAACAAATCACAAAAGTATTTGAGCATTTAAGATCGTTTTTAATTGGATTATCTGCTACATGGAGCTACACATGTGGGGTTATTTGCAGTTCCTAGAGTGCGCCTGAATATTAGGATATTAATAATAGCATATCTAGGTGACCATAGTGAATTTTTACTTGATTTCAAATGTTACTACTACTTCTCTTCCCCGTCTCTCACTGAAACGTTTTCTCTTTCCTCTTACATTGTAAAGATGTTGCCCGGGGGGTTCCATTATTGATTTATATCAATGGTTCTCAACCGTTTTTTACCTATTTAATCCTATTTTACTCTGGTGGACGCCCCATAGCCATTCGTTGTTTTAAAATTCCATTGTATTTTTATAATTAAATACATTTTACTTTCCTTGGTCCCAAAAAATGTTATATGGACCCCGGTTGAGAACCACTGATTTATATTGAAATCCAATTAGCAAGTACTGTTACTGAATATTGGTTTAACATGTGTAAAGTTTCATCATGATGGTATAGGCGCCAACTGGTTATATACAGACAGAAATTGCCATTCATGTAGTTGATAATCATTGAATGATAACCCACTGAATAAATATTTACATTTCATATTTTTTTATTTCAATTGTTAAAAATTAAAGTCTCATTTTTGAATATCAAGGAAAATTCATATTTTCAGTTTTTGTTTAATATGACTTCATGTTAAATTCCGCTTCCTCAGCCTTTATTGAATCATTAGGATCATACAAGTGTTTTATAGAAGGGGGATGTAGGTAAGTGGGTAAGTTTTGATTGGTTATAGGAGACATCTTTGGGGGAAATAAAAATGGCTACTTCCCGTCCCCTATCTGGTGTCCTCACCATTCATTTTTTTCTACTTGCTCCTTCCTTATTTCACATTCCAGCGAAATATACTACACATTTTTGTCTGAGTTTTGTTCTTTCATTCCTTATTTTACCTCATACGTTCTTATCTAATTTAGTTAGTTTTTCTAATTTGAGGAGCATATTCTTGCTATTAATAATAATAGTAATAATAATAATTCCTTATTTCAGAAATTCAGAACAAAATTAGAAAACATTATTTTCCAACTTATTAAAATCAATCCTATGAATGTTTTTATATAGAAAACAATTAAAATATAATTAAATTAAGTGTAATCTTTTTTATATACATTCTTATGTGTAGAAATTTTGTAGAAAAAAAATATTAATATTTTTTTAGCCCTACCCTCTCCCCTCTCTTTTCAGTACCCAATCTTGGCGCCTTTGAGACTCGTGTAGAAATGGTCCCTAAAATATTTCCTGGAACCCCCTTTTTTTAAATTTAATTTCCTGTTATTATCTGGTATCTTATACTCTAGAGGTTGATGATAGTATAAAATATTCACCCCTAAATTCCATAGTTAATTACTACTTAACTGTTGTTTTTTTTTATTACCACAGACTTGTAAAATCTACCTTTAAGGAAGCGGAGCTTTTATCTTGCCACACTCTTAGATTACGTGCTGTCATTCTTATTATTTTTCCATCTTTGGTTTTGTGTCATACTTAGCTAAACTTATCATCTGGAATCTGTGGAGGTGCCCCTGGTGTAATGGGTATGGTAATAGGAAATGTACACGGTTTCAAGAATTCAAATCCTGAACAAGGCTATTTGCATTTCACATGGCTGGTTGGTTTTTGGATTTTACGGCATGTCAACTCTTATTGGGTTATTTCATGCCGAAGATGTTTTATTCATTCTTGATTAGTATTCAAATATTTTTTTAAACTCAATTTTTTCTATTTAACCCATAATAATAGGTACTTCCATTCCGAGTCAGTGTGGACCAGGGAGTTTGTTTGTTTTATGGCATATCAATCTTGGTTGGTCATTTAATGCAAAGTTTTGAAATAAATTAATTCTTAGTGGATACTCAATTTTTTCATAAGCACATTTTTCTATTTAACGAATAGATGGGACCTTAACAGGTACTACCACTCCAGTTCAGAGTGAACCAGGGAGCAATGGTGATGAAGGAGTGCTCCAAATTTCCTAGACGTCCAAAACTGGAACCTCACCATCAGATAGAGTTTAATGTCATACTCAGGACATAAAGGCCCTGAGCAACCGCCTTCTAGCACATATATGATAAGAGTTTGGGGTTTGCCATAAGGGCAATAGGGTTGGAACAATCATATAGGTTCTTGGGCTTGATGTGACCAGCCGGTTGATCAGAGGGGGCATCTCCGACCACCCGTCTAGCCTAAGTGGAGTGTTGCACATCATGGACTGCTCATCCACTAGGATTCTGTCCTTAATCATCACGGGTCAGCACCTACGATTGAGGGGGGGGATCTTATTCCTCTTCAGAGGTGCCGTTGGTATATTCTAAAGCTCCAGCCAACAGGGCTTATATCTTCATGCATGGTTCAATGATTGTAATAAATGTCGATCATTGCACATGCGTTCATGTATGTGTTGAGGACGATATCTGGACATTGCCACGGCAAATTGTGGATGGTTTGGCCTCAGTAATACAACTATATTAAGAGATCGTCAATTCCAAAATTCTATTAGAGTTTCCTCCTGTTGCAATCCTCGGGCCATCCATCAAAGACGTACATTGACCAGCTCGTCGTAGATACTGGACGCTGCACAGAGGACCTCCCGAAGGCAATGAGTGATAGGGATGGTTGGTGAGAGATTGTCATGAATATCCATGCTACTAGCACGAAATGATAGGTTTACTAAAAAAAAAAAAAAAAAAAAAAAGATTCATTATCAGGAGAGCAGTTTTATTTAGTCCTAATCACAGGTTCATTTTTAATGTCATTTGATAGAAATTCTTCTCCCCAACCCCTCCAAGGAAAAATGGGAGGGTCAGGTATGAAAATATTGGCAAACAAAAGCCAAAATGGCCAGTCATTGGGGGTGGATTAATATTGAAGCAATTCTTATTAAATGCCAAACTAAAAGCTAAATACCACAATTATTAATCTGACTTTGTGCAGAAAGAAAAAGAAAATAAATAATTCATACATAAACAAATGTCTGTGACAATTTGGATAATAACAAAATAAAATGAATTGCGCACTGTCATATAGTGAAAGGTCTACGCCTCCTCTCCCTTGTTTATATAATTACCAAGTAAACAGAACTCTTCTGTACTTGTAAACACACACACTCATTATTGGCATTTCAGTCTCGGACGATTATAAAATAGTTTTGTGCCCCTGAAGTTAAAAGCGACTCCTGTGGCTGTATAGTCCAATGTTAGAAAACATTCTCGACCACAGATATATATGAAAAAAGAAAAAGAAAGAGAGAGAGAGAGAGAGAGAGAGCTGAAAGGTCCATATGATGTTATATCTTCTGTTGATAACTTTTTGACCAACGTGATCCAAACACTGCAATGCCGATGGACTGTTAAAAAAATAAACCTCATTTGGTCACATTCCATGAGGGTATCTTGGTCAGCCTTTGAAATTTTCCTCCAATCCTTGTGTGTATATATATATATATATATATATATATATATATATATATATATATATATATACACACACACACACACACACACACACACAGAAACCTACCTTTCTCTACATAATCTCTTTCCACTCTCACACACACGTTTATATTTGCTTGTACCCACTTTTTTACTCTTATGTGTGCACTTTTTGTATATATATATAAGACAGATAAAGAGGTGTGTGTGTTGTTTTTTCTACCACTAAAGCGGTTCCAGTTTGAGTGTGCATTTATAATTTGGTTGAATAAACCCAGATGAAACTTTTTCATTTTGGAAAAGAGGGATTAACAAATATTAGCCAATCGACTTTCATGTTTCAAGGATTAAAAAGAAAAAAGATTTCAGCTTCAAAGAAAATATTCATGTGTAAAAATCTCAAACTGAGCTAAATTTGATGAAAAAAAAAAAAAACCTTAATAGGCTATAAAAGTAAGTCGTCGGGGTTGCCTAAAGTCGGTATCAGCTAGACAGCGAGGGAGTCTATCCCCTTTTCACTTGCACTAGACTAAGGAGATTGTTTTTTATCGTTTGAGGTGGTGCACCACAGCCTCCTCACTTTACCGCACCGATTCATGTGCTACTCATACGCTGAGTTGGCGAGGGCCGGTATCGAACCAGGAACCTTGCGATTTCGAGTCAAGTACTCTACCGATCGAGCTAAAACAAATCCCTTTTGAAATGTCTAAACTCAAACTGAAAGCTTAACTTTTAAGCCATAACTTGAGTTATCTTTCTTTAAGAGAACTCTCCTCTTTTAAGAAATCCTTTTCGTGTGCCCGTGCGTTTCCTGTGCCGTGCGTCTCCATGCAAATTTTTACGTAAGGGTATTTGCCTCTCATCCCATTTATGAGGGCGTGAGACAAGGACATTTTTATGTGGGCTCACTCACAAGCCGAAGCTCATGGGTGGTTGGAACAGAAAATGCAAGGGGCAGGAATTGCCTGGGGGGGATAGCCCCCTGGGATCAACGCTGTTGATTAGTTTATCGGTTCAGCGGTCGAAGCTCACTGGACCCCCGGGTGTGCCAGGTAAAGGTATTTGCCTTTCATCCCACTCATGAGCGCTGGGCACAAGGTCTCGTTTTAACATGGGCGCATAAAAATTGCGTCGATCCCCCTCAATAAACCCAGTCCTGCCCCTTTAAATCAAGGGGGCAGGTATTGCCTGGTGGATAGCCCCCTGGGATCAACGCTGTTAATTAGTTTATCGGTCCAGTGGCCGAAGCTCACTGGACCCCCAGCTGTGCCAGGTAAGTGTGGACTTTTACGTAAGCAATTGGTGCGAGTGGCAGTGTTGAAATAAACATCCTAAATACGTTTGTTGGCGTTTGTGTTAGCATTGATTGTTAAGTGTCTCCGGTAAAACTTGCAAATCATACTCAAAAACCATGACCCAGAAAAAACAAAACCCACAAATTTAGTAATAAAACTTAATTTTAACTAGGGGGATTTAGGTTTAGGGTTAGTTTAATGGGAAAATAAATAAATAATTTGGGTTATGTTTTTTTCTGGGTCACCCTGTAATATCTGGATTTTGAGTATGATTTGCAAGTTTTACTGTGTTTCCTTAGTTTAAAGCGTATTTAACAACCCCCACACCATGTTAAAATAGAGCAAGTGTAGTCAACTTAATTATATGCACCCCATCAAGCAGACCATCAGTCTACCAAAAATACTATGGTGTTTATCAGAGCTTATCCCTGGTAACAAATGACCTAACACCGATGTGTAAACAACACACTTGCCTGGTGGGGAAAATTTTGTGGGCTTCATGCTCCAGTTAGAATACATTTTTAATCCCAAATGTAACCATTCACGCGGATGACGAAAGATATGTTCTTCAAAGAAACTGGTAATGACAAAGTGAAAATTCTTTATTGCTTGATATTTGGACCTTATTTATTTATTTTTTTAAGCCAACCTATTTTCCGCTCAGCATCAGGTGGCAGTGATATTTTTTATTTTTCCTTTAAGCAATAGCTCTGTACATTATGATGGTGCCAGGTTTTTGCTCATTTTCAAACACACACGTTAGAAGATATATGAATTGTGTTTATATCTTATTATAATGGAGATTGTGTGTTTTTCTGTCTGTAACCGAAACTAGATTACTACTCAAGTCACAATTCCCTTAGTTATTTACGTCACATTCTCCATGATTCTATTTCTATTTAAACCTCAGATTAATAATAAAACTGTTTGACATTATTAATACTGTTGGCCTTACCTAAATACTAATAACATGCAATTGTATTTATATATAACAAAATACCAGTTTTCAGTGTAAACGTAAAGCTAATTTGCATATTGATATTAAAAAAACTGATTTTAATAAAAATGTGCTTGGTATTATTGATTTCTAATTGTTTGGTTTTATCTTAATGAATATGAGTAAAAATCTCTTCAATAAATCCTAAAAGAAATTCATTAACAAGAAGAAATAACTGTAATCTTATTCTTTACTTCCTATTTTAACTAAATAGTTAAATTAGGAAAATTTAGCATTGAAAAACGGAAGTGATGAAAGAGTAAGTTTCAGTTGTTCTATTTTCCGATTATACCCCTCCGTTTCAAATATTTTTATCTGAATTCTTAATTAGTTTCTGATTTCATCTAATATTTTATTACATTTAAACTTAAATACTTGCACCCGGAGGGTGCATATATTTGCTAGTATATATAATTCTTTAAAGTGCACACTAACTTTATGGACACCACATACATTTATATATGTATATAACACAAAAATCTAAAAGGACACAGTAAAATCCTATCCATGCATCCCAGTGTTTTTTTTTTCTTCATTCACCATTTCAAGTTAACTGTAAATACATTGCACTAGTTTCTTAGAAATGAATTACACAGGATAAGTTGCAAGGTACTAGTTAGATGGTTTTGGTTGGGACCCATAAATTTTCCCGGGGACTCATTCAAAGCAAATATGTGCATCCCAGCAGGCACTAAATCAAAAAGCTATCAGCATCACTATATATATATATATATGAGAGGAAAAGGGGGCTGGAATGAATCCGACAGAATGAGGTAAAATATAAGGAATGAAAGAACAAAACTCATACAAAAATGTGTAGTATATTTCGCTGGAATATTGAACTCTTCTACTCAAATCTCCCGCCAAGAAAGACTACTCCCCATCCCCTTTCAGGTATTTCTCACCATTCATTTTTTCTACCTACCTCAACTCTCTTGCCATCTGATTTCCTTATTATCTTCCCCAAAGATGTCCCCTATAACCAATCAAATCTTTCCCTCACCCAAAACTTACCCACCTACCTAAAACTCCAGCGAAATATACTACACATTTTTGTCTGAGTTTTGTTCTTTCATCCCTTATATTTTACCTCGTGTATATATATATATATATATATATATATATATATATATATATATATATATATATATATATATACATACATACACACACACACAAAATGAACTTAATAATATATGTATATTTACCAACCCCTCCGCATGAGCAAGATGTGTCACAAGGTCAATTTCTTAAGCGGAGTTTAACAGGTTTGAATTCGGAGTTTTCCTTCTCCTAGACCGGTTGCCTAACCAAGGTTAAAGAACCCAGTCTGCCCTACTATTTACCCATAGCTGGAGGGAGAGTAGAATTCATACCTTTCCCAAGGTTATTAGCGCAATTACCACGTCCAGGATTTTAACTCGGGCTACGAGTCCATTTCCTATGACTTTAACCATTACACCACACGCTTCTTACTTAATAATATATAAATTATTAAAATAATAACTGAACTACAATGACAATGAGACATCAGACTTAAAAAATAAAATTAAAAAAAGAAAAAAAACAAAAAGCAAAAAAAAGCAACAAAAAAAACACCAAATTAAAAGTACCAAACTCTTAAAAACTCCTCACTAATCCAATTTTTTAAATTTACCTTGAAGGTAAGTGTATAAGTGTCTAACAATATATTTCCTATTTTAACATCTCAGTTCAAAGTTGAAAAGTAAAAATTAGAAAAAAAAAAAAAATTTAAAAAGAAAAAAAAAACGAATAGCCACGGAATTGTGACCATTAAAACAAAGCTATTGTTATTTTTTTAAAGCAATTAGTAACCACTTTATTTCTTTTGATTTTCTTCAGATTTTAATAACAAGATTAATTACACTACTTAACATGGGTGGTAAAAATATAGAAATAAATACAACGGTATGTAGAAATAAGAAAAAAGTATTCAAAAAGAATAATTTATTTATAGATGGTGAAGTCGGCGTTAAAACGTTTTGGTTTGTTAGAAAACATTCAACAGGACATAAGGATGAGTTTAAGGTTGGCTAAACAGATTTAGAATTCTTTTCAAAATGAAAGATGAGAAAGTATTAGAGAAAAATGTTATATATATATATATATATATCAAAAAGACACTTGAAACGAAAAAATACAATAATATCGCCCATGGAGGGGGGGGGGTATGAAATAAAAATGAATTTGGCCATGTGCCTGTCTAAATAAAAGATATACGTGGTCTGAAGAAGCTCGTGGAAATGGTCCATAACCACGATATTTAAGGCCTTTTTTATTCACAAAAAAAAAAAAAAAAAAAAAAAAAAAAAAATCACATACATATATATATATATATATATATATATATAGTATATAAATAATAATAATAATAATAATAATAATCTTATACTATAGGGTCGGTTTAGCTCAGTTGGTAGAGCATTCGGCTAGGAATCACAAGGTTCTTGGTTCAATACCAGCCATCGCCAACTCAATGTATGAGTAGCACAGGGATCTGTGCAGTAAAGTGAAGAGCTGATGGTAGGTGTGGCGCTCCACCTCAGATGCAAAAACAATCTCCTTGGTCTAGCGCTAGTGAAAAGGGGATAGACTCCTTCACTGTCTGGCTGATACCAGCATTAGGCTGCCCTGACACATATATATAACCTTCTACATGAGTACAATGTGACACAAGTTGAGTTTCTTTAGCAGAGCTTAACAGGTTTGAAGTCAGAGTTTTCATTCTCCTAGACTGGTTGCCTAACCAAGGTTAAAAAGCGCAATCTACCCTACTATTTACCTATAGCTGGCACAAGAATATCTAGATGCATACCTTTCCCAAGGGTGTTAGTGCTATAGAAAATGCAAACAGCATTGTCCAGGATTTGAACTCGGTTCACCGTATCCATTTCTTACGACAATAACCATGTACCTCCATGTAAAATAGCACTAGATAGAAGTTTCTTGTATCTTAAAAACAGAATTCTATATGTAACAACCAAATAATTCAGAATGAAAGAAGAAAAGAAAAGGACTAGTGAGATTGAAAACGAATTTGGTTTGAGATTATTTCTAAATACTCTGTATTTCTTATCAACAGAAATATATGCATACCTTTCCCAAGGGTATTAGGGCTATGGGAAATGCAAACAGCTTCATCCAGGATCTGAACTCGGTTCACCATATCTATTTTCTACTACAATATTTTATACCACATACGTATATATATATATATATACACACATATATATACTATATATATACACACACATATATATATACACACACATATATATACACATATATATACACATATATATAACACATATATATATACACATATATATATATATATATATAAAAGTTTCTTTAAAAAAAAAAATCTATATGTAACAACCAAAGAGTTCAGAATGAAAAGAAAGAAAAGGACTAATGAGATTGAAGAAGTGTTTAGTTTGAGATTAGCTATTTCTAAATACTCTTTGTTTCTGCTCAACAGAAATACTGTACTTTTTTTATTATCTTTTTTTTTTTTTTTAAGAGTTAAATCAATTAAGCCACAATAATAGAAAAAGGGAAAAAAAAAGAAAGAAAAAACATGATATTCCCCACATGACTATAGGAAAAAAATTTTATACAAGAGACTGCTTATTGAATAATGTCCATATGTGGGCATTAGAGTGTAGAAAAAGTAGGGAAAAAAAAATAATAAAAATAAATAAATAAATAAAAGTCAATCTTTTTTTACCAGATTGTTTCGAGTTTAACATTAGCCAATCAGAGGCCATGGTTATTTACTAAGGATAGCTTAGTCTGGCACAAGATCACAAGTAAAGAGTGAGCACTGAACTCCATTGAAATTTTCTTCATTCTAAAACATCTAGAGAAAGAATCAGATAAGAACTACACAAGGATGCTGCAATCTGTTTTGCACAAATCCTGGAAGCAGGAATCTACAAAACAGCAACTGTACGGCCACTTACATCCCATCATACAATTGGTTGGTGGATTCAACCTGTCTGGGGTTATTTCATGCCAAGAGGTTAGAGAATAATATATGTTTATATCTATATTTACACTTTTATAGTTCAGTTTTAACGATATGTTAGCATCATTGGGGATCATGTTGAGGGATTAGTTTTGTATGGTATTGATCAGGTTTATGTTTATATTCTATGGTATAATTTTATTGCCCTAAAAAAAAAAAAAAAAAAAAAAAAGACAATGTCTTCTGTGTTGACTTTTTCAAATAGATCTTATTTGCATAAAAAAAATGTGAGCAAAAATCCCACATTCTATGAGTAAGTGTTTAACAGTGCAACATTTTTTATATGTATCACACTGTGGTTGTTGTTCTTGTTTGAGTATAAAGGAATGCATAAGTCTTGTGTGACCAATGGATGATAATCAGGACATAACCACTTGTTCCTTTCTGGACTTTCTAAAGGCTCCAGTCTCCAAAAGTGGGTTTGATTAAGAAGAGTTTATTGTGGACTAGCAGCGGCTACCCGGTGTCGCCTGGGTAGAGGGGGATTTTTTAAAACTTAGTCCCACAGATCCATTATTACTGAATTGAATCCTCGTGGGATGCCCCATTTAAATCCATTTTTTTTAAAATAAAAATAGATCTTGCATTGATCCAGCTACTATCATTTAAATATTTTTAAATTATCTTCATGAATATAAATCAAATCTCTATTATTTTTGCTCAAAAACCAAGCTCTGGTGATATTTAATGTGTATATATATTTACTTTGTTGTTAATTGTTTTATTTTCGTAGTTTCCTCCGGACATACACATAAACACAACTGTCCTTTATATATGTATAGATGTCATCCATCATACAAATCGTCTGAGTAAGACATGCTTGGTACAGATAGAGAAGTATGGATGAACTCATAAATAACATTCTATCATTTCTATACATGGACACAACAGTGTTGACAAACCAGCAACAACTTACATTCATCAGCTCTGTGAGGACACTGGATGCCATCTAGAGAACTTATCAAGGGTGATGGCTAATAGGGATGGATGGCAGGACAGAGTTAAAGGAATAAATGCTGCTGGCATGATGATTGGTTAGTTGTTGGGATTTTACGGCATGTCAACCCTTGTTGGGTCATTTTATACCAAAGTTTTATTCATTCTTTATGATTACTCAATTTTTTTTTTTAAACACATTTTTTCTTTTATTTTCTTCTTCGCTTTATCTTCTCCATCCTCTTCGTTTTCATATCTTTCTCTCCCTTTTCTTCATCTTTTTCGTTTTTATCATCTACTTCTTATTTTCTTTCGTTTTTCTTTTTCTTCCCCCCCCCTACTTTTTTCTTCTCCCTTTTCTTCTCCCTCTTTGCATCATATTTTCACTTTAACTTTTCCTAGTTTCATCTTCTACCTTCTGCCCTGTCGGCTAGTACTGTAGAATACGCCGACAGCACCACTGCAGGGCCACCTGTTGGCTGTGGATGGTGACCCGTGATGCTTAAAGTAGGAACCCTGGTAGATAAGCAGTCCATGACATACACCACTCCACTTTGGCCCTTACTTAGACTAGATGGGCGGTTGGAGATACCCTCCCCCTCCGTTCAGTCGGCTGGTCATGCCAGGCCATAGTATGTATATGATTGTCCCAATGCTATCGCTCTTATGGCAAAGCCCCAACCCTTTTCATCATATGTGCTAGAAGGTGGTGGTTCAGGATCTTAGTGTCTTGGGTATGAATTAAACTGCATTTAATGGTGAGGTTTCAATCTTGGAGCTCTGGGGAGAACCCCTTACTCCCAGGTCCATTCTGACCAGGAGTGGTAGTAACATTAGTGTCACATCTATCGGTTTAATAGACAAAAATAGATGGGCCCTAACAGGTACTACCACTCCCGGTCAGAGTGGACCTGGAAGTAATGGCAATGAAGGGGTACTTCACATTTTCCAGACCTCCAGAACTGGTGGAACTTTACCATCAGATAGAGTTTAATGTCATACCCAGGACATGAAGACCCTCAGCCACAACCTTCTAACACATACATGATAAAAAGTGTTAAGGGTTGTCATAGGGGCAATAGGGTTAGGACGATCATATAGGTGCTAGGGCTTGACATGACCAGCCAATTGATTGGGGAGGAGCCCTCTCTGACCAACTTGCCTAAATAAGGGACAAAGTGAAGTGTTGCATGTCAGCCACCAGGATTCTGTCCTTAAGTATCATGGGTTGCCACCCACAGCTAACAGGTGGCCCCATTGGGAGAGTCTTCCCCCTCTGCAGAGGTGCAGTCGGTGTATTCTACTGCCCTAGTCAACAGGGCTTTGCCTTGATGATGATTAATAACAGTTTACTACAATCTGAAAAATATGAACTTACGATATTAATGAACCTTAGCTACGGGTAGATAGGTCAGACTGGGTTCTTTAACCCTTGGTTATGCAACGGTCGAGGAGGAGGAGAAGAATAACTGAATTAAAACCTGCTTTACTCAACTTCAAAATTGACCTCGTGTCACATCCTGTTGGAGGGGTAGGGTAAACACAATATATTTAATGAGTTTCTTGGCAAGAGGAGTTTGCTCACCAATTGGGTCATGGTAGGCATCCAAGCAATTCTAGATGGAAACTATGTAGCTAATTTAATTGGTTACACACACACACACACACACACATATACATACACACACACACGTATACATACATACACACATACACGTATACATACACACACACACGTACACATACATACATACATACACACACACACACACACACACACAATACATACACACACATATACATATGTATATACATGCGTGTGACAAATGCATAAAAAGTTGGTGCCGTTTCAAATTTTATCATTAATTCACCTCACCCTCACTACTCTAAAGGCAGAATACAACACAAGGTCATGAAACTAAGCTCATTTTATTTTAGTCAGTACAAGTGATAGGTAAATATCCAATTGTATCATTAACCATTTATTAATAGAAAGAAAAGAAAAGCTAAATGAATCATAATTTATGTTTTCTTCTACCTATCTTCATTTTCTAATAACCCCCGGGCTATGATTTACTTCAATTATTTCTGCCTTCCAGTTACAGCAACGCTTAACCGAAAGAAGAAAAAAAATTATTACTACTTCCAAGCTTAACAGAATAATCCATTGAAATACTTTTAAATTGATAGTCCAAGAATCCCAGATATATAAAATGAAGTGAAAATTTTTTTAGAGACAGCTGTTTAATATAATGTGTAGCTCCTTCCTTTCTCCTAAATAATGGTGACTATATGCTAAGAATGCTACTTGGAGTTTTTAACAAATCCTGGAAGCAGTACCCCACAAAACAGCAGCTTACCTCCCATCTCACTATCCATGCAAGTAAGACAAACAAGACATACTGAGCACTGTTGAAGAAGCAGGGATGAATTCATAAGTGACATTCTCCTGTGGACTACTACACATGGACGCACCAGTGTGAGTCAACCAACAAGGACATATTCATTAGCACTGGGTACCTCACGTGGTGTAATGGTTAGCAAGCTAGATTTGCAGACCATTGTTAGTGAGTTCGATTCTCATTGGGCACTCCATATTTCTGGTCTTGTGCCACATCTAATCTAAGCTTTGTAAATAACTATATTCATCATCTGTATGGACACTGGATGCTGTCTAGAGGACCTACTAAAAACAATGGTGGATAGGGATGGATGCTACAAGATTATATTCTATATAAGACTATATTATAGATATATAATACCAGTCATGTATTTATTAAAACCGGTTTTAAAAAACAATGAGGACTGTCTAATGTTGCATGTTCAAATTTTGAGTGTATTTATTCTATGTTATGACAATTTTGGGTAATGTGACATAAGCAGTGACGTAGTTTTTGTTACAGACAAAAACCGGAAGCGAATCTCCATTATTAATAGATTTAATTATTACAATGTTTTGGGCCGGTTTAGCTCAGTTGGTAGAGTATCAGACTAGGAAGCACAAGGTTCCTGGTTTGATACCGTTTGAAAAGGAGATAGACTCCCTCGCTGTCTGGCTGATACCGATTTTAGGCTGGAGGATACAGCGACCGAAACGTGATTTTACCTACCACAGTGAAGTCTATACAAGTCTGACTGGAAAACACAGTGTCAGTTTACAACAATCCAATAGGAATATTCTCTGGGGAATCAATAGAAATATAATTGCTGCTCAATCATTTTTTCTCCATAAAATGTGAGATTGCATGTGCTACAGCCTGTCCTCATCAACCACCAACCAAGTGTGATACCACAATGTTGGTGGTAAAGGCAGTACAGGCACCCCTGGTGCCACCAGCAGCTTTGGCAACAATCCAATAGGAATATTCTCTGGGGAATCAATAAAAATATAATTGCTGGTCACTCACTTTTTTTCCTCCATATAATGTAAAATTGCATGTGCTACAGCCTGTCCTCATCAGCCGCCAACCAAGTGTGATACCACAGTTTTGGTGGCTAAGGCAGTACAGGCACCCCTGGTACCACCAGCATCTTTGGCAATGATCCAATAGCAATAGTTCGAAGAGAAATACCTGAAGAAGGCCGGAGGGTACATTGGCCGAAACGTTGTGCATATAACAATAAAGATAAGGACAATAGTCTGAATAATTCAAATAATACTATTGAGATGTTTGCAAATTACACTTGGTTTGCTTTATCAAATCAGTTTTGCTGAATACGTTCAGATGGTAGAGTGCCACAAGGTTCCCAGTTCGATACTGGCCCTCGCCAACACACCATGAGTAGCACAGGGATCTGACGGTAGATGTGGCGCTCCACCTCAGATGCTAAAATAATCTCCTTGGCCTGTTGCTGGTGAGCAAAGGACTAAGAAATCTAAAACTCTTTTCGTGTAGGCCTCTATTAATAATGGAGATTAGGTATCTATTTGTAACTGAAACTATGTCACTGCTTATGTCACATTACCCAAAATCATCATAACGGAGAAGAAATACACTCAAAATTTCAGCATGCAACCTTTTTTAAAACAAGTTTTAATAAATACATACCTGGTATTATATATTCATATATAAAGTAAAGTAAGTAAAGTCGTCGGGGCGGCCTAATGTCGGTATCAGCCAGACAGCGAGGGAGTCTATCCCCTTTTCAATAGCGCGAGACCAAGGAGATTATTTTAGCATCTGAGGTGGAGCGCCACACCTACCATCAGCTCCTCACTTTACCGCACAGATCCCTGTG
Organism: Doryteuthis pealeii; assembly: GCA_023376005.1. Lineage (NCBI taxonomy): Eukaryota > Metazoa > Mollusca > Cephalopoda > Myopsida > Loliginidae > Doryteuthis > Doryteuthis pealeii. Next base: position 41,264,196 of record CM042164.1, read on the forward strand.
CTACTCATTCGCTGAGTTGGCGAGGGCCAGTATCGAAGTAGGAACCTTGTGGTTTCTGCCGAATGCTCTACCGACTGAGCTAACCTGGAGTTTGTTTTATTTTTTATATATATTTAAAGTTATCAGAACTAAGTTTCCATTTTAAATTATTTTATTTACTCCTTTAATAAATTTGATGATTTTACTTACTTTTGGTACAAACTCTGACATTGAATTTAACACCCCTCCCCCACCCCCGCAAGCAATATCTTTCAAAAATAACTTTTACATCACCTGGAGGGTGTTTGCTTTTTTTTTTTTTTTTTTTTTTTGCTAGTCAGATCTGATTATGGTTCACATTTGAATTAAAATGAAAATAAAAATTCAATTCAAAATGAAATAGCAATTTTTAAAATATATAGCATTAAAAAGTTTTAAAATTTATTTTTTTTAATAAAAAAAAAAAAAAAAAAAAAAAAAAGCAACCTTATATGAGTGCGTGTAAATAAACTCCCTCCTTATCACTGGATATCACGTGGCATCTTATTTCACAGACAGTTAATGTTAAGAAATAATCATATCAGTATCAATGTATGATGATTAATAGAAGGAAATCTAGACAAACTGGAGCTCAACCCAATTCTCTTATAGATTTTGGCTCAGAAAAAGTCTGTAATACTACAACTACTATATACTATGTAGGTTGTTTAAAGGTTGTGGGTGTTTTGGGGGGGTGGATGTTCAAAGATTCGGTCAGGTTTTTTTTTTTAATTCTCTTAAAAAAATTTTAAAAAATTAAAAAATAAAAAATAATAAAAATTTAAAAAATAAAAATAAAAATGCTTGTGGATTGGTAGGGAAGATTCAGAATCCCCCACTTTCTATTTGTAAAAGATTTAGTATTTCTCTGAATGTTTGAGATGAGGCTTGATGATTAGTATTATCTGCGTTATATTATTAGTATTATCATCTGGTAGAAGGTTCCCCGAGTCCGACAAGAAATACCTGAAGGCCGGCAGGCATATCGACCAAAACTGTTTCAAATCTTTATCTGCATTCTTATTTCGTTTAATTAGCCTTTCTAATTTAATAAAATATTTTATTACATTAAAACTTAAATACTTGCACCCGGAGGGTGCATATTTGCTAGTATAAATAACATCTTTATTAAAAAAAAACAAAAAAAAAAAAAAACAATACTATTCGACACAATTATAAAAAGGCAGTACTAATACGAGCAATAACCAATTTATCACTTGGATTGAAATATAAATATTGACTTTTCAAGTATTGTTTGCCTTGTGTTGTGTTCAATGGAGGTTAAAGATTAAGTTTGTTTATAAACATTTCAAAAGTGTGCGCAATAAATAAATATTACTTGTTTATACTAAAATCTTCTTCCCTGTGGCCTGATTAAGTTTAAAATTGTAACTTTTTAAAAAGAAATTCATTTTTTCCTTTAAGCAGACTTTTTTTTTTTGATTCTGTTATAGTATGTGGCCTACCTTTTGGATTCTCTTATAGTATGTGGCCTACCTTTTGGATTCTCTTATAGTATGTGGCCTACCTTTTGGATTCTCTTATAGTATGTGGCCTACCCAGTTTGAATGTGTCCTACCTCAGTAAGAGTATACTTATAGATATAAGTAGTAGGCAATTTATCGAAATTAATTATTTTTCACATATATTCAATTTCAAGAAATGCAATTCAGTCAATTCAGACACAGTGAGACAAGTTTAAATTCTGGAGGAGCCTGTTTGCATTTCACATAATACTAATATCCTTGGGAAAGGTATGAATCTAACAATTATCCTTCCAGCTATGGGTAAATAGTAGGGCAGACTTGGCTCTTAAACCTTGATAACCAGTCTAGGAGAAGGAAAACTCTGAATTCAAACTTGTTAAACTCCGGCTAAGAAATTGACCTTCTATCACATCCTGCTTGTATGGAGGGGTTGGTATAATATATATACACACACACAAGCGTGGTGTAATGGTTAAAGTCATGGGAAATGGACTCGTCGCTCCGAGTTCAAATCCTGGACGTGGTAATTGCATTTCACTTAGCGCTAACACCCTTGGGAAAGGTATGAATCTTACTCTCCCTCCAGCTATGGGTAAATAGTAGGGCAGACTGGGCTCTTTAACCTTGGTTAGGCAACCGGTCTAGGAGAAGGAAAACTCTGAATTCAAATCTATTAAACTCCGCTTAAGAAATTGATCTTGTGTCGCATCCTGCTCATGCGGAGGGGTTGGTAAATATATATACACACCACACACACACACACTTGGGCAGCATTTGTGTGGCGTTAGACATGAACACTTTGTGTCTGATGAGTTTCTTCTCGATCTTGTCCAATTTTAACTGGCCAGTTTGTTTTTTTTTTTTGTTTTTTTTTTCCAATATCAGGCCAAAATTTTCATCCCAAGTATTTTCAGTCCATAGTGAACTTATCAACCGACTCAGGACTATCATTTTTGCATTTCAGCTTGGATGATTTAGATGTTCTCATTTTTAAACAGATGGTGTTGCAAGAGGATAATGGTCATAAAATTAAGGAACACAAGTATTAATATATAGATCCTTCTCAGTTTACATAATATTCCTTAAAGAAAGACAAAAAGAAAGAAAGACAAAAAGAAAGAAAGACAAAAAGAAAGAAAGAAAAAAGAAAGAAAGACAAAAAGAAAGAAAGAAAGAAAGAAAGAAAGAAAGAAAGAAAGAAAAAAGAAAGAAGAAAAGACAAAAAGAAAGAAAGACAAAAAGAAAGAAAGGAAGACAAAAGAAAGAAAGGAAGACTCCTGAAGAAACTCATTCAGTAATGTAACCTTTTTCTAACTAAAGATTCCATTCTATATGAAATATGTATTTCCAGGCAATTGCTCAAGTCAAACAGAGTCTGGCATGCAAAGATGAAAGATAAAGATAAAATATCAGAAAAGAAGAAGAAAGAAAAATTCCTCAGATGAGATAAATTTCATATATTTCAGAGGAAATAGAAGAGCAAAAATGAAGGAAATCTGGAGACGAAACTCTCCAAGAATGTCCACATTTCAACGTCCAATACATGAATGGCATTTTTTATTTTCAGGAATGGACATTTCTAGAAGACAAGAAGACATCTATTAAAAAAAAAAAAAAAAAAATCTATAAAAAATATTTTTTAAAAAGATATTTTATTGAAAATCTTTTTTTTGTTTTTGGGAGGCGCCCATGGTGTAATGGTTATCATCATAGGCTTTTTTCCTTTTTTTTTTTTTTTTTAAACTTGCAAGAAAGGATATTTCTATAAGACTAAAAAAACTGGAATGATACCAAGACATTATTAGACAGACAGACGCATGAAGAATTCGGAGGTATAGACATTACCAAACAAGCATACAACAGAATGAGCAGATACTAGTGACAGTATTATCGCTTCAGCGCGCTCACCCCTCTATTTTTTCCCTACTCTTTCTTTCTTCTGAATAGTTAATAGCTTCTGAAAGCACATAGCCTTCCAGGGCTCCGTGCTTTAAGAAATCTTCTGATGAAGGGATTAATATTATCGCTTCAGCACGCTCACTCCCTCTATAAATCACCTATCTTTGAAAGTATTTAAATTTTCGATATGTTTGGTTTTTCTGATTGTTTTCGATGTGTAGAATTCATTGATAGCAAAGAAAGCAATCAATTCTAAGAATTGGCAGATATATGAGAACTTTAATCACCTTTATAGTATTAAAAATCTACAATGTCGTTAAAATTTTAGGTGTGTAATTAATAAACAACAAAAAACCCAAATTACTATGCATTCAATGTTGAAAAATATTTTTTTAAACTAAGTTTAATTGAAATTATACATTGCAATACTAACACAAACAACTGTCTCAATAATAGATTCAATAATTAATTTCAATGGTTAATTAAATGTATAGTAATTTGGGTTTTTTGTTGTTTATTATTTTAAGCAATACGTAATTAAAAACAACCTTAATCCCCTAAAACCGTAACCGAATTCGCAAAATGTTAATTCATAGACTGTAGTTAAACTGTCATTGGTACCACCAAAAAAACTTTCCATTTTGATTTTCCGACCTAAATCAGAAGTCAGCCATGCCCTCCAGCCTTCTTTAGGTATTTCTTGTCGTAATCGGGAACCTTCTTGTCGCAATCGGGAGCCATCACGGAACTTTGAACCTAACCCTTTATTCGGTCTACGGGGATATCCTGTTCTCATTCCGCTAACCATAGCTGGGGTAGGGGCGTTAAGCTGTGTTAATTATTATTCTATGTTACTGCTGCCCTTGATCAGGATTGAACCTGCAATCTAGAGATTTAAAAATTGTTGCTGATGTTGGCATTATTGTGTTAGTATAACATTCAATTCTAAGACTAACAACAAGAAAGGAATTAATATATCCTTTAATTCAAACAATTTATTTGCTAGGCATAAAACACAAACAACAATATAAAGTCCTTCCTGTATATAAAGTTGAGTTTAAGGGACTTACCGGCGCGTTGGAGAAGAGTTATTAGGGTGGTTTCCTGGAGCCCCTGAATTCGTTGCCTCGTGGCACCGCGGGTGTTTTCTGTGACTACTTTTTGGATATTGCGCCAAAACTCTGGGCTATCACGTGATTGGTAAATCCAATCACAGAGCCTCTCCCTCATTCACTCTATATACAGGAATAACCATTTTACTGACCCAACAGCATTAAAAAAAGCCCAACAAGATTACATGGCGTAAAACCAACCAACCATGAGAATTTTTAATGGCGAATATGAATAATTCAACCATGTACAGATGAAGTCAATTTTTTGAGGGGTAAGGGTACTACTACTACAATAATTCCTACAAGCCTCTTAGCTGTACTTTGAACTTTGTCTGACAGAATCCCCAAATCATATCAGCGCCTAAGAGAGTGAAATAATCGTCAATCATCTTTGATCGGTTGAATTTTGAAAACCTAATTTTTAGTCAATTGTTTTTTGAGAGAGAGGGAGGACTGAGGGTGTTTGAGCTATACAAGAGTAATAATTGTATAAGTTTGAAATTCAAATAAAAGACGAGAAGCATCTCTTGACTTCAACAATCGATTCATTAATGATTTTGTGTCAATAAATGAAGGGACAACTCATACACGAATAGACAGAGATAGACAGAGATAGACACACACAAAGAAAGAGGTAGAGGTAGATAGATACAGAGACAGACGGAGACAGACATTAAATATCCAATATTTATTTATGTTTATTCTTTCTGGTAGAAAGAATAAATGTCGGGGAAATGTTCAAATTGATAATCTAAGTTAAACTGATTGGGATTCAGTATAATAATAATAATAATAATAATAATAATAATAATAATAATAATCGCCAAGTATTTGAACAATCAAAACAATACAATTTCTAATAATGAGAAAGTGGAGCGGGGTTGCATTCAGCAGTGAAAACGACAACTTAGATTTCCACACAACAAGAGTAGAGGGGGGAGGAGGAGGAGGAGAAAGTGAACTACAAAGTGCCATTGTAACGGTAAAGTACAAATTCCAGTGAGCTATTGATTTTTCTGCTTGTTGATACAAATATCTTCCCACAGCACAATTCGCTATCTCCTCCTTCGAGTTGATTGGAGGAGGGGAAAGAGAGAGAGAAACAGGCCAGAGCACCTCGAAAGACAAACGAAACGATGAGGAGATTTTCGAAGATTCTATCAAAGAAAGAAAGAAAGAAAGAGAGAAAAAGCCTCGCATTTCAAACAAAAGATAAGATACAAACGTGAAAAATTTACAATGCACTGGGTTTTTTTTACATTGTTTAAAAGAAAAAAAGCATTGTCAACTCGTAGGCAAGAAAGAGAGAGAGAGAGAGAGAGAGAAGGAGAGAGAGAGAGAGAGAGAGAGAGAGAGAGAGAGAGAGAGAGAGAGAGAGTAGAGAGAGAGAGAGAGAGAGAGAGAGAGAGAGAGAGAGAGAGAGAGAGAGAGAGAGAGAGAGAGAGAGAGAGAGAGAGAGAGAGAGAGAGAGAGAGAGAGAGAGAGAGAGAGAGAGAGAGAGAGAGAGAGAGAGAGAGAGAGAGTAGAGAGAGAGAGTAGAGAGAGAGTAGAGAGAGAGAGAGAGGTAGAGAGAGAGAGAGAGAGAGAGAGAGAGAGAGAGTAGCTGGTTTCGTTCCATATTTTTGCTGTTCTAGAAACCTAATTTTAACACCGACTTTCCAGATCACATGTCAATTTTCGTTCCATGCAGATGCTATTTGTACTCCTATTAAGACAACGGATATTTCCTATCAGTGTATATATATATATATATATATATATATATATATATATAAGTGCCCCTCATTACATTAATATAGTATTGATGTACAGAATAATGATCTAGAAATGTAATAGTTATATCCACAAACCAGTCATTTGCTTCATTTTTTTACTTGTCAGTTAAGTTCTCAAATTATGTCTTCAACTAGCTACAATTTGGCCATCAGCCATATTTCTTTCGTCTTTCCTGCTCAGAACAATAAGAATTTCTCTTGTAAGTTAGGGCAGATTTATAATTAAACTTAATTGTGAGTGTTCAATAAAATGGAAAGAAAAAGAATGCAGCAAATGACTTTATATTTACTATTATTTGGGTGGTGAATGTAAGTATTACCTATCTGTATAATTTTTGGTGCATTAAAACAAAATGTACTATATAGTGTGTGAGTAGACAGATAGATAGAGAGAGTGAACAATGTGATAAAGTATATATCCGCGAAATATCCAGAAATTTAAAAATACATAAAATTTCCTAGTCATACATCTGGATATATAAGTAATTGGTAATTTGCTTGAAGCATTGTTAAGTATGTTATAAAATAATAAAATTCGAAGGCAATACAATGCGTATAAAAAATAAATAAAGACAAAAAAATGTTTTAAAAACATCTTTTTGTCTTTATTTTTTATACGCATTGTATTGCCTTCGAATTTTATTATTTTATAATATTATATATATATATATATATATATATATATATATATATATATATATATATATATATGGAATATGAATGTGAAAAGTATTAGCATATGTAGGCGCTCAATGCTAAAATATCAGAGCAGTTTTAAAATCAAAGGTTAAATATTATGGATAAAATATCCCATAACAACAGTTTCATGTGTACTTGCAATCATCAGACGGTCAAAATGTTAAGATTTTAAAAACAGTGGCTTGTTTAGCGTTTATATCACATGAGTGTGATCACGTGATGGAATGTTATAATGCTAAAGTTATATTTTTAAAAAATAAACATGCTTAGGTCTTAATGCATGCGGTGTCCAGCCAAAATTTTATATATATATATATATAAATTTCGTCTGGACACTGTGTGCATTAAGACCTAAGCATATTTATCTTTTTATAAAAAAGGATGCAGTAAAATTCTATCCATACATCCCAGTGTTTTTCTTTTTTTCTTCCCTCACCATTTCAAGATAACTGTAAATACATTTCTATAGTTTCTTAGAAACGAATTACACAGGATAGTTTACAAGGTAGGAGTTAGACAGCTTTAGTTGGGACCCATGAATTTTCCCTGGGACTCATTCAAAGCAAAAATTGAGTGTCCCAGGATGCACTAAATCAAAAAAGCTATCAGCATCACTGGTCCCAGACCAGAAAGAACAAAGAACCAGCCCAGATAGACGGCCCAAACAGCTAAGAAGAAGATAAGTATATTAGAAAAATAAGAGAAGAAAGAGTCTATGCAATAAGAAGATGGAGTGAATAGAAAATAAATAAGAGGATGAGAATAATATATGCCATTGTTTGAAGAACAAAAGTCAAGAGAAACTGACAATTGTTCAAGTTTCTTTGATCAATCAATAAAAAAGCATCAGGTTACAAAATCCTAAGATAGAATCAGATACTTTTACAAGTGCAAAGCATTATCAATTGAATCAGAGAGTAAAACAAGAGTTATTTACTCTTGGCATTGGATACCATTTGGTTTATATAACTTGCTGTTTGTGCTGTAATGGTTAGTGTCGTAGGAATTAGACATGGAGAACAGGGTTCAAATCCTGGATGTGGATGTTTGAATTTCATTTTGTATTAGATACTTTTACAAGTGCAAAGCATTATCAATTGAATCAGAGAGTAAAACAAGAGTTATTTATTCTAGGCATTAGATACCATTTGGTTAATCTTTTATCTATTTAACCCGTAGATGAGAACCCTAATGGGTACTACCACTCCAAGTCAGAGTGAACCTGGGAGTAATGGCAATGAAGGAGTACTCCATACTCCACAAAGCCGGAGAATCAACACCAGATGCAGTTTTAAATCATACCCAGGACACTCCAGAGAGTGGACCTGGGAGTAATGGCAATGAAGAGCTACTCCACACCCCCCGAAGCTCCAGAACTGAAGCATCAACACCGGATGCAGTTTCGAGTCATACTCGGCACAAGCCTTTTTATTTTTGCATAGGGGTGGGGTCTTACCCCTCTCCAGGGGATACAACCAGTGTATTCTTAGTCCTGTTGGCTGCGTTGTAGAATTTAAAATTAGAAGTCAGTTCAGCCATGTTCTTATAAACACATCTGTGTGCGGATTATATACGGGACCAACACAAGGTAAGCACTGCCTGTACTGTATTTAACGGAGATAAAATCTTTTAGCTCTCTTAATATCACAATCTCGGTCATGCCTAATTAAACATTTTCAATATTCTTTTACGTACTAACCTGAATGTATTTCAGATGTTGATATGAATATCTTTCCATTGATAAAATGTGTTATCTGGGGTTTGGTTTCTTTGTTTAATAGTATATCAACCTTTGTGGGTTATTTAATGCAAAAATCCTTGTAGAAGAACCATCAACCTTTACCAAACAGTAGTGGTACTATTTAACCTTAACTGGGAGTTTCTTTGTTAAATGGCATATCAACCTCCAAAGCCATCCTTGTAGAAAACAGTAGTGGTACTATTTAACCTTAACTGGGAGTTTCTTTGTTAAATATCAACCTTTGTGGGTTATTTAATGCCAAAGCCATCCTTGTAGAAAAACAGTAGTGGTACTAAAATGGCATATCAACCTTTGTGGGTTATTTAATGCCAAAGCCATCCTTGTAGAAAAACAGTAGTGGTACTATTTAACCCATAAGAGGAGGATACGGGGGGGGTTGTATCTTTCCCAATGTAATAGCTTGACTAGAGTTTGAACTCACATACTATTATGTCATAATCCAGCAGATTATCTATTATACCATTTGAATGCAACCAATGCTCTTTGCTATTATGGTTGGTTGGTCAGTTGGGTTTTACGGCATGTCAAAATCTGTTGGGTCAATTTATGCCAAAGATGTTTTTGTTTTATTTCATTCTTGATGGATACTCAATTATTTAAAAAAAAAAAAAAAAAAAAAAAAATGTTTTTTTCTTAAACATTTCTTTTAAACTCCTGATTTTCTATTCAACCCATAGATGAAACACTAACAGGTACTACCACTCCAGCTCAGAGTGGACCTGGGAGTAATGGTGATGAAGGGGTACTCCACATTCCCCAGAGCTCCAGAAGTCGAACCTTACCAGCAGATAGTTTAACATCATACACTAGACAATCTTTGATATTATGATTGCATGCTCAATCAATTGAGCTAACAGGTAAAAAGGTAGTGTTAAAAAAAAAAAAAAATAAAATAAAATTAAGAATTAAAAAAATTTAAAAAATTTAAAAAATTAAAAATTCACTGAGTAAGACTTAGAATAAATAAGCTAATATAAAACATGGCTCAATTCTTTTATTGACCAACACCAACAGAATCAAAAGAAAATATGAAGATCTACGAGAACAATGCATCAGAAACAGATGGATAACGGATATATTTCCTATCAAAGTCAGATGCCAAGGATTTATTACCAACTCAATCTTCAAATTTTTGACTAAACTAGGTCTTTCCCCACCAGACAATAGGAAATACATTAAAAAAATCCAGGATAAAACTAACCGCATCAGTGTCGATATGGCAATCCCAGAAACCAACAAAGTCTGGTTGTATCTTAAGATACTGCTGAGGCGCTTTGGGTTAGTGGTAATGATGCTTCGGCCCTGAAACCATGCCTGAACCTAGATTCAACATCTGATGAAGGCTTTGTTGGATGCAATGCTACTGTTTAAACAGCAGTTGTTGTATGAATTTATTATGGCAAAGCAAAACATTAAAAAAAACACACCAAACCAGACCTCAAATACAACATACAAGAGAAGCAAGAGCCTCATTGGTGCTGTTATAGTATGTGGCCTACCTTTTGGATTCTGTTATAGTATGTGGCCTACCCAGTTTGAATGTGTCCTACCTCAGTAAGAGTATATTTATAGATATAAGTAGTAGGCAATTTATTGAAACTAATTATTTTTCACATATATTCAATTTTAAGAAATGCAATTTAGTCATAAGCTGTATATAGTAATTAAGAATAATTAAAAAGAATTTAAACATAATTTACATGAATCAGAGATCTATTAATTCTAAAATATTCTAAAATTCTGAAATAGGGTTAGGGTTTAGAAGTTATTATAACCTTATAATATACTTTTTATGGTAGGCCACATACTATAAGAGAGACATGATTTCGTAGGCCACATTCAAAAGGTCGGCCACATACAATAAAATGAGGCGGTACCATTATAATAAAAAAAAAATACGGACAAGAAAGAAAAAAAAAATTGAATAAAAAAATAGACATAAAAAATTCAGATTATCAGGATTTATTACCAATCATCAAAACATGGCAATTGAATCTGTGCGGTAAAGTGAGGAGCTGACCGTATGTGTGGTGCTTCACTTCAGATGCAGAAACAATTTCTCTGATCTAATGCTAGTGAAAATGGCATCTGCATCCCTGACACACACAACTCTAAAATGCCGCAGTAAAATTCTATCCATGCATCCCAGTGTTTTTCTTTTTTCTTCCCCCACTATTTCAAGCTAAATTTCAATAGTTCCTTAGATATGAATTACACAGGATAGGTTACAAGATAGGAGTTAGATGACTTTAGTTGTATCCCCAGATCATAAAAACCTTACAATCTATTAAGTAACTTTAGTTGGGACCCATCAAATTTTCCAGGGACTCATTTAAAGCAAATATGTGCATCCCAGGATGCACTAAATTAAAAAGCTATCAGCATCACTGCCAGTAGGCCACTCTGCAAACATTAATTTTGTTATGCAAATATCCATCAAATTATATATATATATATAAGAAATTATTAAAACAAAGTGATTGAATGAGACAAAGAATTTAGAACTGATGCATATTTTTCTTTGGAATTATCAATTCTTTTGAAAAGTTTAACAATTTTTTCAGTTCACCAAGAAAATACCATTTTCTGTTTGTATCATCTAAATTGATCTTGTGATTTATAAAAAAAAGAAAAGTTTAATTTTGATTATCTCAATCTGAAGTGCAAGTAATATCTTCAAAAGTTCAAATGAATTTAGCTTAAAAAAAAAAAAAAATCTTTTTTAAATCCTTTGTTGTTTTTAGTTAAAAAGAGAAGAAAAAGACTTCAAACGAAGAAAGAATTTTAAGAAACTGCTCAAAATTAAAGAGGAAAAAAAAAAAGAAAAAATGAAAAAAATTCTGTATTTCATTTGGAAAAAAAAAAATTAATTTCCTTTCATTAGTTTCATAAAATAGCTTCTGAAAAGTAATGAGATTATTTCTTCTTTATAGTTTGCCATTTCTGTCTCAACAGATCAAAGCATATCTCCTTCTAGCATAAATTTCTTTACTTCAATGCAGTATCTTGACTGTTTGTTAAAAGCAGCAAACACACACACACACACCTGTGTACTTACATATCGTATCCCTATACTGTCAACAATCCAAAAAACTAAAGTTTTATTTTTGATATTTAACCTAAATTTCTATTTCTCTTACCACAATCGAACAGTCCATAAAAAGAAAAAGGGTTATATATAAATATATATGAATACATGTGCTAATACTGATTTTCCTAATTATCTTACCAGAGAAAATAAAAATTTCCACATATGAAAATATTCTAAACGCCTTCAAATCGAATGTTGAAGTCATTAAAGATAAAGTTCAACTCTCATTCACATGTGAACACCAATACTTTGACATTTATAAGCCTATCAGTCTTGAAATGTAACCAATATAAAAATAACCATCATCTGATTATGGCAGAAGACTAAAAAAAAAAAAAAAAAAACCTTTGACATTAACAAATGAAATAAAATTTGACAACATCTATGTTGATTTTCTTTCATAAATATCTCAAGTGTGATTGTAAAATGCTGCCATCACAATGGATTTGAAAATAGGTTCTTTAAAACTGCTAGTTTCAAATTATATATACACACACACACCACACACACACACACACACACACACACACACACACACACACATATACACACACACATATACACACACACATATATACACACACACACAAATTTATTTTTACAACCACAATCAACCAGATGACTTTTTTTTTAGATCCTTTCCCAAAATGTTTAACTTCCTGTCTCTCTCTTTATTACCCCACCCCCACACACAATGAAACTTTCAATTGATCACACAGCTTCCAAATTTCATGACCTCTCGTTGACCAAATTTTAATAGAACCAACAAATAATCTCATTTTGCAATTTACCTATTTTAAAAATCTATACACATTTCTTTTCTTTTTCTCTCTTATTACACACACACACACTTACACACAAAAGTTCAAATTGTTTTAACTTTTAACAGTTTAAGGGAAAGGGAAGGGAGGGTAATTTGCCCATCTCCTCTACCATAAGCAGGATGTGACACAAGGCCAATTTTTAAGCAGCTCTTTACTAATATAACAGTCTGAAATAGTGGATTTATAAAGTTGTCTGAAAGATGCCAAGGTGGAACAATGTTATTTTTTTAAAAGAATATCAAAGAAATAAAAATGATTTATTTTTTTCTTTAATCCTTTTTAGTGTGGAGTGCAACTTAAAATTTTGGAGCTGGTGCAATAACTACCTCCTCTCCCACACACACACGAAAATGCCTCTTGTTCATAAAACTAAAAAAAAAAAAAAAAAAAAAAAAAAAAAGAAAAATACTTTATTATATTTTAAAACTTTAGTAAAACTGTTGTTTTTAGAAGTATCAGTGAATAAAAAAAAAAATATTTGATAAACATGTTGTGTCATATAACCCACCATTACACCAGATCCACATTTTTTTTCTCTTCAATGCTTTAATTGCTTTTCAGAATTTATTGTAATTGGGAAACTCAAATATCATCATCAAAAAGTGCATTAAATTTGTTACCAAATGTGCCACACCATAAAGATTAATAAACCAAATATTTTTTAACTCTTAACATCCTGTTGATAATTTTCTAAGTCCAGAGCCCAATTCGTATAACCATTTATCAAAAAATGTCTAAAGATGTCCTTTTCATTAAAAGTTACCCATTATTTCCCTTGAATTAAAGACTTTTGAATATGTTTAATATTACTTTTAAACAAGGCTATCATTTGGGGTGGATTAGAAAAATGAATGTAACTTCTGGCCGGGTGGAATGAGGTGGTATAGGACGTTTTAAACTGGTTTGTTTATATATATATATATATATATATATATATATATATATATATATATATTATATATATTGCTATATAGATATATAGAGGTGTGTGTGTGTGTGTGTCAATTTGACATTCTTGTTTTTCATAAACTTTATAAACATTCACACACACACACACACACAAATCTTTTTTTAAATTGTAAGGGTTTCGCGTTATTAGGAGTCAAGGTTGTAAAAAATAAATATACCGTGGTTTTTGGGGGTTAGACCAATTGATATATAAACAAATCTAAGAATTGTTTATATCAGTAAATTCTTTCTCAAAGTCGGTCATGTACATGCAGAGGAGGTAAGAACTGTCACTACAAATTAGTAGAGTTTGGATCTCTGCCTGAAACAGCCTGCATGTCTAGCTGCACTGAAGAGATGTGATACATTGAAACAGGACTATATTTAAATGACATATATATAATATAATATAATATATATATATATATATTGTAAAGAAAAGCCTTAAATACCAGGGGCATAGCAGTTATGGTCCATTTCCACTTGTAGGTATCTGAAACCCACCGAGCTTCCTCAGATCACTTTATTTAAACTCTTTTTTTTCTTCTTTACAAATTACTTTGCTACATTTAATAAAAATTAAACATTGAGCTCTCAAACGTGACCTGAATTATGCAGCAACATACTGATGGAGAAAAGGACCAGCTTAGAATCATCCTAATACCAAGAAACTTGGTATCCCACCAAAGATTATATATATATATATCACACAACTTTTGTTAAAAAGAATGGAATCCATATTGTTTTGTAGTTTTTTCTCTTTTTTTCAATCCTAACAATTTTCTCAGTGTTGTCATCTTGAAAAGGTTTTATATATAAGAATAAATAATAAAATTACATACCTTCAGCACAATATTAAATATCCAATATCTGAAAAATAAAGAAAAATGAATATAAGAACTTGAAGCAATAAAATAATTCTGTCTTGAATAATAAATCATTTAAGGCTGGTTTAATGTAAACAGTCATTTCTGCTTCTCATAACTCATTTTGATTGGTTTGGTTTGTTTTACGGCATATCAATCTCAGTGGGTCATTTAATGCCAATAAAGTTTTGAAATAAATCAATTCTTAATGGATAATACAATTTTTTTATAAATACATTTTTCTATTTAACCCATAGATGGGACCCTAACAGGTACTACCACTCCGGGTCAGAGTGGATCAGGGAGCAATGGTGATAAAGGGGTGCTCCACATTCCCCAAACCTCCAAAACTGGAACTTCACCATCAGATAGAGTTTAACGTCTTTCCCAGGACATGTAGACCCTCAGCCACCGCCTTCTAGCACCCATATGATAAAAAGGGGTTGGGGCTTGCCATAAAGGCAATAGGGTTGGGAAAATCATATAGGTGCTAGGGCTTGACGTGACCAGCTGATTGATCGGAGGGGGCCTCTTCGACAACTCATTGTGAAAGTCTTTCCAGTTTTGGTAGATTGTATCTTTATTTTATGGCATTGCAGGGAAATGATAAATAATTGTCTCCTATGGATATTAAAGGGGTGGTGGACATGTCTTTTGGACAACTCATGGTCACATGAGAATCCGTGAAGACTTATTCACTTTTTTAGTTCCTTTCTTTGAACAGTAAAGATGCTTTTTTTTGTCTATTCTTTGAATGGTGAATATGTGCCTCTTTATCTGTTCTTTGAACAGTAGAAAGTTTTGTCTATCAACATATCATTGAAACTTGAAGCTCACATGGCTATGATCATCTACTTTAAGTAAGACAATCTTTTTGTACCCCTTTCACATACTGCTTATTCATAAAACAATATGTGCATATTTTATTGGTTGGGACACATTTGTGTCTTGCCAATACTTATTTTGTGTGTGTGCGTGTGTATATATATATATATATATATATATGGGGTTGAGCACTTTGCAGGGGATTTCGCTGACGACCATCAACTAAAGCGTAAACGCAACACTCTCCTATAAAAGGGATGGAGCACTCTATAGCGGCCTTTACATACATACATACAGATGTGTGTATTAAACAGTTAAAATCCCCATCGCATTCTGTGGGTGACGATAGCTGAGCGGTTAAGCTGTCCACCTGATGCTGAATCGATCGGGTTTCTATCCCGGCTGTAGGTAGCTCACAAAATGTCTAGCCACATTGAAGAGACTTGATAAGTCAAAACACGTGTCATTGAACGACTATATATATGTTGTTTTTTTTCAAAACATCCATTAATTTCTTCATCCCATAATCAATCCTGATGAAGTTTTAAATAAACCGAAATATTTAAGTGTTGATAAATAAATACATCTTATTTTTGGAACACTTCGTTTTTCAAATTTCTTCACATTATATAAAGTACTAAAATCTTACAAATTTTGTGAGTTCAAATACAGGGTGGCGGCGTCTAAGGGGGCCAAGAGACTAAGAGTTACCATTACAACTGTTGCTAGGCAACCAACAATAAAGTCTTGAACAAAGTTGAAATAAAAGTAAGTCAAGAAGACTAGAGATGAGAACCCTTGAAATTATTGGTTATATAACTGGTTATAACATTATCAAAATCAAGCTATTTAAATATAAGATATAAAAGTCTCAACTAGCGGCACTCCTTGTTTGGGAATTCTTATTTTTAAATTTATTGGCTAAAGAAAGCTCAACAAAGACATGATAAAATAGCCATTAAAAAAAAAAAAAAAAAAAAAAAAAAAAAAAAAAAAAAAAAAAAAAAAAGATAAAAGAAATAAGTCAAATTTAATGTGTAGAAATGAAAATATTTAATCTCAGAATAATTTTATATTCTACTTAAAAATGTCCAGCATTTGTAAATCTCAAAAGTAAACAAATCGATACAGCAGGGTTTCCCAAATTCTACCCAGGTGATGCTGGGTAGCGGCTTCTAGTCAGTTTATCAACCACCCTGTCGGCTGGGGCGTTAGAATACACTGACTGCACCTCTGTAGAGGGGTAAGTCTCCTCCAATGGGGCCACCTGTTGGCCGTGGGTGGCGACTCATGATGCTTAAGGATAGAGCCCAGGTGGATGAGCAGTTCATGACTTGCAATACCCCACTTTGGCCCTATCTTGGGCTAGAAGGGCGGGTGGAGAGGCCCCCTCCGATCAATTGGCTGGTCATGTCAAGCCCTAGCACCTATATGATTTTCCCAACCTTATTGTCCTTATGGCAAGCCCCAACCCCTTTTTATCATATGGGTGCTAGAAGGCGGTGACTGAGGGTCTATATGTCCTGGGAATGACGTTAAACTATCTGATGGTGAGGTTCCAGTTTTGGAGGTTTGGGGAATGTGGAGCACCCCTTCATCACCATTGCTCCCTGGTCCACTCTGACCCGGAGTGGTAGTACTTGTTAGGGTCCCATCTATGGGTTAAATAGAAGAACACGAGTTGATAAACAAAATTGTATTATCCATTAAGAATGAATTTATCAAAAACTTTGTCGGCATTAAATAACCCACTGAGGTTGATATGCCATAAAACAAAACAAACCAGTTTATAAAGATAATGAACCTTTCTCTTTCCTGAAACATTTATACAAGATTTAAGTGTAGCAGAAACAGTTATCTTTCAAACAAGCATATTAAAGCTGATCCATCCACAAATAATGGTAGTGTTTTAACAGTCGTGTTTGCCAACAGAGTTTGTACAGCTGACTATGACAGAGGCAATGACTTACATAAGGGTACACTTGGCCGAGGGGCTGGGTTGGGCTGGGCAGGATGGGAGAAGGTATCCAAGTTTTTTTTTTTGATGGGCATTCATAAAAAAAAGTCGAGACACTGCTCGAGGGCGCAATATTACTAACTACAATATCCACGTATGACTATATATTCTGTTTATAACATTCTTCTACCTAACCAGAATATTCCAAAGAGATCCATATTCTGTATAGGAAACTTTAGTACTAACATTTATCTTACACTAACAGTTTTGGCATTAAATAACCCACAGGGTTGATATGTCTTTAAACAAAACAAACAAATAAATAAAATACTATTCAACATATTAAACATCTTCAATAACTGATATGATAATCAAAGCCCCCCCCCCCCACTCCTTCCAACAGAATATATAATATATATATATAGAGAGATAGAGAGAGAGAGAGAGAGAGAGAGAGATAGAGAGATATATTATAATGGACATTTGGTACCTGTAACCGAAACTATGTCACGATGCCCTCAGGGATTGTGTAAGTTTATAAGTGAATATTTAATCTATAGTCAAAATCATTAATACATAGAATAAATCTTATCTATTAACGAGGTCTCTATGAAAATCTGAGTTAGATTTACCTCAAACAGCTCATGTTATTAGTGCATTTAAAAGTCCTGCAATGTGTCCTATATATCAGTAAGAAATAAAGGCTTACATAATATATGGAGTGGTTAATTTTCATACTGGTTTTACCAAAACCGGGTTTAATAAATAATTATTTGGTGTTATTTATCTCTGATATTATTGTTTATATATTTCATTAGATTAAAACTTAAATACTTAAGCCTAAAGGATGAATATTCTTTCTAGTAACAAGGAATAAAAAAAAAATGTTGCAAGATGATCAATGGATATGATCAAAAGGGATTGGAGCAGAACTTAGCGGACCTTCTCTATCAAGTAGACCCTGTTGGGTCAGTAAAATGTTTATTCCTGTGTGTTTGGGTTAAGAGGCTTTCTGTGATTGGATATATCCAATCATGTGATGAGCCCAGAAGTTTTGATACAAAATACCAAAACCCTCAGATACATCCTTGACCAGCTCCCAACAAGACATCAACCAGAAATTCTCTCCAAGAAATCACCAAGCCAGAAGATACCAGATATCCTCTCCATCACACCGGTAAGTCTCTCAAACTTGACTATACACAGGAAGGACTTTATATTGTTAGTCGTTGTTTTATTTGTTTTTTAATGAATTGTTAGAATTAAACTAAGTTTTAATCCATTTATTTGTTTGCTGCTGTTAGTATAGCATTTAAGGTTATTTCCTATAAGTCTAACATAAACAAAGGGGAACCACTTGACTGATGAATTATTTATTTTCCCATTAAACTAACCCTAAACCATAACCCCATCTTTTTTCCTTGTAGCTAAATAAATAAATAATTTATTAGTCAAGATTGGTTCCCCTTTGTTTATGTTAACTTACAGGAAATAACTGCATTTAATTTTAAGACTAACAAAAAAAAAAAAAAAAAAAAAAAAAAGATTCTAAAAAGCAAAGTTCTGTATCTCTGAATGTTTGAGATGAGTATTGTTATCTTTTCCCGATTTCGACAAGAAATACCTGAAGAAGGCCGGAGGGCATATAGGCGAAACGTTGTACAGATAACAATAAAGATGAGGATAATAGTCCGAATAACGCAGATAATACTAAAGTTCTGTAGTCTTTAACTAAACTAAATAACATTCTGCCAAAATATACACTATATGTAGTTGCACTTTACACTGGATTAGGGTTACCCACCGAACATCATTTTTCAATCATCCAAATTCTTCAAGTAATAAGAACCCAACTGAATCATCTAGCTTATGTTACAGTAACATTTTATACTTAGCTCAAATGAGATTTACCATTTTTGCCAACTAGAATCATCTGTTCTTTCCCAACTAGAAGCATCATTTATCATGGGTTGCTCTTACAACAGCCTCCCCTGACAGGAGGGATTAGAATACACTGACTGTATCCGCTGCAGAGGAGTAAGACCCCACCCAAAAAGGGGTGTCCTCGGTATGACACTAAACTGCACCTGATGGTGAAGTTTTGGTTCTGGAGCTCTGGGGGAGTGTGGAGTACCCCTTCATTGCTATTACTCACAGGTCCACTCCAACTCGTTTTCATCCCAATGATGAGAGCATGTACGTGTAGATCGCCAACTCTGCATAGGATCAAACTGTAGTATCTGTGCCTTAGATCAAACTTTCACCCTCTGACACTTTTACCATTCTGTCGGCAGGGCTTAGAATACACTGACTGTATCCCCCATAGAGGGTATAACCCACCCGCAAAAAGTGTGTCCTGGGTATAACACTAAACTGCACCTGATGGTGAGGCTACGGTTTCGGGAAGTGTTGAGTACCCTTTCATTGCCATTACTCTCAGGTCCACTCTGACTTGAAGTGGCAGTACCTGTTATGGTTCCATCTACGGATCAAATAGATCTGTTTGAAAATTATTAGTATTGGATAGGAATAAATGATTGGATAGTGATTAAAAAGGTACTAGTTATGAGTGATTTCTTTGTTTAATTGTATATCAACCTTTGTGGATTTTGTCAAAGCCATCTTAACCCATAGCCGGGGCCAGAGGAGAAGGAGGTTCATACCTTTCCCAAGGGTATTAATCCACATGTCTGCAGGAGAGTCATGAGGATATGCCATATTAACACAAACACATGGGAGGTAGATGCAAAAAAATAGAGCGGCTTAGCGTTAAACAAGACACAGAGAGGGAGGAGGTGGAGAGTAGCCTGGAGAGGGAGGAGAGAGAGTAGCCTCGACAGCAAAGAGAGCCAGAAAGAGGGAGAAAAGCCAGCAGCTCCAGAAAGCATCACAGTTTGTGTGCAGTCAGTGCACCAAAGACTGTCACTCAAGAATTAGCCTGCAGAGTCCATTGCACAGATGCAGATAACTTATTTTTTTTATTCTATTTATCTATTTATTCTATTTTATTTATTTTTTTACTTTTTTGGACACTACACCATTGTCCTTAGTGGATGTAAAAGGTGCCAACAAGAAATCCAAAAGTGAATGTAATATCAAGACTTGAGTATGAACATGCTCCAAATCAAACCCGCTCTACTAGCTGTTTGAAGGCATTTTTCCTGAAAAATTTTTTTTACCACTCCCCAAAAGTTTTTTCTTGACAAGTAAATGTAAATATTCTACCTCCGCACCACCTCTTTAAACAATTTTTTAGCGGTTTGAAGGCGTTTTTATCAACAAATAACTTTTTTTTTTTTAGATATTCTTTATTTTAATTCAAAACAAAATGTCACAAAAACAATCAAGACATTAAACAAACAAATAAAAAATCAGAATATTTAGATATTCTTTTATTTTAATTAAAAAAAAAAAAAAAAAAAAAAAAAAAAAAGTCACGTCATTTTTAATTCAAAAAACTTTTTTTTCAGATTTTTCATTTTATTTTAAAAAAAATAAAAAAAAAAAAAAAACTGTCATGTATTTTTAAATAAATACAACCGAGCCGTAGCGCGGGTTGGATTTTTAGCAGGCAGTGTTTTTTTTTTTTTTTTTTTTTTTTGTGGCTGGAGGCCAGAACGCATTTATGCGATAATACTTGACTATATTCTGCAATTTGTATTTATTTATAATTTGTATATTTTGAATGAAATTTTAAAGATATTTGAATGATGTTGCAGTCAGGAATGTTAGCTACAACACCACAGACTCCACCACTGATTATGAGTATCCATATATAAAAGAAAAGGCTTGTAGTGTAATGGTTATCATAAGAAATGGACACAGAGAGAAGAGTCCAAATCCTGGATGAGGCACTTCATTTTACATAGCACTAATACCCTTTGGAAAGGTATGCATCCAACTACTCTCCCTCCAGCTATGAGTTAATAGTAAGGTAGACTGGGCTCTAACTTTGGTTAAGAAACCAGTCTAGGAGAAAAACTGAATTCAAACCTGTTAAACTGCTCAAGAAATTGATTATGTGTCACATCCTGCTTGTGTGAAGGGGTTGGTAAATATGTAAGTATATGAAGAAATTTTAATTGAAAAAAAAAAAAAAAAAATTTAAAAAAAAAAAAAAAAAATAAGTATAATTTTAAATAAATCTTAGGGTGTGTCAGTGAAACTTTGTGGGTGGGGAGTGGAGGTGATTTAAACAAGATATAAAGTCAATTTTTAAAAAAATTACTTTCCTAAGTAAAACCAAATTAGATTAGGAAAAGAAAAGAATGGAAGAAAAAAAGAATGAAAGAAAAAGACGAAAAAGCCGAAAAAAAAAAAAAAAAAAAAAAAAAAAAAAAAAAAAGACAAAAAAAGAATGACAAAAAATTTTTTAAAAAGAATGAAAAAAAAAAAAAAGAAAAAAAAAAGGTTCTAATGCTAAATAAGCACTCATGAAAAAACTTTTGCACAGTCCATTTTTTTCTTTGCCTTTTTAAACGTTTTTGTTTTGTTTTTTTTTTATAGTTGGTACTGAAAAATTTTGAATGTCTGACATAAGTAGACAAGTAGGTAGGTCAGTCAATTTACTTAATTGTATGCTTGACTGTGCAAGTAGACAATGGCCTGGATTTATTTTATTTTATAAACTTTCTGTTGATTCCATTCAGGTATAGAAAAGTATCTTTGACATCAACACTCTTACAATTCTTATATATAAAGTAGATTTATAAAATATAAACAAGAGGAAAAACAAATCAATAATTTGACTTAGTTGATGAATAGGGTGTTGGGCAAAAAAGAAGGGGTTATTGGGGTTTTAACACATCTCACAATCAGTTACAGAGTTAGGAGAGAGGAGAGGAGAGAAAAGAAAGAGAGCAGAGAGAGAGAGAGAGAGAGAGAGAGAGCAGAGAGAGGAGAGGAGAGAAAAGAAAGAGAGCAGAGAGAGGAGAGAGGAAAAGAAGGAGAGCAGAGAGAGGAGAGGAGAGAAAAGAAAGGAGAGCAGAGAGAGGAGAGGAGAGAAAAGAAGAGGAGAGCAGAGAGAGGAGAGGAGAAAAGAAGGAAGCAGAGAGCAGAGAGGAGAGAGAAAGAGAGAAGAGAAGAGGAGAAAAAGAAAGAGAGCAGAGAGAGAGGAGAGAAAGAGAAAGAGCAGAGAGAGGAGAGGAGAGAAAAGAAAGGAGAGCAGAGAGAGGAGAGAGAGAGAAGGAAGAAGAGAGAGAGAGGAGAGAAAAGAAGGAGAGCAGAGAGAGGAGAGAGAAAAGAAAAGGAGAGCAGAGAGAGGAGAGAGAGAAAAGAAAGGAGAGCAGAGAGAGGAGAGAAAGAAAGGAGAGCAGAGAGAGAGAGAAAAGAAAGGAGAGCAGAGAGAGAGAGAAAAGAAAGGAGGCAGAGAGAGAGAGAAAAGAAAGGAGAGCAGAGAGAGAGAGAGAAAGAGAGAAGAGAGAGAAAAGAAAGGAGAGAGAGAGAGAAGCAGAGAGCAGAGAGAGGAGAGGAGAGAAAAGAAAGGAGAGCAGAGAGAGAGAGGAGAGAAAAGAGAAAGAGAAGAGAAAGAGAAAAAATCCTTTAGGGTGTTTATTTATATTTTTGAGGCATTCAGTTTGTTACTAATTTGTCACCCAACCAACTAACTTAAAAATTCAGTCCCAGAGGGCCACATCACTCCAGGCAGCACCTGACTGTGATCTAAAACTAATAAAGACCCCGCCACCCCCCACCCCTTAAAAAGGGGGAGAAGGGCTGACAAGACTAGGACACTTTACCACTGCCAACCCAGTGGAGTCACTTCCTGATTAAGATTCATGAGCCTTAAAAAAAAAAAAAAAAAAAGAAGAACAGGAGATGGGGGGGGGGGGCAGTAAAGACAACATTTTGGGGGGGACCTAACCAATATGTGATGTAATTTTGTTCTTGAAAAGTTTCACAAGCCAACCAGTTTCTGTATTTCTCAGTTTTTGCTCCTTTGTAGTCAAGGAGCCAACATTTTCACTGCCCTTGCTGCAGGAGATTCATCCCTCAGGCAGCACCTTCCCATTGCATTAAAAGGAGAATATAGCTAAAGGACCCACTTTGAGAAAGAATTTATTGATATAAACATAAGGCCATGAGGAGCGCTCTATTCATTTAGAAGCGCTATGCAATTTTATTGTAATTACCAGCCACCAGAAAATTCCAATACCAGAGAGCTCAACTCACTAGGGTTGGGGAGCATATATATTGTTAACCAGCCACACACACACACACACACACACACACATTTAGTCAAAATACATTCTGCGTGCTCCATACTTCCAGCCTTGTGCCATATCTAAGTTTAATAGCAACACACGCACAATTTCTTACACAGAAAATTCTTCAGTAAGATAGATGTAAATTTTCAAATTTTATAGGACATATCTTTAATGTAAAAAAAAAAAGACAATCTAATATTATGCCGTACCTACAAGAAACAAAAACAGAAATATTTTTGTTTTTCTACTCGGATTGTAATGAGTAACTTTTGTATATAAATAAATTCTCCAAATCCGAGTTTGAGGCTCGTCCCTAAAACGGGTTTCGTTTCCACAAAAAGAAACCTAAAAAAATGTCATACAGACTTTCCAGATTTTGCGCAATGTGGGTCAACACAAAATTTTTCTCTTGTAAATTCATACCATATGGCCTTTGTAGATTTTTAAAATTAAATCTTGTCTAGTTTGAAATCAACTTTCTGAATATCTCCTAAGGAATCTTGCTAATTTGGCATAACTCATAGTACACAATGTTAGTATAAATTAGACGACCCACAAACTAGTTGGGCTCCTAATGTAATGGCGGTCCATGATTATATTGATGCTTCTTTTAAGGAATGAAGGGTTCTCAGTAGTATTTCAGGAATTTGGATGATAGGAGAGAAAAAAAACAAAACAAAAAAAAAACAAACAAAAAAAAACAATCTCACCCTCACACACAGGCCCTGTCAGTGGGGTTTAGAATGGGCTGACTGTATCCCCTGTAGAAGGGTAAGCCCCCCCCAAAAAAAAAAGAGGTATAACACTAAACTACATCTGATGGTGAAGCTGCAGTTTGGTGTACTCCTTTGTTGGCATTACTCCCAGGTCCACTGACCTGGAGTGGTAGTGCCTGTTAGGGTCTTATATATATATATATATATATATCACATGATATATATATATGTATATGACATGATAAAAAGGGTTGGAGGTTGCCATAAGGGCAATAGGGTTAGGACAATCAAAGATGCTAGGGCTTGACATATCCAGTTAATGATCGGAGGGGGACTTTCCGTCCGCCCATCTAGCCTAAGTAAGGGCCAAAGTGGGGTGTTGCATGTCATGGACTGCTCAATCACCAGGATTC
This sequence comes from Doryteuthis pealeii, assembly GCA_023376005.1. NCBI lineage: Eukaryota > Metazoa > Mollusca > Cephalopoda > Myopsida > Loliginidae > Doryteuthis > Doryteuthis pealeii. The sequence goes on from CM042164.1 coordinate 41,288,794, forward strand.
CGTCCTTAAGCATCACATGGGGAGGGTCTTCCCCGTCTGCAGAGGTGCAGTCGGTGTATTCTAAAGCCCCAGCCAACAGGGCTAATAATCTTTGTTATGTTTGAAATATCATTGATGGAGAGGCGGATTGTGTAACGTAATATCTATTAATAATGGAGATTCGCTTCCGGTTTTTGTCTGTAACAAAAATTACGTCACTACTTACGTCACATTACCCAAAATCGTCATAACAGAATAAATACACTCAAAATTTGAACATGCAACATTAGACAGTCCTCATTGTTTTTTAAAACAAGTTTTAATAAATACATGACTGGTATTATATATCAATATATAGTTTGTTTTATTTTAATACATATTTAAAGTTTACATTTCAAATTGTTTTATTTTTTAATGCTTTAATGAATTTGATGATTTTACTTAGGGTAGAAACTCGCTGATATTGAATTTTTTTTACTCCCACCCCTCAGGCAATATGGTTCAAAAATCTATTTTTACATCACCCGGAGTGCGTTTTTTATTTTGCACTAGTAAACTTTATTACTACTAATTACATTTAAGATGACATAATTTAGCCTCAACCCACTTGCAGTTAAGAATTAACACACCATGACTAATTCTACTTCCAAAATAAATAAAAAAAACTGACTCAATCATTATTCTATGTCATTTTTTTTTTTTTTTTGGCATTTCAATTAAAGCCAACAAAGTACAATAAATAACCGTGAGGTTATATTTATTGGTACTATTAGCTGAAGCTTTCTCTTTGTCAATATTCTTTTCTGAAAGATGATAAAAGATCCATACTTAAAAAAAACATTTTTTTAAATTCAATGCATCCCTACGGCCAACAGAGAGAAACCCCTTTCCCAAATGCATCCCTACGGCCAACAGAGAGAAACCCCTTTCCCAAATGCATCCCTACGGCCAACAGAGAGAAACCCTTTCCCAAATGCATCCCTACGGCCAACAGAGAGAAACCCCTTTCCCAAATGCATCCCTACGGCCACAGAGAGAACCCCTTTCCCAATGCATCCCTACGGCCAACAGAGAGAACCCCTTTCCCAAATGCATCCCTACGGCCAACAGAGAGAAACCCCTTTCCCAAATGCATCCCTACGGCCAGCAGAGAGACCCTTTCCAATGCATCCCTATACTGATCAGCCACCAACCAACAGGGGTGGTAACACTGTTTCAGTGGCTATAAGCGGGACTGCCACCCCTAGTAGCGCCACCCGCAAATTTTTTGTTTTAATGATATAAGTTATATAATTATTTCCCCACCTAAAAAAAAAAAAAAAAAAAAAAAAAAATACAGGGTGGGGGTGAGAAGATTTTTGGATAACCCTATAGTTTCAGTCTCATGAAATTTATCAAACATTGTTTACTTGTTTGAAAGTATAGATATCTCATTTAAATTTACACTTTAGTTTCTAAAAGTCAACTTCCCAAGAACCGAGTACACCCACCTCCAGGTCAGTATACACATCAACATGACATTTTAGTTGGTAGATCATTTGTTCTTATAAAGTTATTTACCAGATGTAAAGGTCTGATTTAAGAAACCAAAGAAGAAATATCATATTTCTCAAGTAATATAATAAATTAGGCAATTTACTAGCTGAAATGAAGCAAAAAGAGCCAATACATATGTCTCAAGTACTATAATACTGTAAATTTAAATGGAGAGATATTACATTACTACTACTACTACTATTAATACTACTATCACTATCAATACTATCACTATTAATACTACTATCACTATTAATACTATTATTATTATCACTATTAATACTATTATTATTATCACTATTATACTACTATCACTATTACTATTAATACTACTATCACTATTATTATTATCACTATTAATACTACTATCACTATTATTATTATCACTATTAATACTACTATCACTATTATTATTATTACTATTAATACTACTATCACTATTATTATTATTACTATTAATACTACTATCACTATTACTATTATACTATTAATACTACTATCACTATTACTATTACTATTATACTACTACTACTATATTATTATTATTACTATTAATACTACTATCACTATTATTATTACTATTAATACTACTATCACTATTATTATACTATTAATACTACTATCACTATTATTATTACTATAACAAAATAAAAACGCACTCCGGGCGATGTAAAAATAGATTTTTGAAACATATTGCCTGAGGGGTGGGGGTAAAAAATTCAATGTCAGCAAGTTTGTACCCTAAGTAAAAATCATCAAATTCATTAAAGGATTAAAAAATAAAACGATTTGAAATGCAAACTTTAAATATGTATTAAAATAAAACAAACTATATATAGATATATAATACCAGTCATGTATTTATTAAAACTTGTTTTAAAAAACAATGAGGACTGTCTAATATTGCATGTTCAAATTTTGAGTGTATTTATTCTATGTTATGACGATTTTGGATAATGTGACGTAAGCAGTGACGTAATTTTTGTTACAGACAAAAACCGGAAGCGAATCTCCATTATTAATAGATTAGCAAGTATTTAAATTTTAATGTAATATATTGAATTATAAAGACTAACAGAATTAAATAAGAACCCATAAAAAGATTACACATTTTAATTGGTTTCTATATAAAATCATTCATAGGATTGATTTTAATATGTTGGAGAATAAGACAATAATATTAGAGATCAATAACAACAATTATTTATTAAACCTGGTTTTGTTAAAACCAGTATGCAAATTAACCACTTTCTATACTTTCAAACAAGTAATACAATGTTTCATAAAATTTCATTAGACAGTGTGGATTCAGTTTACATCAACCTCAGTGGGTTATTTAATGCCGACAAAGTTTTGAAATAAGTTCATTCTTAATGGATACCAAAAATTTTTTATAAACACATTTTTCGATTTAACCCATAGATGGGACCCTAACAAGTACTACCACTCCAGGTCAGAGTGGACCTGGGAGCAATGGTGATGAAGGGGTGCTCCACATTCCCCAGACCTTTAGAACTGGAACCTCACCATCAGATAGAGTTTAACATTCCCAGGACAACAAGTGTCCCCATTGGGAGAGTCTTACCCCTCTGCAGAGGTGCAGTCGGTGTATTCTAACACCCCAGCTGACAGGGCTATAATGAAAGTATAGAGTTGTCCAAAAATTTTAAGAGGTAAAATAATTATTTGGATTATTCGGACTATTGTCCTCATCTATATTGTTATCTGTACAATGTTTCAGCTGATGTGCTCTCTGGCCTTCTTCAGGTATTTCTTATCAGACTCGGGAGCCTTCTCTTTGAACTTGGGAACCTTCTTTTCAAACTCAGGAAAAATAATTACATGACATTATTAAAACAAGGAAGCACGTTGTGTGATGGTTAAAGTCATGGGAAATGGACTCGTCACCTCGAGTTCAAATCCTGGATGTGGTAATTGCATTTCACTTAGTGCTAATACCATTGGGAAAGGTATGAATCCTACTCTCCCTCCAGCTATGGATAAATAGTAGGGCAGACTGGACTCTTTAACCTTGGTTAGGCAACCGGTCTAGGAGAAGAAAACTGAATTCAAAACCTGTTGAACTCCGCTTAAGAAATTGACCTTGTGTCACATCCTGCTCGGATGTTGCTCGGGGTTGGTAAATATATATCATTAAAACAAAAAAGTGACGGGTGGTGTTAGGGGTGGCAGTCCCACTTATAGCCACCAAAACTAATTAATATTAGTGAGTTTGAATCTCACCAAGTGGCCCATACTTCTGGCCTTGTGTTAGGCTTTGTAAAGAATATAGCATCTATATATTTACTTAACTCCTTCACCACAGGAAGGTCAATTTTAAAGTACAGTTTAAACTTTTGTTATTAATGAAAATACAAGAGTTATGGAATTGTTGTTCTTTCCTTTTCCCATGTGACACACACGATTGATAGGTACAGGCATAATGATATATAACGGCTGAGCCATGCAATAAAAACATGCGATTAGTTATGGGAGGGGTAAGTTTTACTTCACTTGTTTATCTATCCTTCCCCCCACCCACCACTTAACAGGATGCTAAAGGCATATCTCTTTCTTTCTCTACACTTTTATTAACTGAAACTGACACAAATGATATATCATCATCATCATCAAAGCATCCTGACAACTGATTCCTTGATACACTTTCTCACTATCCATCCCTATCGATCATCACTCATGGTAAATCCTTTAGACCAGTGGTACTCAACCATGGAGCCCTTGATTCCTATTTTGCATTGGTGGTTTGGTTTGGTTCATTTTGTTTTGTTTTGTGGCATATCAACCTCAGTGGGTCATTTAATGCAAACTAAGTTTTTAGATTCATAACAGGTAGTTTGGTAGTAAACTGATGTATAGATTTTAACTATTGTTTAATTAGTCATATTTTTTAGTACAATCCAACTTCTTTTAGGAAATGTAAAATCCTGGATGGTCTTAATTTTTGTCAAAAGTTTTTTCAAATTACTTGCTTTGTAGTATTTTGTTTGCACTAGATCAAAGCAGTTCACACTCTAGCAGTATATGTTTCACTGTAAATCTCTCTTGGCATGTAGTGCATATTGGGGATTCTGTGCCCTCTAATGGGTGATGTAGGTGTGGCCTTTAAGAAGGTGGGTCAGCACACTGTTCTCTTCTATTTTTGTTGTATTTTAAGTTCCATTTGCCAATGGTATGTTTAAGGTTTTGAAGTTTGTTATTAATGAGTGCATTCCAATGATTTTACCATTGGCTCCCATGGCCATTCAAGGTTTAAAAAGGTTTCATTGTAAATCTCTCTTGGCATGTGGTGCATATTGGGGATTCTGTGCCCTCTTGGACATCGCTCTCTTGGCATGTGGTGCATATTGGGGATTCTGTACCCTCTTGGACATCGCTCTCTTGGCATGTGGTGCATATTGGGGATTCTGTGCCCTCTTGGACATCGCTCTCTTGGCATGTGGTGCATATTGGGGATTGACTCCCATGGCGATTCAAGGTTTAAAAATCCTATTGTATTTTCATTTTTTTTGTTGCTTGCCTGGACCTCCCCCCCCAAAAAAAATGTTATATACTCTCGGGGGGGGGGGCGGAGATGGCCCCTCGTTGGAAACCACTGCTCTAGACAGCATCCAGTGTGTGCACCGAGCTGATGAATGTAAGATTTTGCTGGTTGAGTAGGCTGATCGCTTCTTAACTTTGGCGATCTACCAGGAACCGACACTTTCTGCCCGACTTGACCGTTAGCAATATTGTTGTCTTTGAAGACAGTATTATCACATGACTAATATTGTAGCGTAAAATGTAGGTGTATATAAATTCTACCCTTTTATACTTAGGGCAATGTCCTTTAAAAAAAAAAAAAAAAAAAAAAAAGAAGCTTTTAATAATACTATATACACGTGATGCCAAAAACAAACAATGCAAAAAATAAACAGCTGCACAGCTAACAAAGTCTTCAATAGATGATGACTGTGTGTGTGATATATATATATATATATATATATATATATATATTTGATAATTTGCTTTTGAAGCATTGTTAAGTAAAGTATATTATTATTTATATTTTTTGAAGGCAATTACAATGCGTATATCATAAAATTCGATAATTATTGAAAATAATCATGACAGGCAAACTCAGCGAACAATCAGTGTGACATGTGGAACACCGTACAGCTGTTTCAACCTTATTAGGTCTCATCAGCAGTGTTCGCCGAGTTTGCCTATCATGATTATTTTCAATCATTATCGAATTTTATACGATATACACATTGTAATTGCCTTCAAAAAAAAAAAAAAAAAAAAAAAAAAAATTAAAAATTAAAAAAAAATAAAAAATAAAAAAATAAATAAATATAAAAAATGCTATGTGTATTATATGTTGAGGCGTATGGTGTAATGGTCATCATCATAGGAAATGAACTTGTCGATCAAAGTTCAAATTCTGGATGAGAGTTTGCATTTCACCCTTGGGGAAAATTATGCATCCAACTATTCTTCCTCCAGCTATGGGTAAATAGTAGGTCAGACTGGGTTCTTTAACCTTGGTTAGGCAATCAATCTAGGAGAAGGAAAACTGAATTCAAAACCTGTTAAATTCCATTTAAGAAATTGACCTTGTGTCACATCCTGCTCATGTGGAAGAGTTGGGTAAATATATACATGTATTATTATTATTCTTGTTTATCTTTGATCATTATATAATGTTGGTGTGGCTGACTGCATCTTTTGCAGAGGGATAAGACCCCACACCACCCCCTACCAAATGAGATGTTCCGAGTATGAGACTGAGGCTTTAGTTCTGAAGCCCTGAAGAGTATCCCTTTATTGGCATTACCCACAGGCCCATTCTGACCTGGAATGGTAATACCTGTTCTGGTCCCATCTAAATGGTTTAAAATAAATCTGTTTGAAAATTATTTGTATTAGATTGGAATACTTGATACCATATAATCGTACAAACAAATTATTATAGTTAAAAAGGTTATTTAAAAAAGGTTATTTAAAAAAATTAAAAAATGAATAAATAAAATAGGATTATGATATAACATTGAAAATATGATTGCAATCCAACCTTTACAAATTAATAAAATTTCAGCATTAGAGTTGATATGCTGTTAAACAAACCAAAACTCACTACAGATGACCTGTACCATGACAGAAGAACTCTACATATAATGATTCTTAACACCAAGAATGTGTGTGTGTGTGTGTGTGTGTGTATATATATCACACACAAAATGAACAAAAAGTCATTGTCAGGAGAAAATTTATGGTGAAAGAAATTATTTTTAGAAAGTGTTTGACAAGCCACAATAATTCAGGCAGAGAAATGTATTAGAGTTAAATTCATTTGAAATATTCTTCATATATATATATATATATATATATATATATATATATATATATATATTATATATATATATATATATATATGAGATTTTTTAAAAAGTTATATATAACACACGTACAAAAGAATCAAAATATCCTGGCATTTTTGCTTATTACACATATATATTTACCAAACCCCTCCGCACGAGCAGGATGCGACACAAGGTCAATTTCTTAAGCAGAGTTTAACAAGTTTGAATTCAGAGTTTTCCTTCTCCTAGACTGGTTACCTATCCAAGGTTAAAGGACCAAGTCTGCCCTACTATTTACTCCTAGGTGGAGAGAGACTATATGGATTCATACCTTTCCCAAGGGTATTAACACTATGTGAAATAC
>CM042164.1:41301035-41369821 GCA_023376005.1 Doryteuthis pealeii
AATGGAATTTTTCTCAAACATAATTCAATCCTAAAACTAATTAATAATTTAGTATAACTTTTGTGCAATTAAACTAAACAGTAAAAAAGCCTTTAGGGGATAAAAGTTGATTTGCTCAGCTTTATTAATATATATATATCTTATTATAATGGAGATTGTGGGTTTGTCTGTCTGTAACCGAAACTATATTACTATACAAGTCACAATTCCCTTTGTTATTAACGTCATATTCTCCATGATTTTATTTTTATTTAAACCTCAATTATTAATAAAATTGTTTTACATTACTTACACTGTTGACCATATCTACATACTAATAACATGCAATTGTATTTATATATACAACAAAATAGAGGTTTACAGTATGAATGGGAAGGCTAATTTGCATATTGATCTTAAAAAATTGATTTTGATAAATATATGCTTAGTATTATTGATTTCTAATTGTTTGGTTTTATCTTATTGAATATGAGCAAACATCTCTTCAATAAATCTTAAAAGAAATCCCTTAATAAGAAGAAATAACTGTAATATTATTCTTTACTTCCTATTTTAACTAAATAGTTAAATTAGGAAAATTTACCAATGAAAGACGGGAGTAACGGAAAATGAGGGAAGAGTTAGTTTCAAAGTTGTTTTATTTTTCAATCATACCCCCTCTGTTCAAAATCTTTTTATCTACATTCTTATTCAGTTTCATTAGCATTTCTAATTTAATATAATATTTTATTATAAAATCTAACTAAAATACTTGCACCCGGAGGGTGCATATATTTGCTAGTATATATATAGTGGACTCATCATAAACAATAAATGAGGGTCAGCAGTAAATGACTCATTTCATACATGCTATAAAGAAAAGAACATTTTTTAAATTCCCTCTTGATGCAAGTATTAGCAAGATTCTTAACCACTCAGTTGCCGATCAACCTGCACTATGATTTGTTTACAGTGGTCTGTTGCTTGTGCAATGCAAAGCACACACTCTCCATCAAAACAACATAACCTATACAGGTGTACTGTGTGCCACACATTAGGTGGCACACTGGAAAATTTTAATTGCATGTTGTTTTATCATGGAGTTTGACCTCTCCAGGACATCAGGTATATGGCAATGGGTTTTTGTTGTCATGAGTTTTCATTCTCAGATATATATGTATGTATGTATGTATGTATGTATGTATAGAAAATTTTTAGAAAAAACAAAAGATGTTATTAGTTTGCTGACAGATCTGTTTCGACCTTTTGATAAAGCGGTCTTTTTCAAAGCAACTATATTTGTGAGGAAAGACGGAATAAATAAACCGTTAGTCACGAGGTACAAACAAATGCTCTCTTTCAGGGCCGGATATATAGAGATATAGATAGAGAGATATAGAGATATAGATAGAGAGATAGATAGAGAGAGATAGAGATAGATAGAGAGAGATAGAGATAGATAGAGAGATAGATAGAGAGAGATAGAGATAGATAGATAGATAGAGAGATAGAGATAGAGATAGATAGAGAGATATAGAGAGATAGAGATAGATAGAGAGATATAGAGAGATATAGATAGATAGAGAGATATAGATAGATAGAGAGATATAGAGAGATATAGAGAGATAGAGATAGATAGAGAGATATAGATAGATAGAGAGATATAGAGAGATATAGAGATAGAGATAGATAGAGAGATAGAGAGATATAGAGATAGAGATAGAGAGATAGATAGAGAGAGATAGAGATAGATAGAGAGATATAGATATAGAGATAGATAGAGATAGATATAGAGATAGAGATAGATATAGAGAGATAGAGAGATAGATATAGAGATAGATAGAGAGATAGAGATAGATATAGAGATTAGATAGAGAGATAGAGATAGATAGAGAGATAGATAGAGATAGAGAGAGAGATAGATAGAGAGATAGATATAGAGATAGAGATAGATATAGAGATAGATAGAGAGATAGAGATAGAGATAGATAGAGAGATAGAGATAGATAGAGAGATAGATAGAGAGATAGAGATAGATAGAGATAGATAGAGAGATAGAGATAGATATAGAGATAGATAGAGAGATAGATAGAGAGATAGATAGATAGAGAGATAGATAGAGAGATAGAGATAGATATAGAGATAGAGAGATAGAGATAGATATAGAGATAGATAGAGAGATAGATAGAGAGATAGAGAGAGATAGATAGAGAGATAGATAGAGATAGATAGAGAGATAGAGATAGATATAGAGATAGATAGAGAGATAGAGATAGATATAGAGATAGATAGAGAGATAGAGATAGATAGAGAGATAGATATAGAGATAGATATAGAGATAGATATAGAGATAGAGATAGAGATAGATAGAGATAGATAGAGATAGATAGAGATAGAAGATTAAACGTACTAGCAGACATTATTCACATCTACATAACTACTGCCATAAATTGTTTTCATACATCTGTGAATCTTGATTGGTGCAACATTTGTTGTATACCCTCTTCATTTCTTCTTTACTTACTTTCTTACTCTATTCTTCTGACCGTCTTTGGAATCTTATAACATCTTGTCTTGGTCTGGAATCTAAGGTCTGGACTTTCTTGGGGACTTCGGGTCTGGTCTTCTATTGGGGATTTCTCTTTATCAGACGCCCTGTGTCATTGTTAGTTTTTAGATAATAACACAAGACTTCGATTTACTTTGATCATATTTTATTCTCAAAATCCCCCACCAGACTACCTGTGCAGATCGAGTCGGCCGCGTGTATAACACGACTTACCACCGTCGTGGTTTCTCGCCGACTGACTAAAATCTATTTCTAATCTAAACCGGAAGAGGGTCTTCTCCACCGATTCTCACGGTATCCACCGGAAGGAGGATCAGGATGAAGTCAAGCCTTGTCATTCATCCTTCAAGGCCATGGGCTGCAACTTATAACATTTTTATTTCTACACTATTGCACATAAATATTAGGTATCTAATAATTATGTAACACATTTTCTAGTGCCAAAATTTCTATCACAGTTTACAGCACGCCACAAGGATATAGCTGTATGGCCACCTGCCCCCTATCTCACAAACCATCCGAGTGAGATGGACAAGACATGCTGTACACTGCTGGAGGAGCAAAGTTTTTTTGTTTTTTTTTAAACAATTTTACATAAACATTTTTTTTTCTATTTAACCCATCAATAGGATCCTAACAGGTACTCCCACTCTGGGTCAGAGTAAGCACACTTGAAGAGGATTCAATAGGTGGATTCACCAAGAAAGAAATGACCAATGAAGGAGACATTAACTATTATCACAGTTTTATAAGTATTTCAGATATACTAAGTAAGTAAAGTTGTCGAGTGGCCTATTGTCGGTATCAGCTGGAAAGCAAAGGGTTGCATACCCTTCTTACTTTACTTCTGTTCTTCTTCTGGGGTCTTGATATCTTAAGTTCTTCTAGCGTCTTGGTGATCGGTCACACTTGGCTCATTTCTTCTTCCAATCAGTCCTGTTACCAAGATACCCATTAATCACAAGACCGTGTTATTTTTCTTAAGCTTTTATTTCCTTAACTATACATTTCATGTAACTAAATATCTGACTAACATAGCGCGCGTATGCAGTGAGTTCCAGTTAAGGCAGAAACATCTTCTCTGCCTGACGTCCAACTGAAAACTGAGGACCCAACCAGGTCCCACGTGACTTCACATATTTTCGCGGGCTTCCTGTACTATTCCATGGAAAGTCCCGCCTGTGATATGAAAAGGGCCATCCCTTTAGAATTACAGGGGATTGACAATAATCTTATGCAACTGCATAGATTATGTAACAAAAGGAGTCTATCCCTTTATCAATAGTGCTAGACCAGGGAGATTTTTTTTTTACCGAGATGGAGCACCACACCTACCATCAGTTAACAAATTGCTTTGGGTTTTTGTCCATTATACATGTGGCCATGATAAGATTTGGATATCCAAAGGTCCCGCTAGTAATATTTTTTTTTGTGTATAAAAAAATTCCTTATACACCCTAAAACAATTAAACTCATTCACATTGAGAGAGAGGGGGGTGGAGAGAGGGAGGAAAAGTAAAATAAGTTAAATCTAATCGTTTACTTATGTTCATAAAATAAAGCCATCTACCAACTTTTGTAGTAACCTCCCACATGATTAAAATATCTTAGACACAGAAAGTGTATATATGAAGTGTGTGTGTGTGGGGGGGTGAAGTGGGGGGGTCAGTGCTGAAAGAATTATTTCAACAAGTAAATTCTTTCTTGTTTGTTGTTGTTCACATGACATTTTGACAAGTACATTCTCCAACCATCATAAGGTGAAATATGCAAGAATAAGGAAAAAGACTCTTGTTCTAGTCTCTTTCATTCAGGGGTACTAAGCGAAAACTTTCAAAGAATTTCTCACCCAACACCCATGCAAAAAAAAAAAAAAAAAAGAAAAAAAAAAGCCAAACAAATAAGCCAGAAGAGTTTCTTTCCTTGTGTAATGAAAGAAAAAATAACTGCGAAAGAAACCAGAATGAAAGAGAAAATAACTGCAAAAGAAACCAGAATGAAAGAGAAAATAACTGCAAAAGAAACCAGAATGAAAGAGAAAATAACTGCAAAAAGAACCAGAATGAAAGAGAAAATAACTGCAAAAGAACCAGAATGAAAGAGAAATAACTGCAAAAGAAACCAGAATGAAAGAGAAAATAACTGCAAAAGAAGAATGAAAGAGAAAATAACTGCAAAAAGAACCAGAATGAAAGAGAAAATAACTGCAAAAGAAACCAGAATGAAAGAGAAAATAACTGCAAAAGAAACCAGAATGAAAGAGAAAATAACTGCAAAAGAACCAGAATGAAAGAGAAATAACTGCAAAAGAAACCAGAATGAAAGAGAAAATAACTGCAAAAGAAACCAGAATGAAAGAGAAAATAACTGCAAAAGAAACCAGAATGAAAGAGAAAATAACTGCAAAAGAAACCAGAATGAAAGAGAAAATAACTGCAAAAGAAACCAGAATGAAAGAAAAGAACTGCAAAAGAAACCAGAATGAAAGAAAAAACTGCAAAAGAAACCAGAATGAAAGAAAAAACTGCAAAAAACCAGAATGAAAGAAAAGAACTGCAAAAGAAACCAGAATGAAAGAAAAGAACTGCAAAAGAAACTGAAAGAAAAGAACTGCAAAAGAAACCAGAATGAAAGAAAAACTGCAAAAGAAACCAGAATGAAAGAAAAAAGAAACCAGAATGAAAGAAAGAAAATGCTGCGAAAGAAACCAGAATGAAAGAAAGAACTGCAAAAGAACCAGAATGAAAAGAGAAAAAGTTAGAAAGAGATTTAAATTGAAGGAATCCAAAGAGATGCAGAAATAAAAGATTCAAGTGTTCAAGTTTTAATAAAACAGTTAAATAGTCAGGTCCCGTCTAGGAGTTAGATAGAAAAAAATTAGTGTTAAAAAAATTAGTGTTAAAAAAATTTTTTTTAAGTTTATTTTTAAAAAAATTTTGAATACCCATCAAGAAGGAAAAAAACACCAAACATCATAAAATAACCCAGCAAGGGTTGACATGCCATAAATTTCAACCAACTATCTATCCACATTATAGTTATTAAAGTAAAATACCATGTAAAGAAGCTCTATTGATCTTCCTTGCAACCATTTGCATTCGAATGTCAATACAGTTGTCTTAACTTATACGAGGGGCACTCCAAAAGTAATACCTCCTATTTATTTCCAAGAAAACTACAAAGAGAATTACAACAATACTTTTGTAGAAAACAAGTTCTCAGAAAAAAAAAAGAAAAAAAAAATTATTTTCCCCACACCCATTGGCTATACGTTTTCAACATCAATGAACAAGAGCCAGCATAAAGAGGATACGTTGCTTTTAGAGCATCCCTCATATATAGATTTTAGATAAAAATAAAAACAGCTTTTATAACAAATGGTAATGATACAGAAAAAGAAAAAGAAAAAAAAAAATCAATAGAATTTAATCAATATGAAATTTAAAGGTCATAATAAAACATACAGAGAGTAGACAAATTTAATCTACAATCAACTATCTGATTAAAATCTGATTAAAACATTAATGGATTAAAAATAAAAATTAGCTAATGAGAGAAATTAAATATGGGAGTGCAGGAGATGAAGACAGATATGCTGGTCACAGGCTTCAAAATGCTCTTCATATGAAAATTTGGGTGTGGGGCTGGATAATGATTTTTTTTTTTTAATTTAAATTTTTAAAAAATAATTTTTTTTTAAATAAAAGAATTTTAAAAATTTTAAAAATTTTTTAAATAAAATAAAAATTAAAAAAAAAAAAAAAAGGCTGATCCAGGTTTGTTAAATTTGACTTTGTTCATAATAACCTGATAATAAATAAATATGGGTTAGGTGTAGGTTTTTCATAGAGAGACTGGTAAGTTTTGGTGACTGTTGTGCGAATTGGTTTTGTGGTGAATGGAAATTTTTAGAACGAATCAGATCACAAATAAGAATGGTTAATTTAAAAGCTAGGATAGAAATGACCAGCTCCCCCTCCCCAATGTTGGCCTTGTGCCGCATTTATATATTTTTCAAATGCATAATGAATATCTATATGACATTGTGGAGTTCTCTCATTGCGCAATTGTTTCATTATATATATCTTATTATAATGAAGATTGTCTGTAACCGAAACTAAATCACTATTCAAGTCATAATTCCCTTAGTTATTGATGTCACATTTACCAGGAATTTATTTTATTTAAACCTCAATTATTGATAAAATTGTTATACCTTATTAATACTGTTGACCATATTTACCTACTAATAGCATGTAATTGTATTTATATATACAACAAAATAGTGGTTTACAGTGTGAAGGAGAAGGCTAATTTGCATATTGGTATTTAAAAATTGATTTTAATAAATATATGCTTAGTATTATTGATTTCTAATTGTTTGGTTTTCTCTTAATGAATCTGAGAAAAGGTCTCGGGGATACATCTTAAAAGAAATCCATAAACAAGATGAAAGAACTGTAATTTTATTAAATACTTCATAATCTAACTAAATAGATAAATAATGGAACAACTGAAACTTACTCTTCCATCACTCTCGTCTTTCATTGTTATTTTTTCTAATTTAAGTATTTAGTTATGAGAGGAAGTAAAGAATAAAATGACAGTTATTTTATCTTGTTAATGGATTTCATTTAAGATTCATTGAAGAGATTTTTGCTTATATTCATTAAAATAAAACCAAACAGTTAGAAATCAATAATACTAAGCACATATTTATTAAATTCGATTTTTAAATATTAATATGCAAATTAGCCTTCCCGTTCACACTGTAAACCGCTATTTTGTTGTATATATAAATATAATTGCATGTTGTCAGTATGTAGACATAGTTAACAGTATTAATAATGTAAGACAATTTTATTAATAATTGAGGTTTAGATAGAAATAAAACCATGGAGAATGTGATGTCAATAACTAAGGGAATTGTGACTTGAGTAGGAATATAGTTTCGGTTACAGACAGAAAAACACACAATCTCCATTATAATAAGATGGGGCTCTGGACTTAAAAAATTATCAACAGAATGTTAAGAGTTAATACATAGAATAAATCTTATTTATCAATAAAGTCTCTATGAAAATCTGAGATCTGCCTCAAAACAGTCCATGTTATTTGTGCATTTAAAATCCTGCAATGTATCTTATATATCACCAAGAAATAATGTGGCGGAGAACGAAAAAGAGTAAGACTTTGTCTTGCCTGCCAGGATCGAACCCGCGTCTGCCCGCATGCAAAAACAAATGCAATCTAGGTACTGGACGGACGCGAGGTTCGACATGCGCCCGGATGTTTGGTTTTTGTGTGTACTTAAAATAACCAAAGCGAGCGAGGAGAAACGGTGTTCTTTTAGAAGAGAAGATTGAAAGCTGAAGACTGAGATTATTTGAAGTTTTCCTTACAGTTGGGAGAGAATTAGAGTAGTATTTATTTTTAAATCTTTTTGCCCCCCCCCCCTTCAAAACAAATAAAGATTTGCATAATTTATGGCATGGTTAATTTACATACTGGTTTTAACAAAACTGGGTTTAATAAAATAAAAAATACTTGACCTAATATTATTGCTTTATTTGCCAACATATTAAAATCAATCCTATCGATAATTTTATATAGGAACCAATTAAAATATAATTAGAATGTAATCTTTTTATATGTGTTCTTATTTAATTTCATTATTTCTAATTTAATACATTTCATTAGATAAAATCTTAAATACCTAGGAAATATGTCTTGGGCAAGAATATCCTGGTGAAGCTCAACCCTGTCCATGTCTACAATTGGTTGGAATTAAGTTTTCCTTCTTAAGACCAGTTGCCATACCTATTATTTACTCATAGCTGGCAGGAGATAGTTGGATTCATACCTTTCCCAAAGGTAGTAACACAGGATTTGAATTCAGGTTCCTACGATAATAACCATTTTGTCACAGGTACCGCCCACACCTTCTAGATATTTTTTAAGGGTACTTAGACATTTACACTTCAAAGTATGCCCTAAGAAAAAAAAAAAAAAAAAAAAAAAAAAAAAGTATTAGATTGTGAAATGAAATGTCAGGATTTTTTGTTCTATTTAAAAAAAGAAAAAAGATTTTCAAACCAGCTACAGATATCAGGAAATGATTAACTCTCCTCTTTAAGGAAGAGGTTGGTTAATTTTATCTAAATTCATTTTCATTCAATTTTTTTAATGATATTTTTATTTAATTCTACTTATTTTATTTAATGTTTTTATGATATTTTTATTTAATTCTACTTATTTTATTTAATGTTTTTATGATATTTTTATTTAATTCTACTTATTTTATTTTACAAGATAACACTTTTCAGGTTATTTAATGCCAAATGATATCAGGCTGCTTACAGTAGCTGCTTTTGCTTAAATGGTCACCCATCTAAGAATTGGTACTTAACTTTGGTGATTGAGCAGGAACCAGAGTTTTTACCATGATTTGACCATAAGAATTACAGAGGAGGAAATTTTTAGGGGAGAAATCTTGTGCCCACACTAATATAATATATATATATATATATATATATATATATATATATATATATATATAATATATTAATAAACAACAGCCTTAAGAAAAAGCAAGAAAAGAGTGTAATTGGTAATTGTTTGGAGTTCAAATGTAAATACAATGAGTGAATCCAAGGGAGGAAAAAAGGGGAGTAATGGAGGGAGAAAAAAAGGGGAGTAATGGGACGGACACAAATGGGGAGTAATGGGACGGACGAAAAATGGGGAGTAATGGGACGGACGAAAAATGGGGAGTAATGGACGGACGAAAAATGGGGAGTAATGGGACGGAGGAAAAAGGGAGTAATGGAGGGAGGAAAAAGGGGAGTAATGGAGGGAGGGGGTAAGGGAATTATAGGAGTGACCTGTTATTGGTCTAAGAAAAAAAAAAAAAAAAAAAAAAAAAAAAAAAAGAGAGCAACTCAACGTAGGGAGGTCATGGAAATTACCATAATTTTCAGATGAGAAGTCATTGCTTTTTGTGCGCAGGGTTTGGCCACAACTATTGATAACAAACAAAAAATAATAGTTGTAGTGGGAGGAGACAAAAGAAGAAAAAATAGAAGTGACAAAATCAAAAACACTGATAAGATATCCCGTTCTTCCCTAATATATATCTTATTATAATGGAGATTGTGTGTCTGTAACTGAAACTATATCACTACTCAAGTCACAATTTGCTTTGTTATTTACATCACATTCTCCATGATTTTATTTTATTTAAACCTCAATTATTAATAAATTGTTTTACATTATTAATACTGTTGACCATATCTGCATACTAATAGCAAGCAATTGTATTTATATATACAACAAAATAGTGGTTTACAGTGTGAACGGGAAGGCTAATTTGCATATTGTTATAAAAAATTTTGATTTTAATAAATATGTGCTTAGTATTATTGATTTCTAATTGTTTGGTTTTATCTTAATGAATATGAGCAAAAATCTCGGGAATAAATCTCAAAAGAAATATATTAAAAAGAAGAAATAACTCATTTTATTCTTTACTTCCCGATTAAACAAAATAGTTAAATTAGGAAAATTTAGCAATGAAAGACTGGGGCGATGGAAGAGTTGTTTCAGTTGTTCTATTTTTCGATTATACTCCCCTCTATTTTAAATGTTTTTATCTGCATTCTTATTTGATATATCTTATTCCATTAAAACTTAAATACTTGCACCCAGAGGGTGCATATATTAGCTAGTATATATAAAAGATATGTGTATGTATGTCCGGATGAAACTACGAAAATAAAACAATTAAGAACATAGTAAATATATATATACACACATTTACTATCATCAGAGCTTGCTTTTTGTGCAAAAATAATGAAGGGTTTATTTATATTCAGGAAGATATTTTAAATATTAGGATTTGAATAGTAAGAGAAGGGAAAGATATTGGTGTTCATGATTAAAACATAAACAAATCAATTATTAAAGACCAAAACAATATAAAGAATCTGTGAGAATAACTTTTTTATCCCTGGTTCTACCCAAGCAATGCTGGGTAGCCAGTTCTAATGTGTGTGTGTGTGTGTATATATATATATATATATATATATATTACACACACACACACACACACACTATAGTGTGGGATTGTCACTGTTTCAGCTTTTACTGGAACGGTGTGCCAAACACAAGAAGAGTGCTCAATATAAATTCCTTGTATTTGAAACAACGGCACCTGATGATTGCTGACGCATGAAACCAAAACGGTTGTGACTGTTCCTTTGTCACCAAATAAATAGATATGTAAAACCTTTATATATTTATTTTATTATATATATATATGTTGCGGATGTAGAATATGCCGACTGCATCTCTGCAGAGGAGTAAGACCCCCTTTCAGGACATACAGGTACTTCTGCTAGTTGATAATAAATTGGATACAATAACATTGCACCTTTTTTCTTTCTTTATACTTGAAGCAACCCAATCACTAGAATTGAAAGATAATACAGATTCTTTAAGAACACATTAGAAATAGCGAATGGAAACCAAAAAAAAATCTATACGAGGTCAATATTTGGATCATGTTTTATATCAAGAAAGCTCTTAGAAAACTTGGCAGTAGCAAATTTTATTTGGCAGAGAAAAAAAATATACAATAATTCCCAAACTTTTTATCGGGAGGTGTTACAAAAGAAACAAATATTTTTATGCACTTTGTAAATTCAAAAATATATTATGAAAAAAAGATGAAAGGAAAAGTTAAAAAAAAACACCCCAACGGCCGAGTTGTAACTGCCTTAGGGCTCGAGTTTAGTTGTATTTATGTCAAATTCCCCTTCCCCAAACCATCTTCTCCGGACCACACAAATGGCCAGCACTTAAATAAATCGCCGACTTCTAGTCGCCATTAACCCTTAAAATTAAAGTACTTAAATATTTTTTCAGACAATACGTCTTCAATATGTTGATCATTAATTTTTTTCAAAAGAGAATTTCTCCTAAAAATCCCTTTTGCTTTTAATACCTGGGTGCCTAAGATATTATCATCAAGTGGTCCCATTTCATGGTGGGCATACAGGTCACTTTAAACTTTACGACCTAATCTTTGGATTCATAAAAATGTCAGCCACCCACCCCTTTTACTTATGCCTGGCTTTAACCTATTCACTTTCTTATTTATTTATCTATTTATTTATTCTGACCATGTTCGTCTTCAACCACAACTTCCTCGGACTCGGGAACCTTCTTTTCGAACTCAGGAACTTTCTTGTCGTATTCGGGAGCCATCACGAAACTTTGAACCTAACCCTTTATTTATTCCATGGGTGTATCCTGTTCTCATTCCGCTAACCATAGCTGGGGTAGGAGTGGTGTTAATTATTTTTCTAACTGCTTTCACTCAGGATTGAACTCGGGTTCCAGAGATAACAGTCACTTAGAACTGTCTCAACCTAACTGCCTAATCCACTCGGCCATGTGTCCAATTGGACAAGAAATACCTGAAGAAGACCGGAGGGTATATCGGCCGAAACGTTGTACAAATAACAATGAAGATGGGGACAATAGTCCGAATAACACAGATAATACTAATCTTCAAGCCTCATCTCAAACATTCAGAGAAATTAATGTATCTAATTTCATTTTGTAATTGAATACATATTATATAGTTAAGTTGTTCTTAATTGTATCACAACGTCAATGGCCCCTTCAGCTATACGGTAACAGTAGTTGCCCCAACAATTCTGCATGCAATGTTAAACAAATTGTAGAAACAAGAAAGCATCTGTGAATCTTGATTGGTGCAACATTTTCTAGTGCCAAAATTTCTATCACAGTTTACAAACAATTCTGTATGCAATGTTAAACAAATTGTAGAAACAAGAAAGCATCTGTGAATCTTGATTGGTGCAACATTTTCTAGTGCCAAAATTTCTATCACAGTTTACAACAATTCTGTATGCAATGTTAAACAAATTGTAGAAACAAGAAAGCATCTGTGAATCTTGATTGGTGCAACATTTTCTAGTGCCAAAATTTCTATCACAGTTTACAACAATTCTGTATGCAATGTTAAACAAATTGTAGAAACAAGAAAGCATCTGTGAATCTTGATTGGTGCAACATTTTCTAGTGCCAAAATTTCTATTACAGTTTACAGCACCCCACAAGGATATAGCTGTACAGCCACTTGCCCCCCCTCATAACACAAACCACCCGAGTGAGATGAACAAGATAGGATGGAAACTGCTGGAGAAGCAAGAATGAAATCATAAGCAACGTTTTCCTGTGGAAGCCAGCACATGGGAATGCCAGTGCAGGCTACCCAGCAAAGACTTATATCGAGCATCTCTGCATGGATACTGGATGCTGCAGGGAGAATCAGTCTGGGGCAATGAATGATAGGGACTGTTGGTGAGAGTCTCATGGACATCAGTGCTGCTAACACAACAAGATGATGTATGCAGATTTCAAAATATATAAGCAAAAGAAAAAGTGAAAGATAAAAAATGGCAATTTTTCATGCAAGGAAAAGGGTATTTGCCTCTCATCCCACTTATGAGGGTGTGACACAAGGACATTTTTATATGGGCCCACCCACAAGCCGAAGCTCATGGGTGGTAGGCACAAAAATTGCATTGAGCAATAAACCCAACCCTGCCCCTTTAAATCAAGGGGGCAGATATTGCTTGGGGGGATAGCCCCCTGGGATCAACACTTTATTTTACTTATCCGATCCAGAGGCCGAAGCACTCTGGAACAGGCCCCAAGTTCCAAATATTTAAATCCAAAGAGTAAATCCAACATTGGAAAGATGTCCTTTTCCTTGCATTATAAGTAATGCAAGGAAAAGGACATCTTGCCAATGTTGGATTTACTCTTCAGATTTAAATATTAATACGAAACTGGATTTTATCATTTGTGAGTTAACTGGAACTAAAAACCTTTTCACAAGTTTATTCTCTCTTTAATTTGGTTTCTTTGTTTAATGGCATATCAAATTTTATGGATTATTTAATGCCAAAGCCATCCTTGTAGAAGAACAGTAGTAATACTATTTAGTCCATAGCTGGGGAGATGAAAGGTGTTCATACCTTTCCCCGGGGGTATTAGTCCGAAAGTGAATACAATAGCTTGACTGAACTTCAAACTCACTATGATATTACATAGCTATGAGTAATCTTTATTGATGTGGGACTTGTTACCAACTTTGTGAGTCAGATTTGGTTTAGTTTATTTTGTTTTATGGCATATCAACCTGGTGGGTCATTTAAAGTTTTGAAATAAATTCATTCTTAATCAATACTCAATCTTTTTTTATAAATACATTTTTCTATTTAACCCATAGATGGAACCCTAACAGGTACTACCACTCAGACTCTTAACCTGATCTTTTTTGTTATATACACAACGTTTCAGCCATTTGGACACATGATGCAACGGATACATGGGTTGAGTTAACACAGTTCTAAGTGACAATCGTCTGAGGTAAAGTGCTACACTTACTATCAGCTCTCCCACATTAGCCACTATGCTACAGAGACCCCCCCCCCCCCACAAACACACCTTATTTTCAGTATTACAGTTTAATATGCCATATCTTCCAATAGTGTTTGTGATAAAAAGCCAGAGAATCTAAGATGTAATAGTAAAAAAAAAAAAAAAAAAAAAAAGAATGATTAAAAATTAATTCTGTAATATCTTTAAGGGAGGAGGGGTGCTTAAAAGTTCTCAGCCAAACCAAGAAGAGAATAATTCAACATGTTATTCAACATAATTAGGAATCACACGGTTCTCTGTTCGATACCGGCCCTTGCCAACTCAGCGTACACATAGCACAGGGATCTGTGCAGTAAAGTGGGGGAGCTAATGGTAGGTGTGGCGCTCCACCTCAGATGCTAAAATAATCTCTCTGGTCTAGCGCTAGTGAAAAGGGGGATAGACTCCCTCGCTGTCTGGCTGATACTGACATTAAGCCACCCCGATGACCTTAGTTTACTTATTTAACATAATTGTTTTTTTTTTGTTTTTTTTTAAGTCAATATAAGGTAGTCTAACAAGATTTCAACAGAGTTCAAGTTTTAAAATTGTTTTAATATGCCATACCTTCCAATAGTGTTTGTGCTAAAAAAAAAACCAAAAAAAAACCAGAGAAACTAAGATATAATAATAAAAAAAATGATTAAAAATTAATTCTGTAATATCTTTAAGGGAGGAGGGGTGCTTAAAAGTTCTCAGCCAAATCAAGAAGAGAATAATTTAACACATGTTATTTAACAATTGTTTTTTTGGTTTTTCTTTTTGTTTTGTTAAAAATCAATATAAAAAGTAGTCTAACAAGATTTCAACAGAGAGTTCAAATAGTTCAAGTTTAAAAATTGTTGAATTCATTTTTAGACTTAATTAAAAATTCAGTTTCAATTAGATTTAAATTGGGGTTATCTGAATTTTAACATCATTAAAAAAGACAAAATTCAGATAGCAAACTTTGACCTCAGCCAAAAATTATTGAAAAAAAAAAAAAAAAAAAAAAAAATTATCTATGATAAGATAAACATATTTACTTATTCTCATATGTTCTGTTAAGCATATCTGATAGAACTGCCAAGTAGATGACCTCAGAAAAAAAAAAAAAAAAAAAAAAAAAAAAGGCATATTTTTGGCAATATCCAATAATCTTGTTTATATTTATGAGCAGGACCTGTATATATACCACAGTATGATAATTTAATTATTACAATGTTTGATATGTTTATTTAAGAGTTATTGCAAAATAGTTCAATATTGATTTAACTCTCACTATTTTTTGGGGGATACTAATCATACCCAGGACACCTTTTTGGGGGGCAGGGAGCGGGAGTCTTATCATACAGCATATTCTACGCCACACTGACAACTTAATTTTAAGTCATATCACTTAAGAGAACATGATTGTTTTGTTTTACGGTGTATCAACCTCGGTGGGCCATTTAATGCTGACAAAGTTTTGAAAAAGTCATTCTTAATGTATATACTCAATTTTTTTTTTTATAAACACATTTTTCTATTTAACCCAGACAGTTACTACCACTCCGGGTCAGAGTGGACCTGGGAGCAATGGGGATGAAGGGGTATTCCACATTCCCCTGAACTCACCATCAGATAATAATAATATAATAATATCTTTTCAGCTAGTATATTTTTAAATCCACAGAATATTTAATGTCATTCCACAGATTATCCAACCTTGCCTTGAAGGAGTTTAGTTTGTTATTCCCAGGACATGAAGACCCTCAGCCACCAACTTCTAGCACATATATGATAAAAAGGGTTGGGGCTTGCCATAAAGGCAATAAGGTTGGGGGCAATCATATAGGTGCTAGGGATTGATGAGACCAGCCGATTGATTGGAGGGGGCTTCTCCGACCCCCTGTCTAGGCTAAGTAAGGGCCAAAAAGAGAACATGACCCAATGCCCCTCAAGTATACCCCCTTAAAAAAGAAGGGCTGAAGATTTTGTAAGAGTACTATTAAATGCCATAACTGTTATTTAAAGTCACGATCAATGGTTATAATCTCAAATAAACACCATTTTATCTCAAAAGTTAAAATGTTTTGACAAGGCACACTTATCTCTTAAGCATTCTTCAAAAGTCTGCAGTTTGGCAGGTATGTATAAATAAGTAAAAGTAAGTAGGTATCCTAGCAACTTCCATCCTAGAAGGTTTGTGGTTTGTGTCAAGGATCTCCCAGGAAGAGATACGAGCTCGTTATTAGCCTCATTAGACATATTCAAGGGATGCACATTACCACTTTATACAAACAACCGATACTCTAGCAGTAGCAGGATACCTTGGTTATTTTTCTTTTTCTGTATATCAACCTCAGTGGGTTATTTAATGCCAACAAAGTTTTGAAATAGATTCATTCTTGATTGGTACTCATTTTTTTTTTTTTTTTTTTTTTTTTTTTTTAAAACACATTTTTCTCTATTCAACCCATAGATGGGACCCTAACAGGTACTACCACTCCAGGTCAGAGTAGACCTGGGAGCAATGATGAACTTGAACTTCACCATCAGACAGAGTTTAATGTCATACCCAGGACAATAAGACCCTCAGAGAGAGAGAGAGAGAGAGAGAGAGAGAGAGAGAGAGAGAGAGAGAGAGGGGGAGAGAGAGGACCGAGAGAGAGAGAGAGAGAGGGGGCCGAGAGAGGACCAGAGAGAGAGAGAGGGGGGGAGACCGAGAGAGAGAGACCAAGAGAGAGAGAGAGAGGGGGGGGACCGAGAGAGGACCAGAGAGAGAGAGAGGGGGGACCGAGAGAGGACCAAGAGAGAGAGAGAGAGAGGGGGACCGAGAGAGGACCAAGAGAGAGAGAGAGAGGGGGGGACCGAGAGAGGACCAAGAGAGAGAGAGAGAGGGGGGGACCGAGAGAGGACCAAGAGAGAGAGAGAGAGAGGGGGGACCGAGAGAGAGAGGAGAGAGAGGACCGAGAGAGAGAGAGAGAGAGAGAGAGGAGAGAGAGAGAGAGACCGAGAGAGGACCAAGAGAGAGAGAGAGAGAGAGACCGAGAGAGGACCAAGAGAGAGAGAGAGAGAGGGGGGGACCGAGAGAGGACCAAGAGAGAGAGAGAGAGAGAGGGGGACGAGAGAGACCAAGAGAGAGAGAGAGAGAGGGGGGACCGAGAGAGGACCAAGAGAGAGAGAGAGAGAGAGAGAGAGAGAGAGAGAGAGAGAGAGAGAGAGACCAAGAGAGAGAGAGAGAGACCAAGAGAGAGAGAGAGAGAGAGAGAGAGAAAGAGAAAGAGAGAGAGAGAAGAGAGCTCATTATTAGCCTCATTAGACATCTTCAAGGGATGCCCATTACCACTTTATACAACCGATACTCTAACAGTAGCAGGATACCTTGGTTATTTTTCTTTTTCTGTAATTGAAGATGGTAATCTATCTACCTATTACTAAAATTGTGTGTGGGCAGGATGTATATATGAACCTTTTTTGTGTGGGGGAGGGGGGGAGAGATCTTACCCCTTAGTAGGGGACAGAGTGTATTCTAAGCCCTGCCATAAGGGTGGATTAGTGTAAAGTGAAATACAAACAGCTGCATCCAGGATTTGAACTCAGTTCACCAGGTCCATTTCCTATGATGATAACCATTACACCACACTGGCTACCACTGTGGAAATACACAGCAATGACTAATGGTACTTCACTGTGGAGCAGTGATTAGAAAACTGGACTTGCAGATTATTATTACAAAAGCCCGTCTGATCCTATATACATGTCCTTGCGCCAGACTATAGTAAACTGACTTGATATGTATAAGAGATATTAACATAATTGAAGGATAAAAGATTGAAGAGATGATATTTAAGTTAATTGGACAAATAGAAAAGTATTCAAACACAGCCATCATTTACACAGAGAATAAAAAAAAAAAAAAAGACAGCGAGAGAAGACAGCGAAAAGACAGCGAGAGAGAGAGAGATAGAGAGAGAAGACAGAGAGAGAGAGAGAGAAATCATAAAAAATCACAATGAAATAAGCACATGTGCCAAATTTCCCCATTCTCATTAAAACAAAAAGAGAAAAGCCCAAAACCGTTTACAACAATAATGTCAAAATAAAAAGGAAATACATGATTGAACTGTTAAAAAGTCATAGGAACTAGATTACCTGTGAACACATTTTAATAATTGTCCATCATGATATTGATGCTTCTATTTAGGAAGGAGTAAATGATTCTAATCAGTATTTCATAGTAATCTATTATATAATCAACGTAGATGATAAACCTTCAGAAACCTCTCCCTCCCTCACACAAGCCCTGACCTCCCCGTCAACCAAATGTTATAATCTGTAAAATTGCATCAATTACAGTAAATGTCCTGGGTCATAGCTCAAATATAAGGGCATATCTGATAAGCTGTATTTTTGCTAGGCAATAGCAGTGTAGAAATGGGAATTCTGTGTAAGGAATTCAAGCTGCCTGGGTATAGTTATTTACTAAACTTAGCTTAGATGTGGCACAAGGCCAGAAGTATGGGGCACCCAGTGAGAATCAAACTCCCTAACAATGGACGGCAAATCTAATCTGCTAAACATTACACTACATAAGGTACCCTAGTTGCCTGGGTATATGTACTAGTAGATAGCAGCAACCACTGGGGTTGTCAGGGTCCTAAAAAAGTTCTTTAAAAAAATTTTCAGGGTGAACACAGAACTTACAAAATTAACATTCAGTTGCAAATTGGGCAGTAAATTGCTTTATTCTCAGAGCATTTTAAGTGTATTACTCTCAAAAATCTTGCTGTTTTCTGCAGGGTTAAGAGGTTTGTTTTACGGCATATCAAACCACCGTGGGTCATTTAAAGCCGGCAAAGTTTTGAAAGATTCATAGTGATAGTTTGGAAGAAAATTTTTTAAACTCAATTTTTTTTCATAAACAAATTTCTATTTAACCCATATATGAGACCATAACAGGTACTACCACTCCGGGTCAGAGTGGACCTGGGAGCAATGGTGATGAAGGGGTGCACCACATTACTCAGTCCTCCAGGATTGGAACTTCATAAGTCACACCCAGGACATTATAACCCTCAGCCACCACCTTCTAGCACATATGGCAACCCCCCCCAACCCTTTTTATCATACGGGCAATAGGGTTGGGATAACATAGATGCTAGGGCTTGACATGACCAGGGGATTGATCAGATGGGGGCCTCTCCAATTGCCGTCTAGCCTAAGTAAAGGCCAAAGTGAAGCATCGCAGAGTTAGAGTTTATTGATATACCAAGTCATGTTGATCTTTCAGTAGATGTTTTTGTTAATTCATCAATAGATGAGACCCTTAGAGATGAGTAGTAGTAGTTTCCTGACTGAACTGTTTGATCTTGGCTGTTGATCTGAGGTTTATCCTCACAGGAACTTGTGAAGCACACTGTTACCTTGCTTTACATCCACCATGCTGCTTCCCAATACTATACGCTTGTATGTAGCGTATAGGGTAATCTGAACATTATTTACATAAATGAGAGTAACCTCCCCTTATTTGTTTCACTTTGATGAAGCCATATGTTTTTGTCGGCCATTTTCAATTCACCATAAATCTACACTGAAAATACAAATTTGTTTGAATCAATAAAACATGGAGTTTCATTGATCCGAACAAATTCGTATTTTCAGTGTAGATTTATGGTGAAATGAAAATGGCCGACAAAGACATACGGCTTCCTCAAAGAGAAACAAACAAGGGAAGGTTACTCATTCATATAACTCATGTTCAGATTACACATATAGTACTTTCCTCCCCTATAATATCCAGTACCAAGTGCGATTAAAAATGACAATCTTTAAATCAAACTGAACACACACACACAAATATTCATATATATATATATATATAAGTCAGCCACAGATATCATATTTCGATGTCTCATGATTTTAACTCTTTGGTTTTATTTTAATGAATACAAGCAAAAATCTCTTCAATAAATCTTAGATGAAATCCATTAACAAGATAAAATAACTGTCATTTTATTCTTTACTTCCTTTTATAACTAAATACTTAAATTAGAAAAAATAGCAATGAAAGACGAGAGTGATGGAAGAGTAAGTTTCAGTTGTTCCATTTTTATTATACTCCCTCTGTTTCAAATCTTTTTATCTGTATTCTTATTTAGTTTCATTAGCCTAATTTAATACAATATTTTATTACATTAAAACTTAAATACTTGCACCCGGAGGGTGCATATATTTGCTAGTATATATAAAATATAATTTATTTATTATTATTATACATAGAGCTCTCTTTAGGGATTTATAAAAATCCTTGTATGAATATATGTTTGCACCTACAAGAGCATACAGTATGGTTATACAGTGAGATTTTGAAGATCCCAAATAGAATCATCCCTTACAACCAGTCATTTGGATTACCTTACACATACATACATATATATATACATACATATATATATATATATATATATGATTGGCAGTTTTGTGTGAGTTATACTTTGATAACTGACCTTATTTTTTAATGTGATCATTAAACTTGCCTAAACGTTGTTGCATGGGAGAATGCCGATTGCCCAAATATTAAAAAGGAAATGAATAGTGGACATAAAAATACAAACTCACTATTTCAGAAATCTAAATGATCAGTTATGAATTTAATTATCTTTTTTTAAAACTTCATTAAAATCATGAGAATTAATATTAAGACAGAATGAATTTTATGTGAGAAACAGTTTTAATATTGTTACAGGCTATTAAGTATACTAGCAAATATATGCACCCGCCAGGTGCAAGTATTTAAGTTTTAATATAATAAAATATCATATTAAATTAGAAAGGCTAATAAAACTAAATAAGAATGTAGATAAAAAGATTTGGAACAGAGGGGGTATGATTGAAAAATAGAACAACTTTGAAACTAACTCTTCCATCATTTTCCGTTACTCCGTCTTTCATTGGTAAATTTTCCTAATTAAACTATTTAGTTAAAATAGGAAGTAAAGAATAATATTACAGTTATTTCTTGTTCAGGGATTTCTTTTAAGATTTATGAGATTTTTGCTTATATTCATTAAGATAAAACCAAACAATTAGAAATCAATAATATTAAGCATATATTTATTAAAATCAAACTTTTAATATCAATATGCAAATTAGCCTTCCCATTCACACTGTAAACCGCTATTTTGTTGTACATATAAATACAATTGCATGTTATTTGTATGTAGATATGGTCAACAGTATTAATAATGTAAAACTATTTTATTAATAATAGAGGTTTAAATAAAAATAAATCATGGAGAATGTGATGTAAATAACATAGGAAATTGTGACTTGAGTAGTAATATAGTTTCAGTTACAGACAGACAAACCCACAATCTATTATAATAAGTATATATATATATATATATATATATAAGTAAAGTCGTCAGCGTGGCCTAAAGTTGGTACCAGCCAATTAGCGAGGGAGTCTATCCCCTTTTCAATAGCACTAGACCAAGTTTTTATGTCTGAGGTGAAGTGCCACACCTACCATCGGCTCCTTACTTTACTGCACAGATCATTGTGCTATTCATTCGCCGAGTTGGCAAGGGCCGGTATCGAACTAGGAACCTTGTGGTTTCTAGCTGAACACTATGAATATTAATTCCATAAACAGGAATCGAGCAGGGAAGGTTAGTTAATCTCTTCAATTTTTTTCATGTTTATTTCTCGATGCTTTCATAAAATGCCAGACCATTTACACATACATTTAACAAAACAATCCAGATGAATTTAACCAGAAAATGGTCTCCAATAAACAAATGGACTGGTCACATGTGAATGTACATTTTTCTAAAAAAAAAAAAAAAAAAAAAAAAAAAAAAAAAAAAATTTTGTGACTTGTCATTTTTTTCTCCTGACCTAAAGTCGAAACTAGTAGAGAACTATAAAAAATAAAAAAATTACAAAAATATTCCTGTTTGTCTTATCACTTTTTGTTATATTATATATATATATATATATATATATATATGCTCCCCTAGGGCTATTTAGGAGCGACTTAATAAATTACCGCAGCATAACGCAATGATCATCTTGATAGATTTGATCTCTCTGGCAATCGTAAAGTATATACACAGATGTATGTTATTTGTGTTTAAAAAACACCACTCCTTAAACAGCAGCTGGCAATAGCCTAGAAATTAATGGATCGGACAAGCGTAAAGTCAGTCGTGGTTTGCTTCTGGTCGGAGTTAGTGTTGTTGTGTCTAGCCACACTGAAAAGGCATGAAATGCTGAAACACATGTCTGTGGATGACTTACCCTTAGAATCCTGCACAGTTATTCCTCTCAAATCTTATTATAATGGAGATTGTGTGTTTTTCTGTCTGTAACCGAAACTATATTCCTACTCAAGTCACAATTCTCTTAGTTATTGACATCACATTCTCCATGATTTTATCTTTATCTAAACCTCAATTATTAATAAAATTGTCTTACATTATTATTACTGTTAACTATGTCTACATACTAACAACATGCAATTATATTTATATATACAACAAAATAGCGGTTTACAATGTGAACGGGAAGGCTAATTTGCATATTAATATTTAAAAATCGAATTTAATAAATATGTGCTTAGTATTATTGATTTCTAACTGTTCGGTTTTATTTTAATGAATATAAGCAAAAATCTCTTCAATGAATCTTAAAAGAAATCTATTAACAAGAAAAATAACTGTCATTTTATTCTTTACTTCCTCTTATAACTAAATACTTAAATTAGAAAAAATAACAATGAAAGACGAGAGTGATGGAAGAGTAAGTTTCAGTTGTTCCATTTTTTATTATACTCCCTCTGTTTCAAATCTTTTATTATACTCCCTCTGTTTCAAATCTTTATCTGCATTCTTATTTAGTTTCATTAGCCTTTCTAATTTAATACAATATTTTATTACATTAAAACTTAAATACTTGCACCCGGAGGGTGCATATATTTGCTAGTATGAATAATTTATATACATATTTAACTCATACATCACCATATTTACCTAACAGGTACTACCACTCTGGGTTAGAGGGGTACTCCACACTCCCCAGAGCTCCAGAACTGGTGCCTCACTACTTGATGCAGCTTAGCATCATACGCAGAACAACTTTTTGGGGGGGAGGGGGCGAAGGAAATATCTTACCCCCTCTGTATTCTAAACTCCGATAACAGGATGAAATTCTATAAGGCTGTTATGTAAAAGATTCCAAATTCTACATTTTCAGCCATTTTCTCACAATTCAGGATAATTCATTAAGATTTTCACAGATTTCTACTTGTATGAATTTATTTTTTTTAATAAAATTCATCAAATCTTTACATGTTTATTTATATGGACAATTTGCAGACGTATTTTAACCCTTAGAATCCTGCACAGTTATATGATATCAAGAGTTATCAGAGTTTAGAATACGGGGGGGGGGGGGTAAGATACTTCCTTCACCACACCCATAAGTTGTTCTGCGTATGATGCTAGGCTGCAGATCAGGAGGTCTGGGAAGTGTGGAGTACCCCCTCTATTGCCCTTATTTCAAGGTCCACTCTAACCCAGAGTGGGAGGAATACTTGGTATCATATAACTATGCAGGATTCTGAGGGTTAATATACAGCTTCATTGTACATTAAAGTTAGAATTTATTTATATTTTTATAATAATTATCTAATAATTTTATTTCTCTGAATGTTTGAGATGAGGCTTGAAGATTAGTATTATTAGTGTTATTCGGACTATTGTCCCCATCTTCATTGTTATTTGTACAACGTTTCGGCCGATATACCCTCCGGGCTTCTTCAGGTATTTCTTGTCGGACTCGGGAACCTTCTTTTCGAACTCTAGAACTTTCTTGTCGTGTTCGGGAGCCATCACGGAACTTTGAACCTAACCCTTTATTTATTCCACGGGGGTATCCTGTTCTTATTCCGCTAACCATAGCTGGGGTAGGAGTTGTGCTAATTAATTATTTTTCTAACTGCTTTCACTCAGGATTGAACTCGGGAACCAGAGATAACTGTCACTTAGAACTGTCTTTTAACCCAACTGCCTAATCCACTCGGCCATGTGTCCAATTGGAAATACCTGAAGAAGGCCGGAGGGTATATCGGCCGAAACGTTGTACAAATAGCAATGAAGATGGGGACAATAGTCCGAATAACACTAATAATTTTATATTCCAATACTCTTTTTAATGACAAAATTTCTGCAAGATACTGCACCAAGTTATATGTAAATAATTCTGCCAAGAACCAAAAGGTTCCTAGTTCGATACCCGCCCTCGCCAACTCAGCGTTATGAGTAGCACAGGGATCTGTGCGGTAAAGTAAGGAGCTGATGGTAGGTGTGGCGCTCCACCTCAGATCCTAAAATAATCTCCTTGGTCTAGCGCTAGTGAAAAGGGGATAGACTCCCTCGCTGCTTGGCTAATACCGACATTAGGCCGCCGACGAATAATACACATTGTGTATCCCATAAATGCGCTTTTTTTCTGGACCTCTTTGAAATACCATGAAGCCAAAAGAAGAAAGCGGCAACAACAAAGCACCGGCACATCAACATCTTCAGGGAGCCTTCACATGCAACATCTGTGGTCGAAAATGTCACAGAAGGCGTTGTAACTTCAGGAGCACAAAAACTATATAGTCTTCAGAGACTGCAAGGCCAATGTGTATCCTATAAATGTGCTCTCGTACATTTATGTACGTGTAAATAGAATACAGAATTCAGTTACAGCAACACAGAAAAGTCACTAACCTCTTTTTGTTTAATATATCTTATTATAATGGAGATTGTGGGTTTTATGTCTGTAACCGAAACTATATTACTACTCAAGTCACAATTCCCTTAGTTATTAACGTCACATTCTCCATGATTTTATTTTTATTTAAACCTCAATTATTAATAACATTCTTTTACATTATTAATACTGTTAACTATATCTACATACTAACAACATGCAATTATATTTATATATACAACAGAATAGCGGTTTACAGTGTGAATGGGAAGGCTAATTTGCATATTGATCTTAAAAAATTTGATTTTAATAAATATATGCTAGTATTATTGATTTCTAATTGTTTGGTTTTATCTTAATAAATATGAGCAAAAATCTCGGGGATAAATCTTAACAGAAATCTATTAACATAAAGAAATAACTGTAATTTTATTCTTTACTTCCTATTTTAACTAAATAGGTAAATTAGGGAAATTTACCACTGAAAGACGGGAGTAAGGGAAAATGGTGGAACAGTTAGTTTCAAAGTTGTTCTATTTTTCGATTATACCTCCTCTGTTCCAAATATTTTTATCTGAATTCTTATTCAGTTTCATTAGCCTTTCTAATTTAACATGATATTTTATTATATTAAAACTTAAATACTTGCACCCGGAGGGTGCATATATTTGCTAGTAATTATAATATTGATATACAAACAAGTCATTTCTTTTGCAAACTGAAATCTACATTGTCATCTGAATAAAAATGGAATTGTACTGCATTTTTTTGTGTCTACAATTAAATGAGATTAGCACACAAAAAAAACAAAACAAAAAAACAAAAAAAAAAAAAAAAAAAACGCAAGGTCACATGACTGACAGGGTGGAACAGAGAAAAAAAAAAAAAAAAAAAAAAGGACAAACATGGATTGGAACTCTGCTTTGCATTTCTATTAATTCACACATACAAAGTCACTAACCTCTTATTTTTGTTTAATATATCTATTAATAATGGAGATTGTCTGTAACAAAAAAACTATGTCACAGCTTACGTCACAATATTCTTATGCTATATACACCCAAAATTTGAGTAAGCAATTTTAAAAATTGCTTTTTTTTTTTTTTTTTTTTTTTTTTTTTTCTCTCGTCCTTTTTTTTACAGTAACAAGAAGTTAACTAAAAAGTTTACAAATAAACAAATACCTACGATTTTGATTTTGTGGAAAATTGATGTGGAAAATATTCAAAATAATTGTTTGATTATTACATGCACGCAACATTTTATTTGAGAGGAACAGGGCCCAGTTTTCATTTCAAATTGTTTTTTTTACTCCTTTAATAAATATGAGGATTTGTCTTACTTATGATACAAACCCTCTGACATTAAATTTTTAACTCCTACCCTCTCAGGCAATGTCTTTCAAAAATTAATTTTTACGACAGGGGGGTGTTTTACTGATATACAACAAGTCATTTCTTTTGCAAACTGAAATCTACATTGTCATCTGAATAAAAATGGAATTGTGCTGCATTTTGTGTGTGTGTGTGTGTGTCTACAATTAAATGAGATTAGCACAAAAAAAAAAAAAAAAAAAAAAAAAAAAAAGAAGCAAGGTCACATGACTGACAGGGTGGGGCAGAGAAAAAAAAAAAAAAAAAAAAAAAAAAAAGGACAAACATAGATTGGAACTTGGCTTTGCATATCTATTAATTCACACATACAAACATGCTATCCAGAAATGTGCAGATACAGAAAATTATATATACTAGCAAGACCTGTGGATAATACCACAGTATGATAAATTAATTATTACAACATTTGATATGTTTACTCAAGAGCTATTGCTAAATAGTTCAATTTGAAAAAAAATATATATCCTTGATTTAACTCACTCTTTTCCTTCTTTTCATCTTTTCATTATGTTTGATTGAAAAGAGATTAGCATTATAACTTCCGCATGCTCACCCCTCTCTCTATTTTTCTAATTATATTTGTTGTGTAACATGTCCTTTCTCTTCCCTTTTTAATAAAAACGGAATGGTCCATTATTTAGCCGAGGTGACAACACTCATGAGAAACAAGAATTCGACAGATAAGCAACACCAGATAATCAGGATTTACATTCTTGCATTTCATCTTGGACAATTTGGAGCATCTCAGGTTAAAGTTAGTCAAATTTTGTACAGGTTAAAGCTAGTCAATCCCCTAAATTTGAGCTTCCAATTCAAAATATTCTAAATGGCCGCACGCTGCTGCTGCTGACAAATTCGTGCCCTAATCGTTTCAGCTTGGAATTTCTCGCATATTTCCGGTCCAAGCTTAGAAATGGTTTGGACAACAGCAACTGGCTAAGCACAACTTAACTAGTGCCCAAGACAGCTGGTACTTATGAGACTCAAGAATAGTCCATTCATGTATTTGGGCGATTCCATTCCTAGAGTCCTGGTTTCTATGATGTTATGAGGCTTCATAAATACTATGGCATTCTGCAGTTCCTATTGAAGCAAGGTTAGATCTGTATTGAGTTACAGCTACTTGTTGGATTGTCTTACCAATTCAACAGTAATTGGAACTTAGTATGATTATTCTACATCACCGCCCCCCACCCCCATAGTGGCCTTTGAAGGGAAATTAGTTTAGAGTTTGTTTTTTCATTTGTTCAGTTCAACTGATAGCCGATATGTTTCTGATTGTCATTTTGGGAAGGAGAAGAGTTTCTAAGTATCTAAAATGTATACCCATATTTACCATCCCGTCCGCATGAGTAGGATGTGACAAGGCCAATTTCTTATATCTTTCAAAGCAATCAGTTCATATACCAGCTACCCAAGTGCCCAAGGTAGAGCGGATAAGAGAGATCTTTTTTTTCTCTCTCTAAAAAAAAAAAAAAAATTAAAAAAAAAATTTTTTAAATTAAAAAAATAAATCAAATCATTTTTGCTCAAAAACCAAGCCTTGGTGATATTTAATGTGTATATATATTTACTTTGTTATTAATTGTTTTATTTTCGAAGTTTCCTCTGGACATACAGATTCACACATCTGCCCTTTATATATGTATAGATAGATGAACATTATGTTAATTATTTTAGTAGGAACAAACTGACAGTAGATAGTAAGCTGACACCACATATAGTCTAACAGATGATAAAATTAATTACTTTTTCAAATTACATAGGATAAGAAGATAACTGATTATTATTATTATTACTTTATTATAAAGCATTATAGCTGCCAGCAAAGATTATACTATCTCAGTTGGCAGCCATGATGCTTTTAAAGAGTTCAGTTAACCTGATAAGGAATAACTCATAAAACAGTTGTGGATAACTTCAAAATTTGATTGGTTGTTATTACAGCCTATCAGCTCTTTTTGGGTTAAGATTAAATGGCTGGAATAAAAAAAAATTCTGATATTGATGCTCAATTATTTACAACTATTTCCTGTTCTCAAATCTCAATTATGCTTTATATATATATATATATTATATATATATATATATATATATATATATATATATATAAACCCAAGGTTTCTGTGTGAATAGGATGAGGCAAAAAGGTCAATCGTTAAGCAGAGTTTAACAGCTTTGAATTCAGAGTTTTCCTTCTGCCTTACTATTTACCAATAGCTGGGGGGGAGAATAGTTGGGTTCATATCTTTCCAAAAGGTAGCACTATGTGAACTATTTTGGAACTTCTTTTATTTAAGAATAGTAGATATTATAAGCAACTTAAAAGCAAAGCTTCATAAATAAGAAAAAAGT
Source organism: Doryteuthis pealeii (assembly GCA_023376005.1). Lineage (NCBI taxonomy): Eukaryota > Metazoa > Mollusca > Cephalopoda > Myopsida > Loliginidae > Doryteuthis > Doryteuthis pealeii. The sequence continues at coordinate 41,329,575 of CM042164.1, forward strand.
TAAGCATCAATGAGCCTGTTCAGTACTTAGTTGGGTGACCACTTAGTATCTGCAGGACATACTGTAAGCAATCTAAGGCCTGTGTACCAGACTAAGTAAAGTATAATGAATAAAAAGAAGGGAAGAAGTTAAGCATCAATAAGCCTGTTCAGTACATAGATGAGTGACCATTTAGAAGCAGAAGGTACTGTAAGCAATCTGAGGCCTGTGTGCCACACTATGCAAAACTTAATAAAAACAAGAAGTTAAGCATCAATAAGCCTGTTCAGTACATAGATGAGTGACCATTTAGAAGCAGAAGGTACTGTAAGCAATCTGAGGCCTGTGTGTGGCCGACTAAGCAAAGCTTAATAAATAAGTTAAGCATCAATAAGCCTGTTCAGTATGTAGATGGGTAACCATTTAGAAGCAGCGGGTACTGTAAGCAATCTGTGGCCTATGTGCCACACTATGCAAAGATTAGCACATAACCTTAAATTCTACATTTTTTTTCATTTTGAATTTATCAGAATACTAAGATACAGTCCGAGCATCCCATCATGGGAGTAATGGTTAGCAAACTAATTTCACTAACTCATAGTTAAAATTAACAAATAAATTTGTAACAACAACAAAAAAAAAAAAAAAAAAAAAAAAAAAAGATAAAAGTTGGATTGTCCAATAGGGTAGGTCGACTTTTCACTTTTTAAAATATCAAATTGTCCATCTACGCGAAAGATGTGTGTTAGTATACTGAATACTTATACCAAAAATTAGATCTTTTACTTGTACCATTGTTTGAGGAAATACTATCAAATATCGTCGGTTAAAGCTTAATTAATGAGGTAAAAAGCAGCATATCAGGTGTCGGTGGTGATAGGGAGGGTGGACATATTTTCAATTTGAATTCTATTTATGATATTTAATTTGTTTCATTTTAACAAGATAAAATAACACTTTGAATATTGAAAACGGTAAATTTTCTAGGCTAAATTTTGTGAAAGCGAGGATTTTTAGTGCATTTTAGCAGATGATCTTTGATCCTATTTCCTCTAACAATGGTACAAGTAAAAGATCTAATTTTTGGTATCAGTATACTAACACACAACTTTTGCATAGATGGACAATTTGATATTTTAAAAAAGTGAAAAATCGACCTACCTTATTGTCCAATAATGTTAGTGAGAAGGCTATAATGTGACCGAGTTTAACAGGTTTGAATTCAGAGTTTTCCTTCTCCTAGACTGGTTGCCTAACCAAGGTTAAAGAGCCCAGTCTGCCCTACTATTTATCCATAGCTGGAGGGAGAGTAGGATTCATACCGTTCTCAAGGGTATTAGCACTAAGTGAAATTCAATTACCACATCCAGGATTTGAACTCGGGGCAACGAGTCTATTTTCCATGACTTTAACCATTATACCATACACTTCCATTTTTTTTTAAGATATAAGAATTTACTGAACACTGCCCTTACAGTCGAGAAAATTCAAGAGTGCCGGTGCTGTACTTTTATATGTACTGTTTATATAAACACGTAGTCAATGGATGATTCCCTATACCAGTAAGTTTGGTTTGTTTTATGGCATATCAACCTCAGTGGGTCATTTAATGCCGACAAAGTTTTGAAATAAATTCATTCTTAATGGATACTCAATTTTTTTTTATAAACTCATTTTTTTCTATTTAACCTATAGATGGGACCCTAACATGTACTACCACTCCTCTGTCTGTAAGAAGACCTGTTAAACAACATGAAGCCAGGAGGTCCAGAAGAAAGCAGCGGCAACAAAGCACCGGCACATAAACATCTTCAGAGACAGCTTTCACATGCAACATCTGTGGTCGAGGCTGTTTTTCAAACATTGAACTTCAGTCACAGGAGACACTAACTTCAGGGGCACAAGAACTAAATTATAGTCTTCCGAGACTGCCATGCCAATGATAAAGCAGACACTAATATTTCATCAGGATTATTTTAAACGATCACCTTTCTGCGGCTGATAGTAAAAATAGCCAGAGTAAAATTTTAAAGAATTATGTTGGACTAAATTCATAAAATGCCATTCAGACTTCCCCTTCCCCAGAACCACCCAAGTTCTATCCTATTTTTGTCTAATAAGCTCATCCAGATGTGACATAACTGAAAGAGCAATATGACAATCGACATATCAAAGTTATCATAAACAATGATATTAATAATAACAGCATGGATGACAATAAATATAACAGGGAGTAAATCAAAAAGCTTTAGTTTTTTTCTGTTTTTTTAATTTACTTTTATTTATTATTCTAGTATCATCAATAGATACAAAAAAAAAAAATAAAAATAAAAAATACAAAAATAGATATCTCATGATATGACAAAAATAAAATGGAAACTTGAACATATTTAATTAAACATGAAATTTTTTTTTTTAAGTCACTAAATTCAATCTCAAAGACTTAAAAAAAAAAAAAAAAAAAAAAGATACAAAAATAGATATGTTCATGTTGCCGTTGGGTCAGAACCTATTCATGACATGACTCATCATTTCATTGGACTTTTTATTTTACAATCAGGTTATCTATCCCATGACCGACCTTTTTCCATCCTCTGGACTTGGAAGAGACACTGACACCGCATTATGAATTCAATACAGCCTACTATTTTACCTCTAAATAGAGAAATAGTATTTACCCTGCATCCCACTTAAGTGGGTATGACACAAAAAATATGTTCATCCCAACGGTATTCCCCCTCAAGGGATGCCTCAGGCACTGGGCAATAAAACTAGCCCTACCCCTTTAAATCAAGTGGGGCAGGTATTGCCTGGAAAGATAGCCCTCTGGGATCTAACTTGAGAAATATGGAGGTGCTTGTGAGGTAATGGTTATCATTATGGGAAATGAACTCGGCAACCCGTGTTCAAATCCTGGATGAGGCCATTTACATTTCACATAGCGCTAATACTCTTGGGAAAGGTATAAATCTAACTATGCCCCCCACCAGCTATGGGTAAATAATAGGCTGAAATGGGATCTTGGATAGGCAATCGGTCTAGGAGAAGGAAAACTGAAAATTGACCTTGTTTCATATCCTGCTCATGCAGGGGTATGTGTGTGTATAACTAGAGAAATATTGATTGATTAAAATGGTATTTCAATCTGTCTATAGTTATTTCATGCCAAGAGGTTAGGGAATTGTGTTCATTGTATGTTTATATTTACATTTGTGTAATTGTTTGTTTTTTTTGGTGGGGGGAGGTCTACTTACAAGTATAAATTCACTGGGTCTCAAAGTCGCTAAACAATACAATTGAAATAAATAATATGTTAGAACTTAAAATATTTTGTATTGAATGATTTTTTTTATAGGATAAGCAATGCTTGGCTTTCTTCTTAGGAATACATACCACTGAGTTTGTTTTTTTTTTTTTTTTTTTTATCAAACAGTTCCTAATAAACAATGCCTTTGGTAATAGTACTTGAAACTTGAACATATCTTATTATAATGGAGATTGTGGGTTTGTCTGTCTGTAACCGAAACTATATTACTATACAAGTCACTTTGTTATTTACATCACATTCTCCATGATTTTATTTTTATTTAAACTTCAATTATTAATAAAATTATTAATAAATACTTTTATTATTATTAATATATTATTAATTTTTATTATTTTTATTATTATTTTTTTATTATATTTATTATATTTTAGAAATATTTTAATATTTTAGTAATTAATTAATATTTATTTATATTTTAGAAATAAAAACACATTTAGTAATTAATTAATATTTATTTATATTTTAGAAATATTTAGAATATTTTATTATATTTATTATAATTTTTATTATTATTAATATATTATTAATACATTATTAATAATTAATATTAATTATGTCAGTAAATTATGTCAGTAAAATAAAAACACATTTAGTAATTAATTAATATTTATTTATATTTTAGAAATATTTAGAATATTTTATTATATTTATTATAATTTTTATTATTATTAATATATTATTAATACATTATTAATAAAATTATTAATAATTAAAGGTAATAGTACACTATAAACAATTTAAGGAACAAATTAGACAAAAAGAAAATGGAAACTTGAACATATCTTATTATAATGGAGATTGTGGGTTTGTCTGTCTGTAACCAAAACTATATTACTATACAAGTCACTTTGTTATTTACATCACATTCTCCATGATTTTATTTTTATTTAAACTTCAATTATTAATAAAATTGTTTTACATCATTAAGAGTGTTGCCCATATCTACATACTAATAACATGCAATTGTATTTATATATACAACACAATAGCGGTTTACAGTGTGAATGGGAAGGCTAATTTGCATATTGATATTAGAAATTTGATTTTAATAAATATGTGCTTAGTATTATTGATTTCTAACTGTTTGGTTTTATTTTAATGAATATAAGCAAAAATCTCTTCAATTAATCTTAAATGAAATCCATTAACAAGAAAAAATAACTGTCATTTTATTCTTTATTTCCTAATTTAACTAAATAGTTAAATAAGTAAAATTCAGCAATGAAAGACGGGAGTGATGGAAGAGTAAGTTTCATTTCTATTTTTCTATTATACCCCCACTCTGTTACATATCTTTTTGTCTGCCTCTAATTTAATACGATATTTCATTGCAGAAATAGAAATTTGATTTTAATAAATATGTGCTTAGTATTATTGATTTCTAATTGTTTGGTTTTATCTTATTGAATATGAGCAAAAATCTCGGGGATAAATCTTAAAAGAAATCCCTGAACAAGAAGAAATGACTGTAATATTATTATTTACTTCCTTCCTATTTTAACTAAATAGCTGAATTAGGAAAATTTATCAATGAAAGACGGGAGTAACGGAAAATGATGGAAGAGTTAGTTTCAAAGTTGTTCTATTTTTCAATCATACCCCCTCTGTTCAAATCTTTTTATCTGCATACTTATTCAGTTTCATTAGCCTTTCTAATTTAATATGATATTTTATATCAAAACTTAAATACTTGCACCCGGAGGGTGCATATATTTGCTAGTATAATTAAATATGAATTTTTTTTTTAAGTCTCTAAATTCAATGTCAAAGACTTAGAGAAAAAAAAAAAAAAAAAAAAAAAAAAAAAAAAAAAAAAAGCAATATAATAGATAAACCAACAACAGTTTATTGAGTAAAATATCTAATACTTCACAGCACTAGTTTGGTTTGGTTTGGTTTGTTTTACAACATATCAACCTCAATGGGTCATTTAATGCTAATAAAGTTTTGAAATAAATTAATTCTTAATGCATACTCAATTTTTTGATAAACACGTTTTTCTATTTAACCCATAGATGGAACCTTAACAGGTACTATCACTCTGGGTCAGAGTGGACCTGGAAGTAATCGTTATGAAGGTGTGCTCTACATTCCCCAGACCCCCAGAACTGGAACCTCACTATCAGATAGAGTTTAATGTCATATCCAGGACATGACCTTCAGCCCCCGCCTTTTAGCACATATATGTTATGATATATCATATTTTGGGTAAAATTCCTGTCAGGGTTTATAACAATGAGTTTGAATTAGGACTTGGTATGCAAATCCAAAACAAACATGTACAAATTTCAATTATGTTTTGAAATTTGGAGAGTTTAGCAGAAAAAAAAAAAAAAAATTCACAAATTATTTGGAATTTTTTAATTTAAGTAGAAAAATGTGGATTGTTCGAATGCAGAACATTAAGAAAAAAAAAAGAAAAAGGGAAGGGCCATTCCTTCAAAATATTGGATGAAGTAAAATGGAACTTAGTACATTAGTTTGTCAAACTTAGTTTGTCATTCATTTTACACTTTATTGGCTGACTTCTGATTTAGGTCAGAAAATTAAAACGGAAAGTTTTTTGGTGGTACCCAATGACAGTTTAACTACAGTCTATGAATTAACATTTTGCGAATTGGGTTACGGTTTTAGAGGATTAAGGTTGTTTTTAATTACGTATTGCTTAAAATAAATAAACAACAAAAAACCCAAATTACTATATATTCAATGTTTTTTTTTTAAACTAAGTTTAATTGAAATTATACATTGCAATACTACACAAACAATGTCTCAATAATAGATTCAATAATTAATTTCAATGGTTAATTAAATGTATAGTAATTTTTTTTTTTTTTTTTTTTTTTAAGCAATACTTAATTAAAAACAATCTTAATCCCCTAAAACCGTAATGGTAGATAATAGGGCAGAATGGGCTCTTTAACCTTGGCTAGGAGAAGGAAACCTGAATTCAAACCTATTAAACTCCGCTTAAGAAATTGACCTTGTGTGTTGGAATAATTTTGTATATAAGGTGTGCTCTAATTCCCCACCTGGATTTATAGACTAGCTAAGGTCACGCTAGTTATTATTGCAGCCAATCGCTAGCAATACTGCGTGGCTGATACAATACTTAGCCCCCCACCCACATTGGACATAATTCTAACTGCACTCACTCAGGACGGACTTACAGGATTACCAGACATTTACCAATACCCAGGACTTTTTATCAAGGATACAATTCCACTGGATAAGCGCTCTTGCTTAAGGGCTTCACAGTGGCCAAAGAAATTTTAACATTGTGTCACATCCTGCTCGTGGAGGGGTTGGTAAATATATATAGATAGGGAGATAGAGAGAGGGGGAGTGGGGGAGAGAGAGAGCCAGTAAGTAATGTAGTCTAACTTTCTATAATTCAGGTCTATTCTTTCTTTCTCTTCACTTCTTTCCAGCTTCTGCTTACTTGAGCGACTTGAATGGAGTAGAGTCAAAGGAATCTACAGCATAATAGATGGCACCACCCCAAGCTCGGACAAATTGAAATGCCAATCCATACAATATACGTCATTCATGCTGATAATAGAATAAATATTCAAAGGGATGAATATCAAGAATTTCATTTGAAGAAGAAAAAAAAAAAAAAAAAAAAAAAAAAAAAAAAAAAAAAAAAAAAATCCTTAATTTGTATTATTTGGACGATTGTCCTCATCTTTGTTATCTGCACAACGTTTATGTGCCCTCCGTTGTGCAGATAACAATAAGGATGAGGACAATAGTCCAAATAACCTAAATACTACAAATTATCAAGCTTTATCAAGAATTCAGAAAAATATTTTTCTTAATTCTTTAAAACGCGCATAACAAACTAAATTCTTCTTTTAGTTGCCTCTTTAAAAAGAATTATTAGTTTAAGTTGAATTGGGTAAGTTATCTCATAAAAGAAAAGGGGAGTGGGGCAATTTTAGTCACCCCACCCCCTTCTGCAAGAGCTAACAATTTATAAATACAATAAATGATGGCATCATATGAAGTGGAGTGCAGTTAGAAAAAAAAAAAAAAAAGAAAAAAAAAAAAAAAACGTTGAGTCAGATCATATTGAGGCCTTAGATTAGGTATCAAAGAAAACATGTGATAGCTACTGTGTTAAAGAGGAGGAGTGCTTGTTACATAATCATTAGATACCTAATGATTATGACAATAGTGTAGAAATCATATTAGTGCAGCTGATGGCCTTGAGGGTGAGTGATGGCGCTTGACCTCGATCTCACCTTGCATTCTGGGGATGGAACGTGAGAACGGAAGGCAATAGAAGCCCCTTCGGTTTAAGGTGTAAGCAACTCAGGCAGTTAGAGTTAGGACTTAGAAGCGAAGCTAGCAAGATGTGAGTCTCACTGCGTGATTGTCTGGTCTGGGGAAACTACGAATAAAGTAACATCATCGTAAATCGGAGTCTTGTGGTTATTACTAAAAGCTACCAATGACACAGGGCTTCTGATAACAAGAAATCCCCCCCAGACCCGAAGTCCCCAAGAAACACCACGACAAGACCAGACCAAGATAGATGATAGAAGAACCAAGCCGTCCAGAAGAGAAGTATATAACACTCGTTCAATTGAACATCAATTCAATTTTTCATATTGTCTTATCACTCTCACACACACATGGCGTAATGATTATGATTGTAGGAAACGAGCATAACAATCAGAGTTCAAATCCCAGACAAGATGCTATTTGCATTTTACATGATGCTAATGCTCTCCCTCCAGCTATGGGTAAATAGTAGTACAGGCTGGGCTCTTTAACCACGGTGATGTAAATGGTTAGAGTCGCAGAAAAGTTCAGAATCCTGGGCGAAGCCATAGTTCACAATGCTAATACCCTTAGAAAAGGTATGAATTCAACTATTCTCCCTCCAGCTATGGGTAAATAGTAGTACAGGCTGGGCTCTTTGACCTTGGTTAGGCAACCAGTCTAGGAGAAGAAAAACTGAATTCAAAAATTAAAAACTTATATGGCAACCAATTTTGGAGAATGAGAACTGAATTCAATCTGCTTAAAAATTGACCTTATGTTGCGTCCTGCTCATGGAGGGGTTCGGTAAATATACGTGTGTGTAAATATAGAGTACTCAGTGAAGATCTCTATGAATTTAGTAATTAAATGGGTGTAATAATATATGTGAAATAATAATTTAAAAGATTAGTCATAGATGCACTGCAACATTGATCTTGCTAGGAAAAAAAAAAAAAAAAAAAATCAGAAATCATCAATAACTTAAAATTGGTTGATTAAGACTTTTTAAGAGCATTTTTGGATTTCTTGGGCAAAAATGCTTTTATAAACCAATTTTTAGTAGTAGGGAAGCTCTAGAACTCATTTTACAGGCAAACATAGATTACAAAAAGTCACCATTTTTCACTATCCCCATCAAATTTGGAGAGCTAATAATCAACATAACTCCACCAATTTTTGGAATTGAAAGTTCAAATTTTGGGGATTGCCTAAAGTTAACAGTCCACACCTAAAAAATTGAAGGGGGTGGGTGACAATTTTACTTTTTTTCTGGATGATTTGACATGGAATAACCCAAATATTACATGAAATATGACTTTGGTAGTGAAAGAGTTTTAAAATGTGAAATGGTCAGAGCAATATAATCTTATTTCGAAAGAAAAAAAAAACAAAAAACAGATGGAATTGTAGATGGATGACTTTTACAGAGACAAGACAGCAAGCCTACTTCACCCAACCACTCTCCAACCATCAAATCCAGAAGAAACATGGCTTGTAATTAAAGTGCCAACTCTTAGGAAAGCAAGGCTAGAGTGTGTGTGGGGGGGGGGGGGGAGAAAACAATACAAAAACATGAAAAAACACAAAAGAAAAAAACACAAAAAACAAGAAAAGACACAAAAAACACCAAGAAATCATGGCGAAAAAAGAATTTACAAAAAAAATAAAAAAATAAAAAAACACGTTTAAAAACTAAATAAAAATCAGTCGCTTAAGCCTTTGCACACATGTAAACATACCGAGAGAAACAAACACAAATATCGTATACACACAAAAAGACGTAACCCCAAACCTGTCAGGTTTGTATGGATTTTACACACACTAAGCAAATTTCCTTTCATCTTAAAGGCTTGGTTTTAGGAGGGGTGGGGTGAGGGAGAGAAGAAAAAAAAAAGGAAGATAGTGGGACTGAGGTGGGCTTTGACTTTAGGGTGGGGTGAATATTTGGCTCATACCTGTGAGTACCTACAAATGAACTTAAAGACTTGAAGATCACTTGCTCAGTTTACACTAACCAGCACCCCCCCCCTACTCCACCATACCATTTCCTATTCGTCTGAAGCACATAGGGGATTTTATGGGCAGAAAGTGAATGCTACTTAGATCCAATCTTATCTTAAGGGTTTCTCTCCTCTTTGTGTGTTGGTAAAAAAAAAAATAATAGATTGAAGATAATAGAAATCAGAGTCCAACGTAAATAGTGAATAAGAATAGATATATAAACAATATTCAGTTGTCAAGGTACTATACTATAGTAAGTAAAGTCGTCGGGGCGGCCTAATGTCGGTATCGGCCAGACAGCGAGGGAGTCTATCCCCTTTTAACTAGCGCTAGACCAAGGAGATTATTTTAGCATCTGAGGTGGAGTGCCACACCTACCATCAGCTCCTTACTTTACCGCACAGTTCCATGTGCTACTCATACGCTGAGTTGGCGAGGGCGGGTATCGAACTAGGAACCTTGTGGTTTCTAGCCGAACGCTCTACCAACTGAGCTAACCCGGCCAAAATAAAAACACTGAACATCTATATCATACTAAAGCTGAGTGAAGCAATGATGATTTTCTAAAGGTTTTTTTCCTGTTTAATTTAATGACAAAATTCATACTAGAATATTCCTTAGATTTAGGATTGAGTTATGTTTGAAGAAAAAAAAAAAATTCATTTTTATTTGGTTTTAATTAGTCGTAATTTGCAATTAAGACAAAAACTGACCTGTCTAACATTCTGCTTGTCACTTTTCCCCTCTCTATGTATATCTTAATTACCTCGTTATGTGTTACTTTCTCTATGGGTGTTTAGAGAGTGTGAAATATATTTGTATGTTAAATATGTAGAATCACAAACCAATTCAAAGCAAGAAATAGAGTAATTTCTTCACCATTTCTTTATTTTTAGAGCAATTTTGATAAAACTTGGAATTCTTATGTAATATTGTATATTCATTCTGATTATGCAGTCAAATTGTATGTATCTATGATGTAACCCATTATTTAGAGATTAATGGCTGTCAACTCGTGTTCAAGTAAGACCATTTCCTGTTTTTTTTTCATCATCATAGTTAGGTGCCAGTAGCATTTGACACTATCCTTGTGTTTCCTCAGATGACTCAACAGGCCAGCCCTGGAGAGACACACTCTTCCACATAAACTACATGTTGGAACTTCTCCAGTCAAATTGTATTGTATGAGAATAAGGGGTATAGATATCAGTGTTTTTTTAAAAGTTTACCATAAGATTATTCAACATTTCAATTTTAATACTGCATATATACACACATTGTATTAATTCTTTTATGTTATCAAGTATTCCTATCCAATCTTATTATAATGGAGATTATGTGTTTGTTTGTCTGTAACCGAAACTATATCACTACTCAAGTCACTATCCATTTAGTTAGTATACATCACATTCTCCATGAATCATTTTTATTTAAACCTCAATTATTAATAAAATCGTTTTTCATTATTAATACTGCTGGTCATATCTACATACTAATTACATGCAATTGTATTTATATGTACAACAAAAAGTGGTTTACTGTGTGAACGGGAAGGCTAATTTGCATATTAATATTTAAAATTTGATTTTAATAAATATGTCCTTGGTATTGTTGATTTCTAATTATTTGATGTTATCTTAATGAATATGAGCAAAAATCTCGGAGATAGATCTTAAAAGAAATCAATTAACAAAAAAAAAAAAAAAAATAACTGTAATTTTATTCTTTACTTTCTTATTTAACTAAATAGTTAAATTAGAAAAGTTTAGCAAGGAAAGAAGCTACAGCTGTTTTATTTTTCGATTATACCCCTCTCTGTTTGAAATCATTTTATCTGCATTCTTATTTAGTTTATTTAGACTTTCTAATTTAATATGATATTTTATGACATTAATACTTGCACCCGGAGGGTGCATATATTTGCTAGTACTAATAATTAACACACACAACTTCAAGCATCTATTCTCATTCAATAACAAGCATATTTAATAAGAATATATGCTTATAATTTTTAAGCTGATCTATTTGACCCATAAATGGTACCCTAATAGGTACTACCACTCTGGATCAGAGTGAACCTGGAAGTAATGGCAATAAAGTGGTACTCAACAAACCTCAGAGCCTCAGAAGTGGAGCCTCACCACCAGATGCAGTTTAGTGTCACAACCAGAACACTGTGTGGGGTGGGGTCTTAGCTCTCTATAGCATAATCTAAGCTTCCACCGACAAGGCAATTTAATACTATTGTGCTCACAAACAACTTGCTACAATGTGCAATTTGAGCTGCTATTACAACATATATAGAAATTCAAACCATTATAGAATACATTTGTTTTGTTTTTTTATTTTTTTTAAATTGAAATAGATCAGTAAGTAGGCCTGAGTATTCTAGTAGTGGCCAGGTTTGAATTCAGAGTTTTCCTTCCCCTAAACTGGTTGCCTAACCAAGGTTAAATGGCCCAGTCTGCCCTACTATTTACCCATAGCTGGAGGGAGAATAGTTGGATTCATACCATTCCCAAGGGTATTAGCACTATGTGAACTGTGGCTTCGTCCAGGAATTGACGAGTTCATTTCCTACGACTAACCAGTACACTACCACACTTTTTCCGCTTATAGATTACTTCTTGGATAAAAAAGATGGCTGAACTGTTCAAATCTGCTAGTGAAACTCTGGCTATGGAGTGTATAGAGTCAACCATTACTCCCAGGTTCACCCTAACCTAGAGTGATGGACCCTTATAGGTACCCTCAATGATTGAAGCAGATCTGTTTGAGAATTAGTATCAAATAGTGGTATTTACCTCAAATCCCACATATGCAGGTCAGGCACAAGGCCCTATTAAATAGTACTCATTCTCATAGTGCTCCAGACATTCTGAATAATTGAGCAGAAGGATTCAGATTACAATAATAATAGGACTTTATTTGAATCGAATGAGTTCTGAGGTGAATAGATAGGGAACTTTGAAATATCCCATCATACAGGTGAAAAAATACCAAGAAAATTTGGTACAGCCGTAGGGGAAATTTGGTAGGAAAGAGATAGATAATTTTTTATCAAACATTTTCTCAGGAAAAAAAAAAAAAAAAAAAAAAAAAAAAAAAAAAAAAAAAAAAAAAAAAAGAAAAAGATAAATTGTCTGTAGAATATAAGACGTTATAAACATTAATTCTACACTCAGCTAATATATTTATATTTGAACCATTTTTTTTTTTTTTAGCAGACATGCTAAGGTTAAATGTTGACTTAAAGAATGAAAGCCCTGAGTTTGGTACGGCCATGGAGAAAATTTGGTAGGAAAGAGATATAATAATTTTTTATCAAATGTTTTCTCAGGAGAAAAAAGAAAGATAAATTGTCTGTAGAATATAAGACATTATAAACATTAATTTTACACTTTTCAAAGATTTTTTTAAAATTTTCTTTTTCTTTTAGTGATCACCCTCAGAGGTCAACTATTTCATCTTTGAGAAACTATTTTTAGTTGATTTCATTTATTCTTAAATGCAAAGAAATCTTAAATGGTGTTTCAACATTAGGATTGAAGAAATTGATCTTCAACAAAACTGAACTCTTAATCTTTGAGGGGGGGGGGGCTAACTTAGTTGCAGCCCCATCCCCATCAAAAGTTCATGCCTTAAACAGACAAAAAAAAAAAAAAAAAAAAAAAAAAAAAAAAGGCGAATATAAATTCTAACAAAATGATGGCAGCAAACCCCTTTTTATGCCTAACAAATATGCAAATAGTATACATTCTCATAGTTTCTCTACACATTCTGAAGAAGTCACTTGAATAGCTGAAACATTAGGAGGAGGGACATGTAAAAAAAAAAAAAAAAAAAAAAAAAAAGGGTATATCAAAACTAAAACTCTTTATCTTTGGGAGACATACTTAATCTTTTAAATGGAATTTTCTGGTGTCCACTAATTACACTAAAACTGCATAGCTTTCCTTAACAGATTGAGCACTCTTAGCGGCCTTAGGTTTATAACAGTAAGTTCCCTTTCTAAAAATTGGGTGTATAAATGGCAGTTAAAACTGACAACAAATCTGTGGAGTTTCAATCCCAGCTTGAAGCCTGTCTAGGCCACACTGAGGACTGTATGTGGATTATGTATTTATATATCAATACTCTTGTTCCTTAATCTTCTGACAGTTATCATCCTGCAACACCGTTTTTATTATAAAGAAAGGTAATAAAAATGACATGCTACACAGAAAAATATAGAAAGAAAGAAAGAAAAAGAGAAAGATAGAAAAAGCGAAAGATAGAAAAAGGGGGTGAGCACACAGAAGTGATAACATTAATCTGTTTCAATCAAACATAATGAAAAGGAAAGAAAAAAAAAAAAAAAAAAAAAAACAACAGTGAGAGTTAAATCAAGATTATTATACTTTTTACATATTGAACTATTTCGCAATAGCTTTTAAGTAAACGTATCAAACGTAATTATTAAATTACCATAGTGTGGTATATCCATGGGTCCTGCTAGTGTGTGTGTATATATATATATATATATATATATATATATATATATATATATATTATGGATTCTCTTGTCGATTTTCAACGCATGAGGGTTCACACACACAATGATCACCCACAGTGATTTGTTTATAGTGGTGAAGGAATCAACGAGTCCATTTCCCACGCCGCCACACATATATATATATATATATATGTATTGTACCAACTGTGATTAATCGAAAACTCAATTAATTCAACGGATGTAACCCTGAAGATTCAATCAATGAAACTCGAGTAGGTTACCTCTATCCATTATATAAATAAATGTTTTCTCTACATTGTATTGAGCACTTTGTTTTTTTTCTCAGTCTTAAGCCCTGGATACTGTGCGCTTCCAACGATCATACTCGTACCCACCGGTAAGCTACTACTCATACATACACACACACACATATACACACATATATACACACAACATATATACATACACACATATATACATACACACACACACATATATACACACATACACATATACATACATACATACACACACACACAGATAGATAGAGATATAATTTTGTTGATCTTATGTGGCCCAATTTCTTTGACAGTTATGAAGTGTTTATATTGTAAAGATCAAGATTGTTTTGAATTCATTTCTGGAAAGAAGATAGAAAAATTCTAAGTTAATTAGTTGATGAAATTGGTCTTATTACACGAGTAAATATAACCAGTGATGCGTCTTCTCTCTAAGTCAGATGCAAAGAGATTAACAACAACGTAACTATAATTAACCTTAGTGGATTGAAAAAAAAAAAGATCATAAGTTAAAATATAGAGTAGGTAACTAATCCAGTTTAATTCGGAATTCATAATTATCCTTTTATGTAAACGTTGGTTCGAGCCAAATTACTCAATTGTAGATAATCCTGTACTCTTAATCCAAAAATTATTTCAGGATTTATTTATATTCATACAGCCAAAATTAGAATTTAACACTAAAAGTGCTTTTAATCTTTACAGTGCTCAATGCAGGAAAAAGCAGTGCAATATCACAATATTTACAAACCCCTCCACACGAGCAGGAGGTGACACAAGGTCAATTTCTTAAGCGGATTTTAACAGGTTTGAATTCAGGTTTTTTTTTTCCCCTCCTAGAACAGTTGCTATACTAAAGCAAAAGAACCCAGTTTGCATTACTATTTCCCCCAAGGCTGCAGGGAGAATAATTGGATTCATACCTTTTCCAAGGGTATGTGAAATTCAACCAGCCTCATCCAGGATACAAACACCTGTCGCAGTGTTCCTTTCCTACCACAATAAACATTGTACCACGGTTAGTAGAGCAAATTTATTGTAATATAGGTACAAGTGATAACCTACTCGAGTTTCACCATAAGGATCTTCAGGGTTAAATCCACTGAATTAATCAATATCTTGATTAATTCAGTGGATTTAACCCTGAAGATCCTTATGGTGAAATTCGAGTAGGTTATCACTTGTACCTATATTACAATAAATTTGCTCTACTAATGTATTGAGCACTTTTTATTTGTTATATCGCTGTCTTACCTTTCTGAATTTTGCATCAACTAACCATTGTGACCATATTCACCAGTAAGTCACCTTTTCCATAATATATATATATATATATATATACATATATATATATATATATATATATATGAGTAAAGAAATAACAAAAGACTTGGAGATTTAGCATTATAGTCTATTTCAGGGAGCTTTTTAGACAAATAGTCTAAATCTCCCGACTCACCAGATACATACATACGTGTGTGTGTAGGGTAGCTTCCTTTCATTGCTCCCAACTAAACTGGTATTGGGGGGGGGGGCACCTTGTAGGTGCAATTGTTAGCTAGCTTGCCACCCCCCCAAAAAAAAAAATCAATTGCTTATAGTTTAAACCTTATGTGCCCTATACTTTTTAATAAATTGACCTTGTGTCACATCCTGCTTGAGGATATACTTTTGTCTGTACTAAATGTAAGTCAAGTTGTTGGGGGGCGGTAAAAGTTGGCATCAGCCAGACAGTGAGGGAGTCTATCCCCTTTTCACTAGCACTAGACTAAGGAGATTTTTTTTTAAGTGCCTAAGATAGAGCGCCACACCTACCATCAGCCCCTCACTTTACCGCACAGATCCCTGTGCTACTCATACACTGACTTGGCCTGGGCCAGTATTGAACCAGGAACCTTGTGGTTACCAGGCAGACATTCTACCGACTGAGCTAAACCGGCCCTTATGTAAGCAATTTTTTTTTCTTCTTACAAAGGGTACTTTTCAAGCTAGTCACCGGGCTAGTAGGGGGCTACTTTGGGCCTTGTGCCAAACCTAGCAAATGACAACTAACATGGTATTCAAGTTACATTGCTAGTTTGAAGCAATTATTCTATAAATTATTTTAATTTTCCATTACGTTATGAGCCAGGAACAAATTAATTGAAATTACATTAATTTAAATGGGAAAAAAATGTTTCGATATGCATTAGTTTTGACTAATAGTGCACCCCTCCTCCTCCTCCTCCAGCTAAACTAATTAGCTTGGTAGTCAAGTTACCACTACATTACTTGAATGGAGGTTTGAGTGATGTTACAAAATGAGCATTCCAAGTTCAAATCCCAGCCCAAGCAGTTTTTGTTCTCTTTCACTATAACAACCCTTCAAGAAAGTAGGGAGAAATGGGTTCATGACTAACTATGGGCAAAAATAGTAAGGCAGACAAAAACATCCATGGTAAGCTATACAGCCATCCAAGCAAGAGGAACAAGACATGCTGAAGAAGTAAGACAACCTCATAAGTGACATTCTCCTATGAACTCCTACACATGGACACACCAGTGTAGACCAAGCTGCAAAAGTTTATATTAACCAGCTCTTTACAGACACTGAATGACGTCTACAGGACCTACCAAGAGCAATGGTTGATAGGGATAGATGGCAAGAGAAAGTCAAAGGAGACAAATAGAGAGACACACACACACAGAGGAAAAGGAGACAAATAGAGAGACACACACACACAGAGGAAAAGGAGACAAATAGAGAGACACACACACACAGAGGAAAAGGAGAGAGAGAGGGGTGGGGAAGAGTGTAAAAAGAGAAAAAAAAAATAAGAGAGAGAGAGAGAAAAACGAATAGGTTTTGATGGTGTGCCTCATAGAATAAACTAAATCAGTACCAGATGAACATTTTGATGGTTCCAGAAATTGTGTTACAAGAAGGCCCAAAATTATTGGGAAAAGAAAACGGTTGAAAATTTTTTTTAATTTATACCGGGGGGGGGGGGAGGTTAAAATTCAAAAAGATTTGCTCTTAGAAACAAATTTCTCTAAAACCATCCATAAATTGTAATTTATTGGGAACATGATTTTCAAGAGATGAAGTCATTCATGTGTCATCATCATCATCAAATGTTCATTCTTTAACTCTTTGCCTACTTTCAACCATTCACAGCAGCTCTTCAAGCAAAGTACAAAAACTGATGGTTAGTACTTTATAATTAAGTCAAAGGTCTCAGATTATAATAATAATAATAATTCTCTGGGACTTTGAGATAAAAACGGATCACCTTATCCCAGCAAGAAGGCCAGACCTAGTGTTGATAAACAAAAAAGAAAGAACTTGTCAACTGGTGGATTTTGCAGTGCCAGCAGATCACAGGGTGAAGTTAAAGGAAAATGAAAAAATAGACAAATATCTGGACCTTGCCAGAGAACTGAAAAAGTTGTGGAATATGAAAGCGAAAGTGATGCCAATTGTAGTTGGTGCACTTGGAACAGTCCCAAAAGGATTAGAAAAGGGCTTGGAAAGTTTGGATATCAGAGGAAGGATTGAAACCATTCAGAACACTGCACTGCTGCAATCTGCCAGAATACTCAGAAGAGTCCTGGAGACCTGAGGAGACTTGCTGTCACTTAGACTCCAGTGAAAGACCATCAGCTAACAATGATGTGAAAACTCAAAAGGAGTAAATAATAATAATAATAATAATAATAAGACTTTATTTGAATAGAATTAGTTCTGAGGTGAATAGTGAAATTTAAAATATCCCATCATACAGGTAAAAAATACCAAGAAAATTTGGTAGGCATAGAGATATATAATTTTTTTAACAAACGTTTTCTCAAAGAAAAAAAAAAAAAAAAAAAAAAAAAAAATTATCTGTAGAATATAAGACTTTATAAAGATTAATTCTACACTCAGCTAATATATTTATATTTGAACCATTTTTTTTTTTTTTTTTTTTTTTTAGCAGACACGCTAAGGTTATATGTTGACTTAAAGAATGAAAGCCCTGAGTTTGGTACGGCCATGGAGAAAATTTGGTAGGAAAGAGATATAATTTTTTATCAAATGTTTTCTCAGGAGAAAAAATAAAAAGATAAATTGTCTGTAGAATATAAGACATTATAAACATTAATTTTACACTTTTCAAAGATTTTTTTTCTTTTCTTTTAGTGGTCACCCTCAGAGGTCAACTATTTCATCTTTGAGAAACTATTTTTAGTTGATTTCATTTATTCTTAAATGCAAAGAAATCTTAAATGGTATTTCAACATTAGGATTGAAGAAATTGATCTTCAACAAAACTCTTAATCTTTGGGGGGGGGTACTTGGTTGCATCCTCATCCCTTAAACAGACAAAAAAAAAAGTTAAGGTGAATATAAATTCTACCAAAATGATGGCAGCAAACCCCTTTTATGCCTAACAAATATGCAAATAGTATACATTCTCAGTTTCTCTACACATTCTGAAGAAGTCACTTGAATAGCTGAAACATTAGGAAGAGGAGGGGGAGGAGGAGGGATATGTTAAAAAAAAAAAAAAAAAGTGCTGAAAGGTATATTTTCATATACGTATTTGCATGCTGAGCACCTTGCATGTTGTAATAGTGAACTAGAACTAGCAAACTATTACTAGCGAGTTGGATTCTCAATGGTTATTTTTTTTAAATGGCACATCAACACTTTTCGTTTTAATGGCACATTAACACTTGTTTAGCACCAAATTCTTTTTGTATGATTTTTAAGTGAATAGTTTCTAGGTAAATGCTGGTTTGCTTTTATAAACTGGTAGAAATAATTTTCATTAACTTCATGTGCATTAATAAACTGGTAGAAATAATTTTCATTAACTTCATGTGCATTAATAAACTGGTAGAAATAATTTTCATTAACTTCATGTGCATTAATAAACTGGTAGAAATAATTTCATTAACTTCATGTGCATTAATAAACTGGTAGAAATAATTTTCATTAACTTCATGTGCATTAATAAACTGGTAGAAATAATTTTCATTAACTTCATGTGGGTAGAAATAATTTCATTAACTTCATGTGCATTAATAACTGGTAGAAATAATTTTCATTAACTTCATGTGCATTAATAAACTGGTAGAAATAATTTTCATTAACTTCATGTGTATTAATAAACTGGTAGAAATAAACTATTGATTGACCCTCCCCCACCACCTTTTAGCATCCATATAATAAAAAAGTTTGGTGGGGGTGCCATTAGAGAATTTGAAGAATACAATTGGGACAATCATAAAGGCACCAAGGCTTGACATGACCAGCCAATTGAATGGATTGGACCCCAGAAGTGAGGGCCTAAGTGGAGTGTTGTACTTCACTGACCACTTAGTACCCAGGTCATAGACTGATTGGCCACCAGAATCCTGTCCAAAGGCATTACAAGTCACTACCCACAGCCAACAGGTGGACCCATTAGTGAGGGGGGGGGTCTTACCCCCATACTTCTGACCGTGTTACAACTAAGCTTAGTAAATATATAGTGTATTATTGTAATATAATGGTCTCCAAAATAAGGGACATCAGTTTTCACTTAGGTGCTCCCAAATTAATGGCCTTGGGCAAAATCCAAACTACACTGAAAATATAACCTTGACCTATTAAACATTTTAACATGGTGTTAAAAAAAAACTGAAAATAATCTAATTTATCCATTTGTTGGTTGGATTTTATGGCATGTCAACCCCTGTTGGGTTATTTTATGCCAAAGACATTTTGTTTTATTAATCCTTGATGGATATTACATTTTTTCCCTAAATTTTTAAAAATTCATAGATGGGACCCTAACAAGGTACTACCACTCTAGCTAGGAGTGGACCTGGGAGTAATTGTGATCAAGGGGTACTCCACACTCCCCAGAGCTCCAGAATTGAAACTTCACCACTGGATGCAATTTATAATTTATCTGCAAAATAAAGCTTAAAAAAAAATGGATTTTAAAAATCTAAATTAAAATCTAAAATTTAAGAAAAAAAAAAAATTTCTAGATTAAAAATGACAAATGGTATTGTTTACGAATATTGAGAAAGAATTTAAATTTAAGTAAATAAACCAAAGGAAAAAAATGGGGGGGGGCTTTAAAAAAAAAAATTTTATTAACAAGATACTCTTTTAACATGTCTTGTCAGTGGGGCTTTTTAAGTCATGGTGGGGTTGGAGGGGAGTATTCAATTATTGATATTAGTTGACACTGACTATCCCTTGCAGAGAGGTACCACCCTAAGTAAAAAAAAAAAAAAAAAAAAAAAAGAGTATCTTAAGTATGACACTAAACTACATATGGTTATTGACCTTGACCTATAGAGAAGAGTACCTCTTCATTGCCATTACTCCCAGGTCCACTTGACCCAGAGTGGTAGTACCCATCTACGGGTCAAATAAATAGGTTTGCAAATTATTTGGATTAGATAGGAATATTTGATGTCATATAACAGTGTGCAAAAACTTAAATTACACACACACAAAAAAAAAAAAAAAAAAAAAAAAAATGTACAATGTGCGTAATCCTCTAGGCATAAAATAACTCTAAACAGGTTGACATGCCATTAAAAATTAATCATCTTTTAACAAACAAATACAACTTAACTAAAATTCTAAGAAATAGAAATAAAGAAAAAAATAATTGTGTGTCTGTGTGTGCATAAAAGAGTCACTGAAGGGAAATAGCTAGGTAGACGGTGAATTTAGGGGCGTAAATTTTTTTACTATAGTCTACCGGACAGACGTTAGTGGAATATGAAATAAAGTCCAATGTATATATTTTTAATTTCTCAACTGGGATTAATACTTTTAATAAAAATGAAACTCTAAGGTAAACATAACTTAATACGTTAATTCATAAGTTTAAATTTAAAAAAAGGACAGCATTAATTGATGTTGTATAGATTTAAAGTTTCTATACGAGAGTTTTTTTGTAAAAGAACCATGAAAACAGAATTCTGCTAAAAAAAAATTTTTTTAAATTAAAAAAAAAATTTAAATAAAAAAAAAAAAAAAAAAAAAAACAGACAGTTTTACTTATTTTTCAAGATAACGGCGAGTAATTTTTCCTAATCGGATAAGTTGATCTTTGAATTAACTGTTTTTCTTTGTAACAACTCTTTATGTTCGTTATTTTTATTTATATTTTGCGAGATTTGTTTTTAAGTTCAAAAATATTTACATTTCTTCCTTCAATATTGCCTCAACTGATCACGTGACATATTTTGGTGGTACCTAGTAGAGATTTCAATCCTATCCTCTGGTAGACTGAGAAAGGGACTAAATATTACCAAAGATGTATGTGGGGGGAGGGGTTCAGTGAGTAGGCGGGGGATTATCTTGTGGATTATTCAATCAGTAAAAGCAATCTGAGGCCTGTGTGTGCCACACTAAGCAAAGATTAGTAAAACCTAGTTATAAAAAAATAAAACAATTCCATCTAATCTGCCCGTAAAATTACTAATAAACTATTCTTAACTACTGACAATCAAAACAGATTATTAAAAAGAAGAAAAAAAGTAATTTTTTTTTTTTAAATAAATAAAAAAGATCGGTTATGTTTTATAAGCTAAGCAATTTTTTAAAACATCTTTCCTTTAGTCGTTAAAAACAAAAAGAATGACATCAATTTACGTAGGATAAAAAAAAAAGATAAATAATGTACGATTGTACTACAATCGTACATTATTTATCTATTGTAAAATAAAATATGTAAATAAAAAATTTATAGATAAAATAAATAAATAAAAGTACTTTTCGACTTAGACAAAAATTAGACCTTAAATAATCGAGTTAATTAATTTTAATTCGTTTATAAAATGAAAAGCAGACGAAAACTTGGGTATACCTACTACACAGTAACAAGTGTGTAACACGGGAGTACGATACTTGACTGGCTGTAGTTTCAAGAAGATTACAGCTGACTTTGTAGCGAGTCTAACTAGAGAGTAGTAGTCCGTAAAAAAAAAAAAACCTAAAGATAAAAGACTTTTTAGGCGCTAAGCCTGTAGGTTTTAGGAAACACAAACGTAATAATTCATAAAATGAGTTTGAATAAAAACTGATTTTTTATTTTTTTTGTACAATGCAAGAATGGTGGTCCCGGATGAAATTCAATTCATTTGGTGGATTTGATTGCTATTTTTTCTTTTCGGATTTTTATTTATTTTACAAGACAAAGGACGAAAATTTGAGAAGCAACACAGCACAATTTTAATAAGCAATTTAATAAAAAAATCTAAATAACATCATATGCAAGGCCGGTGCATACTACCACCAGAACCACCCACCCCTACCCGACCGAAGGGCCAGGTTCCATATATTTTATATGAATATTTTATGAAGATTGACATGTAGTAGATGGGGGTCCCGTATAATAGATTAGGAGGGGAGCCCATGAGGCCCTAACACCGATCCTGACCATAATGCATTGTTAGTTGATCAGCTGTGTTATTGGGACCACTAGGTTTTTTTTGAGCTTTTTTTTTTTTTTTTTTTAACTATACAAATTAAAAGCATTGTCGTCATTTTCCCCACAAGTGTTTTCGTATAATTGAGCTGAGAAAATTAACCCGTAGATATTCTTAATATTAGCGTGCCAAACTTTTTAAGTTGTTGGGGGGGGGGTGTATTCAATTATTGATATTAGGTGACACTGAAATAATGTAAAAAAAAAAAAAAAAATTACATAAAATTAAAACACGATTATATCCTCAAGATGAAGTGAATTTGTATTATTTGGACTATTGTCCTCATCTTAATTGTTTCGACTTAGACAAAAATTTGACCTTAAATATTCGATTTAATTAATTTTAATTCGTTTTTAAAATGAAAAGCAGACGAATTTTTGGGTATCCCTACGTACGTGTGTACTGTACAACGTTTCGGTCGATGTGCTCTCTGGCCTTATTCAGGTATTTCTTGTCGAACTCGGGAACCTTCTCTTGGTACAATGTAAGGATGGTAGTCCCGGATTGAATGCAATTAATTTGGTTAATTTATTGCAAATATTTTTGTCGATTACAAGACGGTTTCCGAGTTCGACAAGAGATACCTGAAGAAGGCCGGTGGGTACATCTGCCGAAACGTAGTACAGATAACAATAAAGATGAAGTCGATAGTCCGAATAATCCAAATAATACACATTATCAAGCTTTAACTTTAAAATCCAGACAAATAAAGTGAATTGTAATTTGTTTTCTGTTTTTGTTTGTTTGTTTTTTTGTTGCTTTTTTAATAAAATTTTAACCCTCTTTTGTGTAGGTGATCTCTTTTTGTTGATTATTGATCTGAACATCACATCCTGATTCTAAAGAGGCAATGAATCATATTGTCTTCTTAGTCATTGGACTGGTGACAAAATGAAAATAATGATTAAATGAAAAATAACTCACGATTTAAGGGATGGCTGTCTTTGTATATATCTTACGTCTATCCAAAAATCAATATTTTAATATACAATGTTTGTTTTTGTTATTTTTATTTATTTATTAATTATTAAAATGAAACCCCCATAAACTTAAGCATTTGCACTGTTGTTCAGGAAATGTCTTCGTGAACGAATTTTAAGAATAGTAATAATCACTACAGTCACATTTTCAGACACAGGGAATCCTGGTGAATATTTCGTCGTAAAACGTACTGTAGACAAGTGATTTTTCTAAAAGTAGCTCATGAACTTGACGAGGTTAGGGAATCATTTTTTCATTCATTCTTTTTTAAACAAGAGCATTTTTAAGTGAACAAAATCAATGAATGAGGACTTCAAAAATTGTCTAAAAAGAAAACATTTAACTTGCCTCCCGTAACAATAAACTGGTGCTAATGAGAAAATTAAAAAATAAAATATATGACCCGCCTGTACTACGTTTAAATACATTTGTCGTATAACAGATGGTACTACTAAGAATGAGAAGTAGGGCTTCTTTCCCCCCCCCCTCTTCTCTCTCTATTCTTATTGTCATTCACTAGGTAGGAAGGCTTAACGTTTGCTTCCAGATAACACGAAGAGAAGGAAAAAATATATAAATAAATGATTTTAATAACTTATTATAAGAATGAGTATATGTCATATATAGAGGCGATAATTAATAGTGACCCTAGCAGTCACGTTTTGAGTGCTTAAACATTTTTAAAATGCCTAACGCAATTGAGATAACAAACCAAGCGTAAAAAAAGAAGCTTTAAGTAAAGCAAAAAAAAAAGAAAGAAAAAAAAAAAAAAAAAAAAAAAAGAGAGGTAAGACATTTTCATGAACAAACACACGAAGGAAATTTCAATTAGACTTTAGGCTTTGTTTTTTTTTATTTTCTGTTTGTTTAAATGACACCGACACGCTTGAATTGTTCCAAGAATTTTCACTGATCAAAGAAAACAACGTTTTTAGGTCTTGTAAAAACGAATACAGTGTATACACTTTACTCAACGTTTTGATAAACACATCAGCCTTAAAAAAATAAAAAAAAAAAAAGGGAGGCAGTTTGTCTTTTGATTTAAAAAAAAAAAAAATTATAATTCGGGAAATTAAACGACTGTGTTGTATAAAGAGATAAGAGTACGCTACCAGGCATAAAAATATACAATAAGAAAATACTAGCTATTAATTTCTACATAATCTTTATTCATTTTTTTTAAATTGTTCCCAAAATGAATTTTTACGGGGTAATTTTTTTTTTTACTACACACAACCACGGATAGAGCAAGATTGATAAAAATCTGCAGAGTGCTTATGAAACATTAGGCATAAAGATGTTACTTTGTCGTGCACTTCTTGCAAGAAGAAAAAGAGAGAACAATTATCAAGTTGAATTGATAAATAAATGCTAAATGAAGATAAATTCAAGAAAATTGGAAAAGGCAGATGTATGTGTGGGGTGGGGTGGATTTTTAACATGTCAAGTTGACCATTTTATGATTCTGGATTGTTAGAAAAATCTTTTCTAAAGAGGCAATTTGATTCGGTATAAAAGCAACAAGAGAGAAAAGAAAAAAGAAAAAAAAGAAAAATGAAATAATTTCTTTGGAACATCCAGTTTTAATGGAATAGAATAAGTTAAAGTAAATAAAACAAAATCTAAGTGAATTTTAGTGACTGTTGTTTAAAAAGGAAAAGAAGAAAAAAAGGAATTACCATTTCTATGAAAATAATTCAGTTTCTCTTTTATGTCATTTAAAGAGATTTACAAATTAACAATTAATTCACCTTTATTTTTAGGAGGAATGATGTGATGTATCAAATAGGAATCAAACCATTTCCTTTCTTTTATGGAATGCGATGCAAATGAATGATATGCTTTGATTTTAGAAAAATATTTTTTTTTTAAAAACAAAAAAAAAAAAACTCCAGTTGCAAAATTATTGTATAGAGAGTATTAACAAATCACATAAAATATTGAAATTCGAATCTATTTAAAATGCACAAGGTGGGTGTTAAGATTTAAATTAAAAAGAAAAAGAAGAAGAATTAAATGCCAGGGTATAAAAATCCATGGATCTTACCAAACAGAAAGAATAATCCATTCATTCGTAGTAAGAGTACAATTAAAGCTCTTTACTACAACTACTTTTGAGTAGCAGTAAAAAATAAAAATAAAAAAAATAAAATGAAATAAATGTTAAATAAAAAAAGAAAGGGAGAAAGATAAAAATTTTTTTTAAAGACAAAGCTTTTAATAACGTATTTTAAAAAAAAAAAGTGTTCTATTTAATAAAAGCTAGTTTATTATTCTAGTTAACTATAAAAATGTATAACTGTGTGTGTGTGTGTGTGTGTGTATTGATGAATATTTTTAAAAATCAATCAGAATCATATAAATTCAAAATAAAATTGATAAAGAAAAGAAAAGACACAGGTGGCCATCAAAAGAAAATATCCTTTTATAATCCACAAGAAAATAGGTAATTTTTTTACATAAATCCATAAGAATAAAATAGAAATAGCAAACGTATTGGTTTTAAAGAGAGAAAAAAAAAGTTACATAAACTGGGGGATTGATTTGTAATAGATTTGGTATAATAAACTGAACCCCCGTTTAAATAATCACCGAGCGCACAAAGCCTCGGCTCAAGTCTTTCTTTAGTAGTAGACAGGAAAATTTAGGTGATAAAACAAAAAGAAAAGAAAGAAAAACGAACGGCAGAATCCAATATTTCACAAAATAAATAAATAAATCAAATAATATTTTCAAGGAGAAAATTCGATTTTGAAAGTAAGGAGAAGAAGAGCGAAGAGAAGGAAGCAGCAGTATTTTTTTGTTTTTTAATTTATCTATTTATTTATTTCTAGGGATTTAGAAAAATAGGTAAAGCTAAATGATAGAATTAAACATGACAATAATAAAAATGAAGTGTCGTGTATTTCTTACCTTAGCTGAGAAAAAATTAAACCCCCGAAAGTGGCAGAAGGAAAAATCCTTTTATTTTCTTTCTTTCCCGAATGTCGAACAGTAGCAGACTATCTATCTCCTCTCTTGCTTATAGCAGGTGCGCTTCGCTTAACCAATCGTTACACCCGTGAACAAAACGTTCAACGTTTACTGCATAAACGTTAACTACGGAAGGCCAATGACGTTATAATGCTAAAGCCACAGTACATGTACGGATCACGATTGATGCCATAATGTATTTATTTTCCATAATCTTTTTTATTTATTTCATTTTTTTAGGGTAAAGTTGATGATTAATATTTATTCTATATTAACCAGGGACGTATTTATCATAATGTGTCAATTTTCAACTATCCTTTTTCTTTTTTTTTCTTTTTTAAGGGGAAAAGTGATGGTTTATATGTAGGGATGGGCACTCACCGTAAGGGGAGGTAATAATTTTTTTTTTAATTTCTAAAATTTTCAAACTATTACCAACAATCAGGGAATTGTCCGATTTTAATGAAATTTTCACTACTTTATTCAGTGATGAATTAATTTTTATAATGAATAACTTATTTTATTAAAAAAAAAATTTGTAAAAAAAAAAAATCTTTTATCAATGTAGGTGTTTTTGCACATTTGAAGAAAAAAAATTTCCGGTCCCTAATTTTTACATTTCTAGAAAGATCAAATCCTGAAGAACATGTAAAAAAAAAATAATTAAAAATTAAAATTCAATACCCCAAAAAAGTGATTCGAAAATTTTAAAGTTATTTTCTTAAAACTCAAAAAAGTGATTCATGTGGCATGTTTTTGTTTTTTGTTTTTGTTTTTTGCTTGTTTGTTTGTTTGTTTGTTTTTTTTGGTAGTTTTAAAAGCAATATTTGTTTTGTATTGATGTAAAAAAAAAGTATTTTTCTGATTGAATCTATCTTTATTCACTTAAAAATTTAATAGTGAATTTTAAATGTCTGGAAGGTGGCATGTTTAACAGAATATTTTCACTAAAGATAAAGATTTGATGTACTAGCAAATATATGCACCCTTCAGGTGCAAATATTCAAGTTTTAATGAAATGAAATATTATATTAAATTAGAAAGGCTAATGAAACTAAATAAGAATACAGATAAAAAGATTTGAAAGAAAAATAAAAAACTGAAACTTACTCTTCCTTCACTCCAGTCTTTCATTGCTAAATTTTCCTAATTTAACTATTTAGTTAAAATAGGAAGTAAAGAATAAAATTACAGTTATTTCTTCTTGTTAATGGATTTCTTTTAAGATTTATCCCTGAGATTTTTTATTAAGATAAAACCAAACAATTAGAAATCAATGATACTAAGCACATATCTAATAAAATCAAATTTTTATATCAATATGCAAATTAGCCTTCCCGTTCACACTGTAAACTGCTATTTTGTTGTATATATATATACAATTGCATATTATTAGTATGTAGATATGTCCAACATATCTAACTCCGGTTTCAACTGGACCTTAAAAGCTAACATCGCTGATCCCAGGAGGCCATCCCCCCAGGCAACACCTGCCCCCTTGATTTAAAGGGGCAGAGCTGGGTTTGTTGCCCAGTGCCTGAGGCGACCCCCTTGAGGGGGAATGCCGATGGGATCAATGATCCCACATTAATAGGGCCTTGTGCCTAACTCCTACACACGTGGGCTACGTCGTAAATATACTAGTATTTAGATATGGCCAACACTATATTGATAATTGAGGTTTGAATAAAACTAAAATCAGGGGGAATGTGACGTAAATAATTTTGTGCAACATATTTTCTGAGATTTTTATACATTTAAAAAATTATTACCAACAATAGTTCTTTTTCTTTACAGAAGCCTAAAAGGGACATAAGTTGTTCCTCCTTTTTTTTTCTTTTTTTTATTCCAAACTACTTCATTGGCAGAATACAGTAAATTATGATGATCTTTAAAACTTGGTATAAAAATGCTGAACTGGGAACCCTGAGATCTGGCAAGCAGCTGAGGGAGTTAAGGACTCTCGCAAAGGAAAGGATAGAATTGCTTCAAATGAAGAAGGACTGAATGCTGCTGTAGGATGTTCCAAACTACTTCATTGGCAGAATATACTAAATCATCACAGTTTTATTTTATTCAATATAAGAGTTCAATTTAAATTGTTGCAATGAGTAAAAATAGTAATTACTTTTTTAAAAATTGCTTCTTTTTTTTTTTTTTTTTTTTTTTTGTTGAAAGTTAAACAAAAAAAATACGAGTTTGCTTGCTGCTTACCATCTTCTCCTTTAATCAATACAGAATAATAGAAGAAATGGTGATGATGATGATAGTGGTGGTGGTGATGATACTAGTGGTGGTGGTGGTGTGATGATGATGATAGTGGTGGGTGGTGGTGGTGGTATTGATAGTGATGATGATAGTGGTGGTGGTGGTGGTGGTGATAGTGATAGTGATAGTGATGATGATGATGATGGTAGTGGTGGTGGTGGTGGTGATAGTGATAGTGATGATGATGATGATGATGATAGTGGTGGTGGTGATGATGTTAGTGATGATGATGACGCTGGTGGTGGTGGTGATAGTGATGATGATGGTGTGGTGGTGGTGGTGATAGTGATGATGATGATGATGATGTTAGTGGTGGTCGTGGTGGTAGTGGTGATAGTGATGATGTTGATAGTGATGATGATTATGATGATGATGATGATGATGATTGGTGGTGTGGTGGTGGTGGTGGTGGTGGTGGTGGTGGTGATGATGTCTATTAAAGAATAAATATGTTCAAAATAAACAGAAAGAAAAAAAAAGACCAAAAGAAAGAAATAAAGAACAGGACAGGACAGAAGAAAATAAAGAATGAAATGAAAGAAAGAAAGAAGAAAAAAGAGAAAGAAAAAGAGAAAGAAAAAGAGAAAGAAAGACCAGACCAAAAATAGAAAAGAAAGAATGAACATAGCTGAAGAAAGAAAAAAAGAAAAAAAGAAAAAAGAAAAAAAAAGAAAGAAAGAAAAAAAAAAGAAAGAAAGAAAAAGAAAGAAAGAAAGAAAGAACGAAAAAAAGAATAAAAGAAAGAAAGAAAGAACAAACCAAAAATAAAACAGACCAAAAGAAAAGAAAAAAAAACTCTATAATTTGCGTTGATTTAAGTTACACAATTATAAAGTGACAAGCAATAAATTATAATTTAAAATATATATATATATATATATATATGGTGTGTGTAATTTCCCATAATTTCTTTTAATTAATTAATTAATGATAAGTAAATGATGTACATTTATTAATATTATATATATATAATATATATATTATATATATTATATTTTCCATGATTTTCTGGTACTTTACACCAACATTTCAAAGGATTTTTTTTCATGTCTGGTAAAAATTAAAATTCAGATGACTTATAATTATTAATAAGCTTAGCTTAGATGTGACACAAGGTCAGAAGTATGGAGCGCCCTATGAGAATCGAACTCACTAACAATGGTCTGCAAATCTAGCTTGCTAACCATTACACCACATGAGGTGCCCATAATATACGTATATAGTTATTTACTAAGCTTAGCTTAGATGTGGCACAAGGTCAGAAATATGGAGCGCCCGTTAAGAATTAAACTCACTAACAATGGTCTGCAAATCTAGCTTACTTACCATTACACTACATAAGGGACCCATTCAGATGACTTATATGTAAGTTATGCTTGAAGCACTGGTTTCTACTAGTACACATAAGTTAAGCATTAATGTGCTCATGCAGTACATAGATGGGTGACCAGTTTGTATCAACAGGTACTGCAAGCAACCAAAGATTTTTGTATCAAATTGAATCTTAGTAAATAAAAACTTATTGCCAAGTCATACTCAAGGTACCATTTGCTGCTTGTATCTGAAGTTAAGCATTGATGCACCTGATCAGTACTTAGATGGGTAACCACTTAGTAACAACGGGTACTGTAAGCAACTTGAAGTTTGAGTAACAGACAGCTAAGTAAATGATAAGAAAGGAAGATGTTAAGCAACGATGAGCCTGTTCAGTATTCAGATGGGTGACCACTTAGTAACAGCAGGTACTGTAAGCAACTTGAGGCTTGTGTGCTAGACTAAGCAAAGGTTACTAAATAATAAGAAAGGAAGAAGTTAAGCAATGGTGAGCCTGTTCAGTATTTAGATGGGTGACCACTTAGTAAGCAGGTACTGTAAGTAACTTGAGGCTTGTGTGCTAGACTAAGCAAAGGTTACTAATAATAAGAAGCAAGCCTGTTTCCAATTGAAGATGGGTGACCACTTAGTAACAGCAGGTACTGTAAGTAACTTGAGGCTTGTGTGCTAGACTAAGCAAAGGTTACTAAATAATAAGAAGGAAGAAGTTAAGCAATGTGAGCCCTGTTCAGTATTTAGATGGGTGACCACTTAGTAACAGCAGGTACTGTAAGTAACTTGAGGCTTGTGTGCTAGACTAAGCAAAGTTACTAAATAATAAGAAGGGAAGAAGTTAAGCAATGGTGAGCCTGTTCAGTATTTAGATGGGTGACCACTTAGTAACAGCAGGTACTGTAAGTAACTTGAGGCTTGTGTGCTAGACTAAGCAAAGGTTACTAAATAATAAGAAGGGAAGAAGTTAAGCAATGATGAGCCTGTTCAGTATTTAGATGGGTGACCACTTAGTAACAGCAGGTACTGTAAGCAACTTGAGGCTTGTGTGCTAGACTAAGCAAAGGTTACTAAATAATAAGAAGGGAAGAAGTTAAGCAATGATGAGCCTGTTCAGTATTTAGATGGGTGACCACTTAGTAACAGCAGTACTGTAAGTAACTTGAGGCTTGTGTGCTAGACTAAGCAAAGGTTACTAAATAATAAGAAGGGAAGAAGTTAAGCAATGATAGCCTGTTCAGTATTTTAGATGGGTGACCACTTAGTAACAGCAGGTATGTAAGCAACTTGAGGCTTGTGTGCTAGACTAAGCAAAGGTTACTAAATAATAAGAAGGGAAGAAGTTAAGCAATGATGAGCCTGTTCAGTATTTAGATGGGTGACACTTAGTAACAGCAGGTACTGTAAGTAACTTGAGGCTGTGTGCTAGACTAAGCAAAGGTTACTAAAAATAAGAAGGAAGAAGTTAAGCAATGGTGAGCCTGTTCCAGTATTTAGATGGGTGACCACTTAGTAACAGCAGGTATTGTAAGCAACTTGAGGCTTGTGTGCTAGACTAAGCAAAGGTTACTAAATAATAAGAAGGGAAGAAGTTAAGCAATGATGAGCCTGTTCAGTATTTAGATGGGTGACCACTTAGTAACAGCAGGTACTGTAAGTAACTTGAGCTTGTGTGCTAGACTAAGCAAAGGTTACTAATAATAAGAAGGAAGAAAAGCAAATGAGCCTGTTCAGTATGATGGGTGACACTTGTAACAGCAGGTATTGTAAGCAACTTGGGCTTGTGTGCTAGACTAAGCAAAGTTACTAAAATAATAGAAGGAGAAGTTAAGCAATGATGAGCCTGTTCAGTATTTAGATGAGTGACCACTTCGTAACAGCAGGTACTGTAAGTGACCTGGGATGCCAGACTAAGCAAAGCTTAGTAAGTAAAAGTCATTGGTGTGGCCTAAAGTCAGTATCAGCCAAACAGTGAATGAGTCTATCCCCTTTTCACTAATACTAGAACAAGGAGATAGTTTTTGGCATCTGAGGTGGAGCACAACACCTACCATCAGTTCTTTACATTACTGCACAGATCCCTGTACTACTCATATGCTCAGTTGGCAAGGGTCGGTATTGAACCTGGAACCTTGTGGTTCTTAGTCGGACGCTCGACCAACTGAGCAAGAAAAGGAGAAAAATATTAAGCAATGATGAAATTATCCAGTACTTAGATGGGTGACTATTTTGTAACAGTTGATACTGTAAACAATTTGAGGCCTATGTGTAAGCAATAAAAGGAAGAAGTTAAAGCAGCATTGAATTTGTTCAGTACTTAGATGGGTGACTTTTTGTAACAGTTGATACTGTAAACAACTTGAGGCCTATGTGTAAGCAATAACAAGGAAGAGTTAAGCAGCATTGAATTTGTTCAGTACTTAGATGGGTGACTTTTTGTAACAGTTGATACTGTAAACAACTTGAGGCTATGTGTAAGCAATAACAAGGAAGAAGTTAAGCAACATTGAATTTGTTCAGTACTTAGATGGGTGACTATTTTGTAACAGTTGATACTGTAAACAACTTGAGGCCTATGTGTAAGCAATAACAAGGAAGAAGTTAAGCAACATTGAATTTGTTCAGTACATAGATGGGTGACAATTTTGTAACAGTTGATACTGTAACAACTTGAGGCCTATGTGTAAGCAATAACAAGGAAGAAGTTAAGCAGCATTGAATTTGTTCAGTACTTAGATGGGTGACTTTTTGTAACAGTTGATACTGTAAACAACTTGAGGCCTATGTGTAAGCAATAACAAGGAAGAAGTTAAGCAGCATTGAATTTGTTCAGTACTTAGATGGGTGACTTTTTGTAACAGTTGATACTGTAAACAACTTGAGGCCTATGTGTAAGCAATAACAAGGAAGAAGTTAAGCAACATTGAATTTCAGTACTTAGATGGGTGACTATTTTTAACAGTTGATACTGTAAACAACTTGAGGCCTGTGTGTAAGCATAACAAGGAAGAAGTTAAGCAACATTGAATTTGTTCAGTAACAGATGGGTGACAATTTTGTGTAACAGTTGATACTGTAAACAACTTGAGGCCTATGTGTAAGCAATAACAAGGAAGAAGTTAAGCAGCATTGAATTTGTTCAGTACTTAGATGGGTGACTTTTTGTAACAGTTGATACTGTAAACAACTTGAGGCTATGTGTAAGCAATAACAAGGAAGAAGTTAAGCAGCATTGAATTTGTTCAGTACTTAGATGGTGACTTTTGTAACAGTTGATACTGTAAACAACTTGAGGCCTATGTGTAAGCAATAACAAGGAAGAAGTTAAGCAGCATTGAATTTGTTCAGTACTTAGATGGGTGACTATTTTGTAACAGTTGATGCTGTAAACAACTTGAGGCCTGTGTGTAAGCAATAACAAGGAAGAAGTTAAGCAGCATTGAATTTGTTCAGTACTTAGATGGGTGACTATTTTGTAAAGTTGATACTGTAAACAACTTGAGGCCTATGTGTAAGCAATAACAAGGAAGAAGTTAAGCAGCATTGAATTTGTTCAGTACTTAGATGGGTGACTTTTTGTAACAGTTGGTACTGTAAACAACTTGAGGCCTGTGTGTAAGCAATAACAAGGAAGAAGTTAAGCAGCATTGAATTTGTTCAGTACTTACATGGGTGACCACTTAGTAACAACTGGTACTGTAAGCAACCTGAGGCCGTATTCCAGACTAAGCAAAGCTCAGTAAATAACAATAAAAAGAGAGTAAGATATTGAGCAAATTACAATTATTTCTTCTTGTTAATGGATTTCTTTTAAGATTTATTCCTGAGATTTTTTCTCATATTCATTAAGATAAAACCAAACAATTAGAAAGCAATAATACCATGCACATAATTATTAAAATCAAATTTTTAATATCAATATGCAAATTAGTCATCCCGTTCACACTGTAAACCGATATTTTGTTGTATATGTAAATACAATTGCATATCATTAGTATGTAGATAAGGCCAACACTATTAATAATGTAAAGCAATTTTATTAATAATTGAGGTTTAAATAAAAATAAAATCATGGAGAATGTGACGTAAATAACAAAGGGAATTGTGACTGGAGTAGTGATATAGTTTTGGACAGACAAATGCACTCACTCTATTATAATTGTTGGAATATTCTGGTATATAAGGTGTGCTGGAAACCACCACTTAAACTTATAGACTTGGCATGGTCGTGTGGATTAAACCCAGCTAATCAACAGCTCGAATACATGGTTAGTTAATTATTTAATCGCTGATATTGAAAGTTGTTCATTTGCACGTTATTCAACATTGACGAATGGACCAGCAGCCAATAACTTTGCTTAACGCAAGGATTTTACCGAACACTAAGGAACAACCAAAGGATCATACCCAACACTAAGGGACACCAAGGAACAACTAAAGGATCATACCCAACACTAAGGGACACAAGGAACAACTAAAGGATCATACCCAACACTAAGGACACAAGGAACAACCAAAGGATCATACCCAACACTAAGGGACACCAAGGAACAACTAAAGGATCGTACCCAACACTAAGGAACACCAAGGAACAACCAAAGGATCATACCCAAACATGAAGGACACAAGGAACAACTAAAGGATCATACCCAACACTAAAAAACACCAAGGAACAACCAAAGGATCATACCCAAACACTAAGAGCACCAAGGAACAACCAAAGGATCATACCAATATTAAGGGACACCAAGGAATAACTAAAGGATATACCAACACTAAGGAACACCAAGGACACCAAGGAACACCAAAGGATCATACCCAACACTAAGGGACACCAAGGAACAAACGAAAGGATCATACCCAACACTAAGGGACACAAGGACAACAAAGGATCATACCCAACACTAAGGACACCAAGGAACAACCAAAGGACACCCAACCAAAGTTTTTTTTGCTAATGATTGCGCTCTGCTTAACACAAGGAATCTACATTGTAAAGTGCTCTCACTTGAAGCCTAAAAATGGCCGCAAAAAATTGTACAATAATAAGATGATACAAAGGTGTGTATCCTGTTTTATTTGTTTTTTACTCTTGGGTCACAAGATAGGTTTCTATATGCCCCAAATCATGAGAGTTTATTTTGAATTTATCAGCGTGACAATGACCTAAAACAACAGAAAAACCCAGCAGAGCATAAAAGTGAGGTGGGGGGGCAATAATATTGATATGCTTCAGTTACCAACGCAATTGCTAGACGTCAACCCTACTGAGAATTTATGGCATTGTGTTTAACGACCACGAGTTGGGTGCAGTTTTGACTCAGGATCCGTTGATCAAGGTCATGCTGGTGTCATGCTGGTGTAGTTGGGGGCGAGGGCGATGACTTAAAATGCACTGATGACAAAAAATAGCCCCAGTTTCCTTAACCCAGTGTCCTCTCCCTTTTGGTGCAATGGGGGAGGTGCTGCTGCAGTTTTGGAACCTCTGGATCTATTCCTCATGGCTGTTTTTTTTTTGGTTTTTAACGGAATATTCAATCCATTTTGGCTCAATTAATTCAATTATTGAAATAGATTACTAATTAGGACTGGGCCTATTCTAGTAGTGATCACCCCAAGCGGAGGTTCTCGGGTTTGAATTCAGAGTTTTTCCTCTCTAGACTGGTTGCCTAACAAGGTTTAAAGAGCCCAGTCTGCCCTACTATTTACCCATAGCTGGGGGGGAGAATGTTGGATTCATACCTTTCCAAAGGTATTAGCGTGAACTGTAGCTTTGTCCAGGATTTGAACTCAACAAGTTTATTGAGTGTGCTTAAAGATTGACCCTAATATATTCATTTTTTGCTGTGGCCCATTCTTGCAAAATTTTATTAATAATAAATTTAGGTTTAGGTTTAATAAAAATAAAATCATTGGAGAATGTGACGTAAATAACAAAGGGAATTGTGACTGGAGTAGTGATATAGTTTTGGACAGACAAATGCACTCACTCTATTATAATTGTTGGAATATTCTGGTTATATAAGGTGTGCTGGAAACCACCACTAAACTTATAGACTTGGCATGGTCATGTGGATTAAAACCCAGCCACAAATCAACAGCTTGAATATGTGGTTAGTTAATTATTTAATCGCTGACATTGAAAGGATATAAGGATCATACTCAACACTAAGGAACACCAAGAAACAACCAAAGATCATACCCCAACACTAGGGACACCAAGAACAACCAAGGATCATACCCAACACTAAGGGAACAACCAAAGGATCATACGCACACTAAGGAACACAACGAAACAAACAACAGGATCATACCAACTCTAAGGAACACCAGAAACAACCAAAGGATCATACCCAACACTAAGGGACACCAAGGAACAACCAAAGGTCATAACACCAACACAAGGAACAAAAAGGATATACCCAACACTAAGACACCAAGAAAAACCAAAGGATCATACCCAACAAAGGGACACCCAAGGAACAACCGAAGGATCATAGCCCAACACTAAGGAACACAAGAAACAACCAAAGGATCCATGACCCCAACACTAAGGGACACCAAGGAACAACAAAGGATGATACCCAATATTAAGGGACACCAGGAACACCAAAGGATAACCAACACTAAGGGACACCAAGGAACAACCAAAGGATCATACCAACAACTAAGGAACAACTAAAGGATCATACCCAACAGCTAAGGAACACCAAGAAACACCAAAGATCAACCAACACTAAGGACAACCAAGAACAACCAAAGGATCATACCCAATATTAAGGACACAAGAACAACCAAAGGATCTTACCCAACACTAAGGACACCACAGGAACAACCAAAGATCATACCCAACACTAAAGGAACAACTAAGGATCATCACCACACTAGAGGAACACCAGAAACAACAAAGATCATACCCAACACTAAGGGACACCAATGGAACACACCAAAGATCATACCCAACACTAAGCGTAACAACCAAAAGGATCATACCCAACACTAGGAACACCCAAGGAACAACCAAGACAACCCAACACAAGGAACACAAGGGAACAACTAAAGGGATCATACCCAACCACCTAAGGAACACCAAGGAACAACCCAAAGGATCATACCCAATATTAAGGACACCAAGGAATAACTGAATCATACCCAACACTAAGGGACACAAGGAACAACTAAAGATCCTACCCAATATTAAGGACACAAAGGAATAACTAAAGATTAATACCACACTAAGGCACCAAGGAACAACCAAAGGATAATACCCAACACCAAGGAACACCAGGAACAACTAAATCATACCCAACGACTAAAGGAACACCAGGAACAACCCAAAGGAGTTTCATACCAATATTAAGGGACACCAAGGATAACTAAAGATCCCAACACTAAGGGAACACCACAGGAACAACCAAAGGATCATACCCAATATTAAGGACACCAAGGAATAACTAAAAGGATCATACCCAACACTAGGCAACACCAAGGAACAAAACGCCTACAGAGGAGTCATACCAATACTTAAGGACACCAAGGAATAACTAAGAGGATCCATACCCAACACTAAGGGGACACAAGGAACAACTAAAGGTATCATACCCAACACTAAGGACACCACAGGAACAACCCAAAGGAATAACCAATATATAAGACACCAAGGATAAGTAGGATCAACCAAACACTAAGGAAGCACCAAGGAACAACCAAGGTCATACCCAATATTAAGGACACCAAGGAATAACTAAAGGCTATACCCAACACTAAGGACCACCAAGGACACAACTAAGGATCATTACCAACACTAAAGGAACACCAAGAACAACCAAAGGATCATACCCCAATATTAGGACACCAAGGAATTAACTAAGGATCCAATACCCAACACTAAGGAACACAAGGACACAACCAAGGGATCATTACCCATATTCAAGGGACACCAAGGAAGTAACTTAAAGGATCATCCCAACTTTAAGGAACACAAGAACAACCAAAGGATCATACCCAATTTAAGGCGACACCAAGGAAACTAAAGGATCATACCCAATATAGCGACACCCAAAGAATAACTAAAGGATCATTACAACACTATAGGAACTACCAAGGAACAACCCAAAGGAAATCCAATACCCAATATTAAGGACACCAAGAGGAAAGAACTAAAGGATCATTACCCAACACTTAAGGGACGACCCAAGGAACAACTAAAGGATCAATACCCAACACTCAAGGAACACCAAGGAACACCCAAAGGATCATGCCCAATATTAAGGGACAGCCAAGGAATCAACTAAGACATACCCAATAATTAAGGGACAACCAAGGAATAACGAAAGATATACCCAACACTAAGAACACCAAGAACAACCAAAGGATCATTACCCAAATATTAAGGGGACACCAAAGGAAAAATAAAGGATCATGACCAACACTAAGAAACCAAGGAAACTAAAGAATCATACCCAACACTAGGAAACAAGAACAACCAAAGGATCATACCCAATATTAAGGCCAAGAAAAAATCAAAGATCATACCAAACACTAAGGTAACACCAAGGAACAACCAACAGGATCATACCCAATATTAAGGCACACCAAGGAAAAACTAAAAGATCATTACCCAACACTACAGGAACACCAAGAAAACCAAAAGGATCATACCCAATATAAGGCGCACAAGGAATAACTAAAGGATCACTACCAACACTAAGGAACCACCAAGGACAACAAAGGATCATACCCAATATTAAGGACACAGAAATAACTAAAGGATCTTACCCAACACTAAGGACACAAGGAACAACAAAGGATCATACCAATATTAAGGGACACCAAGGAATAACTAAAGATCA
This sequence comes from Doryteuthis pealeii, assembly GCA_023376005.1. NCBI lineage: Eukaryota > Metazoa > Mollusca > Cephalopoda > Myopsida > Loliginidae > Doryteuthis > Doryteuthis pealeii. The sequence continues at coordinate 41,368,815 of CM042164.1, forward strand.
TACCCAACACTAGAACACAAGAACAACAAAGATCATACCCAACACTAGGAACACCTAAGAAAACCAAAGGATCATACCCAATATTAAGACACCAAGGAATACTAAAGATCTCCCCAACACTAAGACACCAAGGAACAACAAAGGATCATACCCAACACTAAGAGAACACCAAGGAACAAGGCCAAGGATCATACCCAATATTAAAGGACACCAAGGAATAACTAAAGGATCATACCCAAACACTTAAGGGACACCAAGGAACAACTAAAGGAGATACCAACACTAGGAACACAAGCGAAACAACAAAAGGATCATACCAAATTAAGGAGACACCAAGGAATAATTTAAAGATCATACCCAACACTAAGGGACACCACAGGAACAATAAAGGATTCAGTACCCAAACTAAGGAACACCAAGGAACAGACCAAGGTCAACCCAAATAACGACACAAGATAACAAAAGGATCATTACCCAACACTAAGGGACACCAAGGGAACACTAAGGATCATACCTCACACTAAGGAACACCAAGAACACCAAAGATATAACCCAATACTTAAGGGCACCAAGAAATAACTAAAGTTCATACCAACACTAAGGACACCACAAGGAACAACTAAAGATCCATACCCAACACTAAGGAACAACAAGAAAAACTAATATTTCATTTTGCTGCCCATTCCTTGCAAAAAATGTTTTGCCCATCATTGAATTTGGATTGTTCAGAAGACATTGTCTTCTCCACAGATAATCAGTAGAACATTATTCGTTTTTTCTGTCTTGTTTATTAACGGGTTCTTCGAAATCTTTAACTGAACAGATAACGAGTTTGATTTTCTAGAATTGTTATTAAATGTGGTACTGAAATCTTTGTCTCTGTGTATATCAACTTTTTTTAGTCACAGAGTTTATTTGAATTTCAAAGATCACAATTTCGAAATCGTTCTTGATCATAAGATTATAGAATTTTAAAATGATGTATCTGTTTTGTTACTCTCTCGTTT
>CM042164.1:41369921-41389808 GCA_023376005.1 Doryteuthis pealeii
AACAACTTGAACCTATGTATTGAAGCAATACAAGGAAGCAGTTTACAGCATTGATTGTTCAGTACTTAGTGGTGACTTTTGTAACAGTTGAACTGTAAACAACTTGAGGCCTATGTTAAGCAATAACAGGAAGAAGTAAGCAGCATTGAATTTGTCTAGTACTTAGATGGGTGACTATTTTGTAACAGTTGATACTGTAAACAACTTGAGGCCTGTGTGTAAGCAATAACAAGGAAGAAGTTAAGCAGCATTGAATTTGTTCAGTACTTAGATGGGTGACTTTTTGTAACAGTTGATACTGTAAACAACTTGAGGCCCTGTGTGTAAGCAATAACAAGGAAGAAGTTAAGCAGCATTGAATTTGTTCAGTACTTAGATGGGTGACTTTTTGTAACAGTTGTACTGTAAACAACTTGAGGCCTGTGTGTAAGCAATAACAAGGAAGAAGTTAAAGCAGCATTGAATTTGTTCAGTACTTACATGGGTGACCACTTAGTAACAACTGGTACTGTAAGCAACCTGAGGCCGTATTCCAGACTAAGCAAAGCTCAGTAAATAACAATAAAAAGAGAGTAAATATTGAGCAAATTACAATTATTTCTTCTTGTTAATGGATTTCTTTAAGATTTATTCCTGAGATTTTTTCTCATATTCATTACGATAAAACCAAACAATTAGAAAGCAATAATACCATGCACATAATTATTAAAATCAAATTTTTAATATCAATATGCAAATTAGTCATCCCGTTCACACTGTAAACCGATATTTTGTTGTATATGTAAATACAATTGCATATCATTAGTATGTAGATAAGGCCAACACTATTAATAATGTAAAGCAATTTTATTAATAATTGAGGTTTAAATAAAAATAAAATCATGGAGAATGTGACGTAAATAACAAAGGGAATTGTGACTGGAGTAGTGATATAGTTTTGGACAGACAAATGCACTCACTCTATCATAATTGTTGGAATATTCTGGTATATAAGGTGTGCTGGAAACCACCACTTAAACTTATAGACTTGGCATGGTCGTGTGGATTAAACCCAGCTAATCAACAGCTTGAATACGTGGTTAGTTAATTATTTAATCACTGATATTGAAAGTTGTTCATTTGCACATTATTCAACATTGACGAATGCACCAGCAGCCAATAACTTTGCTTAACGCAAGGATTTTACCGAAACACTAAGGAACAACCAAAGGATCATACCCAACACTAAGGGAACCAAGGAACAACTAAAGGATCATACCAACACTAAGGGACACCAAGGAACAACTAAAGGATCATACCCAACACTAAGGGACACCAAGGAACAACCAAAGGATCATACCCAAACACTAAGGGACACCAAGGAACAACTAAAGGATCGTACCCAACACTAAGGACACCAAGGAACAACCAAAGGATCATACCCAACATGAAGGAACACAAAGGAACAACTAAAGGATCATACCCAACACTAAAAAACACCAAGGAACAACCAAAGGATCATACCCAACACTAAGGGACACCAAGGAACAACCAAAGGATCATACCCAATACACCAAGGAATAACCTAAGGAACACCAAGGAAACAACCAAAGTATCATACCCAACACTCAAGGACACCAAGGAACAACCAAAGGATCATACCCAACACTAAGGGACACCAAGGAACAACCAAAAGGATCATACCCAACACTAAGGGACACCAAGGAACAACCAAATGTTTTTTTGCTAATGATTGCGCTCTGCTTAACACAAGGAATCTACATTGTAAAGTGCTCTCACTTGAAGCCTAAAAATGGCCGCAAAAATTGTAACAATAATAAGATGATACAAAGGTGTGTATCCTGTTTTTATTTGTTTTTTACTCTTGGGTCACAAGATAGGTTTCTATATGCCCCAAATCATGAGAGTTTATTTTGAATTTATCAGCGTGACAATGACCTAAAACAAAATAGAAAACCCTGCAGAGCATAAAGTGAGGTGGGGGGGGGCAATAATATTGATATGCTTCAGTTACCAACGCAATTGCTAGACGTCAACCCTACTGAGAATTTATGGCATTGTGTTTAACGACCACGAGTTGGGTGCAGTTTTGACTCAGGATCCGTTTGATCAAGGTCATGCTGGTGTCATGCTGGTGTAGTTGGGGGGGGGCGATGACTTAATGCACTGATGACAAAAAATAGCCCCAGTTTCCCTTAACCAGTGTCCTCTCCCTTTGGTGCAATGGGGGAGGTGCTGCTGCAAGTTTGGAACCTCTGGATCTATTCCTCATGGCTGTTTTTTTTTTGGTTTTTTAACGGAATATCAATCCATTTTGGCTCAATTAATTCAATTATTGAAATAGATTACTAATTAGGACTGGGCCTATTCTAGTAGTGATCACCCCAAGCGGAGGTTCTCGGGTTTGAATTCAGAGTTTTCCTCTCCTAGACTGGTTGCCTAACCAAGGTTAAAGAGCCCAGTCTGCCCTACTATTTACCCATAGCTGGGGGGGGGAGAATTGTTGGGATTCATACCTTTCCCAAAGGTATTAGCGTGAACTGTAGCTTTGTCCAGGATTTGAACTCAACAAGTTTATTGATGTGCTTAAAGATTGACCCTAATATATTCATTTTTTGCTGTGCCCATTCTTGCAAAATTTTATTAATAATAAATTTAGGTTTAGGTTTAAATAAAAATAAAATCATGGAGAATGTGACGTAAATAACAAAGGGAATTGTGACTGGAGTAGTGATATAGTTTTGGACAGACAAATGCACTCACTCTATTATAATTGTTGGAATATTCTGGTATATAAGGTGTGCTGGAAACCACCACTTAAACTTATAGACTTGGCATGGTCATGTGGATTAAACCCAGCCAATCAACAGCTTGAATATGTGGTTAGTTAATTATTTAATCGCTGACATTGAAAGGATAATAAGGGATCATACTCAACACTAAGGAACACCAAGAAACAACCAAAGGATCATACCCAACACTAAGGGACACCAAGGAACAACCAAAGGATCATACCCAACACTAAGGAACAACCAAAGGATCATACGCAACACTAAGGAACACCAAGAAACAACCAAAGGATCATACCCAACACTAAGGAACACCAAGAAACAACCAAAGGATCATACCCAACACTAAGGGACACCAAGGAACAACCAAAGGATCATACCCACACTAAGGAACAACCAAAGGATCATACCCAACACTAAGGAACACCAAGGAAACAACCAAAAGGATCATACCCAACACTAAGGACACCAAGGAACAACCAAAGGATCATACCCAACACTAAGGAACACCAAGAACACAACCAAAGGATCATACCAACACTAAGGGACACCAAGGAACAACCAAAGGATCATACCCACACTACACCAAGGAACAACCAAAGGATCATACCCAACACTAAGAACAACTAAAGGATCTACCCAACACTAAGGAACACCAAGAACAACCAAAAGGATCATACCCAACACTAAGGACACCAAGGATCATACCCACACCAAGGAACACCAAAGGATCATACCCAACACTAAGGGACACCAACAACAAAGGATCATACCCAACACTAAGGAACAACAAAGGATCATACCCAACACTAAGGAACACCAAGAAACAACCAAAGGATCATACCCAACACTAAGGGACACCAAGGAACAACCAAAGGATCATACCCAACACTAAGGAACAACCAAAGGATCATACCAACACTAAGGAACACCAAGGAACAACCAAAGGATCATACCCAACACTAAGGAACACCAAGGAACAACTAAAGGATCATACCCAACACTAAGGAACACCAAGGAACAACCAAAGGATCATACCCAACACTAAGGACACCAAGGAACAACAAAAGGATCATACCCAATATTAAGGGACACCAAGGAATAACTAAAGGATCATACCCAACACTAAGGAACACCAAGGAACAACCAAAGGATCATACCAAACACCAAGGAACACCAAGGAACAACTAAAGGATCATACCCAACACTAAGGAACACCAAGGAACAACCAAAGGATCATACCCAATATTAAGGGACACCAAGGAATAACTAAAGGATCATACCCAACACTAAGGAACACCAAGGAACAACCAAAGGATCATACCCAATATTAAGGGACACAAGGAATAACTAAAGGATCATACCCAACACTAAGGACACCAAGGGGGAGGATCATACCGGAACACCAAGGAACAACTAAAGGATCATACCCAACACTAAGGAACAACCAAAGGATCATACCCAGGACACCAAGGAATAACTAAAGGATCTACCCAACACTAAGGAACACCAAGGAACAACCAAAGGATCATACCCAATATTAAGGGACACCAAGGAATAACTAAAGGATCATACCCAACACTAAGGACACCAAGGAACAACTAAAGGATCATACCCAACACTAAGGAACACCAAGGAACAACCAAAGGATCATACCCAATATTAAGGGACACCAAGGAATAACTAAAGGATCATACCCAACACTAAGGAACACCAAGGAACAACCAAAGGATCATACCCAATATTAAGGGACACCAAGGAATAACTAAAGGATCATACCAACACTAAGGAACACCAAGGAACAACCAAAGGATCATACCCAATATTAAGGGACACCAAGGAATAACTAAAGGATACCCATAACTAAAGGATCATACCCAACACTAAGGAACACCAAGGAACAACCAAAGGATCATACCCAATATTAAGGGACACCAAGGAATAACTAAAGGATCATACCCAACACTAAGGGACACCAAGGAACAACTAAAGGATCATACCCAACACTAAGGAACACCAAGGAACAACCAAAGGATCATACCCAATATTAAGGGACACCAAGGAATAACTAAAGGATCATACCCAATATTAAGGGACACCAAGGAATAACTAAAGGATCATACCCAACACTAAGGAACACCAAGGAACAACCAAAGGATCATACCCAATATTAAGGCACCAAGGAATAACTAAAGGATCATACCCAACACTAAGGAACACCAAGGAACAACTAAAGGATCATACCAACACTAAGGAACACCAAGGAACAACCAAAGGATCATACCCAATATTAAGGGACACCAAGGAATAACTAAAGGATCATACCCAACACTAAGGAACACCAAGGAACAACCAAAGGATCATACCCAATATTAAGGGACACCAAGGAATAAGGATCATACCAACACTAAGGAGGAACAACAAAGGATCATACCCAATATTAAGGGACACCAAGGAATAACTAAAGGATCATACCCAACACTAAGGAACACCAAGGAACAACCAAAGGATCATACCCAATATTAAGGGACACCAAGGAATAACTAAAGGATCATACCCAACACTAAGGAACACCAAGGAACAACCAAAGGATCAATACCCCAACACAAGGAACTAAAAGGATCATACCCAACACTAAGGGACACCAAGGAACAACTAAAGGATCATACCCAACACTAAGGAACACCAAGGAACAACCAAAGGATCATACCCAATATTAAGGGACACCATTCTTGCAAAAAATGTTTTGCCCCATCATTGAATTTGGATTTGTTCCAGAAGACAGTTGTCTTCTTCCACAGATAATCAGCTAAACATTATTCTGTTTTTCTGTCTTGTTTATTAACGGGTTCTTCGAAATTCTTTAAGACTGAACAGATAACAGTTTGATATTTCTAATTGTATTTAAATGTGGTACTGAATATCTTTGTTCTGTGGTATATCAACTTTTTTTGAGGTCACAGAGTTTGATTTTAATTCAAAGATCTACATTTCGAAATCGTTCTTGATCATAGAGATTATAGAAATTTTAAAATGTGTATCTGTTTTTTTTTTTTTTGTTTTGTTTTTCTGTCTGCAATTATGCTTAGTTCCTTAGATAGATAGATAGATAGATAGATAGGTAATTTATGAGGAAGTGCGTCCCGGTCCCCTGCCTCAGAAATTGCTACCCGGTGACTATTAAAATAACGTCCCCAGCTATGTCGTCTCGGTGGTGTTACTTGAAAGAAAACAACCAACTTAGGGCGTTAAATGTATTTTTTGTCGTAATTCTTATTTATTTATCGTATTTGTTTAGAAATTTATTTATAGAAATTTGTCACAATTCTTGTTTAGATACGAAGATGGATATCTATCTATCTATCTATCTATCTATCTACCTCAATTTGTTCATTTTTTACTTTGTTTATATATATCTATCCACCCATCTCCATTTGTTCATAAAGAGAAGCCCACCCCCTCTAAAATACATTTAACGCCCTAAGTTGGTTGTTTTCTTTCAAGTAAAACCGCCAAGACAACATAGCTGGGGACGTTATTTTAATAGTCACCGTGTAGCAATTTCTGAGGCAGGGGACCGGGACGCACTTCCTCATAAATTACCGATAGATAGATAGATAGATAGATAGATAGATATTTCCTATGACTCTAACCATTACACACAGTCTCCAACTCATGATCAGTTTGACTACGGTATATAGTTGGGGTTAAGGGCAATGAGTTAGTGGACTGACGACAAAAAATAGCCCCAGTTTACTGGAGTCACGATTATATAGACTAATCCAGTCCTCTCACTTAAGGTAATAGGGGAGGTGCTGCTGCAAGATTGGAATCTCTGGAACTATTCTTCATAGCTGGCTGGTTGTTTTGTTTTTATGGCATATCAACCCTCTTTGGCTCATTTAATGCTGAATCAAGTCATTTTTATTAACAAAGGACTCAGATTGCTTATAGTACCTGCTGTTGCTTAAGTAGTCACCCAATTGAGTATTGAACAGGCTCATCACTGCTTAACTTCAGTGATCTAGCAGGAACTGGCGCTTTCAGCATGACTTGACCATAATGCATCAGATGGCGAGGCTCCAGGTCTGTCCAAAGGCAGAGACATGGCTGAGAGACAGGAACAGATACCACAGCTTAATCACAGAGAGAGAAGTTGGTTGTCAGCAAAAGGATGAAATTAATGTCTGACACATTGTATAAATTCACAAATGAACTTTTCAATGATGATAAAATACATCTGGTGGTGAGACTCCACTTCTAGAGTGTGTATAAAAATATTCTACAAATTTTATAGTTGGTTGCAGTCTTCCATCTATGAGAGATTTTTTTTCTTTGAACTACATAGCTTGGGTGGGTTCATATGGAGGATAAGCTGTTGCCCATGCAGCAAATCCCCCCCTCTCCACACTGCCGCTGTGATCCAAAGGAAAGGTAAGGTACCAATGCGGTTTGGCAACAGTAGTGTCGCAGGAGTTGATGGGTAGCACTGGATTTCAGCATCACACCACCTTTAGGAACTCCGGCTTCTGATTTGTTTTGGGGTTTACTCTCCTATAAATGTTCTATATATATTCAAATATTTATACCTACTAGCAGGACCTATAGATATACCACAGTATGAGAATTTGATATGTTTACTTAATAGCTATTGCGAAATAGTTCAATATGTAAAAAGTATAATAATCTTGATTTAACCTTCTCTCACTCTTTCTTAAAAGAGGGGTTGTAAAATATTTACATTGATTTGCTGATAAAAATCTGGAGGGAAGTGTTTGAGATATCTACATTAATTTTCGACAAAAAAAGTGACAAAACACGACTTGTAAAATATCTAAATTGGGCTGAAAATTCGCCAAGACGCTGGCTCGCTAAAACATAGCGTAAATTAGGGCAGGAGGCCGGGACGACATAAAATCAAAATTACCAAAATATATTACATAATTCACAATTTCAATATTACAAATAAAACAAACATGTAACTTTTTTTTTTTTTAGTTCCTTTTAATTTTACATTGGGCATTTAAGCGACGCAAGACCATTTGGAATGTTTCATTTTTCAAATCAAATATGTATACTAATACCATCAGATTAAGGTACCACACACACATTTTCAGAGGAATTTGTGCAGTAATAAGAAAATTATTAACAATTTAATGGGGTGTCTTATACTTATTTCCACCACTGTATTCATATGTTAAAATACCGGACCATATTACCTTTAAGCACCCCATTGTGATCTCAGTTCAGAAGGACATGTTTTTCATTTACACCATCAAAATCCGGTTATTTGTTAACAGACGATTTTTAGAGTTTTTTTTTTTTTAATTATAAAACTAACCCCTAACCCTAACCCTAACTCTAGCAAAATATTTTTTTAAATAAATACTTTTTAATAAAACTATAAACAAAAGACATGTTTTATATTAAAATAGTTTTTATTTAATCAGAAGAGAAATGCATGCAGATATGTTTATTTCAATAGTTTTTTTTTTTTTTTTTTTTAAATAAAAATAGTTTTTTTTTATTTACAAAAACTTGAAACAAAAAAACAAGTTTACACAGGAATAGTTAACAGTTTTATGGGACAATCCTAATTCATGCTCAATCGCTGCTCTGGCACCAGAGCATTACTTTTAATAAATCACAAGTTTTGCTTATTAATCAGAAGTTGATGAATATTTTTCAACACTAACAATTATTTTTTTTTTAAATTTAAGAAAAATATTAATTTTTAATTCTTCATCTGATAAAATACTTCTTAAAAAAAAAAAAAATTATTCATTTCATGTTGTTGTTGTTAACCTATGTGAAAAAATTAATTTTGCACAAAAGATAAACTAACATTGTCATTTAAAAAAACAAAAAAAACTTAAAAAACGAAAGACATGTTTATTTATTTTCCATGTGCCTCTATGGATAGGTAATATTAAAAAGTATTTATTCAAAAAAATATTTTGCTAGGGTTAGGGGTTAGGGGTTAGGGTTAGGGTTAGTTTTATAATTTAAAAAAAAACTCTAAAAATCGTCTGTTAACAAACAACCTGATTTTGAAGTTGTAAATGAAAAACATGTCCTTCTGAATTGAGATCGCAGATGGGATGCTTAAAGGTAATATGATCCAAATATTCTACAAATATTCTACAAATTAAAATAGAGAAAAGTAAAATATATTCTACAGATATTCTACATATATTCAAATATTCTACAAATATTCTACAAATATTCAAATATTCTACAAATATTCTACAAATTAAAATAGAGAAAAGTAAAATATATTCTACAGATATTTTACATATATTCAAATATTCTACAAATATTCTACATATATTCAAATATTCTACAAATATTCTACAAATTAAAATAGAGAAAAGTAAAATATATTCTACAGATATTTTATATATATTCAAATATTCTACAAATATTCTACATATATTCAAATATTCTACAAATATTCTACAAATTAAAATAGAGAAAAGTAAAATATATTCTACAGATATTTTACATATATTCAAATATTCTACAAATATTCTACATATATTCAAATATTCTACAAATATTCTATAAATTAAAATAGAGAAAAGTAAAATATATTCTACAGATATTTTACATATATTCAAATATCTATACATGTATTCATATATGCATATATTCTAGAAATAAAAATTGACACAAATAAATAAATGTCATAAATGATAAAATACTAAACAAAACGTGACCGGTTGAGTCACCCATTGAGCTCTGGGTAGAAAATTGGGATTAAGGAAAAGTTGGTTGGCTTGCAGATACAGCTTCTTAGATGATCACTTGTAGCTGGATGCAGAATAAAATAAGATATCTGAAATAATCTTGAAAAGAACCACGGTGAGAAAGTAGACCCCAATCGACAAATATTTACTGAATGACCCTTGTATTTATTTTTTAAAAAAAATCATTACTATAAATTTTATCATAATATTAGGTACTACCAATTTGTGTGTTCGTTTTGATTTTAAAAACAAATTAAAATGAATCAAATTGGTTACTTATGGTCAAGTTTTTGTTTTAGTTGAAAAGTTGTAACATAATGAGCATCAGTAAAAAAAATAAATAAAAAAAATAAAATAAAAAAAAGCAAAATGATATTACATATGTGATTTATTTGTAATACATTTTCCACAATTATTTATGATACACTCAAGCCATCCATTTTATAACAATTTTAAAACATTTCTTCTTAGGAATCAATAACAAAAAAAAAACATTAAATACACTATATACAGAAAAATTACTACTTGTTGATATTTATTTAAATGAATTTTTTTTTTTCATTTCAAACACACTGTCCATAAAACTTGTTCATCACTAGTAGGGAAATTTTTTGTTGTGAAAAAAGTTTAGAGCAATACACCCACGCCTATGGGAGTTTATTAGTGACAATTCAATAACCCAGATTGATAAACAAAAAATTACCAAAATTCACAGAATTATCTGATTTTAGTAAAAATATTCTCTGTTGACTTATTAATCAATGAATTCTTTCTTTTAAATTACTGAATTGTTTCAATAAAACTAATTCAATGGAAATAAATCAAAATTCTTTAAAATAGATATTGCTGTTCGGGCCACCTATATGTAACTTAAGAATACAATTTATATACCTAATTAATAGATAAAATTCATTTAAAATATGAAACAACTAATTTTAAGTTGATAAAGCTTTCGACCTTGTAAGCAGGAGTAGTCTCTTCCAATTGATAGAACGAATAGGCTGCACCCCAAAACATCTTTGCATTCTTCAGTCCTTTCACACTGACATGCAAGGCACCATCCAGTTTGATGGGTCCACCTCAGACCCTTTCAGCATCTGTCGTGGTGTCAAGCAAGTATGCATATTGGCACCCACTCTGTTTGGGATCTTCTTTTCCCTCCTTCTGCGCCAAGCTTTTGGTAAAACAACAGAAGGAGTCTACCTTCACACAAGGACAGATGGTAATTTATTCAATATCAGCTGTGTAAAAGCAAAAACAAAGGTCAAGCAATTTGTCATTCAGGACATGCTATTTGCTGATGACGCAGTAGTGGTAACACACTCCCAGGAGCACCTGCAAACACTCATGGACCAGTTTACCCAAGCCTGCCAGGACTTCAGCCTGACCATTAGTATAAAGAAAACCAAGACGATGGGTCACGGAACTGTAAATTCTCCCTCCATTACCATCAACAGCTACACCCTGGAAGCCGTAAACACCTTCACCTACCTTGGGCCCACCATCACCGACAACCTGTCACTTGATACTGAACTCAGTTGCCGGGTCAGAAAAGCTGCTTCAACTTTTGGAAAGCTCACTGCAAGAGTGTGGGACAACAGCAAGCTCACTATCCGTACAAAGGTACAAGTGTATAGGGCATGTGTTATCAGCACCCTCATGTATGGAAGTGAAACATGGACCTTATACTCCCACCAAGAGCGGCGACTAAATAACTTCTACATTTGCTGCCTTAGACGTGTACTGGGCATCACCTGGAGGGACAGGATCACTAACACAGCAGTTCTAGAGAGAGCTCAACTCCCCAGCCTGTACTCTCTACTGAGACAACGTTGTCTCCGATGGTTGGGTCATGCACGTTGGATAGATGATGGACGAATCCCGAAAGACATCCTCTATGGAGAGCTTACATCTGGTAAAAGACAGATTGGTTGCCCCCAGCTGCGATTCAAGGATGTCTGCAAGAATGATCTCAGGTGCTTTGGCATTGCCCCTTCCAGGTGGGAAAATTTGGCTCAGGACCGCCCTCGGTGGCGGCAGAATCTCCATAGAGGACTGTTCCTGTCAGAAGTCACCCTGACACAACACCATGAAGCTAAGAGGTCCAGAAAAAAACAGCAGCAACAAAACATCGGAACATCAACATCTTCAGGGACAGCCTTCGAATGCAAAATCTGTGGTCAAGAATGTTTTCTAAACATCAGACTTCACAGTCACAGGAGGCGCTGTAACTTCAGGGGCACATAAAATCTTTATCATAGTCTTCCGAGACTGAAATGCCAATGTAATGGTTATAGAAATTGGGCTCTGCACTTAGAAAAATCTCAACAGGATGTTAAGAGTTAATTCATAATAACCTACTTACTATGGAAACCACAGCACTGACTTGGTGTGGCTGCAGTCTGATACCCAACAAAGAGTCAGTCTATACATACACACACACACACACACACACACACACATATATATATATATATATATATACATAATATATATATATATATATTAATTTAATGCTTCAAAAAGAGTCCAACAAAAATGAAAAGTTTTTTCCATTAGGGATTTCTTTAAAAAAATGATTTTTTTCCTTTGAGAGAGGTCCTTTTGAAAAGATTATTTTCATTTATTTCATTATTTTTTTTTTCATTCATTCATTCATTTTTTTCTTTGATTCTTAACTATATATATATATATATATATATATATATATATATATATATATATATATATATATATATGTCTGTTTTAGTGAGAAACCACAGCATTACAACTGACAATGTTGTGGCTGTAGCCTGATACAAGGAGTCACTCTCTCCCGCACTCTCTCTCTCTCTCTCTCTCTCTATATATATATATATATATATATATATATATATATATATATATATATATAAAGTGTGCAAGTGATCAGTTACAGAGATTGATTACAATTAATTACTTATACACTAACCAGTAAAATATGATCCAACTGGTGAAATGCAAATTGGTTCTGCCTCAATTGACTTACATTATATAGCCAACTAATTTGACAGACCTAAGTGGATTGTTTACTCAAGCACAAAGAACAGCTCCCCACCCCCAAATTGGCCCACTTTTCAGGAGGTTTGTGAATAGTCATTTTGTGGGGAGAGTATTTATGAGTAGCCATTTTGTGGGGAGAGGAATTGTGAGTAGCCATTTTGTGGGGAGAGGAATTGTGAAAAGCCATTTTGTGGGGAGAGGAATTGTGAGTAGCCATTTTGTGAGGACAGGAATTTTGAGTAGCCATTTTGTGGGGACAGGAATTGTGAGGAGCCATTTTGTGGGGAGAGGAATTGTGAGGAGACATTTTGTGGGGAGAGGAATTGTGAGTAGCCATTTTGTGGGGACAGGAATTGTGAGTAGCCATTTTGTGGGACAGGAATTGTGAGTAACCATTTTGTGGGAGAGGAATTGTTAGAAGCCATTTTGTGGGGACAGGAATTTTGAGTAGCCATTTTGGGGGACAGGAATTGTGAGTAGCCATTTTGTGGGGAGAGGAATTGTGAGTAGCCATTTTTTGTGGGGGGTGTAAATAGCCATTTGGGGGGAGGGGATTTGTGAGTAGCCATTTGGGGAAGGGGATTTGTGAATAGCCATTTTGTGAGAAGATTTGGGAATAGCCATTTGGGGGAGGATTTGTGAGTAGCTGTTTTTTTTTGGGGGGGGGTGCTGGATTTGTGAATAGCCATTTTGTGAGGAGGGGATTTGTGAATAGCATTGACTCAATTTCAACTAAAAATGTCAAATCTTAACTCTTCATTATCGTCAGAGTGAGACACATTGAATTAAGTATAATAATGCTGGGTACCTCAGCTAGTATATATATGCACAGCTGAATAGGAAAGACATTTGGCAATTCTACAACTAAACATATCTGCTTCTTTTTTTTTTTTTTTTAATACTTGCCATCCAGATGGTAGTATAGCATTAAGCTGCCATTATCACTCTTCACCAGGGCGATGATGATGATGATGATGATGATGATCATCATCATCATCATCATCATCATCAATGAGAACTTCCTCATTGGTAACTTTATCCCTTTCACTTAGTTTCCCAACCATTTTCCAAGTCCGCTTCTGCGTCAACTACTTCCCTTTATTCAAAGATTATGCAATCAATACCGTCCAGTGTGCGTGTATGTATATGTATATACAGTCGACACAGTGCATAGTGTATATATATATATATATATATATATATATATATATATGTGTGTGTGAGTGTATGTGTATGTGTATGCCTATGTATCGATGGGTGCTTATCTTTGTGTGTAGATATGTAAAAGGAAATATAAGGTATTTTTATGCAGTGAACACAATGCATTGTATATATATATATATATATATATATATATATATATATATATATATATGCATATGTGTATGTGTATGCCTTATGCAATCAACACTATTCTGTGCATATATGTATATGTGTGTGCCTATATGTAGATGGGTTGCTATCTCTGTGTGTAAATATGTTATAAGTAATATTAGGTGTTTGTATCCAGTCAACACTATGCATAGTATATATATATAATATATATATATATGTGTGTGTGTGTGTGTGTGTATGTGTGTGTGTCTGTGTGTCTGTGTGTCTGTGTGTGTGTGAATGTGTATGCCTATGTGTTGTTGGGTGCTTATCCCTGTGTAGATATGTAACAAGTAATATTGAATGTGTCTATGCAGTCAATACTATGCATAGTATATATATATATATATATATATATATATATATATATATATATATATATATATATATATGTGTGTGTGTGTGTGTGTGTGTGTGTGTGTGTGTGTAGATGGGTGCTTATCTAGGTGTGTAGATATGTAAGAAGAAATGTTAGGTGTGTTTATACAGTCAACACAATGCATAGTATATATATATATATATATATATGTGTGTGTGTGTGTATGTGTGTGTGTGCGCGTGTGTGTATGCCTATGTATAGATGTGTGCTTATCTCTGTGTGTAGATTTGTAAGAAGAAATATTAGGTATGTTTATGCAGTCAACACACTTCTCTCTCTCTATATATGTGTATGTGTGTGTCTATGTGTAGATAGGTAGCTATGTGTGTTAATATTTAAGAAGATATATTAGGTGTGTTTATGTTAGTCAACACTATGTAGAGTGTGTGTATGTTTATATGTGTTCTTAAGTGTACATATGTGCTTATCCATGTGTAGATTGGCAAAAGGGATATGTATAAAGAACATTTGTTCATTAAACTCCATACAGATTATATATAAGTACATATGAAAAAAATTAATCCTTTTAGAAACTTTATTTTTTAGACAAAGATCTGCCAATCATTATTATATTCAAATTTGACAAATATTATCCTTCATCTTCCTCATTCTAGTTGATTTTTTATTAATAATTTTGACTAGTATTATCCTTCATCTTCCTAATTCTAGTTGATTTTTATTAATAATTTTGACTAGTAGTATTATCCTTCATCTTCCTCATTCTAGTTGATTTTTATTAATAATTTTGACTAGTATTATCCTTCATCTTCCTATTCTAGTTGATTTTTATTAATAATTTTGACTAGTATTATCCTTCATCTTCCTAATTCTAGTTGATTTTTATTAATAATTTTGACTAGTATTATCCTTCATCTTCCTAATTCTAGTTGATTTTTATTAATAATTTTGACTAGTATTATCCTTCATCTTCCTAATTCTAGTTGATTTTATTAATAATTTTGACTAGTATTATCCTTCATCTTCCTCATTCTAGTTGATTTTTATTAATAATTTTGACTAGTATTATCCTTCATCTTCCTCATTCTAGTTGATTTTATTAATAATTTTGACTAGTATTATCCTTCATCTTCCTAATTCTAGTTGATTTTTATTAATAATTTTGACTAGTATTATCCTTCATCTTCCTAATTCTAGTTGATTTTTATTAATAATTTTGACTAGTATTATCCTTCATCTTCCTAATTCTAGTTGATTTTATTAATAATTTGACTAGTATTATCCTTCATCTTCCTATTCTAGTTGATTTTTATTAATAATTTTGACTAGTATTATCCTTCATCTTCCTATTCTAGTTGATTTTTATTAATAATTTTGACTAGTATTATCCTTCATCTTCCTAATTCTAGTTGATTTTTATTAATAATTTTGACTAGTATTATCCTTCATCTTCCTAATTCTAGTTGATTTTTATTAATAATTTTGACTAGTATTATCCTTCATCTTCCTAATTCTAGTTGATTTTTTTATTATAATTTTGACTAGTATTATCTTTCATCTTCCTAATTCTAGTTGATTTTTATTAATAATTTTGACTAGTATTATCCTTCATCTTCCTATTCTAGTTGATTTTTATTAATAATTTTGACTAGTATTATCCTTCATCTTCCTAATTCTAGTTGATTTTTATTAATAATTTTGACTAGTATTATCCTTCATCTTCCTATTCTAGTTGATTTTTATTAATAATTTTGACTAGTATTATCCTTCATCTTCCTAATTCTAGTTGATTTTTATTAATAATTTTGACTAGTATTATCCTTCATCTTCCTAATTCTAGTTGATTTTTATTAATAATTTTGACTAGTATTATCCTTCATCTTCCTATTCTAGTTGATTTTTATTAATAATTTTGACTAGTATTATCCTTCATCTTCCTAATTCTAGTTGATTTTTATTAATAATTTTGACTAGTATTATCCTTCATCTTCCTATTCTAGTTGATTTTTATTAATAATTTTGACTAGTATTATCCTTCATCTTCCTAATTCTAGTTGATTTTTATTAATAATTTTGACTAGTATTATCCTTCATCTTCCTAATTCTAGTTGATTTTTATTAATAATTTTGACTAGTATTATCCTTCATCTTCCTAATTCTAGTTGATTTTTATTAATAATTTTGACTAGTATTATCCTTCATCTTCCTAATTCTAGTTGATTTTTATTAATAATTTTGACTAGTATTATCCTTCATCTTCCTAATTCTAGTTGATTTTTATTAATAATTTTGACTAGTATTATCCTTCATCTTCCTAATTCTAGTTGATTTTTATTATAATTTTGACTAGTATTATCCTTCATCTTTAATTCTAGTTGATTTTTATTAATAATTTTGACTAGTATCATCCTTCATCTTCCTAATTCTAGTTGATTTTATTGTTGATTTTTATTAATAATTTTTACTAGTACTATCCTTCATCTTCCTAATCGCAGTTGCTTTTTCATTAAAAATCTTGTCTAGTATTATCCTTCATCTTCCTCATTTTAATTACTTTTTATTTATAATTTTGTCTAGTATTATCCTTAATATATATATAGTTATATATAATAGCAAATACATGTACCCACCAGGTGTAAGTATTAAGTTTTAATGCAATAAAATATTATCTTTATAGGAAGCACGGTGGTGTACTGGTTAGTCGCAGGAAATGGACTCGTCAACCCAAGTTCAATTCCTGGATGAAGCTACTGTTCACATAACTCTAATACCCTTGGGAAAAGTAGGAATCCAATTATTCTGCCTCCAGCTATTGGTAAATAGTAGGGCAGACTGGGCTTTAACCTTGGTGAGGCAACCAGTCAAGGAGAAGAAAAACTCTGAATTCAAAACTGGTCACTACTAGAATAGACTCAGGCTACTTAGTTATCTATTTAAATCTTTTTTTTAAATTTCATCACCAAGATTTTTGCTCATATTTGTTAAGATAAAACCAAACAATTAGAAATCAATAATACTATGTGCATATTTATTAAAATGCAAATTAGGCTTCCCATTCACACTGTAAAACACTATAAATACAATTCTACAAAGATTCAGTGCCACCGGATATTGATCTTGCTATGAAAAAATCAAAAAATCATCAATAACTTAAAATTGATTAACTTTCAGGCTTTTTCGATAGCATTTTTGGATTTCCCGGGCAAAAATGCTTTTATAAACCAATTTTTAGGAGTAGGGAAGCTCTAGAACCCATTTTACAGACAAAAATAGATTATAAAAAGTCGCCATTTTTCGCAACCCCCCTCACATTTGGAGAGCTAAAAATCGACATAACTACGCCAATTCTTGGAATTGTTTAACTTTAATATAGTCCACATCTGTACAAAATTTCAGAAAAATTGAAGTGGATGTATGACATGGCTTGGATGGTTTGACATGGAATTACCCATTATTATGAACAGGATATAATTTTAACATTAAAAAACCTAAAGTGATCCTTGAGCTAAGTGAGCTCCCCAAAACAAAAACCCATCCTAGCACTTACCAAGATAAACTCCACAATATTCTAGAACGCTACCCCAACCACCTCCACATCTTTACAGATGGATCTAAGGACAATGACAAAACAGCATGTGCAGCTATTTAAAAAAAAAAAAAAAGCTGTAAGAAAAGCTCTCCCAAATGAAAGTTCCATTTTTTCAGCTGAAACCCGTGCAATAGATCTAGCACTTGACATAATCTATGAAAATAAACACAAAAAATATATCATCTTCTCAGACTCGCTCTCTGTCCTACTATCATTAAGAAATTAAAAAAACTGGAAGACCCTCTCATCATTAAGCTCCTGAATAGATTCGATTCGATGTCTAAGGAGATTATGATATGCTGGATCCCAAGCCATATAGGAAGGAGGGGGAATGAAAGAGCTGACTCTGCAGCTAAATCGGCTCTTGATCCCTGACAAGTTCAAGATACCATATACTGACTTTAAACATAAAAATTATAGTTACAAGAGGATTTTTTAAAAAATTCTACGAAAAATCAATTAATGGACCGATTTTCACAAAGATTTCCATAGCTATTTACCTTTGGATGTAAATATATCTGAAATAGTTTATTTTTCTTTAAATATATTACGGGAAATATTTTTAACGTGGTCTACCGCCCCCTATTTTATTTTATGAGATGTGAAAAAAATGAACCAGAAAAAAACAATTTTTACTTTTTTTCTATAAAGATAATAGTCTGAATAACTATATCAAAAGATTTGTATAATATTCAAGGCAGCAGTTTTTGTGGAAAAAAAACATGAATTCTGAAATAAAAAGTGCTAAAAAATGTCATGATATTATTATTTGAAAACTTTTTTTCTTTTTTAATTGATATATACTATATTCTATTGAATTGTCAAGAAAGAAAAAAATCTTTAAGAAATTAATTTTTAAGAGATTTTAAATCTTTTGTTTGCTTAAATAATTTTTTATTTTTAATGTTTAAAATTCTTCTTTTTTTTAGTGTGTGTGTGTGTATGTGTGTGTGTGTGTGTATGTGTGTGTGTGTGTGTGTGTGTGTACAAATCGAAATTTTCACTAATATTTAAATATAATATAACACTGAATTTTAGAATTCAGGTGAACTAAAAATTTGTTCGATCAATGATATTTAAGAGTTTTTTTTATTATTATTGTTGAATAGTAATGTTTGATTCTTATAATATACGGAAGAGCAAAACTGATAATATTTGTAATACTTATGGTCTTTTCTTTGCTTATTCTGAAACTACCACAAAAAAATCTTTCAAAAATGGTTGAAAACCAATAATCGGTTATTGAATATGCACAAGAAAATAATTATGTCGAATACAGCCACCTATACATTTAAATCTATAATTGTCAAAGAGAGATAATATGTAAATTTACAGTCCCCCGTTTCTACATAAAAATCACCCCTTTGCAAGTAAAACGAACTGTTTTATTTATTTTTCAAGATAACGGTGTAATTTTTCCCAATCGGATAATTTGATATTTGAATTAACTGTTTTTCTTTGTAACAACTCTGTATGATCGTTATTTTTTTTGCGGGTTTTTAAAAAACAAAGTTGATAAATATTACACTTTCGTTTATTCAATATGGCCTAAACTGATCACGTGACTCGATTTTGGAGATACCTAATATACATACACAGATAGATCTAATTTTAAGGAATGCCTGGAATTTCGAGTGTCCCTATCATTTTAAGAAATGTTTCTTACATGTATCATATAATATGGTAACTTAACATTGCAAATAATGCTACAGATTAGGAATAAAGAGAAAATATTTCATGATAAATAACTGAATTTTGATAGAAAAAGAAATCCTTTTTGCTTGAATTTTATGTTTTTCATTATATATACTAGCAAATATATGCACCCTCCGAGTGCAAGTATTTAAGTTTTAATGTAATAAAATATTGTATTAAATTAGAAAGGCTAATGAAACTAAATAAGAATACAGATTTAAAAAATTGAAACAGAGGGAGTATAATAAAAGATTTGAAACAGAGGGAGTATAATTAAAAATGGAACAACTGAAACTTACTCTTCCATCACTCTCGTCTTTCATTGTTATTTTC
>CM042164.1:41392408-41407408 GCA_023376005.1 Doryteuthis pealeii
TTGATCTTATTTACAGCAGCAACAGTAGCAGCAGCAGCAACAGTAGCAGCAGCAGCAACAGTAGCAGCAGCAGCAACCACAATAACAACAACAACAACAGCCCCCCCCCAAAAAAAAAGAATATAATATTATGTCCCTTATATACTTCCATTAATAAGAATGACGACAATTTTTTATTCAAACATTATTTTCAATATTCAAAAAAATAAAGACTGTACTATATTATGTCATTATTTTTTAGCTAAATATTTTTATGCAATATTTTCTAAACAAATTTTACATTTTATAGATTTTTAAAAAGTCCCTAAAAAAAACAATAAAAAAGTAGACAACAGGAACTTTTAATATAAAATTCCTTAGAAAATAATCTAACAATTTAGAAAAAAAAAGATACATATCTTTTTCTTATTTACGAAACTTAAGTTTCAAGGTTTAAGACGCTCTATTACCAAACCTGGTCTAGTATCGATTTATTTTTATTTTTACAAATGTTCCGTCATTGAATTATCTTTTCAATAATGTAAAATTTATTTTCATACAGGAAAGAAATTACCAAGATATTTGTACGGGTGATCAATGCGCGAAACAAAAACTAACGAAAAGAATTATTAGCCTTTTCAATTTAGTAAGCATTTATTTACAATAAAAGTTCGTCTTTTATTACTTCATATACCGAAAGTTTTATTAAAATCGGGTAGGTAGTTTATTTTATATGATTTTTAGAAGAATTTCCTGTGATCCCCCATAATAACAGGTGCGCGAAAATGAGTATACCTAATCTAATATATAAAAGAGAGATTTTGGTATGTACGCGTCGACGTATAACACCAAAACGGGAGGTCACTGAGATTCAAAATCTTGCATACACATTGATATCGTTCTAACTAAGAAACGCTCCAAATTTGGTTATTGAATTTTACTGATTAAGGGATATAATTAATTAATCAAACAAAAATCAAACGATTTTTCGAAAGCTATAGCATAACTGCTGCTGCTTCTTGGTGTATCAGCAGTAGCTTGCGTGCTGATTTTTTCAGCTACCCGAAGAAAAAGAAGAAAAAAGAAAGAAAGTATATCAGCTTCCAGTCATGACTAAATTTTAATTTTACGTTAAAATTTCAGCAGAAGCTTGCGTGCTGATTTTTTCAGCTACCGAGGAAAAAGAAGAAAGAAAGAAAGAAAGAAAGAAAGAAAGAATATCAGATTCCAGTCATGACTAAATTTTAACGTAAAATAAAATTCGTTCTTTTTTTTCTCCAAATCTTTAAAATATTTATTTTATAATCTTTCTAAATATTTTAAAATATTTTGCTTTGGAGAGCCAATTATACGAAGTAAAATCATACTTCGTATGTTTTTTAGACTAACTTTTAAAATCTTTGTCCACAAGTTTACGGTTACATTTTTTTTTTAAATAAGATTTTAAATGTCAATAAAAATCAGTCACCAGTATAGGGTTGTATAAATGTAAATAAAAAAAATGAGAGCCGATTATACGAAGTAAAATCATACTTCGTATGTTTTTTAGACTAACTTTTAAAATCTTTGTCCACAAGTTTACGGTTACATTTTTTTTAAAATAAGATTTTAAATGTCAATAAAAATCAGTCACCAGTATAGGGTTGTATAAATGTAAATAAAAAAAAAATGATAAAACGAGTTGTTTTGTAATTAATACTAATGGTTAAAAAAAAGTCTTAATAATTTAGAGAACTAATGAAACGTTTAAAAACAATATGTTTTTAAAATACTATCTTGAGTTTAAACAAAGATAGATATTGCAATACGAAGAATTTAATGTTTTGATTCTCAGCTTCTTTTATTGTTAAGAACTGGATTTGAATTGTCATGTACAAAAAATTAAAAGAAATAAATTACAATGTATTTCTAACTCATCAAGCAATTAAAAACTGAATTTAAAATTGTCCCCAAATACTATTATCATTTTCAAACTGGAGTTTCAATTTTTGGACTATTCAAAAGAAGAAACAAAAAAACCCTGATGATTTTTTTTTAATTCAGCTTACAGAAATAATGAAAATTATGAACGAAAACAATGTTTACATTTTCGTACAGTGAAATCAACTGAAATTTAAAAATGAAAGACTGAACTTGCACAACGGTCGGAAAATTAAAACGGAAAGTTTTTTTGGTGCTCCCCAATGACAGTTTAACTACAGTCTATGAATTAACATTTTGCGAATTGGGTTACGGTTTTAGGGGATTAAGGTTGTTTTTAATTACGTATTGCTTAAAAAAATAAACAACAAAAAACAAATTACTATACATTAAATTAACCATTGAAATTAATTATTGAACCCATTATTGAGACAGTTGTTTGTGTTAGTATTGCAATGTATAATTTCATTTAAACTTAGTTTTAAAAAAAATTTTTCAAAATTAAATGTATAGTAATTTGGGGTTTGTTGTTGTTGTTGTTGTTGTTGTTTTTAAGCAATATGTAATTAAAAACAACCTTAATCCCTTAGACCGTAACCCAATTCCCAAAAAGTTCATTCATCGACTGTAGTTAAACTGTCATGGGGACCATCAACAAACTTTCTGTTTTAATTTTCCGACCGTTGTGCAAGTTCAGCCAAATGAAAATATGTCTGAAATAGGTAGGGGAAATATTTTTTACGAGGTCTCCCCCACCTCGCTTATTTTATGAAAAAAAAACTGATAAAAAACGATTTAAAATGTTTTTTTTCAATAAAGATAATAGTCTGAATAATTATATCAAAAGATTTTTTGAAGTTTCTATACGGGATTTTTTTTTTATTATAAAAAAACCTATTCTGAATTCTACATAAACAAATGTTACTATTATGACATAAAATTATTTCAAAACACTCAAAAATTCAGGATTACATTTAAAAAAAATATTTTCAATGTTTAAAAAAATCCCTAAAATAAACACTGTAATACATAAATTTTCAGTGATTTTAAAAAAATTCTATTTTAAGAAGCCCCTGATGTTCCTAAAATCTTTTCGTCCGGTCATGGACCGGGTAATTTTGCTAGTATATATATATATATATATATATATATATTATATATAGAGAGAGAGAGAGAGAGAGAGAGAGAGAGAGAGAGAGAGAGCACTGACCTTTAAGGATAATGATTGAGTGTATGTTTTAATTTGCTTCTAATATAAATGTGAAAATGTATTTCATTTCCATACTTTTCGATCCCCCTGTATCTTGAGAGGAGAAAGATTAAATACAAAATAGAAAACTATTTAAAGTGCTTCTTACCTTGGCCATTACAAGAAATCTTTTATTTCTTGTACTTATTAATGAAGATCTACAAAGTAAATAATTTTCCTGTCTTTATAGATTAAAGAAAAAAGGTTTAAAAACAAATCCTATTTTCCAAAATTGAATAAAAAGAAATTTAAGCTTAAAAACAACGATGGAAAGTAAATCTGCGACAATTTGAATGCAGATCTTAATTTACTCAGGATTAAACATAAACAGAACTGGATTACAGTAAATGAACAACATATACAAATCAATACATGCACTGGTTCCAAATTAAGGGGTGTATCAACATTACTTAAATCTTATATTAATACACAGTATTATAAAGAAATCAGACTCGAACAGCAATGCTCCAAGTTTTGAAGTATGGAGTTAACCACGATTGTGGCAGACAGGTTGAGAGTTAAAGAAATAACCAAATAACTAGAAATAGGAATAAAAGACTGTATTACAGAATAACAAAGGATTGCAAACTTTAGTTCGTTTGCACAAATATAATTTGTAATAAACTTATCTGAGTCAGGAGATAGGGTATTATCGGAGCCCTTGCTACGGCCTTCTGATAGTTCGGATATGATAGACTTTCTGTTGATGTCCGACTCCGATTCTGTATGTTGAGGAAGAGATGGAGCGACCCTGATTTAGGTCTGTCCCCAGTGTCTCATTGTTGGGATTAAAATAAAACGAAAATAAAATTAGAATATAACAAAAGCTCCCATGGGCCTTCACCGGAAAAACCCTCCGTGCATGTCCGACAAAAAGGACTGTCCCCCGACCCCCAAAAGAATCTCACGGGCATTTCGAGTTGAGGCCTTAACTGGGCCTGGTCGCTCCTACTAACCAGGAAGATATTCCCTTGCTACAGGCGACTATGATCTGGTCAATAAAGTCTAAGTCATAAAGCCATATTCTGTCTTTATCTCTTTCTTTTTTCGTTCCTTAAATTCCTTCTTTTCAGCGCGACCACCAAATGAGATGGGGTTCAAGCAAAAAAAAATAAAAAAATAAATAAAATAAAAATAAGAACACACACCAAGAATATACTGGTACTTTAAAACCATAAAACACCCCAAATATCATCCTACCTCATATACTCTTTCATTAAGTAGTTTAGATATTTTTATTATACGCAATTTAAACATATTCTAACTACTTTAGAAGAGAGAAAAGTAATAAATATTTCCTGTGGGAATCAAATAAATCTTTACGTTCATGAAAGAAACAAATGAAAATCAATTGCCCACTTAAAGGAAATTATACCATAATTAATTCTAAATAGATAAATAAGGGAGAAGTACTCAATGATTAGTGTATCAGTTTAGATCAGTCGGCAGAGTGTTCGGCTGGGAACCTCAAGGTTCCTGGTTAGATAATTGCCCTCGCCCAACTCAGCGTATGAGATAAAATGAGGAGCTGACGGTAGGCGTGGCGCTCCGTCTCAGATGCTAAAAACAATCTCCTTGGTCTAGCGCTAGTGAAAAGGGGATAGACCCCTCGCTGTATGGCTGATACCGACTCTAGGCCTCCCCGACGACTTACTCTATGATTAACATTTAATTGTGTTGCGAGACAAAATAGGATTGTCACCCTTTTTACATTGAAGGAGGGGGCGTCCGTTTTGGTCACGTGACAAGGTGAGCTCTAAAAATCTCTCTCTCTCTCTCTCTCTCTCTCTCTCTCTCTCTCTCTCTCTCTCTCTCTCTCTCTTATCAGCACGTTTGTAATAGCGACAGATATTGTCTTGTCACTTCCTCAGCAGCTGTTTTGTTTTTGATATGAAATCATGGTATGAATCCATTTCTTCTCCCTCTAACTATGGGTAAATATGTTATATACCCTGTTGCAACATGAGTTCTTTAATAGAAAGGGGAGAGAGATAGACAGGTAAATGTATAGATGCATTACTTACTTCTTCGCTTGTATGGCCATTCGATCGTCTAGCTTTGACTTCTATTTTGTTGGTTGTTCATCCTTGATTCACCCTCTTCTCCTTGGTCAGTGTTTTTGCCAAAACATGCATCAACCAACAACACCATGTTATTTCTTTTTTTACATCTTTTATTCTTAACTAAACTAACTAACACAGCGTACGCGTATGCAGGTGAGCCCATGCCTCTCGTCTGACGTACGAGCTGGTACTGAAGAGTTAATCAGCTCTCGCGTGACTTCACGTGATTCTCGGCTTTCCCCGCGTCTCGGGTCAAAGGTCTCCAAAGGTCTGTATCTTTCCATGGAAAACCGCCACCCTATACCAGCAGAGCTACAGGGTGTTGTTAATAATCTATGCCACCACATAGATTATGCAACAAATAGTAAGGTAGACTGGGTTCTTTAGCCTTGGGTAAGCAATCAATCTTCTGAAAAAAATTCAGATTAATTTATTTATTTACTCATTTTATGTATTTATCTTAGGATAAACATCCCTCTATGTTTCTTTGTTTTTTGTTTTTTTTGTTGTTCCTTTCTTTCTTTCGTTGTTTCTTTCTTCTTTGTCTCAATTCCATTTTTTTACTCATTTCTTTCTTCTTTTCGTTGTTTCTTTCTTCTTTTTCTCAATTCCATTTTTTTCAGTTGCCATCTTTTCTTTCTTTCTTTCGTTGTTTCTTTCTTCTTTTTCTCAATTCCATTTTTTTACTCAGTTGCCATCTTTCTTTCTTTCTTTCTTTCGTTGTTTCTTTCTTCTTTTTCTCAATTCCATTTTTTTACTCAGTTGCCATCTTTCTTTCTTTCTTCTTCTTTCGTTGTTTCTTTCTTCTTTTCTCAATTCCATTTTTTACTCAGTTGCCATCTTTCTTTCTTTCTTTCTTTCTTTCGTTGTTTCTTTCTTCTTTTTCTCAATTTCCATCCTTCTTTTCTTTCTCAGTTGCCATTTCTCTGTCTTTCTCTCTTTCCTTTTCATTTCCAGATTTCCTTCCTTGTTTTTTCTTCTTTCTTTTCTCAATTGCCAACTTTCTTCTTCTTTTTTCTTTCTTTCTTTTTCGATTTCCATCTTTCTTTCTGTCTGTCTTTCTTTCTTTTTCTTCTCAATTTCCATCCTTCTTTCTTTCTTTCTCTTTCTTTTTTCCACATATCATTCTTTCTTTCTTTCTTCTTTTTCTCGATTTCCATTCTTTTTCTTTCTTTCTTTCTTTCCATATATCATTCTTTCTTTCTTTCTTCTTTTTCTCGATTTACATTATTTTTTTCCTTCTTTCTTTCTTTCCATATATCATTCTTTCTTCTTTTTTCTCGATTTCCATTCTTCTTTCTTTCTTTCTTTCTTTCCATATATCATTCTTTCTTTCTTCTTTTTCTTCTCAATTTCCATCCTTCTTTCTTTCTTTCTCTTTCTTTTTTCTATATATCATTTTTCTTTTTCTCTTTTTCTCGATTTCCATTCTTTCTTTCTCTTTCTTTTTCCATATATCATTCTTTCTTTCTTTCTTCTTTTTCTCGATTTCCATTCTTTTTTTCTTTCTTTCTTTCCATATATCATTCTTTCTTTCTTTTTCTTTTCTCGATTTCCATTTTTTCCTTTCTTTCTTTCTTTCCATATATCATTCTTCATTCTTTCTTCTTTTTTCTCGATTTCCATTTTTTTCTTTTTCTTTCTTTCTTTCTTTCCATATATCATTCTTTCTTTCTTCTTTTCTTCTCAATTCCCATCCTTCTTTCTTTCTTTCTCTTTTTTTCATATATCATTTTCTTTCTTTCTTCTTTTTCTCGATTTCCATTTCTTTTTTTCTCTTTCTTTCATATATCTTCTTTCTTTCTTCTTCTTTTTCTCGATTTCCATTCTTTTTCTTTCTTTCTTTCTTTCCATATATCATTCTTTCTTCTTTTTCTCGATTTCCTTTTTTTTTCTTTCTTTCATTTCATTTCTTTCTTTCTTCTCTTTCTTTCCATATATCATTTTTTCTTCTTTCTTCTTTTCGATTTCCATTCTTTTCTTTCTTCTTTCTTTCCATATATCATTCTTTCTTTCTTTCTTCTTTTCTCGATTTCCATTCTTTTTCTTTCTTTCTTTCTTTCCATATATCATTCTTTCTTCTTTTTCTCGATTCCATTCTCTTTGTTCTTTCTTTCTTTTTCTTCTCAATTTCCATCCTTCTTTCTTCTTTCTCTTTTTTTTTTCCATATATCATTTTTCTTTCTTTCTTCTTTTTCTCGATTTCCATTCTTTTTTCTTTTTTTCTTTCTTTCCATATATCATTCTTTCTTCTTTTTTCTCGATTTCCATTCTTTTTGTTTCTTTCTTTCTTTTCTTCTCAATTTCCATCCTTCTTTCTTCTTTCTTTTCTTTTTCCATATATCATTTTCTTTCTTTCTTCTTTTTCTCGATTTCCATTCTTTTTTCTTTCTTCTTCTTTCCATATATCATTCTTTCTTTCTTCTTTCTTCTCAATTTCCATCTTCTTTTTTTCTTTCTCTTTCTTTTTTCTATATATCATTTCTTTCTTTCTTTTCTTTTTCTCGATTTCCATTCTTTCTTTCTCTTTCTTTTTTCCATATATCATCTTTCTTTCTTTCTTCTTTTTCTCGATTTCCATTCTTTTTCCTTCTTTCTTTCTTTCCATATATCATTCTTTCATTCTTTCTTCTTTTTCTCGATTTCCATTCTTTTTCTTTCTTTTCTTCTTTCTTCTTTCCATATATCATTCTTTCTTTCTTCTTTTCTTCTCAATTTCCATCCTTCTTTCTTTCTTTCTCTTTTTTCCATATATCATTTTTTCTTTCTTTCTTCTTTTTCTCGATTTCATTCTTCTTTCTCTTCTTTTTCCATATATCATTCTTTCTTTCTTTCTTCTTTTTTCTCCCATTCTTTTCTTTCTTTCTTTCTTCCATATATCATCTTTCTTTCTTTCTTCTTTTTCTCGATTTCCATTCTTTTTCTTTCTTTCTTTCTTTCATATATCATTCTTTCTTCTTTTTTCTCGATTTCATTCTTTTTGTTTTTTCTTTCTTTTTCTTCTCAATTTCATCCTTCTTTCTTTCTTCTCTTCTTTTTCCATATATCATTTTTTCTTTCTTTCTTCTTTTTCTCGATTTCCATTCTTTTTTTCTTTCTTTCTTTCTTTCCATATATCATTCTTTCTTTCTTTCTTTTTCTCAATTCCATCCTTCTTTCTTTCTTTCTCTTTCTTTTTTCCATATATCATCTTCTTCTTTTCTTCTTTTTTCGATTTCCATTCTTTCTTCTTTCTTTCTCTCGATTTCCATCAACCATGGCCAAAACAGAATCCATAGATAATTTTCTGTTTGCTTAGCAACAAAATTGTATTATTTAGATTTTTCAGACTGTTGTCCTCATCTTTATCGTTATATACACAACATTTCGGCTTATGTAACCGTCAGCCTTCTTCAGGTTGTTGAAATATTTTGTGTATATAAGGCGAGCTGTGATCTACCACTTAAACTTATAAACTAAGCGAAGTCACACCCAGCCAATCAACAGACCGAATACGTGGTTAGTTAACTATTTAATCGCTAATATTGACAGCCGTTCATTTGCACTTTATTCGACATAGACGAACGGACCTGCAGCGCTAAGGGACACCAAGGAACAACCAAAGGATCATACCCAACACTGAGGGATACCAAGGAACAGCCAAAGGTTCCTTCACTAAGGATCGCGGTCTGCTTAACACAAGGGATCTCCGCTGGACAGTGTTCTTGCTTAAAGCCTAAGGATGGCCACAAAAATCGTAACCCAGGTGTTTTTTGTTGAATTAGGGAGTTGTTTTTTTCTAAAGGTAGCTTTGCAATCTAATCGTTTGCATCCGTCTTATGAGAAATGTTTCAGCTGCGTTTCCATCCTTCTTTCTTTCTTTCTTTCCATATATCATTCTTTCTTTCTTTCTTCTTTTTCTCGATTTCCATTCTTTCTTTCTTCCTCTCTTTCTCATTCATTCTTTCCATATATCATTCTTTCTTTCTTTCTTCTTTTTCTCGATTTCCATTCTTTCTTCCTTTCTTTCTTTTTCTTTCTTTCCGTATATCATTCATTCTTTCTTTCTTTCTTCTTTTTCTCGATTTCAGTTCTTTCTTTCTTCTTTCTTTCTTTCTTTCTTTCTTTCTCTTTCTTTCTTTCCATATATCATTCTTTCTTTCTTTCTTTCTTCTTTTTCTCGATCCCTAAAAATTGGTTAGAAAATTTACCGTTTTCAATATTTCAATTAGAAATGTTGTTTTGTTTTATTCAAATAAAACAAATTAGATATTATAAATAGAATTCAAATTGACACCTCTGATATGCTACTTTTTACCTTATTAATTAAGCTGTAACAGACGATCTTTGATGCTATTTCCTTAAACAATGGTACAAGTAAAAGATCCATATATCATTCTTTCTTTCTTTCTTTCTTCTTTTTCTCGATCTCCATTCTTTCTTTCTTTCTTTCCATATATCATTCTTTCTTTCTTCTTTCTTTCTTTTTCTTTCTTTCTTTCCATATATCATTCTTTATTTATTCATTTCTTCTTTTTCTCGATTTCCATTCTTTCTTTCTTTCTTCCTTCCTTTCTTTCTCTATCTTTTTTTCATATATCATTCTTCTTTCTTTCTTCTTTTCTCGATTTCCATTTTCTTTCTTTCTCTTTCTTTCTTTCCATATATCATTCTTTCTTTCTTTCTTTCTCTTTTTCTCGATTTCCATTCTTTCTTTCTTTCTTCTCTTTCTTTCTTTCCATCATTCTTCTTTCTTTCTTTCTTCTTTTTCTCGATTTCCATTCTTCTTCTTTCTTTCTTCTTTCTTTCTTTCTCTTTCTTACTCTTTTTCTTTCTTTCTTTCCATATATCATTCTTTCTTTCTATCTTTCTTCTTTCTCGATTTCCATTCTTTCTTTCTTTCTCTTTCTTTCTGTCTTTCTTTCTTTCTCTTTCTTCCCATATATCATTCTTCTTTCTTTCTTCTTTTTCTCGATTTCCATTCTTTCTTTCTTCCTCTCTTTCTCATTCATTCTTTCCATATATCATTCTTTCTTTCTTTCTTCTTTTTCTCGATTTCCATTCTTTCTTCCTTTCTTTCTTTTTCTTTCTTTCCATATATCATTCTTTCTTTCTTTCTTTCTTTCTTTCTTTCTTCTTTTTCTCGATTTCCATTCTTTCTTTCTCGATTTCCATTCTTTCTTTCTTTCTTTCTTTCTTTCTTTCTTCTTTTTCTCGATTTCCATTCTTTCTTTCTCGATTTCCATTCTTTCTTTCTTTCTTTCTTTCTTTCTTTCTCTCAATTTCCATCAACCCTGCAGAGTCTCAATCGTTGTCCAGAAATATGTAAACAAACCTTGCAGCTGCTTAATGTTAACTTTTCTTACCCTTTATAAATTTCCACTGTTGCAAGGTATCTCTGTTGCGCATTTTTTTTATTGCTGATAAGGAAAGGTCTTTATCATAACGGATTGCGTTCAGCCTGGGTGTATGCAAAAGTGGAGCCAGACTTGTATGCCAAAAACAGACTCGGATCTGGCTAGTGTATTTATTTACACAATAGGGTAGGTTGATTTTTCACTTTTTTAAAATATAAAATTGTCGATCTATGCGAAAGTTGTGTGTTAGTACACTGAATGTTGATGCCAAAAATTAGATCTTTTATTTGCATCATTTTTTTAGGAAATAGCATCAAAGATCGTCGACTAAAATGCACTAAAAATCTTCGTTTTCGCCAAATTTGACCAAAAAATTGGTTAGAAAATTGGACCATATTAACTTAAAGCACCCCTTTTCAATTTCGTGTCATTTTTTCATTTACATCGTCATTATCCGGTTGTTTGTTAAAGGTTAGGGTTAGGGTTAGGGTTAGGGTTCTAACCCTAACAAAATCCTAACCCCTAACCCTAACCCCTAAGAAACTACCGGATATTGACGGTGTAAATGTAAATAATGACCAAATGACACGGAATTGAAAAGGGGTGCCTTTAGGTAATATGATCCAGAAAATTTATCGTTTTCAATATTTAAATCAGAAATGTTGTTTTGTTTTATTAAAATGAAACGAATTAGATATTATAAATAGAATTCAAATTGAAAATGTATCCCAGCGATCACCACTGACACTTCTGATATGCTACTTTTTACCTTATTAATTAAGCTGTGACAGACGATCTTTGATGCTATTTCCTTAAACAATGGTACAAGTAAAAGATCTTACTTTGGCATCAGTATTCAGTATACTTACACACAACTTTCGTTCAGATGGACAATTTGATATTTCAAAAAAGTGAAAAATCGACCTACCCTATTACACAACCCCGTCCGCCACGGTCAGGATGTGATACAAGATCAATTTCCAGTGGAGTAACGCTGGTTTCAATTCAGATTTTTCATTCTCCAAGACTGGTTGCCTGTTATAAAAACGATCAAGAGGTTTCATTTTTACCTTTATCATGAAATCTAAAATTCACCGGAGGCTTTTAGCACAATATGGGGACAGTGCACCAACACGTAGAAGTGTACATGAGTAGGCAGAGTAATTTAAAGGTGGCTGGATAAGTGTTAGCAGGAAGTCTGTCAACCTCCACCACTGATGAGAAGATTCAGCAAACTCAAGAGATGGTATGGCAAACTGTCTAGTTATCGTGGATGGGGTAGTTTGTTCTCTACAGATGTCATAGTTCTGTCTATCAAATCATCAACGGTGAGCTTTGCTCCCGTAAAATTTTATTTTGAATAAAATAAAATAAAATAAAATTTCACTCTGATGAAGGTCGATTCTCCTCTGTGTGCGAAATATTTTCACACAGATGAACTGACCGAAACACATGTGTAAGTGATATTGATTAAATTCATCTTTTATTATCCATTCTATTCTTTCTTTTCTTATTCATTCTTCCTCACACACACACACACACACACACACACACACACACACACACATATATATATATATATATATATATATTATATATATATATATATATATGTCTTTTTTTATGTTGAAGTTGGGCGTTATTATGAAGCATTAAAATATCTAACTCCATAACATCGAGTTCCTTCATTTATTTTTTTATTTTTTAATCTTTTAATGCTTCATAATAACGCCCAACTTCAACATAAAAAAGACATATAAATATAAATATATACCGAGAGAAGCATACGGAGACCCCTAAACTACAATATATATAGAGAGAGATATAGATGTGCGCGCGCGCGTGTGTGTGTGTGTGTGTGTGTGTGTGTGTGTGAGACGCAAACTGGTCTCGGAATTGTAAGACGAAATACAGCACGAGATTAAGAATGGTATACCCGGGTATATATATATGTTAAGAGTGGTATATAACAGTACTCCTCACCATTGGAATTTTTGGCCAGCCTCTTGTTTTCCTGGTGTTTCTAACCTGAAAACGTCAAATGCAACATCAATCATCTTCTCTATTCTTTAACTATTCTCTCTGTCTTCTCTTATTTTTCCTTCTTAGTAACTTTTACGCCTTCCTTAGGGTAAAATAATGGGGAAAAAAAAAGCCAATCTATCCAGATATAAAGGGCAGTTGGTGTGTATGTATGTATGTCCGGGTAAAACTATGAAAATAAAACAATTAACAATAAAGTATATATATATATATATATATATATATATATATATATATATATATATATATATATATATACATTAAATATCACCAGTTCTTGCTTTTTGTGCAAAGATTATGAAGATTAGATTTATATTCCAAGATATTTAAAAAATCAAAATATACATAGAAATAGCATTGAAATTTCTACTTTCATCTCTATTCTCTTAAAACACTTAGAACATCAAAATCAATGTCATCCATATCTCACGGCACAAATGTGAAATGTGAAAATTTTATGGTATCGCAATTGTACATTAGGTACGATCAGGTTCAGCGAGGGATTTCATTCGTAGAGCGGGTTGTTCTTTCAGCTGTCACCGCCTAGCGTTTTTTAAGGCAGGAGGCCAGGACGCAATTCTGCGAATAGCACCGGTTGACATCTTTTACAAAATTTGGACGTAACAAATGTAGGGAGCGAAACAGAACCCCAAAATACAATCATTAATCAAACGATCTCCCCAAAAAGGCAGGGGTGGAGGAAATAGCTCCTCTGGCCCAAAAAATAACAACAACAACAACAGTCAAAAGTTAAACGTAAAAACGAGGTAAGTTGAAACTGTGGGAGAAAAACGAAAAACAAATGTCTGTCGACCCGATTCACAATTACAATAAAGCGGCAAGCCAAGTTTCTAGAATTATCCATTTGACTGTGGACGATAAACAATTGTAAAGTAGCAGAGAAAACCAAATAACAAAAAAGGAGGTGTCTCTGGTTCCACATACTTGTCACCACCTCCCCACACTATTCTAAGAAAGAGCGTAAAGAAAGATTTAGAAATAAAAATAAAAGCACAGCAGAAGGGGTAGGGGAAAAAAAGAAAATGAATTTTGGTTGTCGCCTTTCTGAGTGACCTAACTCATTTAGAGTGCGGATTCTGGAGGCGAGGAAGAAAGAAAAGAAAGAAGAAAAACAAGATGAAATACGAAGAAGAAGAAACGGAAAGAAAAAGAAAACAAGAAGAAAGAAAAAAAAAGGAGAAGAAAGAAGAAAACAAATGAAAGACGAAGAAGAAAAAAACGGAAAGAAAGAAAGAAAACAAGAAGAAAGAAAAAAGGGAGAAGAAAGAAGAAAACAAAATGAAAGACGAAGAAAAAAAAACGGAACGAAAGAAAGAAAAGAAGAGGAAAGAAGAAAAGTAAAAGACGAACAAGAATTTAAAAAAAAAACAGCTTCAAAGAGGAAGGTGGGTACATTACTAGAAAAGGGAAGATCGAAATAAAGACAAAGAGAAACGTAAAGAGAAAGAGAGAGACAAAGAGAAAGAGAATTGGTAAGAGAAAGAAGTGAAAGAGAAAGAGAAAGAAAAAACGTATTTGATGGCGATGTCAACAGACGCCTCTTTTTACATTTAACAAACATTATATTAAACTAGCAAATATATGCACCCTCCGCCGGGTGCAAGTATTTAAGTTTTAATGAAATGAAATATTATATTGAATTATAAAGGCTAATGAAACTAAATAAGAATACAGATAAAAGGATTTCAAACAGAGGGGAGTATAATCTAAAAATAGAAGAGCTGAAACTTACTTTTCCATCATTCTCGCCTTTCATTGCTAGATTTTCCTAATTTAACTACTAAGTTAGAATAGGAAGTAAAGAATAAAATTACAGTTATTTCTTCTTGTTAATGGATTTCTTTTAAGATTTATGCGCGAGATTTTTGTTCATTTCATTAAGATAAAACCAAACAATTAGAAATCAATAATACAAGCATATATTTATTAAAATCATTTTTTTAATATTAATATGCAAATTAACCTTTCCGTTCACACTGTAAACCGCTATTTTGTTGTATATATAAATACAATTGCAAGTAATTATTATGTAGACCTGGTCAACACCGGGGGTCCAGTGGCTTCGGCCCTGGATCTTTACAAGTTAATAGCGTCGATCCCAGGGGTCCATCTCCCCAGGCAACACCTGCCCCCTTGATTTAAAGGGGCAGGGCTGGGTTTATTGCCCAGTGCCTGAGGCGCCCCCCTTGAGGGGGAATGCCGACGGGATCGACGCAATTTTTCACCTGCCACTGCATGAGCTTCGGCTTGTGGGTGGTCCCACGTTAATAGGGACTTTGTGCCTGACCCGTACAAGTGGGGTACGCGGTAAATATCATGTAGATATGGTCAACAGTGGCTTCGGCCTCTGGACCATTGCTATAATTAACGGCGTCGATCCCAGGGGGCC
>CM042164.1:41412408-41477408 GCA_023376005.1 Doryteuthis pealeii
AAGATATACTTAACAGATCGAAACACTGCAGCGTCGGCTAATAAACTTACCACTCATTTTATTTAAATCTGTGTTATTTCAAATTTCTTAATATACTACATACCATCGGATTCACTTCCATCTCTTCACACATACACACACACGCGCGCGCAAACACACACACACTCACACACACACGTATATATATATATATATATATATATATATATATATATATACCGTATTTTTCGGACTATAAGGCGCACTTAAAATCCTCATATTTGCTATAAAAAAAATCGGCAGTGCGCCCTATAATCCGGTGCGCCTTATGTATGAGTCCTGGTTATGCTTAGGCCTTGTGACCTCGAACAGCAATGAGACTGACTCAGAGGATGACGAAAGGGGTTTCATGTTTGGTTGATGCCTCCATCGCCCAACTTTTAAACTCCGACACCGAAGATGAAGAATTTGACGGATTTGTAGAAAAGGAATGATTGAAAAAGTGAGCGTATTTTTGTGTTCTTTGTGTGTTACAAGTGAACACTATTGATAGTTATTTTTAGTGACTTGAATAAATCTGACCTATCCAACTGCCTTGTTCTGCTTTATGCGCCTTATACTCCGGTGCGCCTTATATATGAAAATAGATCCGTCACTAATACTGCGCCTTATACTCCGGTGCGCCTTATATATGAAAATAGATCCGTTCACTGATAATGTGTCTTATAATCCGGTGCGCCTTATCGTCCAAAAAATACGGTATATATATATATTTGGGAGAATATGTGATTAACTGAAATCAGACCTAATTTTTTGAAAGTTAATTCATTAATGATTAATTAGGCGGGATTTAACTACTTAAATGTAAGGCTAAACAAATCGAGAAAAATCAATCTCTGAATGTACATTTCGACCTATTAGGTCTCATCAGCAGAGCTATAGATACGAAGATCGCCTCGTGTGTGACTCGAAACCCGTATGTCGAATAAGAATAAGACAGAGATTAAATATTATGGTGTTAATTTTCCGTAACTGCATCTCTAGTTTTAAATTTACTCAGCTATTTTAGCATTGAGCACCTTCACATGCAAAACATTTCACATCATATATATATATATATATATATATATATATATATATATATATATATATATATATATATATATATATATATATATATATATATATATATATATATATATATATATATATATATATATATATATATATATATATTATATATATATATATATATATATATATATATATATATATATATATATATATATATATATATATATATATATATATATATATATATAGGGGCGCGTGGGCTAGCGGTTAGAGTCGTAGAAAATGGACTCGTCGATTCGAGTTCAATTCCTAGACGAAGCTGTTGGCATTTCATATAGCGCTAATACCCTTGGGAAAGGTATGAATCCATATATTCTCCCTCCAGCTATGGGTTAAATAGTAGGGCAGACCGGGCTCCTTAACCTTGGGTAGGTAACCAGTCTAGGAGAGGAATAACTCTGAATTCAAAATTCCTGAGGTCAGTCGTTGATTGGGTTCGTGGCATTCCTTGATGCACCAATTCTTTCCTATCGACTGTGCCAAAAAGTGTGGAATGGTCCGACACAAGCCTTCACCACTATAAACAAATCACTGTGTTGATTGTTCATTGGATGAACACTCATGCGTCGAAAATCGACGAGAGAGTCCATTTATATATATATAATATATATATATATATATATAGAGAGAGAGAGAGAGAGAGGAGGGGGGGAGGGAGAGAGAGAGAGAGAGAATTTCGTTATGGTGACTGGGGTGTGAAGAGACAAATGTTTGCCGTGAACGGAGAACGAGGAAGGAGTCAAAGATATTAGAAGAGTCCTCCTTTTACTAAAAAAAATGAAGAAGCTAACCACGTGGTATTCATTGTCCATTTATTTCTGCTTCCACGGCTTCAGAGATAGAAGTCATAAATGGTGGACGTACCTGTAAGTTAGTTTTAATTAAAGTACGTTAGATTTAAAACCGGGGGTGGATAATTTTCCATAACCGTTGGGGATTATGATTGATATTTTAGATGACCCCCAACTGACCTCCGGTACAGACGCGTGAGAATAGATATTTTATGCGACTCTTATCTACGTATTTATTGTATTAATTAGGTATATAAATTGTTGCTCTCAAAGCGCATACGGGTGACGCGAACGGTAATATTTATTTTAAAGAATTTCGATTTATTTCCATTGAATCAGTTTGATGAAAACGGTTCAGTAATTCAAAAGAGAGAATGCGTTGATTAATAAGTCAACACTGAAGATGTTACTAAAATCAGATAATTCCTAGTAATTTTTTGTATATCAATCTGGGCCTCCGAATTTTTTAACATATTTCTCGCTGACGTTTGCAAACAAAAAACAACAGATCTTTATTGTTCTTTTAACTTTTTAGTTTTTCTGCCTGTTTCGAACAAAAAAATATTTCATTTAAATTAATATAAAAAAAAGTTAGTCATTTTTCTGTACATAGTGTATTTAATGTTTTTCTTATTAATTTCTAAGAAGAAACTGTTATAAGTCTTAAAATCTTAAATAACATGGGTGATTTTGTATGAAATTACTTCACACAAAGCGCCCATGTCGGTCAAATCTTTCATAATCTAAAATGTATTAAAAATCAATTACATATGTGATATTATTTTGCTTTTCTTACTGATTCTCATTATGTTACAACTTTTCGACTTAAACAAAAATTTGTCCTTGGATAATCGATTCAATTAATTCTAATTCGTTTTTAAAATGAAAATTAGCGCACAAATTGGTGGTACCTAGTCTATAGACTATATTTTCGAGCTACTAATAGTTTACAAGCAAAATAAAACAAAATGTTTACCCATTTGGGATTAGCTGGAGGGAGAATAGTTCATACGTTTCCCAGAGGTATTAGCGTTTGTGAAAAATTATTTTATTGCAATTTTCCACTTCATATTTATGTGAACTGGGATTTTCAACCCTCGCAACAATTAAGTGTAAAAAGAGAGGAACTTTTCAATGCATAGGTGAGGAAATGATAATTTGTCTCTCAAACATAAGACCAAACATTTCTCATTAACACAGGAATGAATAAACTTCATAGAGGTATGTTAAGTTTGCTTTTGTTAAATGTGTTATTTTTTTTTATATATATATTTAACAGTTAACTTAATAACATATTAGTCCTATTTTGTATACAGTGCGCTATCGAATATCTGTAGTACTGTAAGTGCGCCCAGACTGTATAAAGTTTGAGAACCACTGCCCTAGAAGGAGACTATGTTGATGAACAAAGTCAAAATTTGCCTAAAAGTTGTTGTTTTATTAGTTAGGCCCAGGACTTATTGAGTGATGGATTATTACACTTGTTTATCTACGGTTAAATAAAAACTGAGTGAACATCTTATGAGCGATAATTCCAAAAAAATTGCTAGTGGTAGGATGTGACACAAGGCATCCAGCGATGATCGAACTCGCTATTTATTAGAAGTGGATCTGCAAGACCAGCTAACTAACTATTGCACTACTGTGGGAAGCTCAAAAGAAGGCATTCAAAGAACGAGAAAGGAATTAAATATATCTACATTACATATATATATATATGTGAGATATATATATATCTCACAGATCCAAGATTTTATCACATAGAAATAATCGTCCAGAAGCGAAAATATCAACAAAATTAAGATTAAACCAAGGGAAATAATTCATTA
The DNA here is from genome assembly GCA_023376005.1 of Doryteuthis pealeii. NCBI lineage: Eukaryota > Metazoa > Mollusca > Cephalopoda > Myopsida > Loliginidae > Doryteuthis > Doryteuthis pealeii. Next base: position 41,416,142 of record CM042164.1, read on the forward strand.
GTATAAATTACTGAGTTATCTTTCTTACATTTGATATATCTACATTAATATACTGATTAAGTTCAAACCTCGAATACTTCTATGGGAATAAATCTTGGTTCGATTGTCTTGTATCTTATCCCCAATAAAGATGGTTTGGAGTGTTTTAAGGTTAAATGTAGGTATCTGAATATTCTTGGTGCGTGTTCCACAGGTTTTCCTTTAACCCCATATCTTTTGGTGGATGCGCTGAAAAGAAGGCATTCAAAGAACGAGAAAGGAAAGAGAAAAGGGCAAGAGGTAGTTTTACGACTTAGGCTTTATTGAACAGAGTATAGTCGTTTGTAGCGAGGGCACATGGTCCTGGCTAGAAAACGCCACACTCAGTTGCAACCTCAGTTCGAATGGCTGTGGTATTATTTTTTAGGAGTAAGGAGTCAGTCCTTTTTGTCGTACATGCGCAATAGGGGTTCTTCCGGTCAAGGCTCCATAAGAGTCCGTTGCTTTTTTTTTTTCGTATTGTTTAATCACCACACATCCGACCATATGTCACATCCTACCGGAGACGAGCAAATTAGATGAATATCTACATTAGCAAGGTAGTCTTGCATATCCATTACTACAGCCATCAGGATTCCATTCTTAAGCGTCACCGGTCACCGCCCACGACCAATAGGTGATTCCATTGTGGGCGCAGATTTTACCCCTTGTAAAGAGTAAATCCTTGATTTTTTGTATTTTTTTTCCATCAGAGGGGTTAAATTTGTTTTGTAACAATTGTTACTAGACTAGCTTACTAACTATTGTACTACTATGGGAAACTCATATTATCCAACCCCTTTGCCATGGTTAGGTAGCAAGTATGGAGTATCCAGTGAGGTTGTGAGCCCTGTCGGCTGACGGCTCTGCAAAGGGGTAAAACCCGCGCCCTCAATGGGGTTGTAAGAAAGGTTCAATGGCATATATATTGGATACATGACTCCGACGAAGGTTAACAGACAAAACATTTAATATAGTACAGCACATAGATATGACGAGATACAAAGTACAAGGTAAAACAAGTTACATGTAGACAGATAAATACACATTCATGAATGGTACAAGATAACATATAAAAGCCACAGACATGAGACTAGGGATGGTCCATGCTGTGTTAATTCACTTACAGTAATGTAAGTGGGGCCAAAAGCCCCAACGAGACGGGGTAGACCTTAACTAAGCCATGTGTCTCGTAGTATCCGGAACAGGAAAAGAGAGAGAAGCGTTTTGAACCAGCCGCTTAAATACTATATCCCCTAGCGGGCACCAGCAAACTAAACCGGGCAGACAACTCTCCCAGGCAAATACGAAACTAACGCTACAGGGTCACCTATTGGCCGTGGGCGACGACCCATGATGTTTAAGGGTGGAATTCTGGTGGCTGAGTAGTCCATGACATGCAACACTCCACTTTGGCCCTTGGTGACCTCATTGGGGAGGGGGAGGGAGGGGGAGGGGAGTTCTTATCCCTCTTCTGAGGTACAGTCGGTGTATTTTAAATCCCAACAGACAGGGCTATCCAGCCATAATTAAACTCGCTTTTCAGTAGTAATGGATATGCGAGACTAGCTTGCTAATGTAGATATTCACCCAATTCGTTCGTCTCGGATAGGATGTGACACAAGGTCGGAAGTATTTGAGGTTTTAACTTTATCAGCATACTAATGTAGATATATTTATTGTGAGATTAGCTTGCTAACTATTACCCCACAATGGTACGCACTTTTATGTTCAGAATACCGCAAAAGTGCTAATCTCACATTAAATATATCTACATTACATATATATATATATGTGAGATATGTGAGATATATATATATCTCACAGATCCAAGATTTTATCACATAGAAATAATCGTCCAGAAGCGAAAATATCAACAAAATTAAGATTAAACCAAGGGAAATAATTCATTAGTATAAATTACTGAGTTATCTTTCTTACATTTGATATATCTACATTAATATACTGATTAAGTTCAAACTTCGAATACTTCTATGGGAATAAATCTTGGTTCGTTCGTCTTGTATCTTATCCCCAATAAAGATGGTTTGGAGTGTTTTAAGGTTAATGTAGGTATCTGAATATTCTTGGTGCGTGTTCTACAGGTTTTCCTTTAACCCCATATCTTTTGGTGGATGCGCTGCAAAGAAGGCATTCAAAGAACGAGAAAGGAAAGAGAAAAGGGCAAGAGGTAGTTTTACGACTTAGGCTTTATTGAACAGAGTATAGTCGTTTGTAGCGAGGGCACATGGTCCTGGCTAGAAAACGCCACACTCAGTTGCAGCCTCAGTTCGAATGGCTGTGGTATTATTTTTTAAGAGTAAGGAGTCAGTCCTTTTTGTCGTACATGCGCAATAGGGGTTCTTCCGGTCAAGGCTCCATAAGAGTCGGTTGCTTTTTTTTTTCGTATTGTTTAATCACCACACATCCGACCTTATGTCACATCCTACCGGAGACGAGCAAATTAGATGAATATCTACATTAGCAAGGTAGTCTTGCATATCCATTACTACAGCCATCAGGATTCCATTCTTAAGCGTCACCGGTCACCGCCCACGACCAATAGGTGATTCCATTGAGGGCGCAGATTTTACCCCTTGTAAAGAGTAAATCCTTGATTTTTTGTATTTTTTTTCCATCAGAGGGGTTAAATTTGTTTTGTAACAATTGTTACTAGACTAGCTTACTAACTATTGTACTACTATGGGAAACTCATATTATCCAACCCCTTTGCCATGGTTAGGTAGCCAGTATGGAGTATCCAGTGAGGTTGTGAGCCCTGTCGGCTGACGGCTCTGCAAAGGGGTAAAACCCGCGCCCTCAATGGGGTCACCTATTGGCCGTGGGCGACTGAAAGAAACAAGGGGAGGTTACTCTCATTTACGTAGCTAATGTTCAGATTACCCTTTTTCCCAGGGGTAGTATCTTACTGTTCCTTTCCTTTTTTTTTTTTTTAAACATAAACTTGGAATTGTTCTCTAAAGAAAAAAATTGTCCTGTAAAAGAAAACAGTAAAAAGATAATTTGACATTTTTTTTTATTAACGTTTTGAAATATTTTTTAACAATTTACGGGCTCATGAAAAGTCCGTAAATTGTTAAAGAATATTTTTAAACATTGATAAAAAAATGGAAAATTATCTTTTTACTTTTTTTATGAACATATGAAAAGTCCGTAAATTGTGCATATCTCTCTCTCTCTCTCTCTCTCTCTCTCCCTCTCTCTCTCTCTCTCTCTCTCTCTGTCTGTCTGTCTGTCTCTCTCTCTCTCTATATATATATATGTATATATATATGATGGACTCTCCCGTTGATTTCGACGTATGAGTGTTTATACAATGAACATCCACACAGTGATTTGTTTATAGTGGTGAAGGCTTGTGTTGGACCATTCAACACTTTTTGGCTCAGTCGATAGGAAAGAAGAATATATATATATATATATATGTGTGTGTGTGTGTGTGTGTGTGTGTGTATGTGTGTGTGTGTGTGGAGAAAAGTAGACAAACACGGGATGTTATGGAAACTTGATGTTTATTGTCGACGGTGCAACGTTTCGGTCTCTTATTAGACCATCTTCAGGACTTGGATATAGTTCTTACTCCAATGATGGAAATTCTCAAAATGCTGAAAACGGAAGGTCGTCAGTAGGGGGAGGTGTAGTTGGGGGTGGTTAGTGGATTCTTTTTCTCTCTGGAATGGGGAGTGCCGAAATGGTGAATGGTGGTACCACAGGTGTTAGATTGTGGGGATTGGTTAGCTAAATATGTGTATGTGTGTGTGTGTGTGTGTGTGTGTGTGTGTGTGTGTGTGTTTAATTGTTTTTTTTGTTTATGTGTGATTGGGAACTGGATTTGTCGTTAAGTTATATGTGTGTTGTTGGTATGTTGGTGTTTTTTTTTTTTTTTTTTTTTTTTGTAAGGGTAAGATTTGTTAAAATTGTAAGTGAGCATATGTATAATGTTATATACTATTATTGTTATTATTATTATTATCATAGATATCATAATGTCATCAGTGTCTGTTTATGGGTAATCTGTTGGTATCTGTCTGTCTGTCTTTTTTTTTCTCTTTTTTCTTTTTTTATTTATTTATTTATGAATATTTAACAGTATGTCTATCTGTCTATCGGTCTATCTATCTATCTATCTATTTAGCTTGAGTGTGTTCATGTCTATCAACCCATCTGTTTTTTCTATCTTTACTGTGTGTCTGTTCATCTATATTTGGTCTTTCAGTCCATCTATCTATCTATCTATTTTTATTAGGTTGTTATCTATCTTTTTGTGTATCTGTCTATATATCTGACTTGAATATGTAGCTGGTATGTATGTATGAGATTCTAATTTTATTTTATTTTATCATATATCTATTTGTTTTTTTGTTTTTTTTGTTTTTTATTTTATTATATTTATTTTTTTAAAAGATTTTTATTTTGTTTTTTTTGTTTTTTATTTTATTATATTTATTTTTTAAAAAGATTTTTATTTTTTTTTAATATTGATTTTATTTAAGTGAAGGGGGGATGGTGAGATTTGTTAAAATTGTGCGAGCGTGTGTGTATAATGTTATATATTATTATTATTATTATTATTATTATTATTATTATTATTATTATTATTATTCCTTTTGAGTTTTCACATCAGTGTTAGCTGATGGTCTTTCACTGGAGTCTGAGTGACAGCAAGTCTCCTCAGGTCTCCAGGACTCTTCTGAGTATTCTGGCAGATTGCAGCAGTGCAGTGTTCTGAATGGTTTCAATCCTTCCTCTGATATCCAAACTTTCCAAACCCTTTTATAATCCTTTTGGGACTGTTCCAAGTGCACCAACTACAATTGGTATAACTTTCACTTTCATATTCCATAACTTTTTCAGTTCTCTGGCAAGGTCCAGATATTTGTCAATTTTTTCATTTTCCTTTAACTTCACCCTGTGATCCGCTATGGGAATTAAAACTGTAAAAGGATTAACTCTCACTTGTGGGGGGAATTACCGCAACTTTCAAGTTCGGACACTGAATGAAAAGACAAGACAAGACAAATGTATTTAACAACAAATTTAATATGTATAAACAAAAAAAAGGGGAAAGATAGATTTAAGGATAGTTTTTGCAAATTTTGGTGTGATTTGCGGAGAACTTAACTCAGAGTCCGGTTAACAAAGTTCTTTGAAGTGAAGAATGACCCGCCAACCTATCGGCAGAGGCAGAGGCAGGTTGAAATTTCGTATGTTTTGTTGGTGATGAATTTTAGAGGTTGCTTTTAGGGAAGCTGTCTTTGAGTTGCAAACCCTAATTGAGTTGAGATGATTTCTGTAGTATAATTCTTTCAAGTTGAATTTGTCGAATTTCAAGGTTTGCTCCTGGAAGCGAGTGGCAACTTATTTACCAATTCAGTCTGAGGGAGTTAACTCATTCAGGTCCTTACAGGTTTAAGCCGAACCGACCACTGACTGTTTTCTCGTTAACAGTGGGGATCGATGACGTAGCAGTGGGGCACTGGAATCTGGCGCCTTAAAGTCCCAAGGCGTTCGGGTTAAGAAATGGGACATATCTTTAATAGACACGTCATCTTTAATCAAGTTTTTATTGTGATTTTTAAAGGAAATTTTCATATATTCCCAACAACAAGAAAAAATGCAATTTCATTGCATTGGGAACATACATTCACTGTTCATTTTTCTTTTTTCTTCTTTTTTTTTTATTCAAGCTTTCAATATTTTTTGAATAGTCTAACGACCACATTTAAAGCAATTTTTTTTTCTTTCTTCAATAATATAAATACTGATCATTCGCAGGTCTTTTCCTCATTCTTGTACTTGCCTTTCTTTTCGGCCGTGATGAGGATTGAACATTAGAATCTGTTGATTTTAAGTTGTCAGTTTCAGGTGAGAGAGGATGATAGTCATGAGTTAAAGTCAACTCCAATGGATAGAGATGTTTTAGAGAATGTTTTTGTGTTAAACCATCTCCCCTTTTTACGTTAGCTGAACGTATTTTGTTGTCTTCTCCTCGGAAAAGTTCAACAACTCTCCCAAGTTGCCAATAAGGTCTTGGCTTGATTGGATTTCTTATCAGTACCACATCATCAGTTTTAATTTTCTCAGAATAATTGGTTTCGTGCAAGTCCTAGCAATTTTCTCTTAAACTGAGTAAATACTGCTCGTACCACATTTCTCGAAATTTAACCAACATCTCGTCACGAATTTCAATGCTTTTTAACAATAAATCTCTTGAAGGCGGACCGGTCTCCCAAATGTTTTGAACCTTAGGTTTTAGAATGAGTTCGCTGTTAACATTAGGGCGCAAAAAACAATTAGGGTTTATTACTTGTAGATCACTGTCAGATGAACATCTATATGTAAGGGGCCTAGTATTAATAGCATTTTGTATGTCAGAGAGTAGGGTTAGTAGTTCAAAATATTCTATTTTGGAACGACCAATAGTTTTATAGAGACATGATTTTATAACTCCTATAAGGCGTTCCCAGGTACTTCCTACCCAAGGGGAATACAAGGGTATTTTAATATGTTTTATTTTGTAGTTTTCAAATTGTTTATCAAAGTTGTGTAAAACATTTTTGTAATTATCAAATTTAAATTCAATATCAAAGCGAGAATTTTCATTTATATATATATGTTTTATTTAGAGGAAGTCTAACGGGCAGAGTTATGCACACTGACTTATTTTATTTTTAAGTTTAGAATATCTAACCAACTTGCGTGTTGGGAAGACACATTTAAATTTAGAATTTCAAGATTCTCAAAAATGGTCGAACGACCAGAAGCAAAATTTTCATTTTTAGGTTATCTTAAACAAGTTTTTATGTTGGTAAGATAATTTTTAATTTCGAATTTCAAATGTTATGATCGAAATTAAGCATATTTTTTAATTTTTAATTTTTTGCTATCCAACCAACTCAATTCGTCAGAAAGATAATTTTTATTTTTCATTTTTTTAATATTTTAACCAACATTGTATGTTGGGAAGATAATTTTTAATTTCAATGACTTGGGATAATTTTTTAATTTTTAGGTCTTTAGTTATCCGACCGACTACGTCTGTCAGAAAGACAAGTTTAACGAGGTGTTTTAAATTTTAATATCTGACCAATCTGTCGGAAAGATATTTTTAGTTTTTAATTTTTTAGATATCTCAACCAACATTGTATGTAGGTAAGAATTTTTAATTTCGCATTTCAAAGTTAAGCTCATGACCAAGCATATTTTTTTAAATTTCTAATTTTTAGCTATCCAACTAAGTTTGCCAGAAGGATAGTTTTAATAAGGTACTTCAAATTTCTTAGATATCTTAACCAACATTGTGTGTAGGTAAGATAAATTTCAATTTCGTATTTCAAAGTTTTAGATATCTTACTGAACAAATATGACAGAAAGATAATTTAAATAAGGCATTTCAAACAAGGTAATTCAAATTTTTAGATATCCGACAGAACAAATATGTCAGAAAGATAATTTAAATAAGGTATTTCAAACAAGGTATTTTAAATTTTTAGATATCTTAACCAACATTGTGTGTAGGTAAGATAAATTTCAATTTCGTATTTCAAAGTTATGCTCATGACTAAGCACATTTTTTAATTTCTAATTTTAACCTCAGTTAGTTTAACCTTCAAAATTTCCAGAATGATCCTAGACCAAATTTAGGGGTCGTAGGTAAGCAAGGTTTATACATTTTTTTCTTTTTTTCCAATTTAGAATTTCAACTGGCTCTAGAGCCAACTTTTTCATTTTAATTTGTTTAGTAATGTTAAAATTACTATTTTTAATTTTGAGAGAAGTACCCTCAACTTTAATTTCTTTTATCGTAGGTATTTTAATTTTTAATATCTGAGCAAATCTGCCAGAAAGATAATTTTTTAAAAACTTAGTAACGTTAGAGTTACTATTTTTAATTTTAATTTCTTCGGAAGAACTATCTTCCAAAATTTTAATTTCTTTGGAAGAACTATCTTCCAAAATTTCAATTTCTTTGGAAGAACTATCTTCCAAAATTTCAATTTCTTTGGAAGAATTATCTTTCCAAAATTTCAATTTCTTTGGAAGAATTATTATCTTCCAAAATTTCAATTTCTTTGGAAGAATTATCTTCCAAAATTTCAATTTCTTTGGAAGAATTATCTTCCAAAATTTCAATTTCTTTGGAAGAATTATCCTCCAAAATCTTAATTTCTTTGGAAGAATTATCTTCCAAAATTTTAATTTCTTTGGAAGAACTATCTTCCAAAATTTCAATTTCTTTGGAAGAATTATCTTCCAAAATTTTAATTTCTTTGGAAGAATTATCTTCCAAAATTTCAATTTCTTTGGAAGAACTATCTTCCAAAATTTCAATTTCTTTAGAAGAGGTAACTTCTAAAATTTCAATTTCGTTAGAAGAGGTAACTTCTATATTTTCAATTTTTATTTCGTTAGAAGAGGTAACTTCTATATTTTCAATTTTTATTTCGTCCGACGTACTCGGTTTAATTTTTATTTCGTCCGAAGTACTCGGTTTAATTTTTATTTCGTTAGCAGAACTATCTGCGACCTTATGCTGCAGGCTAGTTCTAATTGATTTTATTTTATTTGTGGTCGTAAATAAGAAGTGACTTTCCCAGAACCTGTCATCTTCTAGACCACATTCTATTTTAATATTTTTAAGATATGTAATTTTTTTATTTAATCTAAGGGCCTCTTCTATCCAGATATTTACCTCTGATACTAGTTTCTCGAACAGTCGTTCAGTCAGTCCGCGTTTACTCGCAATAAACGATAGCATGTGTGAAACGCGTCGACATGCACTATTTCGAGTACCGACCAGAATTCTAATTTCTTCCATTTTAGCGTTTAAAGGGACTTCCCAGTTAATTTCTAACAAAACTAACAACTATCTCTCAGACAAGTTAACAAAATGCTGCGCTCATCTTCTCAAACAGGTATCCGAACGTTACAAACAAAATTTGCAATATATGGGAATTAAAACTGTAAAAGGATTAACTCTCACTTGTGGGGGGAATTACCGCAACTTTCAAGTTCGGACACTGAATGAAAAGACAAGACAAGACAAATGTATTTAACAACAAATTTAATATGTATAAACAAAAAAAAGGGGAAAGATAGATTTAAGGATAGTTTTTGCAAATTTTGGTGTGATTTGCGGAGAACTTAACTCAGAGTCCGGTTAACAAAGTTCTTTGAAGTGAAGAATGACCCGCCAACCTATCGGCAGAGGCAGAGGCAGGTTGAAATTTCGTATGTTTTGTTGGTGATGAATTTTAGAGGTTGCTTTTAGGGAAGCTGTCTTTGAGTTGCAAACCCTAATTGAGTTGAGATGATTTCTGTAGTATAATTCTTTCAAGTTGAATTTGTCGAATTTCAAGGTTTGCTCCTGGAAGCGAGTGGCAACTTATTTACCAATTCAGTCTGAGGGAGTTAACTCATTCAGGTCCTTACAGGTTTAAGCCGAACCGACCACTGACTGTTTTCTCGTTAACAGTGGGGATCGATGACGTAGCAGTGGGGCACTGGAATCTGGCGCCTTAAAGTCCCAAGGCGTTCGGGTTAAGAAATGGGACATATCTTTAATAGACACGTCATCTTTAATCAAGTTTTTATTGTGATTTTTAAAGGAAATTTTCATACCGCTGGCACTGCAAAATCCACCAGTTGACAAGTTCTTTCTTTTTTGTTAATCAACACTAGGTCTGGTCTTCTTGCTGGGATATTGTTATTAATAGTGGCGATGTTATTATTGTTGATGTTATTATGTATTATATACATTGTGACATATCCATGTCTTTATCTATTTTGATTTATCTTCAATCTGTTAATTTCATCTGTGTCTGTTTGTTTTCGATGATTTGTTTGTGCTGTCTGTCTGTCTATCTATCTATTCTTTTTTTTTTTTTTTTTTTTTTTTTTTTTTGTCTGTTAATATTTATCTATATCTCTATCCGTCCATCTATCTATCTATCTATCTGTCTATTTAGCTTGAATGTGTTCATGTCTATCAATCTGTTGTCTATATGTGTGTCTGTTCATCTATTTTTGATCTTTCTGTCCATCTGTATGTTTATATTCTGTATGTATCTATTTTTCTATGTATCTGTCTATATATCTAACTAGAGTATGTTCATATCTATCTCTCTGCCTGTCTATAGTCTGTTATTAGTCTGTATCCATAGTCTGTTAATATCTACCTATCTATCTGTCCATATATCTGTATTTAGTCTGTTAATATCTGTCTATCTGTCAGTTCATCTATCTACCTTTAATCTGTTGGTGTCTATCTATCTATCGATCTATCTGTTTTTTTTTTTAAATTTTTATTATATATATATATCTTATTATAATGGAGATTGAGCGTTTTTCTGTCTGTAACCGAAACTATATTCCTACTCAAGTCACAATTCCCTTAGTTATTTACATCACATTCTCCATGATTTTATTTTTATCTAAATCTCAATTATTAATAAAATTGTCTTACATTATTAATACTGTTAACTATGTCTACGTACTAATAACATGCAATTATATTTATATATACAACAAAATAGCGGTTTACAGTGTGAACGGGAAGGCTAATTTGCATATTAATATTAAAAAATCGAATTTAATAAATATGTGCTTAGTATTATTGATTTCTAACTGTTTGGTTTTATTTTAATGAATATAAGCAAAAATCTCTTCAATAAATCTTCAATGAAATCCATTAACAAGATAAAATAATTGTCATTTTATTCTTTACTTCCTCTTATAACTAAATACTTAAATTAGAAAAAATAACAATGAAAGACGAGAGTGATGGAAGAGTAAGTTTCAGTTGTTCCATTTTTTATTATACTCCCTCTGTTTCAAATCTTTTACTATACTCCCTCTGTTTCAAATCTTTTTATCTGTATTCTTATTTAGTTTCATTAGCCTTTCTAATTTAATACAATATTTTATTACATTAAAACTTAAATACTTGCACCCGGTGGGTGCATATATTTGCTAGTATATATAAAGTTGAAACAGTCTGTAGGATGTTCTACACACCGAACGATCCTTTGCCGAAATTCACTTGTCATGTTTATTTACTATAATTATCGAATTTTATGCGATATGCGCATTGTAATTGCCTTCAAACAAAAAAATATATAAATAATATATATATGTTTATTTTTCAAAACTCGGTCATATATGTTGTCATAATGTCATATCTTATTATTTACCTGCCTATGTAAGGCAACAGGTGCCATTGCTGTGTTTTTCTTAGCATCAAGGTAAATAAGTGGTCTGCAAAAATAAAATTAAAAAACGAGGAAAAACAATACTTAAAAATGAAAGAAAAAATATTTATTTCATAAAATACAGCAAATTATTGAAACGGAAGTAAATAGAAAATTTTTTTTGTAAAATAAAAATAAAGATATTTCTTGTTCAAAATATTTATGCTCATCTAACACACAGATTTTTTTTTCTTGCGGTGTGTTTGTTTAATTTTTGTGAAAGAGCTTCCAAAATTAAATGTTTTTTGTTTGTGTTGAATATGTCAACTAAAGATTTTTTTTAAATTCATCGTTTCTTAAAAGTTAGTGATACAAATGATAGAAAACTTGTAAGTTAAAAAATTGTCGTGGTTTCCCCATTTGAAAATAACACAAAATCCATCAGTTCAAGTGGAATCTGTTAAAAACTTAAAACTTTTAATTTACCAGGAAAGAAGGAGAGAAAAAATCAACAGCAAAATATGTTTTCACTTAAAAGCAGTCGTATTTGTCAATTCGCCTTTATTTGAGGACAGAAAATTATTTAAAAAATAAGTAGGGCGTAACTGTCCATGGACGACTATGAAATACAATTAGTTTTTCTTTCTCCACCCCACCCCCCTTTTTAATACTTAGCATATAGAAAGCTTCCTTTTTTCAAACAATTTATCAGCTTCGAAAAAATATTGAGTTTGTTTTTTACAAGGCGGGAGTATTTACAGTAAAATTCCAATGTTAAAACGATCATACTTTACGACACGAGTTACCTTTCCCTAGATTTTATTTTGAAATTTCAATTTTGAAATTTAAGAAAAAAAATTTCGAATCTGACAAATTACGATTACGAAGTTATTTCTAAATGATAAAAAGCAAAAATAAATTGTATAGAAAAATGTCTTTTCTATTTCTTTAGACAGGACATTTTCGACGTTTTTTTTTTTTTTTTTTTTTTTTTTTGTTGGTTAGGAAATGCATTAATATGGTTTTCATTTAAAAAAATGAAGTGGTTTATTTATTTATATTATTATTATTATTATTATTTATTATTATTATTATTACAAGTAGTAGTAGTAGTATTTTTAAAAATCTTTATCCCTTTTTTAATGAGAGGGATTTTAAAAGAAAGTTAGTAATAAACAAAACACACCCATGAAGGTGTGGTCGACTGAAAATTTCTATTATCCATAACGATTGAAAATAAAATATAATAATAATAATCGGCTAGATATCTTAGAAGAGTCATGGAGACTTGAGGAGACTTGCTGTCACTCAGCCTCCAGTGAACCACCAGCTACGGTTGGTGTGAATAATCAGAAGAGTCCTGGAGACCTGAGATATTTTGTTATCACTCAGCCTCCAGTGAAAGACCATCAGCTAACACTGATGTGAAAAACTCAAAAGGAGTGTTAATAATAATAATAATGATAATAAATAATAATAATATAATAATAATAATAATAATAATAAAGACACAGCAATTAATCTAATTTGGGGAGCCACATGGACAGATAAAAACCTCAAAAGAAAATCTTAACTTTGTTAAAAATGATAGAGAAAATCAAGTAGCTAAATTATTTAGCACCTTATTCCCCTAAAACTGTAACCAATTAGCAAAATGTGAATTCATAGACTGTAGTTAAACTGTCATTCGGGACCACCAAATATATTTTTCATCTGTTTAACAGTCATGTTGTTACGGACGATAACCTTAAAGTTCAACTTTTCCTCAAGTACTTTTATCAACCTGTTGGAATCTTGGGTTGAACCAATGCGAAGACCATTTTCGTCTGAGGGAGAAACTCTTCATTGTTTATGATCAAAGCAATACCCCTATTAGGATGTGTCATGGGATAAAGTTAAAGAAGCTCTGTCAATATCTTTTTCCGGAATTTTCGCCTCTTCCGAGTCGGCATGTTTATGTAATGACGAGGCGAACTTACCTGACTCGAAACGGTTCCGTGTCATGGCTTGCAAGGAGAATGTAGCGAAGAAGAAAGGAATGTGGTCGGGGCGGTGTGTCGTGGAGTCCGGTCGGAGTGAGAAACGTCGAAAAGTTGGAAGGGGGGCAGAGAAGACACTTTTATTGGTATTGAAAGGCACTATGGGTAATGGCCCATGGTGCATTGCAACTCCTGTTTTCACTATAAAAGTGGCCCATTTGGGGCAGAGAGGGGGTAGCAATTTTTGCTTGCTTTTGTGACACGGGTTTTGTATGAAGAAGGAAGGAAAGAAAGAAAGAGGAAGGAAAGAAGACATAAGCTATTTCGGCGAACTATGGACAAGGTGTTTGACTACAGACTAATCCCGGAGTTTGATGGGTCTCCCTCCGACGAACCCGTCATCGAATGGATTCAGCGTGTGGAGATGATCTGCGAATCTGCAAAAGGACAGATATCGAGCTGATCCTACCGTTGCGCCTGCGAGGTGGAGCTCTCGCTGTTTATAGACAATTGAGCAAAGGGAGAAGACTGATTTTCAGCGAATAAAACAGGCTCTGATAAAAGCCTACGCTCCTAACTCATTCGGTGCATATGATCGATTCGTGGCCCGGCGACTCCAGCCTGGTGAAACCGTGAACGAGTATTTGGCTGAATTACAACGGCTGGACCAACTCGTTGGGGAGCGACGAATGATTTGTGCATTCGTATCTGGACTGCCGCAGGACGTGCGTCGATTGTTGCGCGCGTCATCGCGCATGGATGACATGACAATGGGAGAGATAGTGGATCGGGTACGGGCCATTATGGCCGACACTGAACAGCCCGAGGAGATCGTTGCTGCTACTAAACCTGCCCCTGTGCCAGCCGAGGCCCGAAGGAACGAAGTTGTGTGCTACAAGTGCTCCGGTCCCAATCATCTGTCAAGGGACTACTTGCAAGGACGCTCGGATGCAGCCTTTGAACAACCATCTCGGCGTCTCCGTACGATCCGATGTTTTCGGTGTAAAAAGACCGGCCATATTGCTTCGGAGTGTTCGGGAAACGGCATGGGGGAGAAGTAATCAGCGTCAGCTTGCTCCCCAGAGAAAAGAAGAATGAGGCGCTGCAACACTTGATGTTCATGTCAACGGGAGAAAATGCACAGCCCTGGTGGACACTGGGTGTACACGGACGCTGGCCAGCAGATTTGTGTGTGACGCCTGGAGGCTCGGACAAGCTAGTGTGCTGACAGCAGATGGAAAAATGTTTAAGTGCTGCGGGCGAAGCCGACTTCGGCTCACTGTGGGCAATGCTGAGAAGGTGCATCTTAATGCACTTGTTGTGAATCGGCAGCTGTTGGGGTTTGACCTCATACTGGGGAACGATGCCATCAGAGCTTTAGGTGGTATGACCATTACACCATCAGGAACTGTGAGCTTTGGTGGGTACGAAGCGAATATATGCGCTGCGATCCAAATTGATGAGCCGGATTTTCGCGTGGATTTCGACGAAAGGACGAACCGATGGATTGCTAAATGGAAATGGTCCGGAGGACGAGCTCCAGAGCTTCTGGACAATAAGATACCGGAGTACCAAGTTCCAAAACATGCCAGAGAGAGCTACGAAACCGAGCTTCACAAGTGGATTGAAAATGGCTGGTTGTTGTCCTACCCCGAAGAGAGACTTGGCCCACCTAAGGGACTGGTTCCACTAATGGCCGTAATTCAGCACAATAAGCGTAAGGTGCGCCCTGTCATGGATTACAGAGAGCTAAATGAACATGTGGACGCATTTACGGCTAATGCTGACGTGTGCGCGGCCACGTTGAGGGAATGGCGCAAGAAGGGCGCGAATGTGTCATTGCTTGATTGCTTGAGGTTTTGGCCTCAATGTGGCGCCTCTCATCATGAAGTCTGTTGTTGAAGCCGTTATGTCTCGAGATCCAACCATCAGGAGCGCCACGTCGGCGTACATCGATGATATTTTCATTAATGAAGATCTAGTCTCAACAGCTCGGGTGAGGGCGCACCTGTCTGAGTACGGCCTGATTTGCAAGGATCCAGAGCGACTACAGGATGGTGCCAAAGTCCTTGGTCTGCAGGTCTGGGGGGAAAAAGGTGTTCTTCGATGGAAGCGGGGGAGTGAAGTTCCCGATGTTCCCAAGGTCATTACTCGCCGAAACACATTTTCCCTGTGTGGGAGACTTGTGGGGCATTTTCCTGTTTGTGGCTGGCTTAGAGTGGCTGCTGGATTTATCAAACGTCGGGCGAGTGCGGTATCGGCTGGTTGGGACACTGAGCTTGCTGAACCTCTACTGAAGAAGATGCTACAAGATACAGTCACCCGGGTTAAGCGGGGTGATCCGGTTAAGGGAGTGTGGTGTACCGCCGGCCTGGAGATGAATTTGTGGGTTGACGCCAGCTCACTTGCTACGGGGGTGTTATTAGACGACAATGGAGCCGTAATTGAAGATGCGTGCTGGTTGCGCCCTGACAATGACTCCCATCACATTAATTTGGCCGAACTCGATGCGGTGGTGAAGGGTGTCAACCTTGCGCTTCAATGGCAGGCAAAAGTACTTCACATCAAAACGGATTCCCTGTGCACGTACCATTGGCTCAATAACAGTTTGAGTGGAAAGTCAAAGGTACGCACCAAAGCGGCTGCGGAGATGTTGGTCAAGAGGAGGTTATACACCCTCTCACAATTGATCAAAGAGTACGAATTGACCGTAGACGTGACGCTGGTAAGGTCAGAGCATAACAAAGCCGACGAACTGACGAGAGTACCGCAACACTGGTTCAAGGCTATGAAAAAGGGGAGGAATTGGCGCCGGATGTCTGTGCCACTGCTCTGAGTAAACATCAGATATTGAGTATTCACCGGCAGAGCGGGCACCCCGGAGTAAGACGGACAACCTATTTTGTGCGGCGAGTTGGCCCGTCAACAACAAAGGCAGACGTAAGATCTGTAGTGCGATCCTGTGTGGACTGTCAAACCATCGACCCAGCACCGGTACATTGGAGGAAGGGAAAATTAGGCGTGGATACTAATTGGAGCCGGCTGGGAATGGATATTACCCACTATGGGGGTAGACACTACCTGAGCCTCATCGACTGCGTACCCTCTCGATTTGCTATTTGGCGTTCAATTCGGTGCCAGGATTCTGATACAGTGGCTCGTCACTTGGAGGCAATCTTTTGCGAGTGGGGTCCACCAGTCGAAATACTTACCGATAATGACACTGCCTTTACCAGCAGGAGATTTCGAACCTTTCTTGGGGAATGGGGAGTGCGATTGCGTCTCCGATGCGCGTACGTGCCGTCCGGAAACGGGATTGTTGAACGGTGTCATAGGACGATCAAGACAATCGCGGCCAGGAAGCAGTGTACCATCCAAGAAGCTGTATACTGGTATAACGTGACACCCAAAGACGATGTTTCGTCGTCTTCAGCGCCGGTCAATCGTATACACCAGTACCATGTCAGGGTCAGGGGGATTGATGCCGCTCTCCCGCCCGAATTGCAACAGGAACACGGAATGTACCAGGTAGGGGACTATGTTTGGGTCAAGATTCCGAACGGCAGGTGCACTACACGATCAAAAATAGGTCGTGTGACCGGAGTCAACAGTCGGCAATCCGTAACGGTTGATGGAACTCCACGCCATGTCAGACATTTGCGCCTCTGTTCGAAACCTTGCTCTTTGGAAGATGAGAGTTCCTCTGAAGAAAGTATGAGGCTTATCCAGGTGGGATCCCCCTCATCAGAATCGTGTGCTGCCAGTGATTCCTCGGATGAATCCTCTGCAGACGAGCCGAGACTGGGACGTCAGTCCCATGCCAACGAGAGACAAGAGATTGGCACTGGGAAGCATTGTGATCAACAAGGAAGGCAAAACAGTGTCACTCGCTCGGGATATGCACAACAGCCACCCGACGTCGAAACGCGCTCAGACGACCCGGATTTGCCAAACCAACTCACTGTTGGAGCCCGTTGCGATCGGGAGGATGATCAACCAGGCCCTGTCCCTCTCCGGAGGAGTACACGTCGAAAACGTCCTGCTCACGGTTGTACTTTTTGTGATCCTGAGATCAGGGGGGAATGTAATGACGAGGCGAACTTACCTGACTCGAAACGGTTCCGGTGCATGGCTTGCAAGGAGAAATGTAGCGAAGAAGAAAGGAATGTGGTCGGGGCGGTGTGTCGTGGAGTCCGGTCGGAGTGAGAAACGTCGAAAAGTTGGAAGGGGGGCAGAGAAGACACTTTTATTGGTATTGAAAGGCACTATGGGTAATGGCCCATGGTGCATTGCAACTCCTGTTTTCACTATAAAAGTGGCCCATTTTGGGCAGAGAGGGGGTAGCGATTTTTGCGTGCTTTTGTGACACGGCGTTTTGTATGAAGAAGGAAGGAAAGAAAGAAAGAGGAAGGAAAGAAGACATAGTTTAGAATCGAGCCGAACCCGAAAACAAGAGAAAGCATCCATTAAGCCCTCGACAGTGTCTGAGGGCGCATCTCCAGCACTTTCTTGCGTAGACATGATTTTCTTTAGCGTTAGGATAAATAAAAAATACACTTTCACTTTTAAATTTTTTCCACGAAAATCTTTTAAAAGTGACGTATGAAATTGTAAAGACCAATGACATTGCAATTTTTTTCCTTCCCTCTTCCTCTTTTCTGTATGTGTGAAAGCTTTCGATACAGTCATTAAGCAGACAAAAATGATAATTCCCCATCCTTATTTTTGATAATTACTTTGCCGCTCAGCGGAACACAACATTACTGTAAACGGGTTATTATTATTGGAAACGGACTTAAACACAACTCTTGTCGGGTGGGGCTTTAGAATATACCAACTGCACCTCTGCAGAGGGATAAGACCCCCACTCCATTGGGATTTTTTTTTCTAGTAAAAGAAGCATGAACATTTAATTCTGCTAAAAAAATTGTCAATGATAATTCCCCATCCTTATTTCTAATAATTACTTTACCGCTCAGCGGAACACAACATTATTGGAAACCCAACGACAAATTCAAGGAAGGATTGAACAAATGAACCATCAAAGTTAAAACAAAACGGACTTAAACAGACAAAAATTACTAATAAGTATTACAGCCATTCATTTGTTCATAGTTCAAGGGAAGCAACTCTTTTGTTTTCTTTTATAATTGATTAACTTTCATAAGTATTTTAAGCCTACTGTAATATTCATTCTGAACATGGGATAGAGAAAGACGTAGGTGAGGGTGGGGGATATAACGTACGTGTAGAAATCAGGTGAGAAAAAAAACTAGAATAAATTAGAATAACTAATAAAGGTACAATTTTGATAAGAAGGATCACAGGAAATTTTTCTAAAAATCAACTAAAATAAACTAACAATCCGATTTTGATAAAACCTTCGGTATATGAAGTAATAAAAGAACTTTTATAGTAAATAAATGTTTACTAGATACCACCAATTTTGCCTGTGAAATTTACCCCCCCCCCATATTTAACACAATGAAACTTGCAGAAAAATTAATATGTTCTTGAAAAAAAAATTTCCATTCGAAAGAAGAAACATTAAAAAAAAAAAACAACTGATGATTTTTAAAAAAATTCAGCTTACGGAAATAATGAAAATTATGATTGAAAAACAATGTTTTCATTTTTGCACCGTTAAATCAACTGAAATCTAATGTAGCCAAAAACAAGTTACGACATCTTAAGATTTTTTATAAGATCATATTTCTATTAATAAATATATTTGATGTGACATCAGTAGGAGCTCAGACTCCGCCCAAGGTTTGTTCCCGCTTGTTTTTAACTTTATTGTAAAAATTAACCAGTTCATAATAAATCATTGTTGAATTTACCTCGCGTATAAATAATAGAATAATAGCCAATTAAATGATTATCGAAATGAGTAAAAAAAAAAAATCTCCAAAAATTATTTTTTTAAATTTTTATCTTCATTTTATTTTCCGATTTTTTGTACTTATTTACTACCCGAGCAGATTCTTAAATTATTTTTTTCTTCTAGTCACACCTTTTTTCTTTTGTCTTTTTATTTAGGCAGAAAATAGTATCAATCACATATATACTACACCAATATTTTGCACCCCAAAAACAAGGGGGAGTAAAAAAAAAAAAAACCTGAAAAAAAATCAGAAAGTTTTGAAATAAAATAACTGATGTATTATAAAATTCATTCATTAATAAATCAACACTGAAAATTTCATTAAAATCGGATAATTCCCTGTTTTCTGGTATTTTTTTTCAAACGAAGGGGTGAAATTGGGTAATCTGAACATTAGCTACATAAATTGGAGTAACCTTCCCTTGTTTGTTTGAACTGAACTAATTGTTATTAAGAACTCATTTTATGATATTTTCGTGTTAAGGCTGAGTGTTGAAATAGGTCGGAAAAGTAAAACGGAAAAGTTTGGTGTGGAATTTAGAAATTACTAAGGATACGAATTATGTTATTTTTGTGTTAAAACATGCAGTTGATAAATTCAATGAAACTGCATGTTTTAACACAGAAATAACATAATTCGTAATTATTAGTAATTTCTAAATTCCTTAAATTCTATGCCCACACCAAACTTTTACGTTTTACTTTTCCGACCTATTTCAACACTCAGCCTAACAAAATATTACAACATATGAGCGAGTTTCGAAAATCATATATGTAAGAAACACAGGGTCACCTGTTGCCTTACATAGGCAGGTAAATAATAAGATATGACATTATGACCGAGTTTTGAAAAATAATCATATATATCATATATATGATTATTTTTCAAAACACGGTCATATTGTCATATCTTATTTACCTGCCTATGCAAGGCAACAGGTGACCCTGTGTTTCTTACATCAAGGTAAGTGGCCCTCAAAAATAAAAATTAAAAAACAAGGAAAAACAATACTTAAAAATGAAAGAAAAAAATATTTATTTCATAAAATACAGCAAATTATTGAAACGGAAGTAAATAGAAAATATTTTTTGTAAAATAAAAATAAAGATATTTCTTGTTCAAAATATTTATGCTCATCTAACACACAGATTTTTTTTTCTTGCGGTGTGTTTGTTTAATTTTTGTGAAAGAGCTTCCAAAATTAAATTTTTTGTTTGTGTTGAATATGTCAACTAAAGATTTTTTTTAAATTCATCGTTTCTTAAAAGTTAGTGATACAAATGATAGAAAACTTGTAAGTTAAAAAATTGTCGTGGTTTCCCCATTTGAAAATAACACAAAATCCATCAGTTCAAGTGGAAATCTGTTAAAAACTTAAAACCTTTTAAATTTACCAGGAAAGAAGGAGAGAAAAAAATCAACAGCAAAATATGTTTTCACTTAAAAGCAGTCGTAATTGTCAATTCGCCTTTATTTGAGGACAGAAAATTATTTAAAAAATAAGTAGGGCGTAACTGTCCATGGACGACTATGAAAATACAATTAGTTTTTTCTTTCTTTCTCCACCCCCCCCTTTTTAATACTTAGCATATAGAAAGCCTTCCTTTTTTCAAACAATTTATCAGCTTCGAAAAAATATTGAGTTTGTTTTTATGGTTTATACACAAGGCGGAAGTATTTACAGTAAAATTCCAATGTTAAAACGATCAGACTTTACGACACGAGTTACCTTTCCCTAGATTTTATTTTGAAATTTAAGAAAAAAAAATTTCGAATCTGACAAATTACGATTACGAAAGTATTTCTAAATGATAAAAAAGCAAAAATAAATTGTATAGAAAAATGTCTTTTCTATTTCTTTAGACAGGACAATTTTCGACGTTTTTTTTTTTTTTTTTTTTTTGTTGGTTAGGAAATGCATTAACATGGTTTTCATTTTAAAAAAATGAAGTTGTTTATTTATTTATATTTTAATTATTATTATTATTATTATTATTATTATTATTATTATTATTATTACAAGTAGTAGTAGTAGTATTTTTAAAAATCTTTATCCCTTTTTTAATGAGAGGGGATTTTAAAAGAAAGTTAGTGGTAGACAAAACACACCCATGAAGGTGTGGTCGACTGAAAATTTCTATTATCCATAACGATTGAAAATAAAATATAATAATAATAATCGGCTAGAATACTTAGAAGAGTCATGGAGACTTGAGGAGACTTGCTGTCACTCAGCCTCCAGTGAACCACCAGCTACGGTTGGTGTGAATAATCAGAAGAGTCCTGGAGACCTGAGGATATTTGTTATCACTCAGCCTCCAGTGAACGACCATCAGCTAACACTGATGTGAAAAACTCAAAAGGAGTGTTAATAATAATAATAATAATAATAATAATAATAATAATAATAATAAAGACACAGCAATTAATCTAATTTTGGGAGCCACATGGACAGATAAAAACCTCAAAAGAAAATCTTAACTTTGTTAAAAATGATAGAGAAGACCATGTAGCTAAATTATTTAGCACCTTATTCCCCTAAAACTGTAACCCAATTCGCAAAATATTAATTCATAGACTGTAGTTAAAATGTCATTCGGGACCACCAAAAAACTTTCCGTTTTAATTTTCCGACCCTCTTCAGAAGTCAGCCAATTATTTTCGTGTTGTTGTTTTTTTTTCTTCTTTTTATTTATTTATTTTTTTCTTTTTTCTTTCTTTCTTCCTTCCTCGGGTTACACTAAAGTTGTTTGTTGCTTTGGAGAGAATTTTAATTCTTTGGTCAACATAGAAGCAATCTGAGGAACTTGTTTCATACGATTCATTTTCTGATCATTCGATTTCGATTCATATTCATAAGCAACACGAAAGTTCACTTTTGTCATTATTTGGTGGATTTCCAAATCATTTCCGTATCTTTCAAACATATAACAAAGACTTTGAATAAAGCAGGAACCGCTTACACTATTTCTCCAAGAATAATATCCAGGAACTGAAGAATAAGCAATTAATATATCCGCCCATAACGGGATTTTTTGAACAGGAGCGTCAGCAGCGAATGAACCCATAGCATCTTTCACTTCAATTCCTTTGTCCAACTTTGTCCCTCGACAGGCCTGAACAAAAAAAAGTTTAGGTTTTCCACCCAAACTGGGGCATTTGTTGGGCAAGAAGAATGAAATAAGATCATTTAAAGCCACCTTACCGTCTTTACCATAAATTATTTCTTTATCCTCGCCATGGCTAAGAATTACGCTGAGGAAACAATCGTTTTTGGTGTGGTCATTCTGGGAGATATCATCAAATATATTTTTCATCTGTTTAACAGTCATGTTGTTACGGACGATAACATTAAAGTTCAACTTTTCCTCAAGTACTTTTTTCAACCTGTTGGAATCTTGGGTTGAACCAATGCGAAGACCCATTTTCGTCTCAGGGAGAAACTCTTCATTGTTTATGATCAAAGCAATACCCCTCTTAGGATGTGTCATGGGATAAGTTAAAGAAGCTCTGTCAATATCTTTTTCCCGGACTTTCATCGCCTCTTCCAAGTCGGCATGTTTAGAATCGAGCTGAATCCGAAAACAAGAGAAAGCATTCATCAATCCCTCGACAGTGTCTGAGGGCGCATCTCCAGCACTTTCTTGCGTAGACATGATTTTCTTTAGCGTTAGGATGAATAAAATACAATATCGTCAACACTTACGACTGTGTCACAACAACTTAGTTCGTTTTCTACCCAAGTTATATATTAGTAACTAAATACACTTTCACTTTTAAACTTTTACCACGAAAATCTTTTAAGTGACGTATGAAATTGTAAAGACCAATGACATTGCAATTTTTTTCCTTCCCTCTTCCTTTTTTCTGTATGTGTGAAAGCTTTCGATACAGTCATTAAGCAGACAAAAATGATAATTCCCCATCCTTATTTTTGATAATTACTTTGCCGCTCAGCGGAACACAACATTACTGGAAACGGATTATTATTATTATTGGAAACGGACTTAAACACAACTCTTGTCGGCTGGGGCTTTAGAATATACCAACTGCACCTCTGCAGAGGGATAAGACCCCCACTCCATTGGGATTTTTTTTCTAGTAAAAGAAGCATGAATATTTAATTCTGCTAAAAAAATTGTCAATGATAATTCCCCATCCTTATTTCTAATAATTACTTTACCGCTCAGCGGAACACAACATTATTGGAAACCCAACGACAAATTCAAGGAAGGATTGAACAAATGAACCATCAAAGTTAAAACAAAACGGACTTAAACAGACAAAAATTACTAATAAATATTACAGCCATTCATTTGTTCATAGTTCAAGGGAAGCAACTCTTTTGTTTTCTTTTATAATTGATTAACTTTCATAAGTATTTTAAGCCTACTGTAATATTCATTCTGAACGTGGGATAGAGAAAGACGTAGGTGAGGGTGGGGGATATAACGTACGTGTAGAAATCAGGTGAGAAAAAAAACTAGAATAAATTAGAATAACTAATAAAGGTACAATTTTGATAAGAAGGATCACAGGAAATTTTTCTAAAAAATCAACTAAAATAAACTAACAATCCGATTTTGATAAAACCTTCGGTATATGAAGTAATAAAAGAACTTTTATAGTAAATAAATGTTTACTAGATACCACCAATTTTGCCTGTGAAATTTACCCCCCCCCCCATATTTAACACAATGAAACTTGCAGAAAAATTAATATGTTCTTGAAAAAAAATTTTCCATTCGAAAGAAGAAACATTAAAAAAAAAACAACTGATGATTTTTTTAAAAATTCAGCTTACGGAAATAATGAAAATTATGATTGAAAAACAATGTTTTCATTTTTGCACCGTTAAATCAACTGAAATCTAATGTAGCCAAAAACAAGTTACGACATCTTAAGATTTTTTATAAGATCATATTTCTATTAATAAATATATTTGATGTGACATCAGTAGGAGCTCAGACTCCGCCCAAGGTTTGTTCCCGCTTGTTTTTAACTTTATTGTAAAAATTAACCAGTTCATAATAAATCATTGTTGAATTTACCTCGCGTGTTAACATCTCCTCACCTTAACTTTTATTAAGAATTCTGGGGTATGGGGTTATCGTCCCTTGTCTGCGAGCCTCTGTTTCAAACCAACCAATCATGAGCCAGCATACTTTGGCGCCAAAGCCAAATATGCAGACTCATGCCTCTCCTGAATCAGCAACGAAAGGGAATGGACCGAACAAAAGGTCGCTCCTACTATTCTTCAACAGAACCACAGAACCGGAGTCGGACGCAAACAGAAGTCCAACTATATCCGAACTATATCAGAAGGCCATAGCAAGGGGCTCCGTTAATACCCCATATCCCAGGATAAACAGCTAAGTGACAATTATATACATATTATATACATATTATATATTTGTGCAAACGAAACTAAAGTTTGCAAGTTATTTATATCTAATACAGTCTTTTATTCACATCTTGTCGTTCGTTTTACTTCTTTAACTCTTAACCTGTCTGCCACACTCGCGGTTAACTCCAGTACAAACCTCGGAGTACTGCCGCTAATGTTATTTTCTTTATACTTTTACCTATTGTAAATTCTGTTTTTTCACGCATTATTTCCATTATGTACTCTGAATATTCAACCTCAACAGGTTATGCGCCCAGATATAATAATAGAATTTACTTGGATGGAAATCCTGAACAATTTCAATTATGGAAAATTAAATTTGTTTCCTGCTTGCGACTCCAGAAGCTGGCACATATAGAATCCGAGACTAACGATATCGACCTAGGAAAAAAACGCTGAAGTTTTTGCTCTGATGACTCAATTACTCGATGATAGAAGTCTTACTCTAATTATTAGAGATGCCAGAAATAATGGAAGATTGGCAATGCAAATATTGAGAGAACATTATGTTGGAAGCAGTAAACCCAGGATAATTTCTCTATATACGGAACTGACATCATTAAAAATATCAGAACACGAAAGTGTTACGGATTATCTTTTAAGAGGAGAAAATGCTGCTTCGTCGTTAAACTCAATCGGCGAAAGCATATCTGATAGCTTGTTAATAGCTATGATATTAAAGGGACTACCTAATGATTTTAAACCCTTTTCGACTGTGATAACACAGAGAAAGGACGAATTAAAATTCAATGAATTCAAATCAGCTCTCAGAAGCTACGAAGAGACTGAAAAATCCAGAACAAATGGACCACGAGAAGATTACTCTATGAAAATAAATGTTCAACAAAATTATAAAAACATAAGATGTTCAATTGCCAGAAACTTGGACATCGGAATTTCGAATGCAAAACGCGCCAAATTTTTTTAAAAAAGATGGTGTAAAAATTGCAGAAAAAATACTCACGGCACAAAGTATTACTGAAATAAAATAAAATAAAATTCAGTAAATTCACTGAAAGACACAGATGAAAAAAAGTCATTTCTTTTCACTGTAAGTACTTTTAAAAAAATTCTTTGCAGATCTATTTAATTTACTAGTTGATTCTGGGGCCACCGCCCATATAATTACAGATAAAACGAAATTTGTTCGTTTCAATGAAGCTTTTAATGCATCGCAACATACCATTGAACTTGCAGACGGTACCCGAACCACAAGTTTGGTATATGCAAAAGGCAATGCCAAATTCTTAATAAAAGACAATAAAGGCATTACTCATGAAACAACATTAACAGATGCATTATATATTCCATCCTATAAACAAAATATTTTTTCGGTACAGTCAGCGACCCAAAACGGTTCTTCCTTCCATTTTTATAAAAATGGCGCGAAACTCAAGACACCTAATGGATGTGTATGCAATATAAAAAAAAAGGGAAAGTTATATTTCCTAAACAACATAAAAACTATACGAACTCATACTTTAAAAGAATGGCATAGTATTCTTGGACATTGTAACAAAGAAGATGTTTTAAAATTAGAGCAAGCTGTAAAAGGCATGAAAATAAGTAATAAAAATAAATTTGACTGCAAAACTTGTACTCAAGGAAAAATGTGCCAATACAGAAATACAAAAGCCGATAAAAAGGCAAATAAAATACTTGATTTGATTCATTGTGATTTGGCAGGTCCTATTGAACCAATTTCAATAAATGATTCAAGATATGCAATAAATTTTGTTGATGACTACTCTGGATTAATAGTGGTTTATTTTCTTAAAAATAAATCAGAAAAAGCAGATGCAACAGAAAGATTTTTAGCTGATATGTCACCTTATGGATCTATTAAAAGATTAAGAACAGGCAATGCTCTTGAATTTACTTCTACAAAATTTTAAAATATTCTTGTAAAAAATAAAATAAAACATGAATTCTCAGCTCCTTACTCACCACACCAAAATGGCACGGCTGAAAGATCATGGCGATCACTCTTTGAAATGGCATGATGTTTATTGATAGAATCTAAATTACCAAAAATTGTGGAATTATGCACTTAGAACATCAGCTTATATAAGAAATAGATGCTTCAATAGAAGAACCGGAAAAACTTCCTATGAAATGTTTACATCTCAAAAACCTGACATAAGCAATACGCATACATTTGGTAGTACATGATTTGCCTATATCCAAAATAAAACAAAATTAGACCCAAGAAGTCAACAAGGAATTTTTGTTGGATATGATCCAACAAGTCCAACTTATCTTATTTACTTTCCAGACAGAAAAGAAATTAAAAGAATAAGATGTGTATCTTTTCATGAAACTCAACAATTTGATGAAGAAGAAAACAATTATTTTGACTACGCCATAAATAAAAACCCTGAATCACAAAATGATAATGATGAACAACTGGAAAATAAAAACACTGAATTACAAAATAATAATGATGAACAACTGCAAAATAAAAACACTGAATCACAAAACGATAATGAAGAAAAACTGTCTAAACGAAAAATTAATAAACCCAAATATCTGGATGACTATATATTAAATGATTCAGACAATTCAGACACAACAAACTGTTTTATTGATTATTGTTATAGTATAAGCAACATTCCACAAAGCATATATGCTGTAAAATTAGGACCAAACAATGAAGAACAATTTAAGGCTAGATATGTAGCCAAAAGATTTTCACAATTAAAAAATGTGGAATATAGAAAGACTTTTTGGACAAAAACTTTTTGCGATTTAAAAAGAAAGAAAGAAAGAAAGAAAGAAGAAAAGTCTTTGTATGGACTAAAACAAAGTGGAACAATTTGTTACACACTTTTTAACTAACCAGAACTTTTTTGAGCAATCATTAAATAATTATTGTGTGTATACAAATTATTATCAAAATTTAAATACAATTATTGCAACTCCAAATTTTATAAAGCAATTATCTCAAAATTTTAAGAGAATTTATAAAACCTATTTTTAATTAAATTTAACAAGAGTTAACTGTAATTTTTTTTTACCTCATAAAGAGAAATATGACCTTATGAGGGGGAGTGTTAAGATTTTTTATAAGATCATATTTCTATTAATAAATATATTTGATGTGACATCAGCAGGAGCTCAGACTACGCCCACTTCCACCCAAGGTTTGTTCCCGCTTGTTTTAACTTTATTGTAAAAATTAATCAGTTCGTAATAAATCATTGTTGAATTTACCTCATGTGTTAACATCTCCTCACCTTAACTTTTACCTATTGTAAATTCTGTTTTTTCACGCATTATTTCCATTATGCACTCTGAATATTCAACCTCAACACGACAAGAGGATTAAAAAAAAATCTATGAAAAATTAATTAATGGTCCGATTTCCATGAAAATTTCCATAACTATTTACCTTTAGATGTAAATATCTCTGAAATAGTTTCTTCCTAAAATACATTAGGGAAAATATTTTTTAAGAGGTCCAACCCCCCTCCTATTTTGTTTTATGAGATATGAAAAAAATGAACCGAAAAAAAACGATTTTTACTTTTTTTTCTATAAAGATAAGAGTCTGAATAACTATATCAAAAGATTTGTATAATATTCAAGGCAGTAGAAAAAAATCATGAATTCTGAAATAAAAAGTGCTAAAAAAAATATCATAATATTATTATTTGAACACTTTTTCCTTTTGGTTTTTTAAATTGTACTAGATTCTATTAAATTGTCAAGAAAAAAAAATTTAAGAAATTAATTTTTAAGAGATTCTAATATTTTTGTGTGCTTAAATAATTTGTTTTGTTTTTTCAACGTTTTAATATCTTTTTTTGTGTGTACAAATCAATTTTTTCACTAATATTTAAATATAATATAACACTGAATTTTAGAATTCAGCTGAACTAAAAATTTGTCCGATCCATGATATATTAATATCTTTAAAAGAATTTAAGAGTTTTTTTTTTTTTTTTTTTTTTTTTCTTCTTTCTTTCTTTTGAATAGTAATGTTTGGTTCTTATAATATACGGAAGAGCAAAACTGACAATATTTGTAATACTTATTGTCGTTTCTTTGCTTCAGTTCGACTAAAAAATATTCCAGAGTTATTCTGAAACTATCTCAAAAAAAAAAAAAAATCTTTCAAAAATCGTTGAAAACCAATAATCGGTTATTGACCTTGCACAAGAAAACAATTATGTCGAATACAGCCACCCATACATTTAAATGTATAATTGTAAAAGAGAGATAATATGTAAATTTACAGTCCCCGTTTCTACATAAAAATCACCCTTTTGCAAATTAAACGAACTGTTTTATTTATTTTTCAAGATAATGGTGTAATTTTTCCCAATTGGATAATTTGATATTTGAATTAACTGTTTTTCTTTGTAACAACTCTGTATGATCGTTACCTTTTTGCGGGATTTTTAAAAAACAAAGTTAAAAAATATTTACTTTCGTTTATTCAATATGGCCTAAACTGATCACGTGACCCGATTTTGGAGATACTTAATGTTTACTAAATTGAAAAGGCTAATATTTTTTTCGTTAGTTTTTGTTTCGTGCGTTGATCCCCCGTACAAATTTCTTGTTAATTTTTTTTTTTTTTTTTTTTTTTTTTTTGCCTGAAAATAAATTTTACATTTTTGGAAAGATAATTCAATAATGGAACATATGCAAAAAAAAAAAATCAATATTCTGACGTTTTTGGTACAATATATTCTTTAATTGAATAAATACGATTTTGCTATACAATGAACGGGGGTATTTATTTTACATTTTATAAATTTTAAAAAATCCCTAAAAAAAAAAAAAAAAGTAGACAACTGGAACTTTTAATATAACATTCCTTAGAAAATAACCTAACGATTTAGAAAAGAAATAGAAAAAGGATAAATATTTTTTCTTATTTACGAGACTTAAGTTTCAAATGTTAAGACGTCCTACTACCAAATTTTTTTTTTTTTTACATATGTTCCGTCATTGAATTATCTTTCCAAAAATGTAAAATTCATTTTCATCAAAAAAAAAAAAAAAAAATATCAAGAAATACGGGGACCAATATGCGAAACAAAAACTAACGAAAAAATAATTAGCCTTTTCAATTTAATTGTTTAAAATGTATTAAAATAAGTTAGATATATAATATTATTTTGCTTTTTGTTACTGATGTTCATTATGTGACTACTTTTCGGCTAAAATAAAAATGTAACTTTAGAAAATCGATTTAAATAATTTTAATTCGCTTTTATAAATTGGTAGTGCTTAGTATGAATCAATGATATATTAAAAATCAATTTTTGAAAAATGATTAAAAGATAAGACAAATTAATAAAGGATAAAACATAATAAAAAAGGGAAAAAAATGACAAATAACAGAAAAAATACAAACAATAAGAATAGAAATAAAGAACTTAAAAACAAGAATATATAAAGAATAAAATATAACAAAACAACTATATAGAAAAAGATATATATATATATATATATATATATATATATATATATATATATATATATATATAAGTGTATTTAGGCAGCATTTTTTCTTTTATACAGGTTTCGTGGAATTGAACAGACAATTCCTGTCTGACAAGTCTTTCGTTGATCCGTTCTAATCTTCGGGCCATCCTTCTGGTGTCAGGGTGGAACTGGTATACTAGTCCACCAAATGTTTCGACACTAGCGCTTTCGGCAATACACTTTGCCATCCTCAGGTGGGAAACGATGGAATAGTTTTCAGGTCTCGTTTTTAACGAGAACGAGTAGAAGCAAGGAATTAGTGGGAGGTAATATCAATTGGTAGTGGGAGGTTTTTGGAATGGTAGTAGTTTGAACAAAGCAGTGGTGATTTTTTGGAGGGTGGGGGGCACAGGTTGTGATGGGGGGGGTAATGGAAGTAATGTAGGCGGAAAATTATAAGCATTTAGGATATGTTGACTTACTTCAAAGTTTATTTTGTTTAGGGTAGTTTTTTTTTGTTTTATATATAAAGCTTCAATTATTTGAAGTTTTTGTTTGTTTTTTTCTCTATATAGTGTGTGTGTATTTTCAGTTAGAATTTTGCGGTAGGTAGAGGGGGGCATGAATGTGTTTTAAGATGTTGATTAATGGAGCTGGAATCTGATAAGTGTAGGGTTAATCTACGTGATAATGTAGTCGTCGTGTGGCCAATATATGTATTATTGATTTTGGGGAGACAGTCTCCTACGTTACATTTAAATTCATACACGATATTGGTCTCATTAAGACGGGTAGTTTGGGGGAGGTGTTGTTGCAGGTGACCAGATTTGTAGTTTTGAATTTTTTGTAATAAATGATTAAATTGATTTTTCCGTTAGTGTCAGTGGAAGAGACATTGTTACGTATTAATTTTTTTAATGCATTATATATATATATATATATATATATATATATATATATATATATATATATATATAAGCGTGTTGGTAAATCCTCGCGGTGAGAAAAAACCCAGCAAATAGTTTGATTGTAAAAATATACTACCAAACATCAACCGGGGAGAAAAAAATTTTTGAAAAAAAAAAAGATAGTCGTACCAACAAAAAATAATCTATTGGTACAGTATTTGGCCAAAAGAAAAAACAATTTATATGTACATATATGTATATAAGATATATATATATATATATATATTCATATAACTGCTAGGAGAATAAGCTAATAAGTAAAAAGTGCTCAATACCTAAGTAGAGCAAATAATAAAGATAAATCTAATGAGTCAGACGAACCTACTATTAGTTTCGCTTAATGCTCTTCAGGGCTAAGTCAGATCTTAGCCCTGAAGAGCATTAAGCGAAACTAATAGTAGGTTCGTCTGACTCATTAGATTTATCTTTATATATATATATATATATATATATATATTTAATTTTTATTTTTTCTAATCTGTTCCAATTGTGATCTTTTTCAGGAAAACAAATGAATTATATATATATATATATATATATATATATATATATATATATATATATATATATATATATAATTCATATTTATTATATATGAAGGAAGACTTATCTTTATAGAAAAAAATTAAAAATCGTTTTTTATCGGTTCTATTTTTTTTATTTTTTAGATTTCATAAAATGAAATGGTGGGGGGGAGACCTCGTAAAAAATATTTCCCTAATATATTTTAGGAAAAACCTATTTTAAACCTAATTTCATCAACAGGTGAATTAGTATCGAAATTTTCATGAAAATTTGACTCTTAATTGATTTTTCATATATTTTTTTTAAAAAAGACTGTTGACATAACTTGTTTTTGGCTACGTTAAATTTCAATTGATTTGATAGTGCGAAAATGTAAACATTGTTTTCGTTCATAATTTTCATTATATCCGTAAGCTGAAAAAATCATCAGGAGTTTTTTTTTTTAAACTTTTATGCAAGTTTCATTGTGTTAAATATGGGGGGGGGGTAAATTTCACATGTCAGATTGGACATCCTTAATGAATAGATTTATTTTTGACTTTTTAAATCCCGGGCAACGCCGGGTGGCTCTGCTAGTTTTTATTATAACTTTGGTATACGTGAGTATAATATACACACACGTATACCCTAGTTACAATATATAGAGTAGAATTCGTGGTATATAGGGTACAGAAACCGCCGATGATGAAATTTAGCGAATAATAGCGAACTATCTCTAGGTATGTCCCAAGATTTCACTGGGAATTGATACCCCATGAAAATTGTTTAAATAATTTATCTGTTTATTTTATTTTTCAATATTTTCTATATTACAACGAATAGACTCTTCTCTTAATTCACGACCTAATTTCCAGCTTGTTACCTGTAAACCTGACTGCTTTATCTGGTGTGAATAGGCTTGCTTACCTCCTCCCACCTGGACAACCCGATTACAGGTGTGCTACTCAGATCAACTGAACGCGACATCCATCCAACAAATATGGCGGGTCGGACATTATTTTGGCTTAGTTTTATCTGCATCGCCTCGGCGGCTGTGTGCATGTTCATAGCATTTTCTACTCCTTATTGGATCAAATCCTGGACCCGTGTTCACAGTCCAATGTCCAATGTGGGTCTTTGGCATGTTTGTTTGGCTGGATACATCAAACCTCGAGACCCTGAACTCCACTCCTATGTTGGTTGTTGGTGGATCCATTCAACCCTTTTTAAAGAAGTTAGCTTCGACTTGATGCCTCGTAAGTTAAAAAAAAAAATAACACAAAAAACTTTTAGATAAATTTTTATCATTTATGTTCTTTGAATTCATCGTCTTAAAGTTTTTTTGTTATTACTTGAATGAAGAAAATTTGTTACATATTATTGTGAAATAGAGACTATTTTAATTTTTATTTATTTATTTTTCTGATTGATTTTTTATTTTTTTAAATATTGTTTTATACACACACACACACACACACACATACATATATATACTATTTTCTGTTTTTACATGTTCTAATTTCCTTATTAATGTTTTGAAGCTTTTTTTTTTTTTTTCAATTTATTTTTTAAGAACACCAACTTCCGGTTGTCCTAATATTTTAAGGAAATAACTGCTAAAAAGAAAATCAATCCTTTCGTTTTAAGATAACTTCTTTTCAGTTCACAAACGTTCGTATTAGTATTAACAATAAAAGTTTATCTGCTATTGCCACGACAAGAACAACATATGAATTCATCTTTTAATAAATACTATTTTAGGTTATCTTCAAGATATGCACTCCCGGATTTTTTTTATCTAAAGGATACTCTCTTCAAATTAGCTACAGGAGCCAACCTCGTATGTGTTTTTTATCTGCTTTTTTTATGTTTTTTTTTTTTTTTAAATTTTCGGGAGAATAAACTTGTTTTTCATCTGAATTCTGAAATAATTTTCTTTTACGTGTAATAATTCACGAATTTGGTTGTAATTCTGTCTGTATTAATGTTAGCAAAATAAATAGATATTACATTAATTACAATATATTAACTTTTTTAACAATGAATTAACTTTATTAAGTTAGTTAATTAATTGTTTAAAAAATTAGTTTTCAAATTTTATTGTTAAAAAAGGTAAGACTGACTGAAAAATGCCAAAAATTAACTTATTTCAGAATTTAAATGAAAGAATAACAAAAAAAAACAAGTTTATTTTCCCGAAAAAAAAAGGGGGGGGGGCAAATCAAAAGGACTTCCGGGTCTGGCTCCTGCTGCTAATTTGAAGGAAACACTACTTAAATAAATAAATAAAAAAACTCAAATTCGGAAATGCATTTTTTTAAGATAACCACATTTTATGTATGATTTACTTGTATCTTGAAAAATAACCTAATTTTAAATTAGGTTATTTTTATTAATTTTAAATTGGGTTATTTTTTATAATTAATTAAATTCTTTTATATTTAGCTTCTGCCTTTTTATTAATCATTGTGCAATTTATGAATAATTGAATTTTCAAAATTGAGCTAATTGAATCTTAATAAATAATTCTTCAACTCTATCATGAAATACAAAATTATGTTATCTTTATTTTTACGGTTCGTACTCTCGGTATTTTTAAGTTGGTAACTAACAAACTTTTTTTAAGTTAAGATCATTGAATAAAGAATGCTAGCATCATTGCCTCTAGAAGACAAGAAAGAGACAATCGTTTATTTTCACACATTACAAAATAAACAATGTTACATAAAAATTAAAAAAACAAAAACGTAATGTTGATTGTTGTAGTAATGTGTGGAGGATGATCACTAATTAGGATCGAGCCTATTCTAGTAGTGACCACCTCAGTTGTTGTTTTTGTTATTTTTGTTTATTTTTCCATAGTTTGAAAGTTGATTATAAGTTTACTTATACGTATTAAAAATTTCTATTTTGATAAATAATTTGAGTTGGTGAGCAAACATTTTGGTGAAATCAATCTTTGGAAATTTTTTTGTTAGTTATTGAAGTCAGTCAGTCTACTATTGGTTTGAACAATGTGACTGGCTAAGAACAAGTGTCAAGACAACTGGTACTTATGGGAATTCAGAACAGTCCACTCATGCATTTGGGTGATTCCATTCCCTGAGTCCTGATTGGCTGCTTGGTTTGTAGGATCCTCTGAGGCTCCATAAATCCTGCCATTCTGCAGTATTCTTTGCAGCAAACCAGAATCGTATTTCAGTTACGATTGCTTGCTGTCTTGTCTTGCCAATTCGACGGTAATTGGACTTAGTATTATTCTAAATTAGTGTATTCCAATTGTTGATGTAGGATCCTGTGATAGATTTAAGGCCATAGGTTTTAGCGTTGGCAAATGGTTTGAAGAGTTCATCTGCCGTTGATCCCCGAGTAGAGACAGTGTATAATTCTTTTTTTTAGGGATGAAATAGTTGTTGAACGTTAAGGGTAATGTACCAGTCATTTGTCCATCGACTTGCAGGCAATTCATTACGTAGATATGATCTTTGATTTTAAGGACATTAGCCAATTATTAACTATATAATTTATATTATATTAATTATATATTTATATTATTATCTCTATAATTAATATATATTCAGTGATGCTAATAGCTTTTTAATTTAGTGCGTCCTGGGATGCACATATTTGCTTTGAATGAGTCCCCAGGAAAATTTATGGGTCACAACTAAAGTTTCTTGATAAATTGTAGAGGTTTTATTCATGATCTGGAGAAACAACTAAAGCCGTCTAACTCCTACCTTGTAAACCTATCCTGTATAATTAATTTCTAAGAAACTATTGAAATGTAATTACAGTTAACTTGAAATGGTGAGGGAAGAAAAAAGTAAGACACTGGGATGCATGGATATGATTTTACTGCTTCCTTTTGGTTTTTTGTTGTTTCCACTTCTTGTTCAGGATCACTCGCAGCATTCTTGT
This sequence comes from Doryteuthis pealeii, assembly GCA_023376005.1. Taxonomy (NCBI): domain Eukaryota; kingdom Metazoa; phylum Mollusca; class Cephalopoda; order Myopsida; family Loliginidae; genus Doryteuthis; species Doryteuthis pealeii. Next base: position 41,451,473 of record CM042164.1, read on the forward strand.
GCAGCTCCCATCTCATTTATTCTCTAGTCACTTCGTTAGGGTCCAGGTGGTGCAGCCATACAGGAGTACTGAACACCCCACAAGAAAATAGCTATATGGCCACCTGCCACATATCACCCAAACCATCTGAGTGAGACGGACGAGACACGCAGGACACTGCTGGAGAAGCAAGGATGAACTCATAAGTGACGTCTTCCTGTGGAAGCCAGCACATGGGCACACCAGTGTGGGCCAACCAGCAAAGACGTACATTGATCAGCTCTGTGCGGATATAGGATGCTGCATAGAGGACCTCCCGAGAATGATGAGAGATAGGGACGGATGGAGAGAGATTGTCATGGATATCCGTACCAACAGCGCGACATGATGATGATGACTCACAACCAGTGAAGATGTATTTGAGGCTCATAATTTTCCAACATGCCTCGCATTGGTGAAATTTGGGGGACTTACAAAATTCATTTTACTATCAAGAATATGCGCCCTCCAGGCACATTTGTTTTTAATGTAATGAAATATATCAAATTAATAAGACTAACAAAATTAGATAAGTACGCATATAAAAAGATTACACTTATTTTTGATAATGTTTTAATTTGTTTCTATATAAAAATCATTCATAGAATTGATTCTAATAATGACATTAGAACTCAATAACCCCAATTATTTATTAAACCCAAATTTGTTAAAACTGTGAGACTACCTGTTCTGTGCTCCGCACCTTCAATGCACGATGTCTAGAACCCCAAACGTTGTGATATTCTGTGCTGGTCGATTTGAGGGCATGTCAGAAAACAGGTTCACAGGGATTAAAAAACAAACAACAACTACAAGTGTTTGTAAACAAGACGTGGATGGAAGAAGAGGTCTGTGATACTTTAGAAATCTATCTCAACTGGCTGGCTACTGACTTCACTTGTGGATTCGGGGCTAACTACTGCTACCAACGTTAACACCTCTAGGGCCTGAGGTTGACTGCCTTAGTGCTCAAGTTTAGCTGTATTTATGTCAAACTCTCCTTCCCCACCCATCTTCTCCGGACTACACAGATGACCAGTACTTAAATTGAATCTCCGACTTCTAGTTGTCATTAACCCTTAAAATTAAAGTAATTAAATCTTTTTCCAGACGTAGTGTCTTCAATACATCGACCATTAATTTTTTCAAAAGAGATTTTCTCATAAAAATAGCCCCTTTGCTTTTAATACCTGGGTGCATAAGATATTATCACTAAGTGGCCTAACTTCATGGTGGTCGTACAGGTCTCTTAAACTTTACGGCCTAATCTTTGGATTCATAAAAAGGTCAACCACCCACCCCTTTTACTTATGCTTGGCTTTAACCTATTCTATTTATTTATTTATTTATTTATTTATTCTGACCATGTTCATCTTCAATCATAGTATCACAAAACCAGTATGCAAATTAACCACACCATATATTATGTTAACCTTTATTTCTTAGCGATATATAAGACACGTTACAGGATTTTAAATGCATTGATAACATGGGCTGTTTTGAGGTAAATCTAGCTCAGATTTCCTTGTATTTCTGTATCCATTTCTTTCCGTTTCTGTGTCTCCTTTTCTTTCTTTCTTTCTTAATCATTCTCATGCCTCTTAATTTTTTTCTTTTTCATGATCTCTCAATTTATTCATCTGTATCATTTCTTTTTTCTTTCTTTCTTTTTGTCTTCTATCTCAATCTTTCTCAATCATTCATGCTCTCATCGTTTCTTTCTTTCTTTCTTTCTTTCTTGTGACCTCATTCTTTCTCAAACTCTCTTTCTTTCTTTCTTTCTTTCTTTGCTTCGTTTGTTCATTCTTATTCTCACTCAATCATTGATAAATAAGATTTATTCTATGTATGCGTATTAATTAATGATTTTGACTGTAAATCAAATACTCATTGACAAATTTACGCAATTCCTGAGAGTATTGCTATGTAAGCACTGATGTAGTTTCTATTACAGATACCGAATCTCCATTATAATGAGATTAGATTTTTATGAATGAGTCAAAATTAGAAAGTTGTTATACAGAGTATAAAAAGTTACATTAATCCTTCGAGCAAAGACAATTTGTACAACTTATGACCAAAGTTGTAAAGAACTTAAAGTAAATAAGTAAGTCCTGAGTTATAGAATCCTTTGGTAAGTGAATAAGTCCTGTGATATAGAATCCTTTGGTAAGTGAATAAGTCCTGTGATATAGAATCCCGTGTAAGTGAATAAGTCCTAAGTTATAATCCTATGTTCCGTCGTCCACAAAGATCCAAGTAGTTATGATTAGGTATGACCTGAACAGCCAGTATAAAATAACAATATCAGCAGCAGAGCACTGCCAGTGATTGGACAAGAAGTTGGTCACATGGTTATCGGCGAGTCTATAAGTAAGAGTAGGCATTTACCACACGCCTTATATGTCAAAAAAGTAGGAAGCGCGTGGTGTAATGGTTAAAGTCATGGGAAATGGACTCGTCGCCCCGAGTTCAAATCCTGGACGGGTAATTGCATTTCACTTAGCGTTAATACCCTTGGGAAAGGTATGAATCCTACTCTCCCTCCAGCTATGGGCAAATAGTAGGGCAGACTGGGCTCTTTAACCTTGGTTAGGCAACCGGTCTAGGAGAAGGAAAACTCTGAATTCAAACCTGTTAAACTCTGCTTAAGAAATTGACCTTGTGTCGCATCCTGCTCGTGCGGAGGGGTTGGTAAATATATATATGTCAAAATTCTCAACAATATCATATAGAGGTGGATAGTGTAATAGTTACAGTCGTAGGAAATGGACATGGTGACATGAGTTCAAATCCTGGGTGAGGCTGTTTGCATTTCACATAGCACTGATACTCTTGGGAAAGGTATGCCTCAAACTTCCTCCAGCTAATTTTTGCTATAAAACATTATTCTCTCTCCAGCTAATAGTATAGCAGAGTAGACTTTTTAACCTTTGCATGGCAATCAGATTAGGACAGGGGTTTTCAAACTTTTAAGTTCGTAGACGCCTACAAAAATATGACTGACCTATCATGGACCCCCTCTTTATATACCCCAGTCCACCTTGCAGTTGTTTTGTTGCAACCAATTACTTAATGAATTCTACACAAACCTTTATGTAAAACTGTTAATTGTAAACCATAACCATAAAATAAACAGTAAAGTAGGCATAACATGTAAAAAAAAAAAGAGCTGCAAATATTTAATACTAATGTAATGACAAATGATAACATAGTCTAGTATTCCCTAAAGAGTTCTCTAAATCATAAAGTAGGGGAGGTAACACTCAATTATCTATTACAACTAACTTAATAACTTACAAAGGAAGCACATTTCCTAATGTGATGGGTAAAGCTGATGACTTTTGATAAGTTCATGAATATTGGGCTTAAACTTATTATTATTCTATGTACTAGACATGAGACTTTGATGAGTTGTGGTGCACCTGAGCACTGTACACAATAAATTTCATTATTAACTTGTGAAAATATATCAACATGAGCATGTTCTCCAGGATTCTTGTGGAATTAATTTCTTCTAATTACTAAGAAGGCTTTGTAGTTTCCATAGACCCTTTGTAGACTTCCGAATACTTACAGACCCCCTGAGTTGTTGTATAGACCCCAGGGGGTTTATGTAGACCACTTTGAGAAACCCTGGTCTAAACTAATGATAGTTCCAATTCCAGATGACCCTGTCAATCAAACTTATTGATTTTCCATTATTTTAAACTACCCTACACTACTTGTTAAAAATGATAGGCTATGCCTATTTATTATGTAAGTGGACTTTTTAATCTTAGTATGGCAACCAGTCTAGGAGTAGGAAAACTCTGAATTCAAACCTGTTAAATTGCACTTAAAAATTGGTCTTGTGTCGCATCCTGCTTGTGCAGAGGGGTTAGGTAAATGCATAAACCAATTCCAAACAAAAGCAGTGTTGATATTTATGGGAGAAAAAAAATTCCCCCTTTTTTATTGAATGACCCTTGTATAAATAATTTGTCTCTCCTCAGTCAAAAAATTCCCCCTTTTTTTATTGAATGACCGTTGTATAAATAATGGGTCTCTCCTCAGTCAAAAAATTCCCCCTTTTTTTATTGAATGACCGTTGTATAAATAATTTGTCTCTCCTCAGTCAAAAAATTCCCCCTTTTTTTATTGAATGACCGTTGTATAAATAATTTGTCTCTCCTCAGTCTAAAAATTCCCCCTTATTTATTGAATGACCGTTGTATAAATAATGGGTCTCTCCTCAGTCAAAAAATTCCCCCTTATTTATTGAATGACCATTGTATAAATAATGGGTCTCTCCTCAGTCAAAAAATTCCCCCTTATTTATTGAATGACCGTTGTATAAATAATTTGTCTCTCCTCAGTCAAAAAATTCCCCCTTATTTATTAAATGACCGTTGTATAAATAATGGGTCTCTCCTCAGTCAAAAAATTCCCCCTTATTTATTGAATGACCCTTGTATGCTGAAACACTGCATCTTTCAAAGCCTCCATGCTTCCTATAATCTGCTAACACTATACCTGATACCTCCCTCCACACACATGTGCACACATCTAATATATAAAGGAGAGATTTTGGTATGTACGTGTTGACGCATAACTCCAAAACGGGAGGTCACTCAGATTTAGAATCTTGCATACACATTGATATCGTTCTAACTAAGAAACACTCCAAATTTGGTTATTGATTTTTACTGATTAAGGGATATAATTAATTAAACCAAAATCAAACGATTTTTCGAAATCTATAAAATAGCTGCTACTCCTGATATTCCAGCTACAATCAGCACGCAAACCCCACCCTGCTGCCTCTTTGCCTATGTCTGCTCTATTTCTACTGCGGTGTTGTAAAAAAGAAAAATGAAAGCCTTTTTATCAATATTTTTACAAATACTTTCATATTTCTTAGAATAAAATATATCCATTTTTAATCAGCGAATCAAATTTGAATTAATATGCGATTTAGCAATTACATAAACTGAATGTAAAATAGTCTTACACACGAAAAAGTTTTTGAAAAAAATCCTTCAAAGTGGATTCTTAGAATAATATGATTAAATATATCCAGTGAAACTCAAAACGTTTTTGAAAGAAGAATAACGGTCCATCTTTTTTCTCGCCTATTTACAGTTCAATCTTCTTTAAGATATTCATATGGTTCGAAAGAGAATGAAATAATCTCTCTAAATATGTAATTTGATTGAGTTTTTATCAATGGAATTATTTTTAAAAAAATTATATTTTGCTTCAGTCAGCCTAGAATTTGTAGTATAGTTTTTTCATACTAAAATTTTAACATAAAATCAAATCTTATTCATCGCATATTTCTGTTTCTATCTTAAAAATATTTATTTCATTAGAAAAAAAATCTTTCTAAATATGTAATTAATATGTCTTTTCATACATTGAACTTTTTTACAGTGAATTAAATAATAAATCAAATGAAAACATTTAGCGACAAATCAACTTTGTTTTATAAATTCCCGTCGTTCGTCAATTGTAAACAAAACCTTTCTTTTATTTTTCATAATCACGTTAATTTATTTATTTTAATATTAGAAATACAAATAAAAATGATACTAATGTAGAATAGTGCGCAAGAGATAATACCATTAGATTACCTGAAAACTCAAATTGTTATCAAATTTATTCGATCGGCTATGTTTGGATTAATAATGTTATTTTTTAAAAGATTATTTATTGTTTTAGGGTTAGTTTAATGAGAAAATAAATAATTTGTGTTCTGTTTTTCTGGGTCACTCTGCATACAGAGTGACCCAGAAAAAAAACAGAACCCAAAAATGTTGTAATGAAACTGTTAATTTTAACTAGGGGGTTTTAGTGGTTAGGGGTGGGGTTTAGCGTTAGTTTAATGGCAAAAGCCAAATAAATAATTTGGCTTTTGCTTTTTCTAGGTCACCTGTAATATGTTTTCATTTTCCGACCGATTCGCAAGTTTAGCCATATGTCAATCCTGTTGCTTAGTGCTGTAGCGTTAGTTTGTGTTCGCCGGGTGGAGTTGTCTGCCCCTTTTAGTTTGATGATGCCCGCTAGGGCACCAGTATAAAAGCGCCGGTTTCAAATCCTTTCGGCCTCTTTATAGTTTTCAGGAACTACGAGCCACATGGGGTAGATTCTATCTAAACCCTCTCGTGGGGCTCCGCCCCCCTTACATTACTGTAAGTTCTTTACAGCATGGACTATCGTTAGTCTCATGTCTGTACTCTTTTATGTTATACTCTGTATCTTTCATGAATGTGTCTATCTTTATTTGTGTAACTCTGTTTACCTTATTATGAACGTGTATTCTACTGTTATCCATGTGCTGTTGTATTAAATGTTTGTCTATTAACCTTTGTCGGAGTTATTTGTATTTAAAGCATTGTTGAACATTGCACCATCCTTACAGTGCCTTTTCTTTGACAGTACCAAATATCTATATGTTATATACTTCTCCTACTTCTTATTCTGGCCGGCTTTGCTTCTTCTATCGTCTATCTTCTATCTTGGTCTGGTCTATCTTCTAAGATCTCGTCTGGTCTTCTATTGAGGATTCCGGGTCTGATCTCTGTTGGGGATCATTCCTTATCAGAAGCCTTGTGTCATTGATAGCTTTTAGTAATAAACACAAGACCTCGATTTACTTTTGATGTTACTTTATTCCAGATCCCCAGACCAGACAATCACTCAGTGAGACTCACATCTTGCTAGCTTCGCTTCTAAGTTCTAACTCTAACTGCCTGAGTTGCTTACCCCTTAAACCGGAAGGGGCCTCTATTGCCTTCCGATTCTCACGATCATCCCCAGAACGCAAGGTCAGAGTGAGGTCAAACGCTGTCACTCACTCTCAAGGCCATCAGCTGCACTAATATGATTTCTACACTATTGTCATAATCATTAGGTATCTAATGATTATGTAACAATCCCTTCAAATCTGACGAAAAGAAAATTTCCTGACCTCACACCAGACAGGATTAAATTAAGATCGTTTTTACATATTGATTTTTATGGGTCATCCTTCGAGGACCGAACTCGGTATTCAGTAGTAATAGATCTGCAAACGATTATTAAACCATGTTTTTATCTCCTCTACCCGGGCTTAGCCGGGTAGCCGCTGCTAGTACATGTATATTATTACTGTACACTATTCATTATTCTGTGTACTGGACAGGAGACTTTGATGAGTTTTGGTGCACCTGAGCCACCTGAGCACTGTATGCAATAAATTTCATTATCATTATCAAAGTGTAATTATAATCCAAGATCTGACAACAAACTTTTTTGTCCCACAACAATATTCTAACAGTTTCCCCGCATACAAACAACTTGTTCACTGCTTCCATGGCCTGCTAGTATAATACGGCCCCATATGATACAGTAAGAGGCAAAAAATAACAGGCCGATTATATTTTAACTCATTCTGGGTCGCTTATAAACTTGACGCAGAAAGGAAGGTAACTTTAAAAATTTAACAGAAAATAATAAAATAATACCGCTAGAATTTATTAGTCATTATTTTAATTTAATTTTAATTCTTTTCAAAATTAAAATACGTTATTTATACTTTGTCTTTCACTAATCTACAAATTATAAACGGCTGTGATTTACCTTGTTTTTATGCTTTTCAATTACGTATACGGTCTGTTTTGCCTAAGAAGCTAGTTTGGTAAAATTACTAATGCATAACTTTTTGCATTTAAATATTTATTTTTTAAAGTTTTTCGCGATAATTTGTTTACAAAAATGGTTAATCTTTTCATATTACAGTTTGTGTATTTTTGTATACTTTTAACATTTTCCAGCCTAAACCTACAGATTGACTATCAGGCCAATCGGCCTGTTATTTTTTGCCTCTTAATGTATCATGTGGGTCCGTATAATATTAGTAGGTCGTGCTGCTTCAAATAATTTTTTTCCCTTTTTCGGTTGGGCTTGATTTTATGTACAGCAACCTGAGAAAAATTTGCATACGTGCAGATTTATTCTTGCCATATCTCTTGGCTTCAAGATCATGCTTATTTAAATTTTAGCGCCAAGGCAGCTGTATTTTCCTTTTCCATTCATCCTGCAAGCCAGACAGGTTTGCGCCCGCTTTGCTCCTCGCTGGAAGTCTCCCCTCTCGCTACATTCAGTAGTGCCATAATTTCTTAATTAAAAGATTAAAGTTAAAAAAAAAAAAAAAATGGGCTCCGATGTTTAGACCAGAGTGCAATTTCAGTGATTGCTATAGGCACTATTTTCTGTAGATACATTACTGACTGTTAACCTATAGTAATAGGGCCCCATGTGTTTTTTTTTTTTTTTTTTTTTTTTTTTCAAGAACCACTTACCTATATATGAGTGTGGAAAGGCATGGGGTAATGGTTATTCTCAAACTTGGAACACCAACAGTAGTAGAATCGGAGTACTTATTACTCTCACAAATCCCCAAATGTGTTGGAAGGGACTCCTTAGTCTTGATCGGCAACCCATCTAAGACAAGGAAAAGTCTGATACAAAACCTCTGCTGTCTAGCGGCTTTACCTTGTCCCAAGGAAAGACTAGGGGAGTAAACCCTGAAAACAAATCAGGAGCCGGAGTCCCTAAGGTGGTGTGATGCTGAAATCCAGTGCTACCCATCAACTACGACACTACCGCTGCCAAACTGCATTGGTTCCTTACCTTACTTTTGGATCACAACGGCAGTGTGGAGAGGGGGGGGGGATTTGCTGCTTGGGCAACAGCTTATCCTCCATATGAACCTGCCCATCATCTCTTGAAGATAAAAAGATACCAACAAGAGCCCCATGATGATATTGATACTTCTAAGTATAATGCATGAAATATAAATATAAAATATAAAATAATAAAATATAAATAACAATAAAATAATTAAAAAAAAAAAAAAAAATAATAATAATTAAAAAAATGAAATAAATAAATAATATATATATATATATATATATATATATATATATATATATATATATATTAAAAAGCTTATAAAATTTTCTTCTTAGAAATCAATAACAAAAAACATTAAATACACTATGTACAGAAAATTACTCACATGTTGATATTTTATTTCAATGAAATATCTTTTTTGTTCCAAACATGCAGAAACCAAAAAGTCTGCTAAAAAATAATTTCCAGTAGCCGTTCTCTCCGCATTGTGTCCACATTTCCCTAACGCTGGGATCTTTATTTTGGTCTTCCTTGAACTTGTTGATATCATTTAAATGAATTTTTGTGACCTTCAGTACAGATTTTCTTTTTGTTTAACCCATCTTACTTCAAGTCTCCATAGCACATCCTTGATGGAGAATAGGCATTATCCAATCGGTCTTAGGTTGGTCTCTGACTTCCAGAATGTTCCGAATTATTACATCATGTAATAATCTGGACGATATGACCTTAAGGCACCCCTTTTGCGATTTTGACTCGTGAGGACACTTTTCTCATTTACACCGTAAAAATCCGGTTGTTTGTTAGGTTTATAATTTTTTTTTAAACTCTAAAAATCCTCTGTTAACAATTTAATTTTGACTGTGTAAATGGAAAAAATGTCGCCACAAATCGAAATCGCAAAAGGGCAGCCTTAAGGTCATATGGTCCAATAATCCCTTGATGATTCCAGCCTTTGGTAACCTTGAATTTTCTCTTTGTACCGTCTGCCAATGTTGGGTTTTTTTTTTTTTTTCCATATTTCCCTTTATACTAGCTTTCAGAGTGAATTCCTCTTTTAGTAATAGTGTCGTACACCCAGTGTCTTGTAGGCACATTCCTGGGGTTCCATTAATTAGTGCTGGACGAATATACTTGTTTTTAGGGGTGATTTGGTTATTCTCAGTTTGTAATGTTGTAATGCATATGTCTGTTATTCTGGTTATGCCAGGTTTCTGATATGCGTCCTGGAAAATACCTGTGTATACGAGGGCAATTTATTTTCTTGTATCCGGTTAGCCCACAAAGGAAGCACCTCGGAGCTTCCCATTTACTTTAGTTATTTCCTTCTCTTGAAGGTGCCATAGTAGTGAAGTTTCCTCCTCTCCACCTTCCAGGGTTCAGAGTTCTTCCCCTTGCTTCAAGGTATCTTAGTGGCCCGTGTAATAGTCTCTTCTAAATTGTTTGGTTCACCGTCCATCACGATTACAGCCACGTCTGGACTTATTCCCTCAAGAAATTGTTCTCTAGCTAGGAGGTCCAATAACTGTTTGAAGTTCTCTAAAAGGGAATTATGAAAGAGATGCGATTACTAGTTTCGTTCTTATTGCATACAACACTAAGATGTCTGCACTGCCATGCAGAGTGTAGCAACCACTGACTTCTACATGACGACATCCGGAAAACACTATTTAAATAATTTATGGGGTATCTAGAAATACTTGGACAAATTGGAGACTGGCGTCTGAAAATGAGCATTGGTTTTTGCTCTCTATTTTTCACTCTACCCCTGAGGGCATAAGTCTTCAGAACTTTGACTCTCCGTTCAGAGAGATTCAATTTCACCCATTTATTTAAATATCCACTCAAACGAGTGGTGAATTCTCTCGGTGTCTCAGCCTCTTTGGATTTTTCTGTCTTGAATTTTTTTTTTTTAAATGTTCTTGTGGTCAGGTCAAAAGTTTGGAGGAGAGTCTCTTTTACTAATTCATAGCTCATTGATTGTTCGGTAAATATTCTGGCATAAACCTGGCATAAGAGGTTACTTAGATTTGACGCCCAAGTCCCTCTAGGCCAGCGTTTTTTCTCCGCATGTTTTTCAAATCGAAATAGGAAGGCGTCCATGGCTTCTCCTCCTTGAAATAATGGAAGTGTCGGACCCACGGCTATCCGGTTTGAGTCGCTCGAAATAGTGCTCTTATTTTCGCTATCTTTGGGGTTTTTTCTAGACTTGTGCTCTGTTGGAGTAAATAAGTCTCTAAGCGTTTTCTGGCCAAACCTTTCCTTTTGTAGTTCTCAACCAATTCTCAAAAATTGTGTTATCTTTGTTATCTCCTGTAGCCATTCTTCTATCGTTGTTCTTGAAGTTTTTTTGTTTTTAAGTTTGGCGATGCCAGCCAAAATTTCTTTTGGCAATAAAAAAAAAAAAAAATTCCAATATTTTTTTTTAGTCCTGGTTTCCTTTTTTTTCTTGGTAGAATTTTTTTCTCTGAAATGTTTGTCACATCGACCCCGAACAAATTATTTTTTGCCAATGGCTTTCCATAGATTTTAATGCTTTCATCAGTTTGCATAATTTGTGCATCAAGACATACAGACTACAGAGTGAATTTGATAAGTCTTTTATTTTCACACAATGCAGCCATGAAAACTACAAATTAAAACGAAAGACTCTGTATAATTCACAAAATATACAAAAAAGGACAACAAATTTACAATACAATAAAACAAAACAAATTCACACAAAAAAAATGGTTATTATAAAGTTAACAGGAAAGGTTTACGCCACATAAATTTACCAAAATACTAAACAGAAAAAATTTAAGCTTATCTAAAACTTACAAAATATAGGAACATACAAAGGGGTTTGTGTTATTTTACTTATCAGCCATAAAAGGCACAAACAGTATGTTAAACTAGGGTAAAGGAATAATTTACCATTTAAGACAATTTATAATTTAACAAGAAAATAACACGTTTTAACTTACAGAGCAAATACAGTTTTAAGAAGAATGGAAAATAGTTTACCTTGTTAGCACCATCGGGGTTGGATTCGAGAAACTGTCTTAATAATTTTATACCAAGAATGCGGTGACAAATTTTTCCGCCCAGAATGCTCCAGTTGAAAGTTAACTGGAGCCCAAAAATTGTAACTGTTTTCTACAGCCGATCAAAGGGGAAAGGCCGAATTTAGCAGGGACTGCCTTAGCCTGCCTACTACCAAAATTACTACAGGAATCCGAGCCCTACAAACTTTCATATTTTCCACTAAAACCTTTTGTTTTCACTGTCTACTGCAGTGTTCTTATTTCAAATAGCTACACAAGACAAACAAGTCTTCCACCTATCTCCAAAAATGCATTTACATTTACTTTTAGTTTTTTTTAGACCAACAAACTATTTTCTCATAGGGAATTCTTACAATGAGTGACAAGGTCACTAGGTTCTCACTGGAATGGGGGAAAGGAAGGGGCAAAAGACAAACCTGTTAACTACAAACCAAAATACTGCTGCTGCTGCTGATAGCAGCCACAATGTTCAATCCTATCAGCGACGCCAGAAATGACACAGTCTTTGCGTGTCGTGTGAGTCCAGGGTAGCTAAAGCATTGACTCTCCAAAGAAAAGTATTTCAGGGGAAAAAATATGGAATGTTCTCTTTTCTTTTAAGCAAATGAAAAACTCCGCCAATGAGACAATTTATAAGTGATAAATAATTATTTTATTTTTAAAAATAATTATCATTTCCTTTTTTTTTTTCTTTTTTTTTTTTCCAGAAACGAACAGATACAAATACATGAAAGTTTATAAAACATAAAAAAATGTTCACAGTACAATAAATACTTTTCTTTTCTTTTTTTCTGTTCATTCTTTAACTCTTATTTTCTCTCTCAATTATCAATAATCACCCTTTTGTTATCAGCTCCATTTTCCTTTCAATAAATTCCTTTTCTTTACAAATATTAAACTCCTTCTTTTTCTGTTTACTTTTTATCCAATCCGTTTTCCAAAAAATAACTACTATGGGTGCTAGAAGGCAGTGGCTGTGGGTCTACATGTCCTGGGAATGACGTTAAACTCTATCTGATGGTGAGGTTCCAGTTTTGGCGGTTTGGGGAATGTGGAGCACTCCTTCATCACCATTGCTCCCTGGTCCACTCTGACCCGGAGTGGTAGTACCTGTTAGGGTCCCATCTATGGGTTAAATAGAAAAATGTATTTATAAAAAAAATTGTATTATCCATTAAGAATTGATTTATTTCAAAACTTTATCAGCATTAAATGACCCACTAAGGTTGATATGTTGTAAAACAAACCAAACCAAACCAAACCAAAAAATAACTACAAAGAAAAACGGCCTTCTTTGGGGTAAAATGTTTGATATTTGAAGTTAATACGGTCAAAATACAAAGAATTTTGAAATGTTCAAAAAAATTATTATTTTAAAAATTTTCTGAGACGCTTACAGTTGGAGAAATATTTGTATTTTTTTTCTTTGTATATTTAAATATTTTATAATTTTCTATTATTATTTGATTTTATATTTAAAATAATAAAAAATAGAATACAATGTGTACATGAACAAACTACTGGCCAAAACACGTGTTGGTGATTCATTAAATTAATTTTATCCATTCAACATTTTCTTTCCTTTATTTATTTATCCTTTCAACATATATATATATATATATATATATATTAGTGAGAGAGAGTACATATGTAATTACCTATCTACATACATTATATTGGAGGCACATGGTTTAATGGAAATGGGCACAGCGATACTAGACATGGACACGGTTGTTGCATTTCACTGAGCACTTGGGCAGAGGTACAAATCCAACTATTCTCCTTCCATCTATGGGTAAATAGTAGGGCAGACTCGGCTCTAACCTTGGCATAGTAACCGGTCTAGAAGAATGAAAGCTCTGGATTAAGACCAAAGGGGCTCTCTTCTCGTTAGTCAAAACTACTTTTAGAGCTCCCCCGCCCCTCTAGGGTATTCATATACATTAGGTACCGAAAAAAAACAAAAAACAAGACTTTATGTATTAAAAAAAAATGAATTGAAATTAATTGAATCGATTATTTAAGGTGAAATTTTAGTTTTAGTCAAAAAATAGTAACATAATGGGCATTAGTAAAAAAAAAAAAAAAAAAAAAAAAATATAATATTACATATGTAATTAATTTTTAATACACTTTGAACATTAAATTAGCCCCCAAATTTATGAAACTGGACAATTTGTGTGACATAACTTATGAACATACAAAACATGTTATTAAGTTATTGAAAAGCTTATAAAAATTTCTTCTTAGAAATCAATAACAAAAAAAAATTAAATACACTATGTGCAGAAAAATTATTCACATGTTGATATTTTATTTCAATGCAATATAAATTTTTTGTTCCAAAATGTCTGCTAAAAAATAATTTTATGTAAACAAGGCGACACGACTGAGCATGAAATACAGCATGCACTTTGTTTAAGTGGAATAAAATTAAAGCCTTTTTTTTATTGTTTTGATAGTACAATTAAATTGATTTTACTCTCTGTTCCTTTGTTAATCTCATGGTTGTATAAAATATCTGAAAAAATGAAGATTTAGCAAATTAATTAAAGAAAATGATAAAGAAAATATGCATTATAAGATATGAAATTAAAAAGGGCATTACTTATGCCACACCTGTATATTATGTTACGTTTACATCCCGGGATGAGCCCCCATGTTACGTTCGCCTATCGTTTCAACGCTATACAGCGCTTTTCATCAGAGATACCAAAGAAAGATGAGAGGGTATATATAAGACTTGGCAATAAATAACAAAACAACATATATATCTTATTATAATGGAGATTGTGGGTTTGTCTGTCTGTAACCGAAACTATATTACTATACAAGTCACAATTCCCTTTGTTATTTACATCACATTCTCCATGATTTTATTTTTATTTAAACCTCAATTATTAACAAAATTGTTTTACATCATTAAGACTGTTGACCATATCTACATGCTAATAACATGCAGTTGTATTTATATATACAACAAAATAGGGGTTTACAGTGTGAATGGGAAAGCTAATTTGCATATTGATCTTAAAAATTTGATTTTAATAAATATATGCTTAGTATCATTAATTTCTAATTGTTTGGTTTTATCTTGATGAATATGACCAAAAATCTCTTCAATAAATCTTAAAAGAAATCCATTAACAAGATGAAATAACTGTAATATTATTCTTTACTTCCTATTTAAACTAAATAGTTAAATTAGGAAAATTTACCAATGAAAGACGGGAGTAATGGAAAATGATGGAAGAGTTAGTTTCAAAGTTGTTCTATTTTTCAATCATACCCCCTCTGTTCCAAATCTTTTTATGTGCATTCTTATTCAGTTTCATTAGCCTTTCTAATTTAATATGATATTTCATTATATTAAAACTTAAATACTTGCACCCGGAGGGTGCATATATTTGCTAGTATTTATAACATAACATTTAATTCAAACTTGCAAGCTGGGAGGGTCATGATACGGACGCCGACAGGCTAGGATTTATGTCATTTGGCGGAATTATTTCTTCAAATCAGTTTACAAATGTTCACAATGAAAGAAATTTGCACTTATCTTTTTACGGGTGATTCATTTTCTGTATTAATGACTATTCCGGGTATTATTTCTTTATGTGGCATTCTGGATCATGGTAACTTTCTTCTTGGGAATAACTTTTCTCCCCTCCCCCACGAGATGTTCGCTGACCGGGTCTCGAGTACTGACTGAAACTGCTACCAGGGATCTCTTTCCTCCCTCCAAATCGTGACGTCACCTTTCTCTTGGTAGGTTTGGCGTAAGTGAGTAAAGCGGCAAGTGTAGTATCAGTTGTTTATTTGCCTGCCTCCTTCTCTGCTAGGTTGGCTACATGCCATGACTAAGCAGTTTTTCACTTGAGGTCAAATTCTGTTATTCTCAACCTCAGCTTTGGCGTCAGAGAGTCTAATAAGAATATTCTAAGAAGTTCTAAATTGTTGATCATTTGATTAAACGTAACAATTAATACTATGGTAGTACAGACACAACAATTCACTATCAACCCTGATTGATAAACAAAAATTACCAAAAATCAGGGAGTTATCTGATTTCAATAAATCTTTCATTGTTGATTTATTAATCAATGAATTTTATAATGCATTACAGTTATTCTATTAAAAATATTGCAGATTTCTTTCAGGTTACTTGCACCCCCACCTAACCTTTTGGAGATTAAAAACACTCAGGATAGTGCCATGTTTTTATATCAAAATTAAATTTATCAGATGTTAGAATTAAGTTATTTTGAATTACAATGAATGTTTTAATTAAAAATAGTTTTAAAGAAATGAACTTTCTGAATTGTTTCAAACTCAAACTCCTAATAGTCCAGGGAAACAAATTCTTTAAAATAAATCACTGTTAGCTCCATCCATAGGAGCCTTTAGAGCAACGATTTTTAGGTAATCTTCAACTTGTTCCTTGTAAATTCCTACTATAAAATAAACTGAACCCTCATTTTATGTCTGTGTTTTTGCAATAAATGTTTTAAATGTTTTCAATAAATGCTTTTAAATAAAGAAAAAATATTCAGTATTGTAAAATAACGGGTGCAAGAAAAATAAAACATTTATTGCAAAAACACAGACATAAAATGAAGGTTTAGTTTATTTTATTAGGAATTTACAAGGAACAAATTAAGGATTACCAAATTTTATACCTAATTAATAAATAAAATTCATTTAAAATATAATGCCCATAATCTTAATTTTTAAAATTCATATTTTTAGATTCTAAAAACAAATATTTACTAATGAGCTTAGATTTATTAGGCTGATGTAATAATTAATGGAGAAATTTCAGTTTAAAAGTTTAACCCCTAACTTTTTAAATAGAACAAATATCAATGTATAATTATTTCACTGATAATCTAAAAGAAAATTATATTTCATATACAACTGAGTAATTAAAAAATCTCAAAGATTTTTATTTATTTATTTTATTTTATTTATTTATTTTTTTACATTTAATTTTCTGATTTTCGGTACTTATTTTTTTCAAAATCTTTCCTTAAATTTTTTTTTTCTATTCACACCTTCAGTCCTTTGTCTTCTTTTTACAGAAATTAGTTTCAATTATATATAACCTCACCGATATTTTGCACCCCCAAAATTACATATTATTACCCTCTTACGATTATGCATCTACATATGGTTGACTGTAATGGACATACTTTTTTTAGCCAAAATTTACTATTAAAATGAATAAAAACTTTTTAAAATTTGATATTAAAATTTCACAGTGAAATTGACTTTAAAAAAAATGTCTTCGGTTCTGGTATTAATTTTTAAAATCAAAAATGAAATAAAAATTTGAATATTTTTTTCTAAGAGAAAAACCGATAAAATAATCAATATATACTTACTTTTTATTCTAATAGGTCGAAAAAGTTGAAAAATAATTTTTTACACTAAGAAAAACAAACAATAGTTACTGAGAAGTGTCTCGTTTCTTTGTATAATAAAAAAACAAATATGTCAGTTTTGCTCTTCCATATATTCTAAGAATCACACATTACTATTCAACAATAAAAATTACAAATTCTTTTAATATAGCATGTATCGGACCAATTTTTAGTTCACCTGAATTCTAAAATTCATATATTTAAATATCAGTGAAAAATTTGATTTTTTTTCACGTAGAAAAAAAAAATTATTTAATTTATTTCACGCAGAAAAAAGAATATCTAAGCACACAAAAGATTGAAAATCTCTTAAAAATTAATTTCTTAAAAAGAATTTTTTTTTTTTTTACAATTTAATAGGATATAGTACAAACCAATTAAAAAAGAAAAAAAAAGTTTTCAAATAATAATATTATGACTTTTTTTTTTTGCACTTTTTATTTCCGATTTCATTAATTTTTCCTAAAAAAAACTACTGCGTTGTATGTTATACAATTTCTTTAATATAGTTATTCAGACTCTTATCTTTACAGAAAAAAAAAGGTAAAAAAAGTTTTCTGACAGTTCGTTTTTTTTTTATCTCATAAAATAAAATAGGGTGGGGGGATAGACCTCGTAAAAAAAAATTCCCCTAATATATTTTAGGAAAAAACTATTTCAGATATATTTACATCCAAAGGTAAACATTTATGGAAATTTTCGTGAAAATCAGACTATTAATTGATTTTTCATAGAATTTTTTAAAAAAACCTCTTAGCGTAACTTGTTTTTAGCTACGTCAAATTTCAGTTGATTTAACAGTGCAAAAATGAAAACATTGTTTTTTTTTTTGTTTTTTTTTTTTCAATCATAATTTTCATTATTTCCGTAAGCTGAATTTTTTAAAAAAATCATCAGGAGTTTGTTTAATGTTTTTTCTTTCGAATGAAAAATTTTTTTTCAAGAAAATATTAATTTTTCTGCAAGTTTCATTGTGTTAAATATAAGGGGGGGGTCACAGGGTAAAATTGGTGGTACCTACTGTATATACAATGTATGTATTTACTCGCACGCTCATGCGCGCGCACACACACACACACACACACACACACACTGAAAAAAATCATTGTTGATAACTCGCTCTTGAATTGCCCCACTAAAAAAAAATCCCGTGTAGGTCATGGCTCCAACGTTGGGAACCACGCGGTTAAACGCAAGCTTGACAAACGTAATATACGAGTCTAGTTGACGCAGTGAATACTTATTTTGTACAACTTCAATTAATCAATATCGCGATAAATAAACACATTTTATTTATTTATTTATAAGATAATTTGGTTCTAAGTGTTCACATATCAACTTACAAGGCAAATTCAGTACTATTTTTCTCCTCGTTGCCTAGTGAATGTTGTTGTCAAATATATATTTTTTTATATTATTTATTGAAAAAGTAGGCCGTGATAACTTGACACCTCGTTAAATCGACTGTTTCCACAAAACCTGTTCATGTTTATTACATACCGTTGGCGTTGACCTATATTTACAAATTCCTATTTTTGTTCCAATTCGTTTCTTTTATTTAAAGGAGAAAACGTAGGGATGTCCAATTTGACGTGTAAAATATCCCCTACCTCCTTTATATTCAACACAATGAAACTTGAATTAAGGTTAATATCTTCAAAAATTTTATACCATTCAAAAGAAGAAACATTAAAAAAAAAACTCCTGGTGATTTTTTTTTTTTCTTTAATTTTCAGTTTTTACGGAAATAATGAAAATTATGAACAATGTTTACATCTTCGCACTATCAAATCAATTGGAATTTAACGTAGCCAAAAACAAGTTATGACTGCGGTCATTTAAAAAAATCTATGAAAAATCAATTAAGAGTCAAATTTTCATGAAAATTTAGGTATTTTTTCACCTGCTAATTAACTTATGTTTAAAATATGTTTTTCCTAAAATATATTAGGGGAAATATTTTTTTTACGTAAGCTGAATTTTTTTTTAATCGTCAGTTTTTCTAATGTTTCTTCTTTTGGTCCAAAAATTTTGAATATATTAACCTATACTCAAGTTTTATTGTATTAAATATAAGAGGGGGGGGATTGGCATGTCAGATTGGAGGTCCCTATTGTTCCAGTTTGTTTATTTTATTAAAAGGGCGTAGAGTGTTTTGTTTTTTTTATTTTTGTTTTAACGAACCTTACCTTTAAAACCGTTGGAAACTATTCGTTTTTAGTTACCCACTCCAACCGTCAGGTACTCAACAGCCAGGTGTGCGTGCGGGGGGGGGGGAGTAACAACAGAAAATGAGTAATTTACGATTGTTTTAAGGTCAGATTTGTTCAAAATACAAATCCATACGAATTTTTTGAGGGTGAGAGCAGCAAGACGAACTAGGAGAGAGATTTGAAAATAAAATAAAAATTAACGAGAAAAATGAATATCTCAAAACAGCTCATTTGCGGTGTACAGAAGAAAAAAGGGTAAAACTTGCAAATCATACTCAAAATTAAAACGGAGCGGGAAAGTTCAATTACAGGTTGACTCAGAAAAAAAGAGACCCAAATTATTTATTTATTTTCCCATTACCCCAACCCCAGTTGAGTAACATGATATTATAGGGTGACCCATAAAAAACAGAACCCACAATTTTTTTAATAAAACTGTTAATTTATCTAGGGGGTTTAGGGTTAGTTTAATGGGAAAATAAATAAATGATTTGGGTTCTGTTTTTTCTGGGTCACCCTATAATTGAACTTTCCCGCTCCGTTTTAATTTTGAGTATGATTTGTAAGTTTTACCGAAAAAAGAGTCACAAAATTAACATATACTTAAAGAGTATAAAATAGGATGAAACGGGTGTAATAGTAAAATAATATCCTTAGTCCCATCGTGGTATAATGGTTAGTAAGCTTGTCTCGCAGATCCATTACTGAATACTGAGTATCAAACTCAAAAGTATCAAATGCCACAGTGTCACATCCTACCCTTGGCGAACAGGTTGGGTAAATAATCGCTATTTTTTACTTCGATTCAGGAAGAAGTAAAATATTCGGTATTTACCGCGTATCTCACGTGTACGGGTTAGGTACGTGGGACAACCCACGAACCGAAGCTCATGGGGGCGGGTGCAAAAAAATACGTCGATCCCGTCGGCATTCCCCCTCGGGGGGGGGGCTCAGGCCCCAGAAAATAAACCCAGCCCTGCTCCTTTAAATCGAGGGGGAAGATGTTACCTGGCGGACAGCCCCCTGGGATCAACGTTGTTAACTTCTGTGGCCCAGGGCCGAAGCCATGGACCCCACCCGAGGGCAGAAGAATATTTCTATATCTCGGTTATATCGAGAAATTGGATATATAAATAAAAGTGACGTTTACAGCAGATTGTGACTCCCCTTCATCCCCATCTGCTTACCATTCAGTTGTAAATTCAATAAAGCAATTTTCAGTCGAAAATTCTATAAGGTTGGGTATTTTAATTGTATTAATCTAATGCAATCTCATTTTGGGTATTGCTCTAATAAAAATCTTGCTATGATATGTCGTTTTTTAGTGAGTTACATATACAAACAAATGTAATGGAAGGAAAAAGTGGGCTGGGAGTACAAGTGACAATTGAAACTGATTTATGTCGGCTATATAGGAGACATTTTATTATCAAACAGGTGTAAGGAGTTTAAATTTTTATTTTTTATTTTTTTACACAATGTTACTTAAAAGTTGGTACGCGTTAAATGGAATATTTGAGATACAATGACCGGTTGCGAGGCCCTGACAAAAATTGGTGAAAAAATTGTGAATAATCTAAGGTAGTTCCCATTCAGAAAAAAAAAAAAAATATTTTCAGAAATATACCAAATCCGAAATCGATTTTTAAATGGATTTAGATAAAATAAAAATAGAAATGATGAAATGAACTTTCCGTCATTCATGTTGACAACATGACGGAGATGATCTGCCCTTTTTTATTTTCCCCGATTATGATATCTTTGAAATACAAGGATTTCAATGACATCATATCAACATAATCTTTACTTTTTTCTTTTTAAACTTTTACAGTCGGTCTTACCCATAGCTGATCAAAAGTATCCATTTTATTACACAATTTCAAATATAACGTTTAAAAAATAACTGTTTATTCGCTGTTTATTTATGCTAGCCCATGGACTAATAACTGGTACATTTCAAATGCTATTCATCCCTAAAAAAGAATTATACATACACTGTCTCTACTTGGTGATCAACTGCAGGTGAACTCTTCAACTAGGTATACCCAATTTGTCGATAAATTCGTTTTTTGTTTTTTCAATATAGAATCTAATAATATGACATTTAAAACTTAAAATAATGCTGCTCATTAAATGAATTTTATATATTGATTTTTCATAGCAGAAATACCTAATTAAAGTTTTGAAATAAAATAACTGATACATTATAAAATTCATTAATTGATAAATCAATATTGAAAATTTCTTTAAAATCGGATAATTCCCTGATTTTTTGTATTTTTTTCAATCGCGAATGTTACAATTTATTTTGTAAACACGGAATTTAAACAGTTTCAGGCTATACGCGATCGAAGTTGACCGAAAAAAATCGTTTTAAATGTATTAAAAATAAATTACATGTGTAGTATTATTTTTTTAATTTTTTTTTTTTTTACTGATGCTCATTGTTACTAATTTTCGACTTAGACTAAAAGGTAATGAAGGACTATTTGCTCGTAAATTCCTACCATAAAATAAACTGAACCCCCATTTTATGTCCGTGTTTTTGTATTAAATGTTTTATTTTTCTTGCACCCGTTATTTTACAATACAAAATATATTTTATTTATTTTAATATTCATTTCAATGTGCATATTCTAAAATTTTTTATTTTGTGAGAATGTTTAGTTTTAAAGTGGGGGCTCGTTTTACAATTTAGGCATGAATTGGATCCGTAATTTTGTTTTTTTTGTCGACGATGATTAAAATCTGATGTTTTTATTTTAGAGTAGCAAAGTCAAAAAGAAAAGAAATAACAACAAAAAGTAATATTCAACTTTTTACTCGTAAATTCCTGCCATAAAATTATGCTTGGGCATTTACGAGTAAGAAGTTGAAGTGTAAAAACGAACCCCCACTTTAAAACTAAGCATTCTCACAAAATAAAAGCTTTTAGAATATAAACATTGAAGTGAATATTAAAATAAATAAAGGAAATATATTTAGTATTGTTACATAACAGGTGCAAGAAAAATAAAAAAAAATTATTGCAAAAACACTGACATAAAATGGGGGTTCAGTTTATTTTATGGTAGGAATTTACGAGTAAATAGTCCTTCATTACCGACAAAAATTTGAACGTAAATAATCGATTAAATTGATTTTAATATATTTGTTAGTTTGAAAGTTGATTATAAATATACTATGTAAAAGAAGAAAAAAACAACTGAGGTGATCACTACTAGAATAGGCTCAGTCCTAATTAGTGATCATCCTCCACACATTACTACAACAACCAACATTACGTTTTATTTTGTATTGTTTTTTTTAATTGGTTTTTTGTTTTGTTTTTATGTGACATTATTTATAATGTGTGAAAATAAACCATTGTCTTCTTCTCCAACGCCTGTCTAAAGGTAATCCCACCTATTACCGATTGGAGTTGTCTTTCTTGAGTTATAACGAACTAAATTCCTGATAGGTGGCGCTGTCGTATATGTTGACGACATTACAGTTTATTTATCCAACGTAACTTACGAAGAAAATTATGTCTACACAAGAAAGTGCTGGAGATGCGTCTGCGGACTCTGTCCAGGACTTGGTGGATGCTTTCCCTTCCTTTCGAATTCAGCTCGACCCAAGCCATGACAACTCTGGCGAGGCGATGAAAATCCAGAAAGAAAATATCGACAAAACTACTTTAACTTATCCTATGACTCATCCCAATAGGGGAATTGCTTTGATCATAAACAATGAAGAGTTTCTCCCTCAGACAAGAATGAATTCTCGCAGTGGTTCTACGCGCGATGTCGATGAGTTGAAAAGAGTCCTTACCAACAAATTGAACTTTAATGTCATCGTCCGTAACAACATGACTGTTAAACAGATGAAAAAAATCTTTGAAGATATCTCCATGAATGACCACTCCCAAAACGATTGTTTCCTTGGGATAATTCTTAGCCATGGCGAGGATGGAGGAATAATTTATGGTACAGACGGTAGTATTGCTTTAGATGATCTTATTTCCTACATCTTACCCAACAAATGTCCCAGTTTGGGTGGAAAACCTAAACTTTTTTTTGTTCAGGCCTGTCGAGGGACAAAGTTGGACAAAGGAACTGAAGTGAAAGATGCTATGGGTTCATTCGGTGCTGACGCTTTTGTTCAAAAAATCCCGTTATGGGCGGATGTATTAATTGCTTATTCTTCAGTCCCAGGATATTATTCTTGGAGAAACTGCAGAAATGGTTCCTGGT
The DNA here is from genome assembly GCA_023376005.1 of Doryteuthis pealeii. Classification (NCBI taxonomy): domain Eukaryota; kingdom Metazoa; phylum Mollusca; class Cephalopoda; order Myopsida; family Loliginidae; genus Doryteuthis; species Doryteuthis pealeii. Next base: position 41,475,067 of record CM042164.1, read on the forward strand.
TTATTCAAAGTCTTTGTTATATGTTTGAAAGATACGGAAATGACTTGGAAATCCACCAAATAATGACAAAAGTGAACTTTCATGTTGCTTATGAATATGAATCGAAATCGAATGATCAGAGAATGAATCGTATGAAACAAGTTCCATGTGTTGCTTCTATGTTGACCAAAGAACTAAAATTCTGTCCAAAACAATAAACAAATTCAGAGTAATTCGGTGGAAGAAAAAAAAAATTAAGGAAAAACTCTGGACATGTTATTTCAGCTACTTGGTCTCCCCCTTCATTTTTAACAACGTTAAGATTTTGTTTTGTTTTGAGGTTGTACCTGTTCTTGTAGCTTAAGCTCTCCAAATTAGACTAATTGATGTGTCTATTATTATTATTATTATTATTATTTCTTCTTGTGTTTTATTTTGTACATTAAAAGGCATAAAAAACAGTTTCTGGGGTTAGTTATAAGGAAGAGACATAAAGTTATATTTTGTTTTCAAACTTTATATTTTGTTTTCAAACTTTATGGATAATAGAAATCTTCAGTCGACAATACCTTCACGGGATTTTCTCCATTACTAACTCTGTCCCATTGAAAAAAGGATGAAAATAAATAATTGCCATTATTATTATTATTATTATTATTATTATTATTATTGATAAGACATCATTTATTCACAACAACCAGAAAGAAATGTGTTGAAAAAAATGCCCCGTCTGGGAAAAAAAACAACTTTTTCGACATATTTTGTTGCTTTTTAGCATTCAGAAAACTCTCATATGTAATTTGTCAGTTTAAAAAAAAATAATAATGAAAAAAAAAAATGTTTTCATGGCGTGGGTAGTACTATTCCAAAATTGACATTAAAAAAAAAAAAAACAAAGGAAAGATAACTCATGTCGTAAAGTCTGATCGTTTCAACATTGGATTTTTACTGTAAATACTCCCGCCTTGTGTATAAACCATAAAAACAAACTCAATATTTTTTCGAAGCTGATAAATTGTTTGAAAAAAGGAAGGCTTTCTATATGCTAAGTATTAAAAAAATAAAATAAAAATTTAAACAAAAGAAAAACGTAACTAATTGTATTTTTATAGTCGTCCATGGACGGTTACGCCCTACTTATTTTTTTTTGTTTCACTTTCTCAGAAAGTCTTTCTGTCCTTATATAGAGGAGGCGTGATAATTACTGCTGCTTTTAACTGAAAATGATTGTGCTGTAAATCCCCCCCCCCCCTACTTTTCCAATAAATTAAAAAGCATTAAGTTTTTTTTAAAGCAGATTTCTAATTAAACTTGTGGATTTTGTGTTGTTTTCCCTGCTACACTCTCCCCGCAAATTTTCTAGAAGTTTTCTATCATTCATATCACAATTTTTTCCCGGAAGGGTGTATTAAATTTTTTTCGTGCAATTCGGATTTTGTCGTCCTGGCATCCTGCCCTAAAAATGTGAACCATTCTAGTTATGAACCGCTTAGCGCTTTGAAGGCATTTTTACCGAAAAAAAGATTTTAAAAAATGTTTACATTTACTTGTTGATAAAAAAAACTTGGATGTGGCTTAAAAATATGGCTTTTTTATTGTATTAACTTGATTTTAACGCCTTCAAACCACTAAAAAAGATTTTTGCCGATAAAAACGTCTTCAAACCGCTAAAAAAGTATTCTAAAGAGGAGGCGGTTTAAAATATTTACAATTGCTTTCGATGAAAAAACCTTCGGGGGTGGGTATCACTTTCATATCACATTAATTTGTCGGTAAAAACGTCTTCAAAACTGCTAAGCACAGTTCACTTTTTTAGCAGGCGCCACTTAGCGTTTTTTAGGGCAGGAGGCCAGGATGACAAAATCCGAATTGCACCTTTGGGGGTCCGAGTACTATTCAGTATTATAAAATAATCTAAATTAACTCTGAAAGATGTGGAATTTAAAGAAAACTTTAATTTTACAATTCTTAAAAATACTTGAATTTTATTTTTATGAACACTAGTTGAAAACTTGCGTATTTTTCTAAAATTTTTATCTGCCTGTGTTTAGAGATTATGCATTGTTATTTACCACGTATTCCACTCGGACACAAGGTCCAATTAATGTGGGGCCACCCACGAACCGAAGATCATGGATGGCAGGCACAAAAATTGCTTGGATCCCCTTGGTATTCCCCCTCAAAGAGGGGGGACTCAGGCACTAGGCAATAAATACAGCCCTGTCCTTGTAAATAAAGGGGGCAGGTATTGCCTGGTTAGATGGTCCCCTGGGATCATGTCCTTGGCACAAAAATTCTGTGGATACCCTCAGCATTACTCCTAAAAGGGGGGATGCCTCAGGCACTGGAGAATAAACCTAGCC
>CM042164.1:41482408-41516554 GCA_023376005.1 Doryteuthis pealeii
ATTGTCCATCTATGTGAAAGTTGTGTGTTAGTATACTGAATACTGATACCAAAAATTAGATCTTTTACTTGTACCATTGATTGATGAAATAGCATCAAAGATCGTCTACTAAAATGCACTAAAAATCCTTGTTTTCACAAAATTTAGCCTTTAAAAAAAACAAGGATTTTTAGTGCATTTTAGTAGACGATCTTTGATGCTATTTCATCAAACAATGGTACAAGTAAAAGATCTAATTTTTAGTTTCAGTATTCAGTATAATAACACAACTTTTGTATAGATGGACAATTTGATATTTTTTAAAAAGTGAAAAATCAACCTACCTTACTGAACATATACTCCGATTTAAACTTTTTTTTTTTTTTTTTTTTTTTTTTTTTTGTGGAAGGCTGGGGAACAAAAGTAGCCTTGGCACAGTGTTCTTATTCTTCCTTAATTTTCATTCACAAAAAGTAAGTAAGTAAAGTCGGTGGGGCGGCCTAATGTCGGTATCAGCGAGGGAGTCTATCCCCTTTTCACTCGTGCTAGACCAAGGAGATTGTTTTTGCGTCTGAGGTGGAGCGCCACATCTACCATCAGCTCCTTACTTTACCGCACAGATCCCTGTGCTACTCATATGCTGAGTTGGCGAGGACCGGGATCGAACTAGGAACCTTGTGGTTTCTAGCCGAACGCTCTACCGACTGAGCTAAAAGCCAAGTCATAATTTTTCAATATTTTAGAGGTACAGACTAATATCTCATCCACAGATTTCGGATGCAATATATATATATAACACATTACTCAATAAGTTCCGGGTCTGACATATAGATGACGCCACTAATAAATAAAAATCCATATGATTTTTATAAAGTACTAACCTTCAAATAGCACGTGTTAAAATTTGAACCCAATCGGATTATTAGTTTACAAATTACAATTTTCAAAACAATGGAAAAATCTGAATTTCATGTGTTGATAAAGCATTGCTTTCTGATGGGAAAAATACTGTTCAAGCAAAGTAATGGCTTGGTAAGTGTTATTCGGACTCTGCTCCATCAGAAAGAATGGTCAAGATGTGATATGCTGACTTTAAATACGGTCGTACAGAGGCAAATGATGCTGAATGGTTTCTAGCCGAACGCTCTACCGACTGAGCTAAAAGCCAAGTCATAATTTTTCAATATTTTAGAGGTACAGACTAATCTCTCATCCACAGATTTCAGATGCAATAAACAAAATCTACAGGTAAAAAAAAAAAAAAAAGAAGACACTTGCAAATAGTTATTCATTTCATTAGTTCACAAAGTGACCACTCTTGTAAACTAAAAACAGGTGTACAGTACATACAGTACAATACAATAGTGTGTACATGAGAAAGAAATAGGCTACAGTCCCAAGCATCAAAAGAGGCTTAGTTTTCGATTTACGTGGCCGAACCACCTATCAAAATAAATTTAACTCTTAACATCCTATACCGCCTCATTCCCCCCGGCCGGAAGTCACATTCATTTTCCTAATCTACCCCAAATGATAGCTTTTTTTTTTTTTTTCTTTTTTTTTTAATATAATATTAAACATATTTAGCAGTCTTTGATTTATGAGAAATAACAGGTAACTTTAAATTAGCCATTTTTTGATAAATCCTTATAGGACTGGGGCTCTGGACTTACTTAAAAAATTCTCAACAGGATGTTAAGAGTTAAACTTAATTATTAAGAAAAAATCAAAAAAGTCTAATAACCAATGTTCGCAAATAGGACCATTCATTAAAATTATGCCAAAAGTACCATTTAAACGGGCTAATTTGTAGTTAAATACGTATAAAAACTAAGTAGCTCTGAAATGAGAATTAGCCAATGAGAATTGAGTATTTGATATATAAACAAAATTTTAAAAAATGGCCACCTCAAGTGAAGAAGCAACAGTGCTTAGCGAGAAAAAATGTTTTATGTGCATTTTACCTTTTAGAACAAATAAAAAAAAATAATAGTATTTTGCATACATGTGACAACAAGTCACAATTCTAAGAAACGTAAATAACTAGTAATATTTCTTTCGTGTAGCGAACTGACTTTTTAGGGTAATAAAGGACTATTTGCTTGTAAATTCCTACCATAAAATAAACTGAACCCTCATTTTATGTCCGTGTTTTTGCAATAAATGTTTCATTTTTCTTGCACCCGTTATTTTACAATACTAAATATATTTTCTTTATTTTAATATTCACTTCAATGTGTATATTCTAAAAGTTTTTATTTTGTGAGAATGGTTAGTTTTAAAGTGGGGGTTCGTTTTACACTTCAACTTTTTACTCGTAAATTCCTACCATAAAATTAGATAATACCCAAGCCTAATTTTATGGTAGGAATTTACGAGTAAAAAGTTGAAGATTACCTTTTGTTGTTGTTATTTCTTATCTTTTTTTGGCTTAGGTACTATAAAAAAAAGTCAGATTTTAATTATCGTCGACGAAAAAACAAAATTACGGTCATAAAACGAGGATCCAACTTATGGCTAAATTGTAAAATGAGCCCCCACTTTAAAACTAACCATTTTCACAAAATAAAAACTTTTAGAATGTATAAGACACAGGGCAATTTTTTTTTAGCCAAAATTTTGGAAAAACAAGTGCGTCCTATATGCCATCAAATACGGTATGTATTGTGATGTGACTATAATAAAAATGTACCCACTACTTTTTTTCAAGTTAAGAAATTTGACTATGCAGCTTGTTAGTTTTTATTTACATATAAAATATAATGTGAGTTACATACATATATAGAGAGGTTGTGTTGTGAGGGTGGATGACTTGTAAAAAATGGGAGAATGGTTGGTTACTGCCTTTTCTTCATACACAACCAACGATTCTCCTATTTTTCGGAAATCATACACCTTCACCACACAGCATTTCGCCTACCTCAAATCTTAATAAAGGTTTGTTAAAAAACTGAAACATTATAACATTGACTTCACCATCAAGAATAAAAGTTATCTTTTAGGAATACTTTTTCTATTATAAAAATTATTTTTTGTTTATAGATTGGTTTCGACTGGTCCAAGCTTTTTCCATCTTCACATTGGTATGTGATGTTATTACATTTGCCCTGATGATGATGTACCTATCCGAATATACAAAAGATCCTGTATTCAAAGATCGAAAAATCAAAATGTTTTCCATTATCTGTGGTCTTAATGCAGCAGGAGGTTTGTATTCTTTTTTTTTTTAAATTCATTTGTTTTATCTACCTACACAGATGCTGATAGGTATGCGTCCTGTGTCCCTGACGCACAAAAATCTAAACGAACGCACTAAAATCATATCTATGCTTCCCAGTGTTTTCCTTTTTTTTCTTCCCTCGCCATTTCAAGCTAACTGTAAATACATTTCGATAGTTTCTTAGAAATAAATTACATAGGATAGGTTACAAGGTAGGAGTTAAACGGCTTTATTTGTTTCCCCAGATCATAAATAAAATCCTACAATTTATTAAGAAACTTTAGTTGGGACCCATCAATTTTTCCGGTGACTCATTCAAAGCAATTTTCCTTAATTTTGCAGGCAGTATGATTAATACATGGGAAATATATTGTTTGTATATTATTTTAAATATATCCAACCATCAACATAATCCTGATAATTTCTATCAAACTCTGACAGTTATTTTGCTCCATATGGTGCTTATTGAATGGCTGTACGTAAAAGTGTCAAATCTTAACTGATGTTGTAACTTCACTTGTGAGCAAAAACCAAACTCCATTTTTGGTACAAATAATGTTCAATATATGTAGAATAATAATTTAAAGGAAAAATAAATTATATATAGTGCCACATTGTGATTTTTTTCACTTATTGATCTTGCATTGAAAAAATCAAATCATTAATAACGTGAAAAGGGCCTAAAAACTTCTATAAACCAATTTTTAGGAGTAGGGGAGCTATAGAACACATTTTATAGACAAAAATAGATTACAAAATGTCGCCATTTCCCCCCCCCTCAAATTTTTTGCGTTTAAAATTGACATAACTCGGCGATTATTTTGAATTGGAAGCTCAAATTTGAGGGATTGTCTAACTTTAACCTAGTCTACACCTGTACAAAATTTCAGAAAAATTGAAGGGGGTGGGTAACAATTTTATTTTTTTCCTGATGATTTCACATGGAATTGCCCATATGTGTGTGTGTGTATATATATATATATATATATATATATATATATAAAATAATATTGATATTGCTCTATCACAGATATTGAGCACTCTCCTAATAATACTGTATGTATTGGCTTACTACTGTCTCATCAAGTGAGATAGTGTTAACCATACACTGTGGTAATATATATATTATTAAGGAGTCCGCATAGGTTTCTTTATCGATATATGTGATGAATGTTGGAAACTTTTTGGGTTGTATTGGAAACATATAAAAATATAAGATAAGGAATAAAAACCATTGACGTCACACAATTTTAAATGGAACACTAACAGCGATGCAATGCTAGGTTCTGTTTTTTCATATTTGAGTATAATTAAAAGAAAAGATAAAACAATCTACAGAAGCCTTTGACAAAGGGTGCAGGCCACCTGAAATATTAGGTTAAAGTTTAAAAACAACACAATATTCATCACCTTGAATTTTTTTTTATTCCTTACCTTATATTTTTCAATGCTTCCCATTGAACCCAAAAAGTTTCCCAATGTCCATCTCTCTCTCTCTCTCTCTCACTCACTCACTCACTCACTCACACACACACACGTGTGTGGATAGCCATCCACAGACACCATGTTTTTATGTATCATGTCTCGTCAGTGTAGCTAGACATTTGCAGGCTACCTCCAGCTGGGATGGAAACCTGATCGATTCATCATCAGTTAGGATTTTAACCACCCGGCCATCATCACCTACTAACTGGTAGGAGGATTTTAACTGATAAATACACACACCTGTGTGTATGTGTGTGTATATATATATATATATATATATATATATATGCTGCCAGAGAGTGCTCCATCCATTTTATAAGAGACACTCCCAAATAAGTTTCTATCATTTGGTGCATTTTTTTTTAAAAAGTGCTTTTTATTCTATTTATTTTTATTTTTTACTTAATTAAATTCTAAAAGTGCCTCTTGAACTTGTTACAATTCAACCATCAGCCATATGTCTTTATTCTTTTCCCCCTCATACACTAAGTCAAATTATGACTAATGACCAAATTGTACATTAAGAGATGAAATTAAAATGTAATCATATTTTCTTTTTCGTTTTAATTGTATATCTAAATCAAATCGTCTCCCCTCCCTCATGACTATGTAAGTACGAGATAGGTGTAGGTTTGTCATAGAGAGACTGGTAAGTTTTGGTGATTGTAGTGCGAATTGGTTTTATGGTAAATGGAAATTTGTAGAATGAATTGGGTCATGAATCTGTAGTGAATCGTTTAATTTTCAAATGTAAATGACTTCACAGCTGAGCAAAGTTAAAATTTATTTATTTATTTATCTATTTTCAGCTTTTTTTGTATTTATCGACTCATTGGTGTTTGCTCAGATGTCAATTGATCCTGAATGGATGCCTCGTCCTTGGATGAATTATCTTTCCTTCTCTTATGGACTTAATGTTTTATCCGGCTTTTTCAATGCTTTTGCCTGCATGTTTACTTTCTTGCTTGTTGATATAATCAGAACAAAACCACCAAATCCTGATGTGAAAGATACTGGTGATACCTTCATTTAAATTGACCAACAACAAAAAAATAATCATAAAAGGTACCAATCTACTTTTTTTTTCTTTTCTTTCTTTTTTCATTTTTTTTTTTTTTTTTTTTCATTTTTTTTTTTTTTTTTTTTTTTTTTTTAGTTTATTTTAATGATTGATTTTTCTTTGCTTTTTTTTTTTACATTTTTTTTATTTAATATTTTTTTTACATTTTTTTTTTTAGTTTTATTCAATGATTGATTTTTTTTTTTTTTTTTTCAATCAATTTTTTTGCTTTTTTTTTCTTCATTTTTTTTAGTTTTATTTCAATGATTGATTTTTATTTATTTATTTTTTTCATTCATTTTTTTTCTTTTCATTTTTGTTTTTTTTTAATTTAATTTTGATTAACTAATGGTACCCTGACTTTTATAGTTTTTTCTATTCGCTTCTTATTTTTCGTGGGACATGCTGATTTACTCTTACACCCAAACGTTGTGTCATTCGTCCTGTGTACGTAGCAGCACACTGGCTTAGAAAATTTGTTATTTATAAGCTTGTGATATATATATGACAAGGTTATAATAAACAAATGTACTGGTCTTTTTTGCAGCATGAAATATATATATATATATATATATATACACAATAAACATCCATTTTTCTACAACATTCCGTGTTTGTCTACCTTTCTCCACACACACACACACATATATATATATATATATATATATATATATGTGTGTGTACTGCATTGGAAATTAATTTTGTTTAAGGATGGTTTGTATTGTTTTATGTATAGAGCTTCTAGTATTTGGAGTTTTTGTTTATTTTTTTTCTTTGTGCAGAATGTGTGTATTTTCCGTTAGGATATTTCGGTAATTAGAGTAGGGGCATGAATGTAATTTTAGGTGTTGTTGTAACGTTACGGGTTTTTCACGTTACCAAATCGCATATATATGTTATGTAGCGCCTTTTTCTTTCACGGCACTAATTCGTATATGTTATGTGGCCGTCGTCTTTCTCATAAGGTATTGAAACTTCTTGGGTTTGTTTACAACCTCGCAGAATCTAGTAGTTCTTTGGTCAGTCAGCGGACGAGTATCAACCGAGTATCAACTTACACAGGCCGCGTGCTTTTCGTTACGGCCAATTTGACTTGTTGACAAGTATATATCTCCTTAGCATCAGTCAAGTGTCTGTTCACGTTTGTTTGTTCAATGGCTTTCATTCATGAATTCCCGTACGATTTCTTTGGTGTTGTAAAATAAAGATGAGGACAGTATTTCTTGATTTTCATGAATTTATTTTCTTAATGAAAATTATTGAGAGAGAGAGAGATAGTCGGCTTCCTTAAATATGTTTTTAATGATGCTCTTAACTTCGTTCCAACGGTCAGTACCAATTATCAGGCTTCATTAATAGGTATGTTTTTACTTCGTGCAGTGTAAAATATTACCTCTCAGGTTTCACACATCAGCGACACCATATCTCCATTCCAGGACCCCAGTCGCTCGCCTCTCACCAGCTGGGTCATACCAAACTCAACTGACCTTACTCCCTCGGTCTCCAGGACTTAACTGATTCAAAATCTAAGGTTTCCTCATTATATAGAAATGTCTGACGATCTTTCTAGAATGTCCTAGAATCTTTCAAAGATTCTAATTGCTCTACCAAACTACACGTGTCACTTAAGAGGTCAACGGGTCAACCATCCTTTCTTATGACAAACTGATTAAACTAAATTTTACTAGCATAATCCCAGACTTCTTGGCTACAAATAAACTCAAAGCTGATAATTAAAATTTCATATTCGTAAGGTCTGGGAATCATGCTACATCCTATTAAGGTTTGTCCATGTCTGGCACAAGGCCACAAATATAGGTGTTCCATGGTCCATTATGCTACATTGTGAAATGGAGCTATTATCTGTTAAATGGATGGTTACTCAACTACATTGTCATGTCGTTTAACCATCCATTTAACAGATAATAGCTTCATTTCACAACACCTAAAATTACATTCATGCCCCCACTCTAATTACCGAAATATTCTAACGGAAAATACACATATTCTGCACAAAGAAAAAATAAACAAAAACTCCAAATACTAGAAGCTTTATACATAAAACAATACAAACCATCCTTAAACAAAATTAATTTCCAATGCAGTACACACATTTTAAAATGCCTATAGCACCTTTTCCATCAATTCTTCTCCTTCCAGCCTTCACATTATATATACTAGCAAATATATGCACCCTCCGGGTGCAAGTATTTAAGTTTTAATATAATAAAATATCATATTAAATTAGAAAGGCTAATGAAACTGAATAAGAATGTAGATAAAAAGATTTGGAACAGAGGGGGTATGATTGGAAAATAAAACAACTTTGAACTGACTCTTCCATCATTTTCCGTTACTCCCGTGTTTCATTGATAAATTTTCCTAATTTAACTGTTTAGTTAAAATAGGAAGTAAAGAAAAATATTAGTTATTTCTTCATATTAAGGGATTTCTTTAAAGATTTATTGAAGAGATTTTTGCTCATATTCATTAAGATGAAAGCAAATAATTAGAAATCAATAATACTAAGCATATATTTATTAAAATCAAATTTTTAAGATAAATATGCAAATTAGCCTTTCCATTCATACTGTAAACTGCTATTTTGTTGTATATATAAATAAAATTGCATGTTATTAGTATGTAAATATGGTCAACAGTATAAGTAATGTAAAACAATTTTATTAATAATTGAGGTATAAATAAAAATAAAATCATGGTAAATGTGATGTAAATAACAAAGGGAATTGTAACTTGAGTAGTAATATAGTTTCAGTTACAGACAGACAAACCCACAATCTCCATTATAATAAGATATATATATATATATATATATACTAGCAGCGGCTACCCGGCTAAGCCCGGGTAGAGGAGATAAAAACAGGGTTTAATAATCATTTACAGATCTACTGAATACCGAGTTCGGTCCTCGAAGGAGGACCCATAAAAATCACCACGTAAAAACGATCTTAATTTAATTCTGCCTGGTGGGAGGTCAGGCAATTTTCTTATAGTCAGATTTGAGGGAATGACATCATATGGCTAAACTTGCAAACCAGTTGAAAAATTAAAACATATTACAGGTGACCTAGAAAAAACAGAACCCAAATTATTTATTTTCCCATTAAACTAACCCTAACCCCCACCTCTAACCCTAACCCTAAAAACAGAAAACCTCTAACCCTAACCCTAAAACTAGAAAACAAATTATTTATTTATTTTCTCATTAAAGTAACCCTAAACCCAACACCAACCCTAACCCTATCCCTACCCCCCCCCAAGTTAAAATTAAGTTTTATTACAAAATTTATGTGTTGTTTTTTTCTGGGTCACCCTAAATTTTCCAACCGATTTGCAAGTTTAGCCCATCACATAATGATATAGTAAGAAATTTTAATTCAATGATTAACTATATTTTTAAAATAAAATATAAATTACGTGATTTGCTAAATTTCAAATTAATATTTGAAAAAGAAAAAAAGAATTAAATAAAGTAATCAAATTTATGTAAAACGATAAATAATCTTATAACATTATTAATTTAAAAATGTAGTCGATCGAATGTCAAATTATTATAGTAAAGTATACCCGGGTTAACTCAGTCGGTAGAGCGTTCAGCTAGAAACCACAAGGTTCCTAGTTCGATACCAGTCCCCGCCAACTCAGCGTATGAGTAGCACAGGGATCTGTGCAGTAAAGTAAGGAGCTGATGGTAGGTGTGGCGCTCCACCTCAGATGCTAAAAAACAATCTCCTTGGTCTAGCACTATTGAAAAGGGGATAGACTCCCTCGCTGACTGGCTGATACCGACTTTAGGCCGCCCCTGTCGACTTTTTTACTTTTTTATACTATATCATAAATTTGATAAGAATTTGAATTTTCAGGTATTTCCGTGAAATGTATTAGGTAATCTAATGGTATTATGTCTTGCACACTATTCTACATTAGTATCATGATTTTATTTGTATTTCTAATATTAAAATAAATAAATTAACGCGATTATGAAAAATTAAAAAAATAACGTTTTGTTTACAATTGACGAACGACGGTTTCATTAAATGTTTTCATTTGATTTGTTATTTAATTCGCTTTAAAGATAATTCAATGTATGAAAAGACATACTAATTACATATTCAGAAAGATCTTTTTTCTAATCAAATAATTTATTTTTAAGATAGAAACAGAAATATGTGATAAATAAAATTTGATTTTATGTTAAAATTTAAGCATGAAAAAAATAATACTACGAATTCTAGACTGAAGCAAATTTTTTTTTTTTTTTTTAACTCGCTATAAAAAATAATTCCATTGATAAAAACTCAATCAAATTACATATTTAGAGAGATTATTTCATTCTCTTTCTAACCATATGGATATCTTAAAGAAGATTGAACCGTAAATAGGCGAGAAAAAAGAATTTGTTTTTATTTTCTAAAAATTTAGAATGAAAAAAAATCATACAAATCAGCTCTCTGAAGCCAATTTTTTTTTTTTTTTAACTCGCTGTAAAAAATAATTCAATTAATAAAAATGCATAAAAATTGCATATTCAGAAAGATTATATTATATTCTTTTCAACAATATAAATATTCTAAAGATTGGACCAAGAATAGGTGAAAATTCCTAGCAGAACGGCTTAGACTGCGAAATTTATTCGCAAAAAATATACATTTCTGCTGTAAATTGCTATAAATCGCTGTAACAAAAAGTCAGTCAGCGGACAATATTTTATTATCAGCAAGTTCTGGTATATGGACAGTTCCGCAAATTGGGTGATTTTGGCTTAATTAATTGATTATATCCCTTAATTAGTAAAAAATCAATAACCAAATTTGACGTGTTTCTTAGTTAGAAGGATATTAATCTATATGCAAGATTTCAAATCTGAGTGACTTCTCTGTTCTTTGTTATAGATCGACACGTACATACCAAAAACTTACTCTTATATATTTATATATATAATCATAAATTTTCGCGTATGCTTCTAAATTATTTAGTTAGGAATTAATGGCAAAAAGAAATGAATGGAATAAATGAAAAATCTGTTGCAATATTCCATCGGGTGTAAACCAGAATAGATTACATATATATATATATATATTAAATTCAAATCCTTTCTCAATAGAAACCACAAAAGTAAGATTTTATCTTCTCCAATAGCTTATATAATAATTATATTAATTTGATGCTTCAAAAGAGTCCAATAATAAATGAGGGAAACTTTCCATTAGGGACTTCTCTCTCAAAAAAAATTGTTCTCATTTATTTTTAAAAAAAATTTTTACTTTTGAAAGAGGTCCCTTGGAAAAGATTTTTCATTTATTCCACTCATCTCATTCTTTTTTATTTCATTCATTTCATTTTACTATTAATTCTTAACTAATATATATAATCATTAACTCATGGTACCTTGACTTTTGTAGTTTTTTTCAAGCATAAGTTATTGTTTCATTTTATTCTAGTTAGCATTCAGATTTCTTTATTTAAAATTTCATTGTGTTTGCAAACTATAATTGACTGTGCAATGTCACTTAAATTCAAATTCTATATTATACTACTTACACAATTCATAAGCTACCAATGAATTGTGTAACACTAGCAAGTTAAGTTAGGTAGTAGCTGCACAAAACAAAAAAAATCAATGCTAGACAATTTGCCATATGTTGTATATTGTTTAGAAATATGTGAAATCTTGAACAGTCAATAATTTGCCAGATGTCATTCATAGGTTTTAATGCATTTAAAATTCATAAAAAGTTAAATAATCTATTAATAATGGAGATTCGGTTTATATTTGTCTGTAACCAAAACTATGTCGCTGCTTACATCACAATTACCAAAATCATCAATACATAGAATAAAGAACAATTAATAAAATAAATAAAAGCTTTTCCTTATAATTCAACATTTAATTCCTTTCCATTGTAATAAACTATATATTATTTAAATAAATAAACTATTAAATTAATAAAAATATTGTATTTCTTTAAATAGAAAAAATTATTTGTGAAATTTTGTAATCAATTTTAAAAATTATTTTTTACTGTTGCTGTTTTTTGGGTTTTTTTTTTTTCAGTAACAAGAAGTTTACTAAAATTTTACAAATAAATAAATGCTTACGATTTTGTTTGAAATTTATATAAATTTTTTTCTTTTTATAAAAATATCTTTTCAGAGTGTCTCTAAAAACGATGGCTGTCTGGAAACATGGTTGGATCGTTATAGCCAAAAGATCTGGATTCAATAAAATGTGGCCAGTCTAAAAAGAATTATAATCAAATTAAAAATATTACAACCATCTGTAAAGAGATTGGTACATCATATTGTATATGCTCTTGAACCTGTATCTATTTTCATACATCAGCTTTTTCATTCATTCATTCATAAATATAATTTCCTTTTAATAAGAGCAAAGAAATATTTCTCTTAATTAGATTTTCTCTCTTTACAATCAATTTCAGAAATTCTACTTATATCTATTCAAGTAATTTTGCCACTTTAATAAGATGAATTGTCAAAATAAAACTGCATGATATAATGACAATGTAATGAGATAACTGGAACTCTCCTACGTCCAGAGTTGTCCCCCTTACATCTTGATATTTCTCTAGGTTATAGACTAGTAACACGTGTGTTCGTGTCTCATCTTCTACATAGTAGAGAGTATTAAAAACTCCATTGTTTGGGATACCTAGGCATCCCTAAATATCCTGAAGAGGCTTATTCATCAGATATATGAACATCTTTAATATTATGATTTTAGTTAGGTTTTAATATGAATAAATTTATGAAACATAATATTTTTGTCCAGTTTTTAAGGGTTTTTCATATACTACATTAGATTTTTGTTAAAGAAATAATACTTCTTTCCCATAATAGCTGTTATATTTGCATATGAACTTCATACACTAAATGTAGCAATTATTATGGGACAGAATTAGCCATGAACATCAACCTCTGTCCCATAATAGTTGCTACATATGCATATAAATTTCATATACTAAATGTATACAAAATTTATATGTAAATGTATCAAATTATTATGGGACAGAAAAGAGAATAGCTCAACATATCTCTATCCCATAATAGATATTTTGAGCTATTCTCTTTTCTGTCCCATAATAATTTGATACATTTACATCTAAATTTTGTATACGTTTAGTGTATAAAATCTATATGCATATGTACCAACTATTATGGGGCAGATGTAGAATTTCATGGCTAATTCTGTCCCATAATGATTGTTACATTTAGTGTATAAAATTTATGCATATGTACCAACTATTATGGGGCAGATGTAGAATTTCATGGCTAATTCTGTCCCATAATGATTGTTACATTTAGTGTATAAAATTTATATGCATATGTACCAACTATTATGGGGCAGAGGTAGAATTTCATGGCTAATTCTGTCCCATAATGATTGTTACATTTAGTGTATAAAATTTATATGCATATGTACCAACTATTATGGGGCAGATGTAGAATTTCATGGCTAATTCTGTCCCATAATGATTGTTACATTTAGTGTATAAAATTTATATGCATATGTACCAACTATTATGGGGCAGAGGTAGAATTTCATGGCTAATTCTGTCCCATAATGATTGTTACATTTAGTGTATAAAATTTATATGCATATGTACCAACTATTATGGGCAGAGGTAGAATTTCATGGCTAATTCTGTCCCATAATGATTGTTACATTTAGTGTATAAAATTTATATGCATATGTACCAACTATTATGGGGCAGAGGTAGAATTTCATGGCTAATTCTGTCCCATAATGATTGTTACATTTAGTGTATAACATTTATATTGTGTATAAAATGATATGTCCAGACAAAGGGCAGTTACTCTTGAGTGACACTTAAAGGGTTATATTATTACAAAACCATGAGTGTTACCCTTAGTAAGGATTGAACTTACTCAAGTTCTTGGTGGTCTGCTAGATTTGCTTGTAAACCATTACTATCTTTATTCTTTAGTGACTGCCTTGTTAATTCTATACTACCAATTATTTAAAAATTCTGAATTTGGGTTTTTTACTGAACAAAAAAAAAACGGCCAGTGATTTTTCTTTTTTTAGATAGATTCTATTAAAACAGATTTGAATGTGGGGAGCAGTTTTGAATTTTGTGGCTTAGAACTGAGTTTTGTTAAGGCTTAAATGATTAATTTTAAAAACCTTCAGATATATTCAGATAATGTCTGCTTAATTCACAACATCCTTTTTTTCTAAAAACTGTTTTAATTAAAACATTCCCTTTTCTAAAAACTGTGTTTTGATTAAACATTCCCTTTTCTAAAAACTGTGTTTGATTAAAACATTCCCTTTTCTAAAAACTGTGTTTTAATTAAAACATTACCTCTTCTAATAACTGTGCCCTAATACATTTATTCATTGATGAATAAATACATCCTCTGAATATATTTTTATAAAAATCTCTCTCTCTCTCTCTTATATATGGGAGTAAATATTGAAATAAATCGACAATATGAAGAAATTTGAAAAACGAATTGTTCCAAAAATAAGATGAATTTATTCATTGAGGCTTAAACGTTTCGGTTTATTTAAACCTTCATCAGGATAGATTGTGGGGTGAAGAAATTGATGGATGTTTTGTAAATGACAGGAGTTAGGAAAATATTTATAAAAAGTTTGTAACTGTATTTGATATAATGCTGAATAAATACAGTCACAAACTTTTATATATAATGTTAAGAGTAAGGAAATGAATCCGACGGTATAAGTATAGATAAAAGGATATGAAAACACACAATGCTGTTAAAATGAGAATATTTTATATCATATTCATAGCTAATATTGAACAATATTTCGATTTATAAAAATCATCATCAGAGCTTGGTTTTAATCCAGACTCATCGAGAGAGAAGCAGAAAATAATTTAAATTCAAAACGAAAGCATTGATGTTCCAAAAAGCGTGCAAGTCATGCGATCGTTTCATATCCTTTTATCTATACTTATACCATCGGATTCATTTCCTTACTCTTAACTTATATATTAACGCCATTAACCGTCTTTCTCGACTGCGTTTGATCACTCTCTTCATGTGATTTTTTTTTAAAAGTTCTTTTTTTCGAACATTTAAAAAATTCTCCACTTTCCAACAAATTTCATTTTTTTTTTAAATAAGGATTTACTCTGATGAAGGTCGAATTTTCTTTGTGTGCGGAACATTTCTTCATTTTTTCTATTATTATTTCATTTTATTTGGTTATTTAAAAATAATAATAGTTTGAATAATGTACACATGGATAAAGTCCTGACTGAAATGCGTGTAAGTAAAATTGATTAAAATATCCTATTTTATCCATTCTATACTTTCTTTCCTTTATTTCTTTTTTCAACATACCGTCGGATTCACTTCCAGTTTCATTTACATATATATATTTAATATACCAAACTTGTTGGTAAATCCTCGCGGTGAGAAAAAAAAAACAGCAAATAGTTTGATTGTAAAAATATACTACCAAACATCACCCGGGGAGAAAAAAAATTTTTGAAAAAAAGAAAAGACCAAGATAATCATACCAACCAAAAATAATCTATTGGTACAATATTTGACCAAAAGAAAAAAATATATATATTCATACAAAACCGCCAGGAAACTAAAGCTAATAAGTAAAAAGTGCTCAATACCTAAGTAGAGAAAATAATAAAGATAAACCTAATGCGTCAGATAAACCTACTAAAAGTTTTGCTTATTGCTCTTCAGGGCTAAGATCCGACTTAGTCGGATCTTAGCCATGAAGAGCATTAAGCGAAACTTTTAGTAGGTTTATCTGACGCATTAGGTTTATCTTTATACACAGGGTGACCATAAAGACCGTGTGTACTTTAAAGAATCTATAAATATAAAATGCTCTTAGTCTTTACTTTCTCTCCCAACCTGGAATATGTTTCTTTTTTTTTTTTTTCTTTTTCCATTTTAATCTTCTTTTATTGGATAATTAGTGTGAATAATATCTTGAAATTATATTTTTAAATAAAGAATTTTAACTTTCATTCTTTGTTTTATTCTTTGTTTATTTTAAGTTGAACATCTGATGATGCTTGGCCAATGTGGAAGGCCATTTTAACTTCTGCAGCTATTCTTTTGACCTTTTCTTCTCTATCTCAGCAGCACTTCCAGTGCGCTAGCTGTAACAAGATATGCTCAATCTAGGCCCATGAACCCAAGAGGTCACCAAGTCAGACAAATGGAGAATGAGGTACAAATCAAAGATACAAGAAGGTACTTTTTGGATTTTTCGGACTATTGTCCTCATCTTTATCATTATCTACACAACTTTTCAGCTGATGTGCCCTCTGGCCTTCTTAAGAAATTTCTTGATGCTGGCCAGTGAGGAAGGCCATTGCAACTTCTGCAGCTATTCTTTTGTCTTTTCTTCTCTATATCAGCAGCACTTTCAGTGCACTAGCTGTAACAAGATATGCTCAATTTTTTTACATGCATATATATCTTATTTGGTCTGGAGGTGCATGGTGTAATGGTTAGTCATTAGAAATATTACGCGATCCGTGAAATCTATAGTGAACAGATCCATGGTGATTAATATATATATATATATATATATTAATCCCCATGGATTTGTTCACGTCTTCGAGGATGCGGTCTTTGTCCATCCTCCTGACATGACCAAGCCAGTGCCAGCATCTCTCACTGATGATGGTGTTGGGCTCAAGGTTATAATATCAATCATAATTGGTTGAACAAACAACTCTGTTACAAAAAGGACTTTACTACAAGCACATGGAAATGATACATATAACAGAAATACAAATAAGATATAATAAAGAACACATTCATGAATAGATACAATAAGAGCAGGCCTCGGCACTAACTTTTTTCATGACAGTCCCGAACTAAAATTATCAACCATCCCAAAATCAAGATATTTTTGTTTAATTCATTAGCATCATCTATACTTGTCAGTCATCAGTAGCATGTCAGCATCATCTATACTTGTCAGTCATCAGTAGCATAATAACATGTAATAAAACATCAAGAAAAGCTGAAGCAGTTGAGAGAAACATTTATTTATAATCAAAAATAATAAAATAAAAATTTTATAAACTAAAATTTATTCTATTTCCCTCTTTATGCGGACATTTTCCAATCATAAAAATATATACTGTGTGACTGTGTCTATTTCTTCAGTGTTGTTGCCATTAGTAATTTTAAGTCTAGAACTAGACCGTTTTTTGAGGTCAGCATTCAGGCAATCACTGAACGGCCAATATTGGAATGTAGTACTAACTTTTAGGAAAAAATTTTACCGTCCCAGCAAACTGTCCCAGGTGACGTATTGATCGTCCCGGATGTAATTTTTATCGTCCTTCAAGAGATACCTAAATGCACATATAGAAGTAATGGGACCAGACTGGAGAGTCTATAATAAAGCCACTTACTAATGCCTGTGTGGAGGAGGGGTGAGAACCCCAATGCAGGGAGGGTGTAGACAAGTGTCTAACCCATGCTGTCAAGTCCCGAGAAGCAAGAGAGAGGAAGAGAGTTCGAAACAGGCGCTTAAATACAAAAACCCCTAGTGGTCAAAAACGGGAACCCAGAGGAAAGATAACTCTTTCAGGCAAAGGGAAGACAACCCAACAATGGCGAACATTCACAGATATTAATATACTGATAGTTCAAAGACATTTTTAAAAAATCAATCCTCATTTAATGTTGTAACTCCTGTATCTGTATGAGTGGGTAGCCTTCTACTAATTCCCCATACAGTACATCTTTGGGGATGCAGTCTTTGTCCATCCTCCTGACATGACCAAGCCAGTGCCAGCACCTCTCACTGATGATGGTGGACATTCACAGATATTAATATACTGATAGTTCAAAGACATTTTTAAAAAATCAATCCTCATTTAATGTTGTAACTCCTGTATCTGTATGAGTGTGTAGCCTTCTACTAATTCCCCATACAGTACATCTTTGGGGATGCAGTCTTTGTCCATCCTCCTGACATGACCAAGCCAGTGCCAGCACCTCTCACTGATGATGGTGGACATTCACAGATATTAATATACTGATAGTTCAAAGACATTTTTAAAAAATCAATCCTCATTTAATGTTGTAACTCCTGTATCTGTATGAGTGGGTAGCCTTCTACTAATTCCCCATACAGTACATCTTTGGGGATGCAGTCTTTGTCCATCCTCCTGACATGACCAAGCCAGTGCCAGCACCTCTCACTGATGATGGTGGACATTCACAGATATTAATATACTGATAGTTCAAAGACATTTTTAAAAAAATCAATCCTCATTTAATGTTGTAACTCCTGTATCTGTATGAGTGGGTAGCCTTCTACTAATTCCCCATACAGTACATCTTTGGGGATGCAGTCTTTGTCCATCCTCCTGACATGACCAAGCCAGTGCCAGCACCTCTCACTGATGATGGTGGACATTCACAGATATTAATATACTGATAGTTCAAAGACATTTTTAAAAAATCAATCCTCATTTAATGTTGTAACTCCTGTATCTGTATGAGTGGGTAGCCTTCTACTAATTCCCCATACAGTACATCTTTGGGGATGCAGTCTTTGTCCATCCTCCTGACATGACCAAGCCAGTGCCAGCACCTCTCACTGATGATGGTGGACATTCACAGATATTAATATACTGATAGTTCAAAGACATTTTTAAAAAATCAATCCTCATTTAATGTTGTAACTCCTGTATCTGTATGAGTGGGTAGCCTTCTACTAATTCCCATACAGTACATCTTTGGGGATGCAGTCTTTGTCCATCCTCCTGACATGACCAAGCCAGTGCCAGCACCTCTCACTGATGATGGTGGACATTCACAGATATTAATATACTGATAGTTCAAAGACATTTTTAAAAAATCAATCCTCATTTAATGTTGTAACTCCTGTATCTGTATGAGTGGGTAGCCTTCTACTAATTCCCCATACAGTACATCTTTGGGGATGCAGTCTTTGTCCATCCTCCTGACATGACCAAGCCAGTGCCAGCACCTCTCACTGATGATGGTGGACATTCACAGATATTAATATACTGATAGTTCAAAGACATTTTTAAAATCAATCCTCATTTAATGTTGTAACTCCTGTATCTGTATGAGTGGGTAGCCTTTACTAATTCCCCATACAGTACATCTTTGGGGATGCAGTCTTTGTCCATCCTCCTGACATGACCAAGCCAGTGCCAGCACCTCTCACTGATGATGGTGGACATTCACAGATATTAATATACTGATAGTTCAAAGACATTTTTAAAAATCAATCCTCATTTAATGTTGTAACTCCTGTATCTGTATGAGTGGGTAGCCTTCTACTAATTCCCCATACAGTACATCTTTGGGGATGCAGTCTTTGTCCATCCTCCTGACATGACCAAGCCAGTGCCAGCACCTCTCACTGATGATGGTGGACATTCACAGATATTAATATACTGATAGTTCAAAGACATTTTTTAAAAATCAATCCTCATTTAATGTTGTAACTCCTGTATCTGTATGAGTGGGTAGCCTTCTACTAATTCCCCATACAGTACATCTTTGGGGATGCAGTCTTTGTCCATCCTCCTGACATGACCAAGCCAGTGCCAGCACCTCTCACTGATGATGGTGGACATTCACAGATATTAATATACTGATAGTTCAAAGACATTTTTAAAAAATCAATCCTCATTTAATGTTGTAACTTATGTTTCCTAGTTAACATCAAAAGTAGGAAGGAAACGCATCAAGATAGCAAGCAGTAGTTCAAGAATCCAATTAGAATAGATACTTAATTGGGTGACCACTTAAGCAAGTGCAGGTACTGTATACAACCCAAGTCATTTGTTTATCAAAATAATTTGATTCGGCATTAAATGACCTGATATGCTGTAAAAAATAGATACAGAATTAAATCTCTAAATAAACCTTTCTCTGCAGAATAATATTTCCATCCTCCTGACATGACCAAGCCAGTGCCATCACTTTAACATAGATGTTAAATTCATCAGAATAGAAGTTAGATAATTCTTATCAAACTCCACATCAATTCTAAAAAATAACCCCCCAAAACATGAAAAAATATGCAAATTACGTCTTGAAACCTTTCACCCAAATGAAGTGAACAACAAACTAAATCACCCCCAAAACATTACATTCAAATATTCAACCAACTGATACAACTTTAATAATTCATACCAGACATTTTTTTTTAAATGCATAGCTACATCACCAAGTAAAAAATATAAAAACATTTATTTTTTTAAAGTATTTTCATTATTGATACTAGCAAATATATGCACCCTCCGGGTGCAAGTATTTAAGTTTTAATATAATAAAATATCATATTAAATTAGAAAGGCTATTAAAACTGAATAAGAATGCAGATAAAAAGATTTGGAACAGAGGGGATATGATTGAAAAATAGAACAACTTTGAAAGTAACTCTTCCATCATTTTCCATTACTCCCCTCTTTCATTGGTAAATTTTCCTAATTTAACTATTTAGTTAAAAGAGGAAGTAAAGAATAATGTTAGTTATTTCTTCTTGTTAATGGATTTCTTTTAAGATTTATCCCTGAGATAAAACCAAACAATTAGAAATCAATAATACTAAGCATATATTTATTAAAATCAAATTTTTAAGATCAATATGCAAATCAGCCTTCAATTGCATGTTATTAGTATGTAGATATGGTCAACAGTCTTAATGATGTAAAACAATTTTATCAATAATTGAGGTTTAAATAAAAATAAAATTATGGAGAATGTGATGTAAATAACGAAGGGAATTGTGATTTGTATAGTAATATAGCTTTGGTTACAGACAGACAAACACACAATCTCCATTATAATAAGATACTTAATTCAGAGGTGAATATCAATCACATAAAATAAATATCAAACAATGAAACTTTTAGCTCAAAATTCAAGATAGGGTGTAAACTTATGATGCATTATGATAAGTAAGTAAATAGGTTTGCTACACAAAATACAATGAATGAATAATCTGTAAATGACAGGTTGCATTCACAAATCTGTGAAGTCTACTTGTTCTCTCGTTCGAGGTTTCATTATTTGTATATTGATAAACTGTTGTTAAAGAGGAATTACGGGTTTAAGTAGGGGGAGCCTCTTAAATCTCCCAGTTGTAGGCAAATTGTTTGGACGAAAGAAGACAAACACACAATGGAAATTTAATACATGTATTGACAAATAATACAAGAACGGGATCTTGTGTAGTTGGTGTTGGAAAAGCTAGCCTTAATATTTACCAACTGAAAAAGCTTGTCACCCAGAAATTTAATCGAAGGACCGAAAGTCTAAAGACTGAATATATTAATTAAGCTGACCCTCTCTCTCGAAGTTAAGAAGCTTGAATTTATTTCAATAAATTTCTGGAGGATAACTTTGGTGTTATTGTCATCCCTTACAACGAAGATAAAACTATTTCAATTTAGTACAGTGACGACGCCGCTACGTTACACCATGAGTAAATGTCTGAACAGTTCCTGATATATTAATAACTCTTCTCAAAGTTATAGATGATCCGTATTGATTGAATATTTTCTCTTTTTAAATGAAAGAACACAAGGTTTTAAGAGGAAATGCGGATTTAAAGGGGGAGCCTCTTAAATCTCTCAGTTGTAGGCAAATTGTTCGAACGAATGAAGACAAACACATAATGGAAATTTAATACATGTATTGACAAATAATACAAGAACTTGTTGCAAATTTTATTGGCATTTGCTACCAAAACTTATCTGTGAGGTTAAATACTGTTCGTTGGAGAAGTGGGGATAACAGGGGTATTTTGGTCACTGGTGGGAATATTGTTAAGATGCTTCATCAGGTTGTTTCTCATTCTTCCGCCTTCTGTTAGTATGCTATTGTGACAGCCTTAGAACGTTTGCTGATACAATGCCTTAGAAAGTGTGCTGGTGGAAGCACTTATTTGACGTGAATCCTCAGGTTGACAATCTCCAGACAAGTGAGCTCTGTTTATGGGCACGGTGGTGAGAGCACTTATTTTTGCGTCTCTCGTTGGTAATTGCTCCCTGATAAGTGGTTTTTGATTCTGGCGCCAACATTGTATGTTGGCGATTCACCACCTAGCAACAGGGGAAGATAATTCTCTATCCAATTTCCGATATGTTTGGTTTTGTTTTTTTGACGGTCAGTGTAGAGTAGATTTTTTAATTCAAAGTCGTTGAAATTTAAAATCAGCTGCTGGAAGCGGAAGTTTAGTCAGATATTCAGGCCGGAGACGTGATGTAAAGACTCCACCACATTTGAGAAAGTCTGGTTCTGAATAAAAAATGCGGGTTAAATCCTACTTAACAGACCTAAATTCCAATATCGTATGTCACCCCACCGAAAGAAAAAAAAATACTAAAAATCAAGGAATTAACCGAATTTAATGAGATTTTCAGTGTCGATACATTAATGAATAAAATATATAATACACTAGTTATTTTATTTGAAAACTCTTACATTTTTTCAGGTCAATTAACTTTGAACCACGTATGTTTGTGAATCTGTGTTATGCCTCAAAGATACATAGTTCAAAGTTAACAGACCTGAAAAAATGTAAGAGTTTTCAAATAAAAAAACTGGTACATTATATCATTTATTCATTAATATATCAACACTAAAAATTTTATTAAATTCGGTTAATTCCTTGATTTTTAGTATTTTTTTTTTTCTTTCGGCGGGGTGACATACGATGGTGGAAATTATGTATGTCAAGTAGGATTTAACCGTCTGCACCATATTACTGGACACCAATGAAATAAAAGAACCTCTAGCGGCAATAATGTAACCGAGGTAGACTCTACTTGCCCGTCACAAAGAAAGTCAATTGACTGATTTCGAATGTTTTAAATGTGGGAGCTCGAACCACCTGGCCAGAGATTGCAGTGCAAAGATGATGGGGACCATAGGTGTAGAATAAGGCCATCTACAAGCTGTTATCTGTACGACCAAATGGGATGCTTGGCAAAGGATTGTCTGGAAAGTGGGGTCAGGGACAAGGAATCAGTGCCAGCCTCCAACCCCTCCACCAGATAAACAACATGGCACTACCTATAATTAACGTAGTTGTCGACGGAAATGCATGTAAGGCACTAGTTGATACTGGATGTTCTCGGGCGATGGTAAGTTGAGAGGTATGGCGGCCAACACGTATATAATAACTGCATGCGGCAACATTTTATAGTGTGGAAGAATCAGTGAGATTATGTTGGAGGTGCGTAGTGTAATACTTGGTCATTAGAAATGGACTTGTTGACCCGAGTTCAAACCCTGTACGAAGCTACAGTTCACATAGTGCTAATACCCTTGGGAAAGGTATGAATCCATCTACTCTCCCTCCAGCTATGAGTAAATAGTAGGGCAGACTGGGCTCTTTAACCTTGGTTAGGCAACCTGTCTAGGAGAAGGAAAACTGTGAATTCAAACGTGTTAAACGCCGCTTGGGGTGGTCACTACTAGAATAGGCTCAGTCCTAATTAGTGATCTATTTCACTGGGCACTTTAACCTTGGTTAGGCAACCAGTCTAGGAGAAGGAAAACTGTGAATTCAAACCTGTTAAACGAGCTTGTGTTGTATACTCTCTTTTCTTACTTTCTTATTTCCATTCTTCTAGCGTCTCTTCTAGGGTTTCATGACATTAACGAGCTTGTGTTGTATACTCTCTTTTCTTACTTTCTTATTTCCATTCTTCTAGCGTCTCTTCTAGGGTTTCATGACATTAACGAGCTTGTGTTGTATACTCTCTTTTCTTACTTTCTTACTTCTATTCTTCTAGCCTCTCTTCTAGCGTCTCTTCTAGCATCTGGACTTCGTCTTGGGGACTTTGTGTCTGGTCTTACATTGGAGATTTCTCTTTATCTGAAGCCCTGTGTCATTGGTAGTTTTTAGACAATAACACAAGACTTCGATTTAACTTAGATCATATTTTATTCTGAAATCCCCACCAGACTACCTGCGCAGAATGGGTCGGCACCGTGCATAACACAACTTACCACCATCGTGGTGTTGGCCAATCTAACCAAAACTCTCTTTCTAATCTAAACTGGAAGAGGGTCTTCTCCACCGATTCTCACGGTATCCTCCGGAAGGATCAGGACTGAGGTCAAGCCTTGTCATTCAATCCTTCAAGGCCGCCGGCTGAACTTATAACAGCCATTTTGGTTTCTACACTACTGTACACAAATATTAGGAATCTAATAATTATGTAACACTTGGAAGAGTTCATACATCTGCAGTGTGTGAGGTGTGTTTTCCTTCAGATAAGAGATTTTTTTTTCCTTGGAATAGTTAGTGTTTGACGTGACCTTATAAAATCTACGCCATTAAATTACATGGTACTACTATGTATCAGAAAAATGATAGTTGAATTATCTCCCCCTGCCGCCAGAGTGCGAATCGCCAATATACGATATCGTAAAAAAAGACACACACACATACATACATACACACACACACACACACAATCTCCATGAAAATAAGATGTTGAGTTAAATGAATAAATTGTGATACTGTGTTTGAAGACGAACATGGTCAGAATAAATAAATAAATAAATAAGAAAGAGAGTAGGTTAAAGTCAGGCATAAGTAAAAGGGGTGGGTGGCTGACCTTTTTACGAATCCAAAGATTAGGTCGTAAAGTTTAAAGAGACCTGTATGCCCACCATGAAATGGGACCACTTGATGATAATATCTTAGGCAACCAGGTATTAAAAGCAAAAAGGATTTTTAGGAGAAATTCTCTTTTGAAAAAAATTAATGATCAACGTATTGAAGACGTATTGTCTGAAAAAATATTTAAGTACTTTAATTTTAAGGGTTAATGGCGACTAAAAGTCTGCGATTTATTTAAGTGCTGGCCATTTGTGTGGTCCGGAGAAGATGGTTTGGGGAAGGGAAATTTGACATAAATACAACTAAACTCGAGCCCTAAGGCAGTTAGAACCCGGGGATCGAAGGGTTAAGTTCGCTAGTAGGGATAGCAGTAATAGCCAGTTGGATAGACAGCGAAAGCATCACACACACTCTTCTTCCATCCGTGTCTTGTTTACACTTGTTGTTGTTGTTGTTTTGTTTTTAATCCTTGTGAGCCTGTTTTTCTGACTCGTGCCTTAAATTCGGCCAGCACATAATTCACAACGTTGGGGTCCATACAAGTACAGTACATCGAAAGAGCAGAGTGCAGAACAGGTATTCTCACAAAATATAGCAATCTGGCAATTGAAAAACTATCGGAAATTCAACAGAGAATTATCTCCCCCTGTCGCTAGGGGGCGAATAGCCAACAGGAGGTTGGTGCCAAATCCAAACCATGTTACTTATCACAGAACAGGTACCAGGGAAGGACGTGAAAATAAGCGCCTCCAGCCACCTCGCCCATAACCAGCAAATTTTCTAAGGCGTTGTATCAGCATACTTTCTAAGGCTGATACAATAGCATACTAACAGAAGGCGGAAGAATGAGAAACAACCTGACGAAGCATCTTAACAACATTCCCACCAGCGACCAAAATACCCCTGTTATCCCCATTTCTCCAACGAACAGTATTTAACCTCACAGATAAGTTTTGGTAGCAAATGCCAATAAAATTTGCAACAAGTTCTTGTATTATTTGTCAATACATGTATTAAATTTCCATTATGTGTTTGTCTTTCGGTGGGGTGACATACGATATTGGAATTTAGGTCTGTTAAGTAGGATTTAACCCGCATTTTTTATTCAGAACCAGACTTTCTCAAATGTGGTGGAGTTTTTACATCACGTCTCCGGCCTGAATATCTGACTAAACTTCCGCTTCCAGCAGCTGATTTTAAATTTCAACGACTTTGAATTAAAAATCTACTCTACACTGACCGTCAAAAAACAAAACAAAACAAACATATCGGAAATTGGATAGAGAATTATCTTCCCCTGTTGCTAGGTGGTGAATCGCCAACATACAATGTTGGCGCCAGAATCAAAAACCACTTATCAGGGAGCAGTTACCAACGAGAGACGCAAAAATAAGTGCTCTCACCACCGTGCCCATAAACAGAGCTCACTTGTCTGGAGATTGTCAACCTGAGGATTCAAGTCAAATAAGTGCTTCCAACACACTTTCTAAGGCATTGTATCAGCAAACGTTCTATGGCTGATACAATAGCATACTAACAGAAGGCGGAAGAATGAGAAACAACCTGACGAAGCATCTTAACAATATTCCCACCAGCGACCAAAATACCCCTGTTATCCCCACTTCTCCAACGAACAGTATTTAACCTCACAGATAAGTTTTGGTAGCAAATGCCAATAAAATTTGCAACAAGTTCTTGTATTATTTGTCAATACATGTATTAAATTTCCATTATGTGTTTGTCTTCTTTTGTCCGAACAATTTGCCTACAACTGAGAGATTTAAGAGGCTCCCCCCCTTTAAATCCGCATTTCCTCTTAAAACCTTGTGTTCTTTCATTTAAAAAGAGAAAATATTCAATCAATACGGATCATCTATAACTTTGAGAAGAGTTATTAATATATCAGGAACTGTTCAGACATTTACTCATGGTGTAACGTAGCGGCGTCGTCACTGTACTAAATTGAAATAGTTTTATCTTCGTTGTAAGAGATGACAATAACACCAAAGTTATCCTCCAGAAGTTTATTGAAATAAATTCAAGCTTCTTAACTTCGAGAGAGAGGGTCAGCTTAATTAATATATTCAGTCTTTAGACTTTCGGTCCTTCGATTAAATTTCTGGGTGACAAGCTTTTTCAGTTGGTAAATATTAAGGCTAGCTTTTCCAACACCAACTACACGAGATCCTGCTCAGACAACTAACTCGCATCGACTCTCTTGATTACTGACCCCAATCACCTTACTCTCTCTCCAGCTGACTGCTTCCTGGGCTGACTGATGACTGACCTGTCTTGAGCCCTCAGCTCTTTTAAATTCATAGCTACTCCTACGCATTTTTATCTCTTGATCTGATAACGGGCACTTGTTATATTTCTTTGTTTAATAAAACTGGAAATTCATATTTCCGTTTGTACAATATATAACAATGGTTTCTTCCTAGAAAAAAAAGATTTTTTTCAAATTAAACACTTGATTGAAACTTTTGAATTAAACACTTGATTGAAAACTGAAAAATAATTTGGCTAAAAATGCAGGACCAGTATTCAGACTTCTTTTATAAGGAAAAGCTCCAGTTTAGCTCAGTTGGTAGAACACCCACATAGGAATCACTCGATATATTACCCCTCGCCTAGATCTGTGCGGTAAAGTGGTGAGCTGATGGTAGGTATGGCACTCCACCTCAGACACAAAAGAATCTTTGTGGCTTAGTGCTAGTTAAAAGGGGATAGACTCTCACTGTCCAGCTGATACAACAATTCAGTGTGAATTTTGGGACCTTATAAACCTCATGTCTAGTAGGAACCGCGTGGTGTAACGGTTAAAGTCATGGGAAATGGACTCGTCGCCACGAGTTCAAATCCTGGACGTGGTAATTGCATTTTCACTTAGCGCTAATACCCTTGGGAAAGGTATGAATCCTACTCTACCTCCAGCTATGGATAAATAGCAGGGCAGACTGGGTTCTTTAACCATGGCTAGGTAACCAGTCTAGGAGAAGGAAAATTCTGAATTCAAACCTGTTGAACTCCGCTTAAGAAATTGACCTTGTGTCATATCCTGCTCGTGCGGGGGAGTTGGTAAATATATATAAACCTCATTTCTTGTTTTACCTAGAATATTTACCTTTGTACTTATGTATGATTTTTTTTTACCTTGACTTATATTGTTTTTTTTGTTTTTACTTAATCAATCCCCATTAAAATCCCTATGTAAAAAAAAAAAAAAAAAAAAAAAAAGACCTTGCATTGATCCAGACAATTTGAATAAAAAATTAATGTCTCCTATTTAAAATACTAAATGCAAAAAATTCCATGCCGTTATCGTTTAAATTTTATTTTTCTAATCATTTTCACAAATATAAATAGAATCTTCATTACTTTTGTTGAAAAAGCAAGCCCTGGTGATATTTGATGTGTATATATATTTACTTTGTCCTTAATTGTTTTATTTTCAAAGTTTCCTCTGGACATACACATACACACAAGCCTTTTATATATGTATAGGTAGACTATCAGCATCTACCCGGCAAAGCCCGGGCAAAGGAGAAAAAAAAACATGGTTTAATAATAGTTTGTAGATCTATTACTACTGAATAGTGAGTTCCATCCTCGCAGGATGACCCATAAAAATCACCAAGTAAAAAAGATCTTAATTTGATCCGGCCTGGTAGGAGGTTTGGGAATTTGATTTTTTTCGTCATTGTAGAGGGAATAACATCACAATGATATAGTAAGAAATTTTAATTCGATGATTAATTATATTTTTTTAGATAAAATATCAATGACACAATTTGCTAAATTTCAAATTAATATTTCAAAGCAAAAAAATAAATAAATAAATAAAGTAATCAAATTAGTAAAACGATAAAATGAACATTAATGGGTATGTCTTAATCCTCATAAATGTGGGAGTATTATACTCACTGGGTAGTCTGATACCACTAACAGTGGTTTACCTTTCTTTATGCTGTTGGCAAGTATTGTATTTTTTTAATATTATAAAGATTCCATTCCATTCCATTTCATTTACAACCTCTGTTTTGATTATTTCTTATTTAGTAACCTTTGTTAAATTACAACAATCTCACATTCATTAATACTGAAGATTGAGTTCAATCCTCACAGGATGCCCCATACTTGTAACCTTGTGTCAGATTCTACCCATGATGAATGAGTTGTGTAAATACCTACTTTCAGTTATAAATATACATTATATAATTCAAAGCCCGGGTAGAGGAAAAAAAAAAAAGAAAAAAGAAGAAATGTGGTGTAATGGTTAGCAAGTTAGTCTTGCAGATCCATTACTACTGAATTAGCAAGTTCGATCCTCGCAGGATGCCCCATAAAAATCCCCACATAAAAACTCCCCAAAAAACCTATTATAATCCGGCCTGATCAGGAGTGTGTGTGTGGGGGGACAATCTTTTGTTTTTGTCAGGGTAGAAGAAATGACATAACATATAACGATATAATAAGAAATTTTAATTCAATAATTAACTACTAGCAAATATATGCACCCTCCGAGTGCAAGTATTTAAGTTTTAATGTAATAAAATATTGTATTAAATTAGAAGGGCTAATGAAACTAAATAAAAATGCATACAAAAAGATTTGAAACGTCTTTCATTTTTATTTTTTCTAATTTAAGTATTTAGTTAAAATAGGAAGTACAGAATAAAATGACTGTTATTTTTTATTGTTAATGGATTTCATTTGAGATTCATTGAAGAGATTTTTGCTTATATTCGTTAAAATAAAACCAAAGAGTTAGAAATCAATACTACTAAGCACATATTTATTAAAATGATATTTTTAATATCAATATGCAAATTAGCCTTCCCATTCACACTGTAAACCGGTATTTTGTTGTATATATAAATATAATTGCATGTCATTAGTATGTAGATATGCTTAACAGTATTAATAATGTAAAACAATTTTATTAATAATTGAGGTTTAAATAAAAATAAAATCATTGAGAATGTGATGTCAATAACTAAGGGAATTGTGACTTGAGTAGTAATATAGTTTCGGTTACAGACAGAAAACACACAATCTCCATTATAATAAGATATTAAAAAAAAAAAAAAAAAGATATAAATGAGGTTATTTGTTAAACCGATATTTAAAAATCACACACACATATATATACAAACAAATTAAATACAGTATTTAAATTCAAAATAATTCTTAAATTTTAATTTCAACTTATTAGGTACCACCAATTTTACCCTGTGAAATTTACACCCCCCCCCCCATATTTAAGACAATGAAACTTGCAGAAAAATTAATATTTTCTTGAAATTTTTTTTCCATTTCAAAGAAAAAATATTAAATAAACTCCTGATGATTTAAAAAAAAAATTTTCAGCTTACGGAAATAATGAAAGTTATGATTGAAAAACAATGTTTTCATTTTTGAAATGTTAAATCAACTGAAATTTAACGTAGCTCAAAACAAGTTATGATAAGAGGTTTTTTTAAAAATTCTATGAAAAATCTATTAATTATCTGATTTTCACGAAAATTTCCATAAATGTTTACCATTGGATGTAAATACATCTGAAATAGTTTTTTCCTAAAATATATTAGGGGAAATATTTTTTTATGAGGTCTATCACCCCTCCCCCATATTATTTTATGAGATAAAAAAAAAATTTTGTACTTTTTTTTCTATAAAGATAAGAGTCTGAATAACTATATCAATGGAATTCTATAACGTACTGCAAGAAATAATTTTTTTTTTTTTCTGCGTCAAAAAAATCGAATTTTTCACGTATATTTAAATATGAATTTTAGAATTCAGGTGAACTAAAAATTAGTCTGATCCAAGCTCAATTAATATTTTTAAAAGAATTTGTAATTTTTATTGTTGAATAGTAATGTGTGATTCTTAGAATATACGGAAGAGCAAAACTGACATATTTGTTTTGTTTTTATACAAAAAGACGAGACGCTTCTCAATAACCAAAGTTTGTTTTTCTTAGCGTAAAAAATTATTTATTTAACTTTAATGTCAATTTAACTGCGAAATTTTGATATTAAATTTTTTAAAGATTTTATTCATTTTAATAGTAAATTTTGGCTAAAAAAGTATGTCTGTTACACCCATCCGTACGTAGACGCATAACTGTAAGAGGGTAATAATATGTATTTTTTTCTGTCTAAATTACCCTTTCGCATATAATATGTAGGGATGTGCAAAACACAGACTTTGGAAATGTATGCATAATTATTAAAAATATTTTAAAACGTCTATAAAAAATGGAAAATTAACTTTTTAATGTTTTATTTTACGTTTGATATAAAGAACAATTCCAAGTTTATGTGTTATAAAAAAGAAAAAAACAAATTTCTCTTACATAAAACCTAAATTTTTGCATTTAAAAGTAAATTTCCGTAAATTCCCACAAATTCTTAATCTTTGTTGATATAGTTATCGCATCTTGACATGTGCACTATTTCTTTGTATGGAGCATTGTATGTATAATAATTTCTTTTCTGAAGCAAAAACAAATTACTAATTCAGCATTTCCTTGATGTCTCATGATTTAACTTATGTACCTCAACGACCCAGTGCTACAACAACAACAACAACAATAACAACAACTACAAGAGTTTTCCTCAAAAACCAAAGCAGATATTATTTCTGTTAGATCCTTCCATTAATAAGAATGACAACAATTTGTAATTCACACATTATTTTCAAATTTTTTTAAAAATAAAATCCGAAATATGTTATGTCATTATTTTTAGCTATATATTTTTTTATACAATATTTTCTTTGATAAATACAATTTTGATATCCGCTAAACAAAAGTATTTATTTTACATTTTATAAATTTTTAAAAATCCCTGAAAAAAAAAAAACAAGTAGACAATTGGAACTTTTAATATAAAATTCTTTAGAAAATAATCTAACAACTTAGAAAAAAAAAAGAAAAAAAAGATACATATTTTTTCTTATTTACGAGATTTAAGTTTCAATGTTTAAGATGTCCTATTACCAAAACCGAATTAGTAGCTATTTCGTTTTTTTTACATATGTTTCGTCATTAAATTATCTTTCCAAAAATGTAAATATTATCTATATCAAAAAAAAAAAAAGATCTTTGTACGGGGGTATAACACCATAGTTGTGTTATGGATTGACTGGTGATATCTCATTAGATAGTTGAAAAAAAAAAAATTTTGGATATAAAAATAACAATTGTGTCTAGAGTCGTACAAGCAACTATATCAGAGTACAAGTCAATGGGGTAGGGGTAACGTCAACACAAGATAATAAATTACTGGAACAAAAGAAATTCTAATGGCTAGAAGCCTGTTGATATAACACAAATGACTGATATAAAATAAATGTTTCCATATACATATATATTATCATTCTTGTGGAGACTGCACAAGATAAGAAAATTTACTCAACTCAGCTTAAAGATTAAAAATGTTGATTTATATAGGAATAACAATTCGCGAGTAATCCGTGACCAATTTCTGGGAATTATCATAGCAACTGACAGATAAGTCTGACGCAAGACCATTTGTACAACAACAAAGATATTATCAGGTGCCTCACCAATCAGGAAACTGGGGCGGAGACTTGTTGCCCCCCCCCTCCAAGATGTGTAACCCAAGGCCATGATTTCGATTGGCCGTCCAATCAAATGCGACCGCGTGGGTGGGTTTTTGTACACCCCCCTGATGTTTACACTGTAGGACCATTGGTCCAGTGTTTCTATTGGCTGGCCAATCAGAGCCCTGGATTCAGGGGTTTGGAACCCATAAAAGAGGTCCCAAATGGGTTCCAGGCAGATTGGAGAGCTGGTTCTTGACCAGATTGGACAACTGCTTCCATAGCAGATTGATAACTCCGTCTCATAGCCCTTGTCACCGTCTTTGCTTTGTCGTCTTGTTGCTCAAAGTCCTGAATTTGAATCAGAACTCAACATATATCGCCAGTCAGTCCACAAAATTCCGACTCAACTTCAACCTCTACACCCCTTTGTGGTTGTACATGATTTTTATCACTGTATAATTAATAAAGGTCATTTATTGTTAAAAACGCGTTCGTATTAATTGTGGAACAACATTGGTGAATTTGGTCACTTTCAGGTACAGGCCAGAACAACCACTTTCCAGTAGGTCAAAGAACACCCATTGTGTTAGATTCGGCGCCGCGACAGCATAGTATTACATTTGTTGCCGCGACGACCATAGTATTACATTTGGTCCATGACCAGATCATAGTATTACATTTGGCACCCCGACCAGCATAGTATTACAGGGGGATCAATGCGCGAAACAAAAACTAACGAAAAAAATTATTAGCTTTTTCAATTTAGAGCAAACATTTATTTACAATAAAAGTTTGTCTTTTATTACTTCATATACTAGGGATACCTAAAATGAGACTAAATTGCATTTTTGACACGATGACTTTAGCCCCCCCCCTCCCGAAAATAATTTACCAAAAATCAGGGAATTATCGGATTTTAATGAAATTTTCAGTGTTTATGTATCAATGAATGATCTTTATAATGCATTACTTATTTTATTTCAAAACTTTCTCATTTTTTTCAGGTTACTTATTTTTTACCCTTATGTTGGGGGCGTAACTTTTTTTTCAAGTTGGTCTTATAGTTTTCTAATTACAGTATAAATAAAGAGATAAAAGACCGAAGTTATGAATAGAAACAAAAAAAATTTTTTACAGTGGCTTTTCTATGAGAAAATAAGTACTGAAAATCGAAAAATAAAATGTAAAAAAAATAGTAAATGATTAATTTTTTGGAGATTTCTTTTTTACTCATTTTGATTATTATTTAATTGGCTATTATCTTATAAAAGAAAAAATTATACATCGATATTTTTCTGCTTAAAAGGGGTGGTGGTGTTAATTTTCAATCGAGTTTGTCTTCAAAAAGTATACTTTGATGCAATAAAATAAGGTTTGCATTAAATAGATATTTATTTCTAGAATCTTCGGCATTCCTCTTCTACAACATCTCCGGCACCGGGCAATAAACCCAGCCCTCCCCTTTTAGACGAGGGGGCAGGTGTTGCTTGGGAAATGGGTCCATGGGATTCATGCCAGTATTATATATCTTATTGGTCTGTCTCTCACAATCCTACAACCCCATCACCAGAACCTTTCCTCTCATGAGCCCTCGAGTGACTCATCAATCCCGCTGCAGATCTACAAAGTTTGATGCAAATATGACATAGGAAGGATGTCCTTCCCACTGGATCAGATGATAAAATTTGATGCTTATACACCCCAATATGTCTCTTAAGACCAGAATCCGACTTACAGACTTTGTTACAGGACACATTGTTTATTCCTGCAGTGTGCATGAATTGTTCCTGATGAGATTGTGAGGAATATATATATATATATATATATATATATATATATATATTAGGGCCGGGTTAGCTCAGTCGGTAGAGTGTTTGGCTAGAAACCATAAGGTTCCTAGTTCGATACCGGTCCTCGCCAACTCAGCGTTATGAGTAGCACAGGGATCTGTGCGGTAAAGTAAGGAGCTGATGGTAGGTGTGGCGCTCCACCTCAGATGCAAAAACAATCTCCTTGGTCTAGCGCTAGTGAAAAGGGGATAGACTCCCTCGCTGATTGGCTGATACCGACTTTAGGCCTCCCCGACGACTAATATATATAATATATATATATATATATATATTCTCGGCCCGCGTTTGAACGTGATTTTTTACAAAAGTCTACTCTCTCTTT
>CM042164.1:41521654-41654154 GCA_023376005.1 Doryteuthis pealeii
CTGGCTAAAGATTGCATGCAGCGCGGCAGTGTCAGAAACCAGAAAGAAAAGATCAGCCATGCGTTGTTATCTCTGCAACAAAACGGGGCACCTAGTGAAAAACTGTCCGGGAAACGGAAACATAGGCGAGATGTCAGCGCCACTCTCTTCCCATTCAAATTAAAAGAATGGCAAGCCCCAACCCCTTTTTATCATATGGGTGCTAGTAGGCGGTGGCTGCGGGTCTACATGTCCTGGGAATGACGTTAAACTCTCTCTGATGGTGAGGTTCCAGTTTTGGAGGTTTGGGGAATGTGGAGCACCCCTTCATTACCATTGCTCCCTAATCCACTCTGACCCGGAGTGGTAGTACCTGTTAGGGTCCCATCTATGGGTTAAATAGAAAAATGTATTTATAAAAAAAATTGTATTATTCATTAAGAATTGATTTATTTCAAAACTTTATCGGCATTAAATGACCCACTGAAGTTGATATGCCGTAAAACAAAACAAACCAATCAAATTAAAATAAGTGCTCCCCGTGATTGAAGCTGTTGTTAATGGCAAGAAGTGCCTAGCACTAGTAGATTCTGGATGTTCCCGGTCCCTCGTGGCCGGATCAGTGTGTAATCCCTGGAGTCGGCAGGCAACGGACGCCCTAACAGTCAATGGTGAAATTCACTGCGGTAATGACGTCAGGACTATCACACTGGCAGTAGATAACGTAAGTCTCGTGAAAGCTGATGTTCTGGTTGTGAACAGTCCGCTGTTAGGCTTCGACATGCTAGTTGGAATGGAATGGATAAACCAGTCCGGTGATGCTATTATGACACATAGGGGGTCCGCGCCCCGTTCGCGCGTCGTCGTGTCGCTTCGCCGTGTCGCTGGCCGACTCATCGTTAAACGTCAACCCTCACGCCGTGTCCGGGAACGGTGCGTTCTCATTTTGTGGAAAGCTAGTCGGGCACTTCCCAGTAGTTAAATGGCTCGATAAGCAGACCCTAACACCTGTTTCCTGAAACTACCACATTTCAGTGAAGCAATCACTAAACAAATACGCAAGGCTATTCATAGAGAGGGACTAGATATCCAACTAGCCCACTCTGGACCCTCACTACGCCAACATCTAACAATAAAACATAAAAATGTTATTACACCATGCACACTAACCAACTGCCCAATAAAAGACCCTAACTTATGCCACAAGACCTATACAATTTACCATCTAACTTGCTCCAAATGCCTTAATTTCTACATAGGTAGTACAATTAGACCCCTCCACATTAGAATCAAGGAACACATCCACACACGTGCATCCTCATTCCATAAACACCTAATCAAATGCAAAAATAAGGACAACAATTTTTCAGTTAAGATAGAGGCTATAATACGCAACATTGGTAATCTCAGAATTAGAGAAAGTTTATTAATAGCTAAATTAGGTCCTAATATAAACAATAGATTAGAACTAAACACAGAATACATAATTAACTAAATTTACACGTTCCATATATAGGTTTTAGTTTATTTAGTACACATGTTTTCACATATATATGTAATTTTCCCTATCATAAATTTTAAACCTACCAACTATCAATAGATTAGAATTAAACTCAGAATACACGATTAACTAAATTACACGTTTCATATATAGCCTTTTTTCTTTTTTTTTTTTTTTTTTTAGTATACATATTTCCACATAAATATGTATTTTCCCTATCGCAAATTTTAAACCTACGAACTATCAACTGTTTGCATATTTTAATTATGTAATACATCTATAATAGATATCTATAAGACATACCATTGATTCTCAACATTTCATGCACTCACAATATTAAAGGAAAAAAATTTTTTTTTTAAATTGAAATTAAATATATATATATATATAGTGATGGAATGATTGAGAATATAAAAAAAGATAATAGAGAAATATAAAAAAAATTAATTACGATTAATTTAACAATATTGACATACTTATTAACTCCTTTACATGATATTATTTCTTTAAACCATGACACCATTTCTTTAAACCATAATACCCTCTTAGGATTACGGTCAGTCTAGAACTATTAATAAATATTTAAGGAAAAAAAAAAATAAGAATAAATTATAACAGCAAAAGAATGAAAAAAAAAATAGTTAAATAAAATATATAATTGAAGCAAAACATTATGCCTTTTGTAATTCAAATATTTGATTTATGGTATTTAATCTATTTGAAATTTAAAAGGAGAATGGTTTGTTTTATTGTTTTGAATTTTGCATCAATCCTAATATGTAATTATTATATGATATTTTAATATATAATTAATATAATATTTAATCTATTTAAGTTTAAAAGAAAAAGAGAAAAAAGTACTCATAAAATTTTTTTAGTATACATATTTCCACATAAATATGTATTTTCCCTATCGCAAATTTTAAACCTACGAACTATCAACTGTTTGCATATTTGAATTATGTAATACATCTATAATAGATATCTATTAAGACATACCATTGATTCTCAACATTTCATGCACTCACAATATGAAAGGGAAAAAAAAGAAAAAAAATTTTTTTTTAAATTGAAATTAAATATATGTATATATATAGTGATGGGATGATTGAGAATAAATAAAAAGATAATAGAGAAATATAAAAAAAATTAATTACGATTAATTTAACAATATTGACATACTTATTAACTCCTTTACATGAGATTATTTCTTTAAACCATGACACCATTTCTTTAAACCATAATACCCTCTTAGGATTACGGTCAGTCTAGAACTATTAATAAATATTTAAGGAAAAAAAAAAAATATAAGAATAAATAATAACAGCAAAAGAATGAAAAAAAAATAGTTAAATAAAATATATAATTGAAGCAAAACATTATGCCTTTTGTAATTCAAATATTTGATTTATGGTATTTAATCTGTTTGAAGTTTAAAAGGAGAATGGTTTGTTTTATTGTTTTGAATTTTGCACCAATCCTAATATGTAATTATTATATGATATTTTAATATATAATTAATATAATATTTAATCTATTTAAGTTTAAAAGAAAAAGAGAAAAAAGTACTCATAAAAGATATTTTCTTAAAAAAAAAAATAATAAAAAAGAATTATTTATTTTTTCTATCAATACTAATACATAATTTAAGATAATCTTTTATTTACTTATTTACTATAAAAAAAAAAAATAATTGAAATTAGAGAACAAAGGGGATAAAAAAGAAAAAAAAAGAAAAAGAAGAGAAATAACACAAAAAAAAAAAAAGAAGAGAGGAGAAAGAATAAGAAAGGAAAGGTGAAAGCGAAACAAAAGCTAAGTATGTAAAAAATTTTCTATTAACGGTTTTTATTTATTTGTTCATTTTTGTTTTCAAAAAAATTTTGACATCTCCACACGGTCGCAACATATTGCAACATCTTACCGGATGTCAGCCTTGTTCTCAACAAACTTTAAAAAAAAAAAAAAAAAAAAAAAGAGAGAAATAAGAAATTACAGTTATTCGCCCATTCATAAAGGAGGAGAAGAAGAAAGAGAGGAAAAAAAAGGAGAGGAAAAGGAAATAAGAAGAGAAATTATAACCACACAAATAAAAAAACATAAGCACGTCATTTCTGAAAATAAACTCTGATGATAAAGCTTTGCTTTGAAATCGATTAGACATATAAAACATCTTTTTGTCTTTATTTTTTACGCATTGTATTGCCTTCGAATTTTATTATTTCATAACATACTTAACAATGCTTCAAGCAAATTACCAATTACTTTTATATATATATATATATATATATATATTTTTTTATTATTATTATTATTATAATGGAGATTGTGGGTTTTTCTGTCTGTAACCGAAACTATATTACTATACAAGTCACAATTCCTTTCGTTATTTACATCACATTCTCCATGATTTTATTTTTATTTAAACTTCAATTATTAATAAAATTGTTTTACATTATTAATACTGTTGACTATGTCTACATATTAATAACATACAATTGTATTTATATATACAACAAAATAGCGGTTTACAGTGTGAATGGGAAGGCTAATTTGCATATTGATCTTAAAAAATTGATTTTAATAAATATATGCTTAGTATTATTGATTTCTAATTGTTTGGTTTTATCTCATTGAATATGAGCAAAAATCTCTTCAATAAATCTTTAAAGAAATCCCTTAACAAAAAGAAATAACTGTAATATTATTCTTTACTTCCTATTTTAACTAAATAGTTAAATTAGGAATAGGAGTAATTGAAAATGATGGAAGAGTTAGTTTCAAAGTTGTTCTATTTTTCAATCATACCCCCTCTGTTCCAAATCATGTTATTTGCATTTTTATTCAGTTTCATTGGCCTTTCTAATTTAATATGATATTTTATTATATTAAAACTTAAATACTTGCACCCGGAGGTGCATATATTTGCTAGTATATATAATTCCCCCATCATCTCCTTGACCTGGCTAACCCTTGACTATTCTTTTGTTTGAAATAAAAAAAAAATAGAACAATTACAATACTAGCACAAAGTTAATTCCAGACTTATAGTCTCTGGTATTAAAGACTAACAATAACTAGTACAATGTCCCTTGTAACTAAAACCTTACTCTAAATAAATAATTTATATTACAAACAGAAACAAATCATCCCAGATTGTATATCATATGCATGCCAGTGCACCGAACTGAAAAGCACTAATATCATAGTGCTACACTATCTTCTCAAGGATGGAGCTGAGTGCCTGTGCTGCGATTAGAATAGAAGAACCAGATTTCAGCGCCGAGTTCGATAAGCAGACCAGGGTTTGGACAGCGTCGTGGAAATGGTCAGGCAACTAACCACCCAATGGACTTATGAATAAGGTGCCTGAATATCCTATGTCTGCTTAAGTTCGACAGGAGTACCGTCATGAGCTGGAAACGTGGCTAAACAATGGATGGCTGCTTCCCTATTCTGAGGAGGAACTTGGTCCGATAAGCAGACCAGGGTTTGGACAGCGTCGTGGAAATGGTCAGGCAACTAACCACCCAATGGACTTATGAATAAGGTGCCTGAATATCCTATGTCCGCTTAAGTTCGACAGGAGTACCGTCATGAGCTGGAAACGTGGCTAAACAATGGATGGCTGCTTCCCTATTCTGAGGAGAACTTGGTCCGATAAGCAGACCAGGGTTTGGACAGCGTCGTGGAAATGGTCAGGCAACTAACCACCCAATGGACTTATGAATAAGGTGCCTGAATATCCTATGTCTGCTCGACAGGAGTACCGTCATGAGCTGGAAACGTGGCTAAACAATGGATGGCTGCTTCCCTATTCTGAGGAGGAACTTGGTCCCCCAAAAGGCCTGATTCCATTAATGGCCGTCTTTCAACAGAATAAGTCTAAGCTGCACCCGGTATTAGAAGATGGCTGCTTCCCTATTCTGAGGAGGAACTTGGTTCGATAAGCAGACCAGGGTTTGGACAGCGTCGTGGAAATGGTCAGGCAACTAACCACCCAATGGACTTATGAATAAGGTGCCTGAATATCCTATGTCCGCTTAAGTTCGACAAGAGTACCGTCATGAGCTGGAAACGTGGCTAAACAATGGATGGCTGCTTCCCTATTCTGAGGAGGAACTTGGTCCCCCAAAAGGCCTGATTCCATTAATGGCCGTCTTTCAACAGAATAAGTCTAAGCTGCACCCGGTATTAGACTTTCGTAAATTGAATGGGTACGTCGACACCTACACGGCAAATGCCGACGTCTGTGCCCAAAAGTTAAGAAAGTGGACAAAGAAAGGTTCCAACGTTTCGTCGCTCAATCTCCGAAGGGCCTATTTACAAGTGCGTGTGCACAAATCCTTGTGGCCGTACCAGACTGTTATCTTCGAAGGAAAAAGGTACTGCTTATCGCGCATGGGTTTTGGACTCAATGTGGCACCATCTATCACGCGAGCTATTGTTGAGGCCACACTTTCGAAAGATGACGCTATCCGGCAAGCAACTTCGACATACATTGACAATGTTTTTGTCAATGAAGACATAGATTCCACAATCAAGGTGAGGCAACATTTGGCTAACTTTGGACTGGCGAGCAAAGAACCGGAGCGACTGCAAAACGGGACGTGAGTGCTTGGCCTGACAGTTCAGGAAGAAGGCAATGTGCTGATGAGGGAACGAGGTCCCGAGCGTGCCATGTGTTCTTACCCGACGCAGTGTGTTCTCATTTTGTGGAAAGTTAGTCAGGCACTTCCCAGTAGTTAAATGGCTCAGAGTGGCTGCAGCATTCTTTAAGAGGAGAGCGGCAGACATAACAAAGAGTTCGGATGACAAGATGACCGATGTTCCTTTGGCAACAATGATAAAAGAAGTCGTTTCAAGAGTGCGCCAAGAAGATCCTGTGCGAGGAAAGTGGTGTGTTAATGGTCCTGAGCTCGACGTTTGGGTTGATGCAAGCTTCCTAGCCATCGGAGTATCATTGGAGCACGATA
The DNA here is from genome assembly GCA_023376005.1 of Doryteuthis pealeii. Lineage (NCBI taxonomy): Eukaryota > Metazoa > Mollusca > Cephalopoda > Myopsida > Loliginidae > Doryteuthis > Doryteuthis pealeii. Next base: position 41,528,111 of record CM042164.1, read on the forward strand.
GAACTGCTGCGGATGATGCGAGTTGGTTACGAAAAGAAAGGGATACGCAGCACATTAACTTGGCAGAGCTTGATGCTGTGTTAAAAGGTGTAAACATGGCATTAATGTGGAAAGCGACTATATTGCATCTTCACACTGACTCTGTCTGTGTGCACAAATGGATCACAGACACCCTTACGGGGAAGGCTAGGGTGTGCACCAAAGCGGCAAGTGAGATGCTAGTTAGACGGCGGTTTGATGCACTCGCAAGCTTGGTCGGAGAATATGAACTGTCTGTAGATGTGGTTCTGGTGTGGTCGGAACATAACCGAGCAGATAGTCTGACGAGAGTACCACTGTGATGGCTTGATCTTATCCGTACTGTGCAAGTGCTGTGTCACCAAGCGAGCACGACTCTGACCAAATAATTTCCATCCATCACTGAACCTGCCACCTCGGCATAAGGCGAACATTGTACTTTGTCAGGCAGATTGATCCCACAGTTTCTAACGCGTCGGTGAGAGCTGTGGTAAGAAATTGTGAGAAGTGTCAGACGATTGACCCACCATCCTCGCGTTGGCTGAGGGGTAGGTTGGACGTCAGTGACACTTGGTTTCGACTGGGATTGGATGTGACCCACTACCAAGGTAGACACTATCTGTTGCTCATTGACTGCGGGCCCACACGGTTTTCGATTTGGCGTCATTTGAGACGACACGATGCAGCAAGCATCATCAGCCACTTGGAAGGCCTGTTCTGCGAGCGTGGGGCGTTGACAATGACACAGCATCTCGCAGCAAGGTCTTCGGGGAATTTCTAAGTGAATGGAGAGTTCGATAGCATTTTCGCTGTGCGCATGTCCCCTCCTGTAATGGCATTGTAGAACGATGTCATCGAAGCATAAAACGGATTGCAGCTAGGAAACAGTGCACCATAATGGAAGCGGTCTAATGGTACAATGTCACCCCTAAGGATAATGTCTCGCCGCTGACTGCCCCTGCCAACCTAATTCATCGCTATCGCGTTCGACTGAAGGGTGTCGATGTACTCCCTCCAGATAAGCTCAACCAACAGCAGGTTGGATACGATGTGGGCGATCGTGTCTGGGTGAAGACCCCAATCGGATGGTGCACGTCCCCTCATACACGTGGACGCGTTACAGATGTGATCAGCCCACAGAACGTCCTTGTCAACGGGATGCCCCGCATTGTAATATATATATATATATAATATATATATATATATATATATATATATATTTTAACAATGGAAAGGAGTAACCTACTCGAGTTTCATCGATTGATTCTTCAGGGTTACTTTAAATTAATCGAGTTTTCGATTAATCTTAGGTGTTAAGCGTTCCTCTACTAAAGTTAAGTCCCATTCCAACGGGCATGTTTATAACACCTAAGATTAATCGAAAACTCGATTAATTTAAAGTAACCCTGAAGAATCAATCGATGAAACTCGAGTAGGTTACTCCTTTCCATTGTTAAAATAAATTTATGCTCTACATAGTATTGAGCACTTTGTATTTATTTTTTCTCAACCTTAACCTCTGGATATTGTGCGCTTCCAACGATCGTTCTTATACCCACCGGTAAGTTAATACTTTATATATATATATATATATATATATATATATATAAAGTTGAGAAAAAAATATTTCTTTTCTGAAAAAAAAAATCCGTTGCAGGCTGACCATGATCGGGTTAAAACTCTTCCTGTTTGAAAAAGAGAATTTGTCTATTTTTGAATTTGAAATATATCTTCTTCTTTCAAAAACCATTACACTAAAGATATACAATTATGTCGTTGGTGGAGAAACGCGTAGCGGGTGTGCTAATGACGAAACGATCGCATGACTTTTTGGAACATCAATGTTTTTCGTTTTGAATTTAAATTATTTTCTGCTTCTTTCTCGATGAGCCCGGATTAAAACAAGCTCTGAAGATGATTTTTATAAATCGAAATATTGTTCAATATTAGCTATGAATATGATATAAAATATTTTCATTTTAACAGCATTGTGTGTTTTCATATCCTTTTATCTATACTTATACCGTCGGATTCATTTTCTTACTCTTAACTTATATATATATATATATATATATATATCCGTCTTCCTCACGTGTGTGACGATACATGACTGAGAAGCCCAGCCCACGATGGGCAAGCACTGTCACACAGGTCGGTTTTAATTGTAGGAATTGTGTCCGTGACGTCCGTTATGTGCCGCCTGTGTAAAGACCTATTCAGGATGGGGTGCTCATCTGCCTTACAAACCCCTTACAGCTACCATCGGCCTGCCATTTCAAAAGAAGGTGTTGGCAGCCTCCACTTCTGTTACTTGGTCCTCATCGCTATGCCTGTCTTCCGCAAGAGCCTCGATGTCTACCCCGTATCAAGAAAGTTTGTCCCGATTCCAGTTCATCATTTGGGGTTGGGGTTTTCCAATCACTCAGGATCAAGGATTGTCCAGACATTCCAGGTGGCTATTATTAGACCGTTTTATATTGCGCTATTTTCTTGTTTTGGCCCTGCTGATGGGAACATTTTGCTGGCCAGCTTGATAGGTGAAAAAGCATTTGTTTTGGCCTACTTTTCAAGACCCTTCCCAGATGTCTGGGTAAGCAGTGCTACCAAAGGGGCTGCACAGTCACTCACGACATCACCGAGGTACGTTGCTGTTTAATCGACAATGCAGTGCTGTAAAATGGGTCTCAAGCATCGCCACGTGTATATTCACAGTTGTGTGATTCCAGGCCGTCAAACCTGCACACATAACCATTCCTCATCACTGAAGGACTTGTAGAAATATCTGCACATGTTGACATGTTGAGCGCTTGTGCAACACGTACAGCATGCTCTCCTTCCTCAAAGTCTAGTTTCAGTGACACGCCGAGGCAAGATGACTGAAAGGACTTTGGGGAATGCAGGTGAATGATTTAATGAGATCTACAGGTCCACCACTCCGGAAAAAAAAATCAACTAAGTTTTAACTTAGTATAAGTCCACAGGTTCTGTTTTCTATTAAGTAGGTGACATTTTATATGTTCCTATAATAGGAAATTGATTATGGGAGAAATTTTCACGCATTTAGCAATAGTGTTAATACAATATTTACTATTTGACATAATAGATAAGTTACTTATCTTGAGAGCCGAATACAGATAAATGGTCTGAGTCTCCATTTTTATACTGACTGAAATATTACTTTTCTATTTCAACGGAAGTTGGCCAGGCCGGGAGGGGGGGGTGGCATACTTTGGATATGTCAAGTTAAACGACAAGACGAAATAAATATAAAATGAATTAGCTTTTTTCTTTTTTTTTTTTTTACATGTTCCTGTAAAATGAAATATATATATATATATAGTAAAGTCGACGGGGCGGCAAAAAGTCAGTATCAGCCAGTCAGCGAGGGGGTCTATCCTCTTTTCAATAGCGCTAGACCAAGGAGATTGCTTTTAGCATCTGAGGTGGAGCGCCACACCTACCATCAGCTCCTTACTTTACCACACAGATCCCTGTGCTACTCATATGCTGAGTTGGCGAGGACTGGTATCGAAATAGGAATCTTGTGGTTTCTAGCCGAACGTTCTACCGACGGATATATATATATATATATATATATATATATATAATAAGTCGATGGGGCTGCCTTATGTTGGTATTAGCTAGACAGCAAGGGAGTCTATCCCTTTTTCACTAGTGCTAGACCAAGGAGATTGATTTTACGTGTGAGGTGGGGCGCCACACCTACCATCACCTCACTTTAGCGCACAGATCCCTGTGCTACTCATACGCTGAGTTGGCAAGGGCTAGTATCGAACCAGGAACCTTGCAATTCCTAGGCAAGTGTTCTACCGACCTTATATATATATATATATATATATATATATATATATATTAGGTATACCCAAAGAAATCGTCTGCTACGTTTTAAAAAACGAATTAAAATTAATTAAATCTATTATTTAAGGTCAAACTTTTGTCTAAAACGATAAGTAGTAACATAATGACAATCATTAAAAAAAGCAAAATATCATTACATTAGCAATTTATTTTTAATATATTTAAAACGATTTGCTTTGGTCAATTTTGTTCGCCGGCGGCATTTTTGATTCTTTTTATGTGGTTTTATTGACTTGTTTACAATTCTAATGTAACATTCGCGATTGCAAAAAAAAAAAAAATACTAAAAATCAGGTAAGTATCCGATTTTAATGAAATTTTCAGTATTGATTTATCAATTAATGAATTTTATAATGCAGCTGTTATTTCATTTCAAAAACTTTAATTTAGTATTTTTGCTATGAAAAATTAATATATAAAATTCATTTAAAATATGAAAAGCCTGATGTTAAGTTTAAAATGTTATATTTTTAGATTCTAGAAATAAATATCTATTAAATGCAAACCTTATTTTTTTAAACGAAAGTATACGTTTTGAAGAAAATCTACCCCCCCCCTCTTTTTTAAGCAGAAAAAATATTGATGTATAATTTTTTCTTTTATAAGATAATAGCCAATTAAATAATTATCGAAATGAGTAAAAAAGAAATCTCCAGAAAATTAATTATTTATTATTTTTTTACATTTTATTTTCCGATTTTCGGTATTTCTCATAGAAAAGCCACCGTAATTTTTTTTTGTTTTGTTTCTATTCATAACTTCGGTCTTTTATCTCTTTATTTATACAATAATTAGAAAACTTAAAGACCAACTCGAAAAAATGTTATGCCTCCAACATAAGGGTGGGGGTCAAAATTAAGTGACCTGAAAAAAATGAGAAAGTTTTGAAATAAAATAAATAATGCATGATAAAGATCATTCATTGATAAATAAACACTGAAAATTTCATTAAAATCCGATAATTCTCTGATTTTTGGTAAATTATTTTCTGTAGGGGTGGGTGGGGCTAAAGTCATTTTGTCAAAAACGCATTTTAGGCTCGTTTTGCCAGGACCTAGTATAAAGTTATATATATATATATATATATATATATATATATATATATATATATATATGAATGAGAGAGAGAGAGAGAGAGAGAGAGATTTTAAAAAATCTATTGAAATTTTATTTCTGTTGAATCAAGTTAATAAAATGACTCACATCTTTAAATCAGTACAAAAAAAAAATGCTATGAAGTTGAAAAAAAGTAAGAAAGCAAAAAAATAATGTTTGAATTTAAAGTAAAACTTTTTCGCAGAAATTCACACTAAGCTCGGCAAAATTTTATTTTTTTCCTCCGACTGAGGAACATCGGCGATCATTCGAGAAGAAAATAAGATTTCTAGAAAAACCTCAAAGGTGCGACTACACTTACACTTACACCGCACCTTTTTTGGATAAAGTTCGTCCCCCACTCTCTTGAGGAATGTGCGATGAATGGTGAAAAAGGACAGGAACAGTTATCTCCCTTACTCGAAATTCCAAATATTGTTATTTATAAAAATGAAAATAAAAAATCCAGAATAAAACAGAGCTCTTTGAAGATATTGAAATTTCTATATGAGTCGTATATAAAATAGACGAGAAAATTATTTCAGTATTTAAAAAAAGAAAGAAAAAAAACAAAAAAACACTTTAGTTATTAACTGCGAGTCCCTCATAACAACTTCCGGTTCTGGGAAATATAATACATGTGCACGCTCCATCAAAACATGGTAAGGAATTTTAAGCATCGATAAAAACTCATTGAATTTTTTAAGATTATTATGATTTGTATATTTTTAATATATAATCAAATTGTATCCAGGTTTTTAAAGTTTAATGTCATCGTACGGCGATATGTAGATTTGTTAAGATAAATATAAAAGATTTAGACCTTACATTAAAACCGGCTGTTATAAATCAACACTGAAAATTTCATTAAAATCGGATAATTCCCTGATTTTTGGTAATTATTTTTCAATCGGGAGGGTTCAATTTATTTTGTAAACACGGATTTTACGGCAACTACAGCGGCCATCTTAAGAATTATTTGATCAAAATTGACCGAAAAAAAGTTTTAAATGTATTAAAAATAAATTACATGTGTAATATTAATTTGCTTTTTTTTTAAATTTTTTTTATTGTTGCTCATTATGTTGCTACTTTTAGACTTAGACAAACATTTTATCTTAAATAGTTGATTTAGTTGATTTTTAATTCGTTTTTTTAAATGAAAAGCAGACGAAAATTTGTGTATACATAAACAATTTCGTTTGCTGATAATTTGACGTTTAAAAGCTAAAAAATTGTTAAAAAGTTTTTTTTTTCTTATTTAAAAAGAGCGTACTATTGCATTAAGTCAAAAACGTTAAATTAAGAAGATATCTTTCATAAGGAATTTTCTTTACGGGTCATTTATTTTTGTTTAGCATATTTCAATAGTCTAAATCCAGGAATTTCAATTAAATGATTTTAGTTATTTAAAAAAAAATTATTGACTTTATATTTATGAATTTAATTCAATAATTAATACAATGCAATTCACTGAAGACCGTAAAAACCCACTTTGAGATTTTAAAAAAAAAACACGAAAACTTCACTTATCGTCATTACAAATTTCACTTACAATCGCTCGCAAACCATCGGACTTTATTGGGTTGACTGTGAATTTAGTAGCGTAACTTTTCACCATAGTCTACTGGACAGACGTTAGTGAAATGTGAAATGAGGCCCAATGTATATATTTTTAATTTCTCAACTGGAATTAATACTTTTAATAAAAATGAAACTCTAAGGAAAACATAATATACGTTAATTCATTTATAAGTTTTTGAAAAAAAAATTGAACGACAGTATTTAGTGTATAACTGAATCACTATGCACAACTTTAAATCTATACAACATCGATCAGCGGAAGTGATAACGCTAATCTGTTTCAATCGAACATAATGAAAAGCAGAGAAAGAAAAAGAGTGAGAGGGAGCTAAATCAAAATTATCATACTTTTTACATATTGAAGTATTTGGCAATAGCTCTTAAGTAGTAAACATATCAAACGTTGTAATAATTAAAATATACGTCCTGCTATTGTAAAACTAAAGTGTAGACTATTTATTTAGAATGAAAAGTTTATAAACATGCCTTTTTTATGTATGTGTGTCAGTATCCGTTAGGTACCACCAAAATACGTCACGTGGTCAGTTTAGACCACATTGAAGGAAGAAACGTAAATATTTTAAAACTTTTTTTTTAAACTCGCAAAAAAACAAATAACAAACATAAAGTGTTTTTACAGAGAAAAACAGTTAATTCAAATATGAAATTAACCGATTGGGGAAAAATTACTCACCGTTATCTTGAAAAATAAGCAAAAAAAAAATTCCCCTAATATATTTTAGAAATAAACTATTTCAGAGATATTTTCATCAAAGGATAAATAATTATTGAAATTTTCGTGAAAATCGGACCAATAATTGATTTTTCATAAAATTTTGTTAAAGGCCGGTAGTCATAACTTGTTTTTGGCTACGTTAAATTTCAATTGATTTAACGGTACAAAAATGTAAACATTGTTTTTCGTTCATAATTTTCATTATTTCCGTAAGCTGAAATTTTTTTTTTTAAATCATCATGATTTTTTTTTTCTTTTTAATGTTTCTTCTTTCGAATGACAAACATTTTCACGATAATATTAACCTTTATGCAAGTTTCATTGTGTTAAATATAAGGGGATAAATTTCACAGTGAAAATTGGTGGTACCTAGATGTCAGTATTCGTATTCCTTTTGGGTAAAATTTAAAACAAAACTGTTTTAGTTTTCAAGATACTTTTATAACATTATTAATATCTAGAATGTCAATACTAAAAATAGGTTTTTTAAAAATAAATATTGACAATTTCTTTTCAGAAGAAAAAAAAAGTTGCATTTAAAAAAAATTAAAAAAAATTTTTTTTTAAATCAGCAATGATTATTTAAGCATTGTAGTGTAGTAGTCTAAATATCTGAGATTAAGAATTAACATTTTTAATTGTCAAGTTTTTTTTACTAATTTCATCTCACCTAAAAAAGAAAACAAAACTCAAATAAATGTCGAAGAGGATGAATGTTTTTGTTGTACTATGTTTATTTTATTGTAGGTACTGGCAAAATGAGCCTAAAATGCGTTTTTGACAAAATGACTTTAGCCCCCCCCCCTACAGAAAATAATTTACCAAAAATCAGAGAATTATCGGATTTTAATGAAATTTTCAGTGTTTATTTATCAATGAATGATCTTTATAATATATTATTTATTTTATTTCAAAACTTTCTGATTTTTTTTTTTCAGGTCACTTAATTTTGACCGCCCCCCTTACTTTGGGAGTGTAAAATATTGGCGAGTTGGTCCTTGATTGATACTAATTACAGTAGAAATAAAAAGATAAAAGACCGAAGTTGTAAATAGAAAAAAAAAATTTAAGTGGAATATTTTATAAGAAAACAAGTACCGAAAATCGGAAAATAAAATGGTAAAAAATAATAAATAATTAATTTTTTGGAGATTTCTTTTTTACTCATTTCGATAATTATTTAATTGGCTATTATCTTATAAAAAAAAAAATTATACATCGATATTTTTTCTGCTTAAAAAAGGGGGGGGCTACATTTTCAATAGAGTTTTTCTTCAAAACGTATACTTTGATTGACTAAAATAAGGTTTGCATTAAATAGATATTTATTTCTAGAATCTAAAAATATAACATTTTAAACTTAAAATCCGAATATTTTTTTTTTAAATGAATTTTTTATATTAATTTTTCATAGCAAAAATACTAAATTAAAGTTTTAAAATAAAATAACTGATGCATTATAAAATTCATTAATTCATAAATCAATACTGAAAATTTCCTTAAAATCGGATAATTACCTGACTTTTGGTAAAAAAATTTTGCAATCGCGAATGTTACATAAAAATTGTAAACAAGCGCGTAAAACCCTTGAAAAAGAGACAGAATGGCGGATCGCGTCGAAATGACCAAAACAAATCCCTTTAAATGTATTAAAAATAAACTGCATATGTAATGATATTTTTCTTTTTTTAATGATGGTCATTATGTTACTACTTATCGATTTAGACAAAGTTTGACCTTAAATAATAGATTTAAGTATTTTTAATTCGCTTTTAAAACTCGTAGTATCCGATTTTTTTGCCAGTGCCTGTTTTATTGGGACTTACTTATTCCTCGTAAATGTTTGAAAGTTTGTTATTTATTTATTTATTTTAGTATTTCAGACGAAGAAAAAAGCTATACCTCAAGTTAAAGTATTCTCTCTCTTGATTAATCAACATAATATTTAATTTACCGTAAAAGTTACTTAGAATTTCAGGGGCTCAGTATATCACTTTTTCTCCCTTTTTTTTCGTAACAAAAACACAACAAACTGGTAAATTTAAGTCTCAGAATGTAATATGATATAGCCATGATCATCATCACCCCCTTCCCACCCCGCCGAAACTTATCTTCATCACCTCAGTCTATTTTTAGTTTTGTCCCTCTACCTAAATTATTTTCCTCCTACTCCCTTTTTTCTTCTTTCTTCTTTCTCCCCTGCCTACGCTAAGTATATTATATTCATTTTACCTAATTCTTTCTTCATTCCTGTTGACGGATTTCTTGTTGCACATGGATATTATTTCTAAATGTAATTAACAGAGATAACTATAATCGGGTCACGTGATCAGTTTAGGCGATATTGAATAAACGAAAGTAAATATTTTTGAACTTTGTTTTTTTTTTTTTTTTTAAATCGCTCTCAAAATAAAAATAAATAAAAAAGTAACGATCATACAGAGTTGTTACAAAGAAAAACAGTTAATTCAAAGATCAAATTATCCGATTGGGGAAAATTACTCACCGTTTATAAAAAAAATAGTCCGTTTTACATTCAACAAGGTAGGCAAAACCGCCCCTCGGGTGGGGATAGCTATAATTAGGTATACCCCAAAAAATCGTTTGCTACGTTTTTTAAAACGAATTAGAATTAATTACATCTATTATTTAAGGTTAAACTTTTGTCTAAATCGATAAGTAGTAACATAATGACCATCATTAAAAAATGAAAAATATTACATATGTAGTTTATTTTTAATAGATTTAAAACGATTTGTTTTGGTCAATTTCGACGCGATCCGCCATTTTGTCTATTTTCTATGGTTTTAGGCACTTGTTTACAATTTTAATGTAACATTTGCGATTGCAAAAATATTTACCAAAAATCAGGTAATTATCCGATTTTAATGAAATTTTCAGTATTGATTTATCAATTAACTTATTTTATAATGCATCAGTTATTTTATTTCAAAACTTTAATTTAGTATTTTTGCTATGAAAAATTAATATAAAATTCATTTAAAATATGAAAAGCCTGATGTTAAGTTTAAAATGTTATATTTTTAGATTCTAAAAATAAATATCTATTTAATGCAAACTTTATTTTATTACATCAAAGTATACTTATTGAAGAAAAACTCAATTGAAAATGTAACCCCCCCCCCTTTTAAGCAGAAAAAATATTGATGTATAATTTTTTCTTTTATAAGATAATAGCCAATTAAATAAAAATGAGTAAAAAAGAAATCTCCAAAAATTAATTATTTATTATTTTTTTACATTTTATTTTTCGATTTTCAGTACTTATTTTCTCATAGAAAACCAGCCATTTTTTTTTTTTTTTTTTTTTTTTTTGTTTCTATTTATAACTTCGGTCTTTTATCTCTTTATTTATACTGTAATTAGAAAACTATAAGACCAACTTGAAAAAAAATGTTATGCCCCCAACATAAGGGGGGTCAAAATTAAGTGACCTTAAAAAAATGAGAAAGTTTTGAAATAAAATAAATAATGCATTATAAAGATCATTCTTTAATAAATAAGCACTGAAAATTTCATTAAAATCCTATAATACCCTGATTTTTGGTAAATTATTTTCTGTAAGGGAGGGAGGGGCTAAAGTCATTTTGTCAAAAACGCAGTTTAGGCTCATTTTGGGTATACCTACTATAATTAACGGTGTCTATCCCAGAGGGCCATCCCCCTAGGCAACACCTGCCCCCTTGATTTAAAGGGGCAGGGCTGGGTTTATTGCCCAGTGCCTGAGGTGTCCCCCTTGAGGGTGAATGCCGACGGGATCAGCGCAAATATTCAACAATAAAAATTACAAATTCTTCTAAAAATATTAATATATCATGAATCGGACAAATTTTTAGTTCACCTGAATTCAAAAAATTCATATATTTAAATATCGATGAAAAATTCGATTTGTACACACACAAAAAGATTTTTAAACATTTAAAAAAAAAAAAAAATTATTTAAGCACACAAAAGATTTTAAATCTCTTAAAAATTAATTTCTTTAAAAAAAATTTTTTTTTCTTGATAATTTAATAGAATGAAGTACATACCAATTAAAAAAGCAAAAAAAAAGTTTTCAAATAATAATATTATGACATTTTTTTTTTTCACTTTTATTTCAGAATTCATTATTTTTTCTACAAAAACTACTGCCTTGAGTATTATACAAATTTTTTGTTATAGTTATTCAGACTCTTATCTTTATAGAAAAAAAGTAAAAACCTTTTTTGACGGTTCATTTTTTAAAAATATCTCATAAAATAGAATGGGGGTGGGGATAGACCTCGTAAAAAGAAAAAAAAATTTCCCCTAATATATTTTAGGAAAAAACTATTTCAGAAATATTTACATCCAAAGGTAAATAGTTATGGAAATTTTCGTGAAAATCGGACAATTAATCGATTTTTCATAGAAATTTTAAAAAACACTCTTCTTGTAACTTGTTTTTGGCTATGTTAAATTTCAGTTGATTTAACGGTGCAAAAATGAAAACATTGTTTTTCAATCATAATTTTCATTATTTCTGTAAGCTGAAAATTGTTTTTTTAAATCATCAGGAGTTTTTTTAATGTTTCTTCTTTCGAATGGAAAAATTTTTTTCAAGATAATATTAATTTTTATGCAAGTTTCATTGTGTTAAATATAGGGGGGGGGGTAAATTTCACAGGGAAAATTGGTGGTACCTAGTAATTAGTAATATGATATTACCAATAAACGTAGCCTGTGAATTCAGGAGTGTAATTTTTTTACCATAGTCTCCCGGACAGATGTTAGTGGAATATGAAATGAAATCCAATGTATATATTTTTAATTTCTCAACTTTTGATAAAAATGAAACTCTAAGGAAAATATAATTTAATACGTTAATTCATTTATAAGTTTAAATAAAAAAAAGAAGGGCAGCATTAATTGATGTTGTATAGATTTAAAGTTGTTGCGTAGTGATTCAGTTATACACTTTTTTGACCTCAGAACTAAAAAAAAAAAAAAAATTTTTGTTACTCTGGAATAGAAATATCGTCAAACACTAAAATTACCAGCGAATAGTAATTTTCTGTTTATTTCAGTATAGGACTTGATAAGTTTATAATCTCAATTCCCTTAAAATAAGAATGCTGAGATCAAAAAAGTGTATAACTGAATCACTATGCAACAATTTTAAATCTATTCAACATGAATTAATGCTGCCCTTATAAATGAAATATTATTAGTATTATAATCTGAGTCCTTTTGCTCAATTATAATGAACTAACCATCAGTTAGTAATAGTAGGAGAGTCACTATGAGTGGTTTAAAGTAGGCAAAGAGTTAAACTTGTCAAGTAGAAATGTGGCATAAAGTGTTGCCACGTTTCAGATTGCTCATGTCAGGTCAACTGGGGATATTTATTGACATTGTCAAATGTCAATTTTTTTTTTCCTTCTACTTAATTGCCATAAAAAAAAAATCATAGCTGTATGAATATTTCTACTTTTACTATTTGATCATGATTATTATTGATTATGATTATTGCTGTAGAATTTTAATTATAGAATTTTAATTGATTATGATTTTTTTAATTTTGATTTTAATTTTTTGATTGATTATGATTATCATTTTGATTATGATTATTAATTTTGATTGATTATGATTATTATGATTATTAATTTTAATTGATTATGATTATTAATTTTAATTGATTATGATTATTAATTTTAATTGATTATGATTATTAATTTTAATTTTAATTGATTATTAATTTTAATTTTAATTGATTATGATTTTTAATTTTAATTGATTATGATTATGAATATTAATTTTAATTCTAATTGATTTTTAATTTTAATTGATTATGATTATGAATTTTAATTCTAATTGATTATTAATTTTAATTTTGATTGATTATGATTATTAATTTTAATTTAATTGATTATTAATTTTAATTTTGATTGATTATGATTATTAATTTTAATTGATTATGATTTTAATTTTAATTGATTATGATTATTGATTTTAATTGATTATGATTATTAATTTTAATTGATTATGATTATTAATTTTAATTTTGATTGATTAGGATTATTACTGTAGAATTTTAATTTTCAGTAATAACAATTGTTCTGAAGTAGAATTGCTCTATGGACCACTAAAATATCACCATGGCCCCCTAATTCGGTATTTTTTTGTATGTGGACCCACAGTAATGTTACATGGACCGAAGTTGAACCTCTTATTTAAACCATTCCTAAAACTAGACTGAATTGTACTAAAATGAGGTGTGCCCAGAAAAATGATGTGGAAGTTTAAAACAAAGGGAAATTCATACTGTTGTCGATTAATTTGACTAAAATTTAGTAATGACAATAATTATATGGTTTCAAATAAATATTCTTGATAATGATAAAAATTGGTAGACACTTATAGATTAAGGTAGATGTTTTTCTCTTTTACTAAATCAGAAGATTTTTATAGGTTTCTATACGTGACTTATTTTAGTAAAAAAACAAAAAAAAACAACATAAATTCTGTATTCTGCTAAAAAATTTCTTTGTCAAACTTTTACTTGCTTTTTTAATTGAATTGCCGAGAATTTTTTTTTTTTCCCAAAGAAATCTGATATAATTATTCAAAATCTTATCTTTATAGAAAAAAATTAAAAATCGTTTTATCACTTAATTTTTTTTTTTTTTTTAATGAAATAGGGGGTGGGGAGACCTTGTAAAAAAATGTGTTTTTCTCCGTATATCTTTTAGGAAAAACCTATTTTAAACATAATTTCATCAACAGGTAAATAAGTATTGAAATTTTCATGAAAATTTGACCATTAATTGATTTTCTTTTTCATAGAATTTTTTAAAAAGCGTCTAGTCGTAACTTGTTTTTGGCTATGTTGAATTTCAAGTGCGAAAATGTTTTCGTTCATAATTGTCATTATTTATGTAAGCTGAAAATTTTTTTTTAAATCATCAGGAGTTTTTTTTTTTTAATGTTTCTTCTTTTAAATGTAGGGGGGCCAATTTTCCGCGATCACGGAATCGCGGACGGAATCGTGGAATCGTTAATCTGAAACGGAATCTGAGATTTTTAATGAAATTTTCAATAATAAATTGATTTTTGGGTTTTCAAATTTTTGTTTTAATTCTTTCAAAATTTGACTATCTCTCCGATTTTTTTGTTAAACGTTTTAATAAATAGAATATAACATAACCTAGTTAGTTCCTTTAAAATTGATTTTACAAATATGAGTTATTTTTCCTTTTAAGATCCGAAAAAGAATTAAGAGCAAAAGTTTTTACCTAAAAAAAGAAAAGTGGATCGTAGATTTTCTGATGAAATTGATTAGTCTTATATTTTTCTAAGAGATGAAAGTCAGTCAGTCCTCATAAAGTGGAAATGGGAAGGTAGACATGTAGAAATTGGAATGGGGAGATACTAAGATCAAAAAGTTTAACAAATTCATTTCCTTGATGTATATTTACCTCATACCCCACTTGTATGGGTTAGGCACAAGGCCCTATTAATGTGGGACCACTCATAATCCGAGACTTATGGGTAGCAGGTGGAAAAATTGCGTCAATCCTGTCGGCATTCCTCCTCAAGGGGGTGCGCCTCAGGCGCTGGGCAATAAACCCAGCCCTTCCCCTTTAAATCAAGGGGGCAGGTATTGGCTAGGGAGATAGCCCCCTGGGATCAACGCTTATAATTTAACCTCTGGCAGCCCGTTTGATTTTTTACAAAATTTCCAAGTAAAAGCTTCTAAACAACTTGTAACCTTGTTTTATAATATGATGAAAGAAAAGTAAATGCTACTATCACGTGACCATACAATTTAGAAATAAAAAAAAAACTTGTTTGATTTTTTACAAATTTCCAAGTAAAAGCTTCTAAACAACTTGTAACCTTGTTTTATAAATATGATGAAAGAAAAGTAAATGCTACTATCACGTGACCATACAATTTAGAAATTAAAAAAAAACTTGTTTGATTTTTTACAAAATTTCCAAGTAAAAGCTTCTAAACAACTTGTAACCTTGTTTTATAAATATGATGAAAGAAAAGTAAATGCTACTATCACGTGACCATACAATTTAGAAATAAAGAAAAAACTTGTTTGATTTTTACAAAATTTCCAAGTAAAAGCTTCTAAACAACTTGTAACCTTGTTTTATAAATATGATGAAAGAAAAGTAAATGCTACTATCACGTGACCATACAATTTAGAAATAAAGAAAAAACTTGTTTGATTTTTTACAAAATTTCCAAGTAAAAGCTTCTAAACAACTTGTAACCTTGTTTTATAAATATGATGAAAGAAAAGTAAATGCTACTATCACGTGACCATACAATTTAGAAATAAAGAAAAAACTTGTATACTGGTACATCAAAATCAACATTTGATGTAGAAATAGACTGTCTTCTGTCTGAACTAGAAAATACAAAGAGGGGGAGAGAGTTATCTCAAATTTCCAAGATTTGTTCAGCACATCTTTTTCAAAACTGAATAAATACCTGGATGCTCACCCTGTATATAACTTTTACAAGGCATCTTGTCTGTTTGATCGTAGACATCTACCTTGTATAAGCCATGACATTGATAGTTTTGCAGCCATTAAGGACTTGCAAGATCCTTCTACTGATCTTCTTGAAGAATTCCAAATTTATGTGAATTACCAAGATGACTTACCAAAATCCTTTTTGCATCCCAGCATTTTTGAATGCAAATAAGAGTAGATTTCCCCTTCTGGAACAGATTACCAATAAGGTCATATGGATGCCTGTTACCAGTTTAGATATTGAACGTTCATTTTCTCAATATAAACATTTACTAAATAAACAATGTGAAAGTCTTACCCATGAAAACACCAAGCAACTTACAATGTTGTATTACAATGGAGATATAGAAAAGAGATTTAAAGATTGCTAATTTCTTTATTTGGGAAATATCCAATTTTAAATTTCATGAGTATTTCAACTTGAGATAAGTTTTTTAATTTAAATTTTGAATGAATATATAAAATTTGTTTTTTATATTTTGTTACAAAGATTCAATGATTATGGTTTAATTCCTGTTTGTAAAATTTTAGTCAAAATGTTTGACTTTCTCATATATTTATTGTTAAGATGCAAGTTAATTGCTGTTCATTCTTTAAATGTGATTTTACTGTTAATTTTAATATTGCGAATCAATGATTATAAATCAATATGGATCCCTTTACTTAAAAACACAAAAACAATCTGAATGTGTTCTTCCTTGCTGAAGGAAGTTCTACCTCAAAGATAATTATGCACTGCAACATTTCATTGTTTAATCATGTTACAGATTTATTTTTACATCTAATTTATTTTTGGACTTTCATTTCATAATTTCAAAAAGAATTGTAGACATTTGCTATTTCTTTATATCTAATAAAACTTTGAATTATGCTTTTGTTTTCAGTTTTAATAATTATAGCAAATTTTATTTCAATTTTTTTTCACAAAATACAATAAAAATGGGAATTACCAAAAGTGGAAACGGAAAAAAACGGAATTGACTAAAAATGGAAACGGAATTTAGAAAAATTTGAAACGGAAAATTGGGGGCTCTATAAATGGTCCCAAAATTTTGAAGATAATATTAACTTTTATTGAAGTTTCATTGTGTTAAATATGGGAGGGGGGGGTAAATTTTACATGGCAGATGTCCCTAGTGATTATCATCAAACATGAGAAATAGGATAAAGTATCAAGAAACATAGTGAAACCTCCTTCATTATAATGGGTAGGGCCGGATTTAGACCTAAAGACTCCCTAGAGCTAAGAAAATTTGGCACGACCTCATTACGCATACCCTCCCACTCGTCTATAAAAAAGGATATTTTATTTAGTCTAGCAAGAATATGCGCCCTCTGCACCTAAGTATTTAAGTTCTAATGTAATGAAATATATCAAATTAGAAAGAATAACAAAATTAAATAAGAACACATAAAAAGATTACACATATTTATTATTATATTTTAATTGGTTTCTATATAAAATCATTCATAGGATTGATTTTAATACGTTGGAGAATAAAACAATAATATTAGAAATCAATGACACCAAGAAATTATTTATCAAACTCGGTTTTGTTAAAACCAGTATGCAAATTAACCACATCATATATTATGTAAACCTTTATTTCTTACTGATATATAAGACACATTGCAGGATTTTAAACATCTTATTATAATGGAGATTGTGTTTTTCTGTCTGTAACCGAAACTATATTACTACTCAAGTCACAATTCCCTTAATTATTTACGTCAAATTCTCCATGATTTCATTCTTTTAAACCTTCAGTTATTAATAAAAATTGTTTTACATTATTAATACTGTTGACCATATCTACGTACTAATAACATGCAATTGTATTTATATATACAACTAAATAGCGGTTTACAGTTTGAACGAGAAGGCTAATTTGCATATTGATATTTAAAATGTTATTTTAATAAATATGTGCTTGGTATTATTGATTTCAAATTGTTTGGTTTTATCTTAAGAAATATAAACAAAAATCTCGTGGATAAATCTTAAAAGAAATTTATTTACAAGAAGAAATAACTGTAATATTATCCTTTACTTCCTATTTTAACTAAATAGTTAAATTAGGAAAATTTACCAATGAAAGAGGGGAGTAATGGAAAATGATGGAATAGTTAGTTTCAAAGTTGTTCTATTTTTCGATTATACCCCCTCTGTTGCAGATCTTTTTATCTGCATTCTTAGTCAGTTTCATTAGCCTTTCTAATTTAACATGATATTTTATTATATCAAAACTTAAATACTTGCACCCGGAGGGTGCATATATTTGCTAGTATTAATAATAAGGGCTGTATGAGGTAAATCTAACTCAGATTTTCATAGAGACATTGTTAATAGATAAGATTTAGTCTATGTATTAATGATTTTGACTATAGATTAAATATTCACTTATAAACTTACGTAATTTCTGAAGGTATTGTGATATAAGCAGTGACATAGTTTTGGTTACAGACAGACACTTAATCTCCATTATAATAAGATGATTCTTTTTTTTATGTAAAGCATGAAACACTTCAACTAAAATCAAATTTATAAGACCAACATCACCTATAAACACCCAAATACTCTAAATTGGGTTATCTTCAAGCTACGCACTCCTGGAATTTTTAAAGCTTTAAAAAAAAATTTTTTTTTTAATTTTTTATTTTTATTTTAAAGGAATCCTCCTTTCAAATTAGCAGCACGAGCCAGCCTTGTATGCTCTTTCTTTCCTTTTTTTGGGGGGGAAATAAACTTTTTTTTCATCTGAATTCTGAAATAAGTTAATAAACTAAATTCATTTCCGCCCCCCCCAAAAAAAAAGCCAGTCAAAAGAGTGTACGAATCAGGGTTCTGCTGCTAATTTGAAGAGAGTATTCCTTTAAATGCCATCATACGCCAATCAACATATGAGTAGCACAGGGTTCTGTGCGGTAAAGTAAGGAGCTGATGGTAGGTGTGGCGCCCCACCTCAAATGCTAAAACAATCTCCTTGGTCTAGTGCTATTGAAAAGAGGATAGACCCTCTCGCTGACTGGCTGATACCGACTTTTGGCCGCCCCGTCGACTTTACTTTACTATATATATATATATATATATTATACTAAAGCTGAGTTTATCAACCTTCTCCAGCTAAAGGATTTTTTTCTATTTATGTTATGGACACAATATTTATACTTAGATATTCCTTGGTGTTAGCACTACAAAGTGTATGAAAAAAAATTCAGTTTAATTGGCTTTAATTAGGCGTAATTAGCAATTAAGTCAACGACTGACCAATCCCTGTCTTAGAGACTACGTGTCTCTCTTCCCATCTCGCTTTGTCAGTTTGTTAGTTAGGAAGAGTGTGATAGCGTACAGCCTGTTACAGCCTGTAATAACTGAAAAATCAGACGTGGGGGCCTCCGTGTATTCACCCCCCTTTCATTTCTCCAGGCTAAAGAGAATTTTTTTTTTTCCATAAAGTGGCGTAAATCAGGCTTTAAAATAGATTTTTTTAAATTACTTTAATTATTAATTTATAGAGTCAAATTTAACATGATTATTAAACTTACTTTAAAATATTTCATGTTGGGTAAAAAAAAAAGTAGTTATATATTTAAATGTGATGGGATCTTATTCAAATGAGCAAACGTTGACTCACTCCATTGTTTAACTAAAACAAACTAAAATAATACATTGCTGACTAACTCCTTGATTTTTGGTAATTTATCTATCTTAAATTAGTGAATCAATCAACTTATTTGGTAAGTAGATAAATTGTCTTTGTTTCTCTTTTCGGAAAAATTAAAATAAATTTAGCTGCGAAATAATTCAAATCAGCTTATTTTGTTTTAAAATCAAGATTTGTGGGTTAAAGTTCGCAAATTTTTTATAAGAAGTATATATTAACATTACCGACAAAAACTTGATTACCTTAACCCCTAAACCGTAACAGAATTTGCAAAAAAACTTAATAAGTTTCCGTTTTAATTTTGACGACGATTTGCAAGTTTAACCGATTTAAGATGTTTTGAGATTAAAAAATGTACGAGATAAATAATACACACACACAAACAAACCAATGCCTTTTTATTGTAACTAAGTTTTTGTCGGTAATGTTAATATATACTTATAAAAAATTTATTATGTTTCCTACAGTTTTTAATACAAAACAAATCAAGAGTTTATTAGAACATAAGTTGTTTAGAATTAAATTGTCAGCTACGACATAATTTATTTACTAAAAGAATAGGTAAATGCCTCACGATTTAACTCTTAATATTATTGAAAAAGAAAGTTGGGAAAATCAGAATTACAATGTTAGAAATTATTTATAATAAAATTTTAACTGAACGGTAATATCTGCTTTCTGGGTATAAACGGGAGAATTATTTGTTTCCAAATAAAATAATAAATTTCTTCAAACACTGTTTGTTTGAGTTTTCTTTTACAGAGTATAAATATACATGCGTCACGGATTCGAACCTATTAACTTATGGACCCAGAACACAAGCAAGATATTTTTTATACAATATTTTCTTTGATTAAATAAATACGATTTTGCTGTACATTAAAGAAAAGTATTAATTTTACATTTATAAATTTTTAAAAATCCCTGAAAAATAAAATAAAAATGTAGACAATAGGAACTTTTAATATAAAATTCTTTTGAAAATAATCTAACAATTAAAAAACAACAACAAAAAGAAAAAAGATACATATTTTTTCTTATTTATGAGATTTAAGTTTCAATGTTTAAGATGCCCTATTTCCAAAACCGATTTATTAGTGAATTATCATTTTTTACATATGTTCCATCATTAAATTGTATTTCGAAAAATGTAAAATTATTTATGTACAAAAAAAAAAAAAAAAAAAATCTTGGTACGGGGGATCAACGCGCGAAACATATTGGTGCATATCGCATTAATGCGTTCTGGCCCCTTGCCCTAAAAAACGCTACATGATGCCTTCTGAAAATTTAACCGTGCTATTTATGAACTTCCTACCTGGGTAAGAAGAACAATTTCCTCATAAATTCCTACAATAAAATAAATTGAACCCTCATTTTATGTCTGGTGTTTTTGCAATAAATGTTTATTTTTCTTGCACCCATTATTTTACAATACTAAATATATTTCTTGGAGATATGTTAGCACCATATATATTATAATATATGCCTAGATTACATAAGTAAACATCATTAGATGTTATGAATAATTTTTTTTAAAAAGGCAAGAAGCAGGAATATTCTGCACCGAATGCAGCATGGAACATCACCCTCTATGTGAACTCCGATAAAACCAAGTTCATGTGTTTTTAAAATTAAGGAGGCATCTCCACGTTCGATGATAAACCCTTGAAATTGGTGTTACAATTAACGTACCTAGGTAGTAATATCTTATCTAAAGAAAGCCATGTTAATCAATGCATAGTGAAAGGCATGGTCTTCCATGGACTATCAGTCATATAGAAATCTGATCTCATTGACAAGTTAAAGCAACAATTCTTCACAACCATAGCTGTATCATTGCTACTGTACAACTGTACACTTGGACACTAACATAGCACCTAGAGAATAAGCTACATGGGAACTGCACAAGAATGCAGTATGTAATTTCAAAAAAGTTGTGAAGCAAACCCCATGAGAAAGCAGCTGTATGGCCACTTGCCACTTATCACACAAACAATCTGAGTAAAATGCTGGACACTGCTGGAGAATCAAGGACAAAACTCATGATGTTTTTGTATGGAAACAAGCAGACAGGCACGCCAGTGTGGACCGTTGAGCAAAGATGACATTGACCAACTCTGTGCAGATATTGGATTGCTGTGAAGAGGACCTCTTGAGAACAATGATTGATTGATAGGGTAGGGTTGCTAGAGATTGTCATGGATATCCATGATTAAAATCCTACTTACCTTTAATTACAAATTAACTAACCAAGTGACCCTTCTCTTGTTCTTCCTTTGTCATTTGAAAATGTTTACTCCAGTTTAAAAACTTATTGGGACAGTTTGGGAAAACTTTAAATTAGTGAAATAATATATCATGTGATTTTTTCCAACAATCTAAACCGAGCACAATGGGTGACCCAACGGGTCACGTATTTTCTAGTATATTATATATATATATATATATATATTTCATTTTACTCCCTTGCTGTCTGGCCAATACCGACTTTAGGCCACCCCGATGACTTTACTTAGAACCAATTAACTCTTAAGATCCTGTTGAGAATGTCCGGAGCCCATTCTTATAAGGATTTATCAATAAATGGCTAAAAATTGCCTATTGATTTAAAATTACCTGTTATTTCTCTTAAATCAAAAACTTCTAAATCTGTTTAATATTACATTTAAACAAAGGCTTTCCAAGTCCAGAGCCCCATTCCTATAAGGATTTATCAATAAATGGCCTTTTCATTTAAAATTACCCGTTATTTCTCTTAAATCAAGACTTCTAATATGTTTAATATTACATTTAAACAAAGGCTATCTTTTGGGGGGATTAGGAAACGAATGTGACTTCTGACTGGGTGGAATAGGATGTTAAGAGTTAAAATGGATTTTTTTCAAACATAATTCAATCCTAGAACTAAGAATATTTTGAATTTTGTGTCATTAAAAAAAGCCTATTGAGACAAACATTGATTGTATTTATAGTTTATTCGTACTATGTCCCCATCTTCATTGTTATTTGTACAACGTTTCGGCCATATACCCTCCGGCCTTCTTCAGGTATTTCTTGTCGGACTGGAACCTTTCTTTCGAACTCGGGAATTTTGTCATATTCGGGAGCCATCACGGAACTTTGAACCTAACCCTTTATTTATTCCACGGGGCCTTCTTATGTTCCCATCCGCAGATACCTAGGCGGAGGTATATCAGCGAAACGTTGTACAAATACAATGAAGATGGGACAATAGTCCGAAAACACTAATAATACTAATTTTCAAGCCTCATCTCAAACATTCAGAAAACATTGATTTATTCAGCTTTAGTATAATGAAAGAGAGTACATTTGATTTAAGCTATTTTGATCCTATTATTGTTAAATTTGCTGCCTTTTCCTAGAATGTTTTAATAAGCTGATTAGTTTAAATATCTAAATACTCTTAGAATTCTCTCATGCGGCTGATTACATTAAAGCTTGTAAAATCTCTTAACCCCTTACCTACTGTTTATAAAAAAAATTGAGTATCCATTAAGAATGATTGGTTTGGTATTATTAGCGTTGTTCGGACTATTGTCCCCATCTTCATTGTTATTTGTACAACGTTTCGGCTGATATACCCTCCGGCCTTCTTCAGGTATTTCTTGTCGGACTTGGGAACCTTCTTTTCGAACTCGGGAATTTTTTTGTCATATTCGGGAGCCATCACGGAACTTTGAACCTAACCCTTTATTTATTCCACGGGGGTATCCTGTTCTCATTCTGCTAACCCTAGCCGGAGGGTATATCAGCTGAAACGTTGTACAAATAACAATGAAGATGGGGACAATAGTCCGAACAACACTAATAATACTAATCTTCAAGCCTCATCTCAAACATTCAGAGAAATGATTGGTTTGTTTGGTTTGTTTTGTTTTACGGCATATCAACCTCAGTGGGTCATTTAATGCCGATAAAGTTTTGAAATAAATCAATTCTTAATGGATAATACAATTCTTTTATAAATACATTTTTCTATTTAACCCATAGATGGAACCCTAACAGGTACTACCACTCCGGGTCAGAGTGGACCAGGGAGCAATGGTGATGAAGAGGTGCTCCACATTCCCCAAACATCCAAAAATGGAACCTCACCATCAGATAGAGTTTAACGTCATTCCCAGGACATGTAGACCCGCAGCCACCGCCTTCTAGCACCCATATGATAAAAAGGGGTTGGGGCTTGCCATAAGGGCAATAGGGTTGGGAAAATCATATAAGTGCTAGGGCTTGATGTGACCAGCCGATTGATCGGAGGGGGCCTCTCCGACCGCCCGTCTAGCCCAAGATAGGGCCAAAGTGGAGTATTGCATGTTATGAACTGCTCATCCACCTGGGCTCTATCCTTAAGCATCACGGGTCGCCACCCATGGCCAACAGTTGGCCCCATTGGGGGAGTCTTACCCCTCTGCAGAGGTGCAGTCGGTGCATTCTAACGCCCCAGCCGACAGGGTGGAAACCTGGTAGTAGTCGATTTCACAAACAAATCTGCCGTCCAAGTTGTCATACTTACAAATTTGCACTGCCTTCCATTTAAGTGGCTTGCTATTTGCTCACATATTGAGCTATTCTTATTGAGCTATTTGCTCACATATCCAAATGACAGATGGTTTGTGGCTTGCTATTTGCTCCATATTGAGCTATTCTTATTGAGCTATTTGCTCACATATCAAATGACAGATGGTTTGCACTGCCTTCCATTTGGCTTGCTATTTGCTCACATATTGCTAGCTTATTTGAGCTATTTGCTCACATATCCAAATGACAGATGGTTTTAAAACGACTTGTCCCGCCCATATGCGGTGACAGAGTTGCAAATGGTGGTCAAATCATGCAACAAGGATGTAAAGTTTTTAAATACCATCCTTGACCAGTTGAAAAGGGCTTAAAGAAAGTCCTATGTTATGGAATCCTTTGGTGATCGTATAAGTCCCATCCTATGTATTGGTAAAGGTCCAGTGATTTAATCCTATGTCTGTCATCCATGAATGTTACAGTAATTATGACCAGTAGGGTCGGTTTAAGTATTGTATCAACCTCAGCGTACTGCCAGTGATTGGCCAAGAGTTAGATTGCATGATTCCGGCCTAGTCTATAAGTAAGAGTGGGCATCTAGCACACACCTTATATCTAGAAAAATCTCAACTTTTTTTTAGGTATGTTTTAAAGTCAGTAATCCTTAACTTTTTCCTTGTAAATTCCTACCATAAAATAAACTGAACCCTCATTTTATGTCCGTGTTTTTGCAATAAATGTTTTATTTTTCTTCAAAGTGGTGTTACTTATTTGAATTAATACTATACATGTATATACATGCACTATTATAATGAAAATGTTGAATAATTGGGTGTTAAACTTAAAAAAAAAAAATGCTGCTATCTGTATCTCTTAATAATGGGTTAAAGCATACAATTTGAGTGCATAATCAGAAAGAACATACAATTTTACATAAGAATACCAAATTTTATCAGAATCGCTCCAAAAATAAAGAAATGGTGAAGAAATCACTGAATTTTTTTTTTTTAAATGGTCCGTGATTTGACATATTTTTGAAACAAAATCATGTCCACATTTTTACCCCCCAATTTCGGGGCTTTAAATTCTCATAACTTTTGAACCACTGGGGATATTTGCATAATTCAAACGGTTCTGAACTCCATTTACACAGCTCTATATAACTAATGTGATTAAACAACAATTACCTCAAATAAAAAATCAACTGGGAATGCTACATCTAGCACACACCTTATATCTAGAGGATGCTTAGCCTCAGGTAAGTTCAGACCCTTTTGATCACAATTCACTTTGAGTCATTTTGTTTTAAAACAATGTTTGAATTTTCTTTTTAGGCTGTTAGTGAAGCAATTGAACTAAAAGAAAAAGGAAATGAATATTATAAGAATGGCCAGTATGAGGAGGCTATTGAAGCTTATACACAAGCACTGAATGTGAAAGATATCCCAGAAGATGTGAAGGTGGCTTCTCTGAAGAATCGAGCTGCCTGTCGTCTCAAGCAGAATGAATATCTTTTTGCTGTGGCTGATGCTTCAGAAGGTTTGTATTTTATTTTGCCTCTCGGCTCAAGTATTTAATAATAATGATAATAATAATGAAATTTATTGTGTACAGAGCTTAGGTGCACCACAACTCATCAAAGTCTCATATCAAGTACACAGAATAATGTATTAGTGTCAGGAACATGGACAGTTTACAGTAGTAATATGCATGTATGTGTGTGCGTGGGGAGGGGCATCAGGTATAGTGTCGGTGGACTACAGGAAGCATGGAAGCTTTGAAAGATTCAGTGTTTCGGCAGCCTACAACAGACGCGGACAGCTTATTCCATGCCTCCGCAATTCTGAGCGTGAAGAAATGTTTCTGAAAGTCACGAAAGCAGTACTGTTTTCTGACTTTATAGGCATGCCCACGTGTGTTAGAAAGATGGAGATCAAAAATGTGCTCAAAGTTGCTGTTGTTAAGAAGATGACCTGTTTTAAGTTTTAATATTATTAAAAGTTTTGATATTATAAAATATTATATTAAATTAGAAAGACGAATAAAACTAAATAAGAACGTATATAAAAAATATTACTTATTCTAATGTTATTTTAATTGATTTAGAAAGAGGGAGGGAGAGAGAGAGGGAAAAGTATATCTACTTTCATCCTTATGTACGAGCAAAAGTATGCGCCACATGGGAGTAAGTATTTAAGTTTTAATATAATTAAATATCATATTGAATTAGAAAGACTAATGAAATTAAATAATTTATATTTAATGTTTATAAAAACACAAAAAAGATTCATATCATCTATATATATATATATACATATATCTTATTATAATGGAGATTGTGGGTTTGTCTGTCTGTAACCGAAACTATATTACTATACAAGTCACAATTCCTTTAGTTATTTACATCATATTCTCCATGATTTTATTTTTATTTAAATCTCAATTATTAATAAAATTGTTTTTACATTACTTACACTGTTGAACATATCTACATACTAATAACATGCAATTGTATTTATATATACAACAAAATAGAGGTTTACAGTATGAATGGGAAGGCTAATTTGCATATTGATCTTAAAAAATTGATTTTAATAAATATATGCTTAGTATTATTGATTTCTAATTGTTTGGTTTTATCTTATTGAATATGAGCAAAAATCTCTTCAATAAATCTTAAAAGAAATCCCTTAACAAAAAGAAATAACTGTAATATTATTATTTACTTCCTATTTTAACTAAACAGTTTAATTAGGAACATTTACCAATGAAAGACGGGAGTAATGGAAAATGATGGAAGAGTTAGTTTCAAAGTTGTTCTATTTTTCAATCATACCCCCTCTGTTCAAAATCTTTTTTATCTACATTCTCATTCAGTTTCATTAGCCTTTCTAATTTAATATATTTTATTATAAAATTTAACTAAAATACTTGCACCCAGAGGGTGCATATATTTGCTAGTATATATAAAGACAAATCTAATGAGTCAGATTTGGTAGTATATTTTTACAATCAAACTATTTGCTGTTTTTTTTTTTTCACCGCGAGGATTTACGAACAAGTTTGGTATATATATATATATATATATATATATATATATATATATATCTTTCAAAGAAAGAAAAAAAACTTGTGTTGCATGTTTACGTGAATGCGTTTTCTTTTTTTTTTTTGTACGTGTGCATGACAACACACGCACACGTACAAACAAACAAAAAAACGCATTCACGTAAACATGCAACACGAGAATACAGTTATAAAAAAAATACCATCTGTAACATTTTCAAAAAAAAATTTCATTTAACTAGAAATGCCATAACAAGACGACTTCAGTTCCAGTGATCTTCTGAAAAAGAGATTTTATCTAAAAAAAATTCAAGAATAAATTACAAGTTAACACACAACACCATTGTTACCTTATTATTTTTTTCTTTCACCTGCATTGTGATAGCCTTCAAAATCAACCTCCAAACCAATATATACACAATGCTTCAAGCAAATTATAAAACTCTCTTAAATAATTTATATTTAATATTTATAAAAACACAAAAAGATTCATATAAATAGATATAAGTATAATTTTACTTCTAATTTGAAATTTTATTAATTCACTTCTGTTGTCAGTTTAAGAAATTCAAAGAAAGTTTTGCTTTTATAATTGGAATAACTTTTACCAATTGAATTAAGAATAAGAGGTATCAGCAATTTTTCACAAATTTTATATATATATATATATATATATATATATATATATATATATATATATATATATATATACACACACACACAAAGATGCTGATAGGTATGCGTCCTGGATCCCTGATGCACAAAAATCTAATTGAATTAAGATTAAGAGGTATCAGCGATTTTTCACAAATTGTTATATATATATGTGTATATATATATATACACACACAAAGATGCTGATAGGTATCTGTCCTGGATCCCTGATGCACAAAAATCAAATTGAATTAAGAATAAGAGGTATCAGCGATTTTTCACAAATTTTATTCATATATAATATATATATATACACACACACAAAGATGCTGATAGGTATGCGTCCTGCATCCCTGATGCACAAAAATCAAAGAGGACACTGTAAAATCATATCCATGCATCCCAGTGTTTTTCTTTTTGTTACCTTCACCATTTCAAGCTAACTGTAAATACATTTCAATAGTTTCTTAGAAATTAATTACACAAGATAGTTTACAAGGTAGGAGTTAGATGGCTTTAGTTGGGACCCATAAATTTTCATGGGGACTCATTCAAAGTGAATATGAGAGTCCCAGGACACACTAAATCAAAAGGCTATCAGCATCACTGTATATATATTCCTTAAGGCTACTTAAAAAAAAAAATTCTAATCTTATTATAATGGAGATTGTGTGTTTATTTGTCTGTAACCGAAACTATATTACTATACAAGTTACAATTCCCTTTGTTATTTACATCACATTCTCCATGATTTTATTTTTATTTAAACCTCAATTATTAATAAAATTGATTTACATTATTAAGACTGTTGACCATATCTACATACTAATAATATGCAATTGTATTTATATATACAACAAAATAGCGGATTACAGTGTGAACGGGAAGGCTAATTTACATATTGATCTTAAAAATTTGATTTTAATAAATATATGCTTAGTATTATTGATTTCTAATTTTTTGGTTTTATCTTATTGAATATGAGCAAAAATCTCTGGGATAAATCTTAAAAGAAATCCCTTAACAAGAAGAAATAATTGTAATATTATCCTTTACTTCCTATTTTAACTAAATAGTTAAATTAGGAAAATTTACTAATGAAAGACGGGAGTAATGGAAAATGATGGAAGAGTTAGTTTCAAAGTTGTTCTATTTTTCGATTATACCCCCTCTGTTCCAAATCTTTTTTATCTGCATTCTTATTCAGTTTCATTAGCTTTTCTAATTTAACATGATATTTTATTATATTAAAACTTAAAAACTTGCATAAATTTGCTAGTATCTTTAAATTGTGTTTTTTTGTTGTTTTTTTTTAATTTTATTTTTAGCCTTGACTTTATCGCCTCAAGACACCAATATCTTTAAATTGTGTTTTTTGTTGTTTTTTTTTAAATTTTATTTTTAGCCTTGACTTTATCGCCTCAAGACACCAATATCTTTAAATTGTGTTTTTTGTTGTTTTTTTTAAATTTATTTTTAGCCTTGACTTTATCGCCTCAAGACACCAATATCTTTAAATTGTGTTTTTTTGTTGTTTTTTTTAAATTTTATTTTTAGCCTTGACTTTATCGCCTCAAGACACCAATATCTTTAAATTGTGTTTTTTTGTTGTTTTTTT
The DNA here is from genome assembly GCA_023376005.1 of Doryteuthis pealeii. Classification (NCBI taxonomy): domain Eukaryota; kingdom Metazoa; phylum Mollusca; class Cephalopoda; order Myopsida; family Loliginidae; genus Doryteuthis; species Doryteuthis pealeii. Next base: position 41,557,499 of record CM042164.1, read on the forward strand.
TAAATTTTATTTTAGCCTTGACTTTATCGCCTCAAGACACCAATATCTTTAAATTGTGTTTTTGTTGTTTTTTTTTAAATTTTATTTTTAGCCTTGACTTTATCGCCTCAAGACACCATATTCTTTAAATTGTTTTTTTTGTTGTTTTTTTTAAATTTTATTTTTAGCCTTGACTTTATCGCCTCAAGACACCAAGGCTTTATTCCGACGTTGTTTAGGATATGAAGGTATAAACGAGATTGAAAAAGCTTACAATGATGCCACCAAACTCCTTACAATGGATCCAAAGAACACGGCTGTTCAGGAATTGATGCAAAGAATTTCTCCGCGCATGCAACAGAATGTAAGTTATGCTTTCTATATAAGCTAAAATTGGTTATAGGGGTGTGGCATAATAGTTAGTCGTCGACCCGAGTTCAAATCCTGGACAAGGGTGTTTGCATTTCACATAGCGCTAATAACATTGGGAAAGGTATGCATCCAACTACTCTCCTTCCAGCTATGGGTAAATAGTAGGGCAGACTAGACTCTTTAACCATAGCTTGGTAAACAGTCTAGAAGAAGGAAAACTCTTAATTTAAACCTGTTAATTGCTGCTTAAGAAATTGACCGTGTGCTACATTCTGGTTGTGTGGAGGGGTTGGTAAAATATATATATATATATATATATATATATATATATATATATATATGTGTGATTTTCAAAAAATCTCTTAGGCAAGAAACTGCCGTTGATATTTTCTCAATAAATTAGATCTTAAAAAAGAATTTTAAAAATTTAAAAAAAAATAATTCTACATGAACTATTTTAGATTTAAAAAAAAAAATTTAAGGAATTAATTTATCATGATTACTATAGAAGAGAGGAAAAAAGATTTATAGAAATTATATTTTGGAAAAAAAAAAAATCCTAATAATATATAATATATATATATATATAATATATATATATATATATACACGAACACACACACACACACACACACACACACACACACACATATATATATATATGTAAATAAATGGAAATTAATCCGACAGAATGAATTTAACATTTTGAAAAAACAATTAGTAATTATTATCTGCTGACAGAATTCTGTTTCGACGCCTTAGTAGAAGGGTCATCATCAACAAGCAAAAAAATATGAAAGAGAGAAGGGATGAATAACCGTTGGAAGAGAATAGGGGTACAAACACATGCTGGAATGCTTGAATTTTTTAAATGCGCATACTGTTTCAAAAATAAAATAAATTTTATTTTTAAAAAACAGAAGCATTTTTTTAATCCAAAAATAAACTCAAAAAGAGTTTGGTGTAAATATATAAAAAAGTGTAAGAGATTATCAAAAATGTTCAAAAATATGATCCAGCATAAAGTTGTTTACATGTCCACAGCACAATTGAAAGAAATGTTAAGTTTCAAAAAGTTTGTGATGTAGGTAAATTTTTTTTTTTTTGTAGTGTTCGTAGAATAATCTTCGGAGGTGTAAAAATCCGTATATTTTGTTTTTTCATGAGACAAATGTGTAAATAAATGGAAATTAATCCGACAATGAATTAAACTTTTTGAAAAAACAATTAGTAATTATTATCTGCTGACAGAATTCTGTTTCGACGCCTTAGTAGAAGGGTCATCATCAACGAGCAAAAAAATATGAAAGAGAGAAGGGATGAATAACCGTTGGAAGAGAATAGGGAGTACAAACACACGCTGGAATGCTTGAATTTTTTAAATGCGCATACTGTTTCAAAAATAAAATAAATTTTTTTTTTAAAAAACAGAAGCATTTTTTTAATCCAAAAATAAACTCAAAAAGAGTTTGGTGTAAATATATATATGTTTTATATATTTACACCAAACATTTAATATATATATATATGTTTTATATATTTAAATATATAAATATATATATGTTTTATATATTTACACCAAACTAAATATATATATTTTAAATATATATATATGTTTTATATATTTACACCAAAAAATATATATATATATGTTTATATATTTACACCAAACTCTTTTTGAGTTTATTTTTGGATTAAAAAAATGCTTCTGTTTTTTAAAAATAAAATTTATTTTATTTTTGAAACAGTATGCGCATTTAAAAAATTCAAGCATTCCAGCGTGTGTTTGTACCCCTTATTCTCTTCCAATGGTTATTCATCCCTTCTCTCTTTCATATTTTTTTGCTTGTTGATGATGACCCTTCTACTAAGGCATTGAAACAGAATTCTGTCAGCAGATAATAATTACTAATTGTTTTTTCAAAATGTTAAATTCATATATATATATATATATATATTATATATATATATATATATATAAACGATTAATCCGACAATATGTGAAGAAAATGTTTTCAAAATATAATAGACACAGGATGTTATGATCAAAGGAAAAATGTTATATGTCTATACTTAAGTATTTCAGTTTATGATAAACCATCATCAGGACAATGCAAAAGAAATTATGTAAGGGAGAAAAATGAAAAATGTTAAGTATATGGAGAATGTGTGAATATAATGTTATCATTATTATCATTTTTATTATCATTATATCATTTATTATCATAAACCGAAATACTTAAGTATAGATATATAAAATTTTTCCTTTGATCGTAACATCCTGTGTCTGTTATATTTTGAAAACATTTTCTGAAGAAAATGTTTTCAAAATATAACAGATACATATATATATATATGGACAATGCAACCGTGTGTGTGTATATGTATATATATATATATATATATAAAAAGGGAAGTTTGGTATGTATGTGTCAACGTATAACTCCAAAACGAGAGGTCACTCAGATTCGAAATCTTGCATACACATATCTGTCTCACTAAGAAACACGCCAAATTTGGTTATTAATTTTTTACTGATTTAGGGATATAATTAATTAATCAAACAAAAATCAAATGATTTGCGATAATCGTGGCATAGCTGCTGCTGATAATATTAAAAAAATTCCGCTGACTGCTGCCTGTATCAACAGTAAAATGGCGCCGCTGCTGGTAATTTGAAGTTGACAAATTTGTGCCCTAATCGTTTCAGCTTGGAATTTCTCGCGTATCACCGGTCTAATCTTAGAAATATTTATTTTTCTAAATATGTAATTTGTATGTGGTTTTATTGATGGAATTATTTTTACAGCGAAGTAAATAACAATAATAAACGAAAACATTTAATTTAATGATTAATAATAATCCAACTTTGTTTTTATTATTAACTAGCAAAAGTACCCGGTATTTAATTATAATCAGTATTTAATTTTTTTCATATGTACAAAAGAGTTTTAGAAAAAAAAAGGCTTTTACAAAAATCTAGACCTGAATTAAAAAATACGAGGTAGTTATAACTTATTTGAAGAAACTTAACTTACATTTCCTAAATAACAAACACTGTTTACTTATTTACGAAATTCTTTTACTGTTTATCAAACAGTAAAAGAATAATAAAGAAATATCTAAATAAATACATACATATATAGTTGTAGAAAGTTTATTTATCTTACATTTTTTTAGTAACACTTAGCTTAACATTTGAATGTGAAATACAATATACTGCAATTATTACAATGTTTTAATAATAAACAAACATCACTCTATATAAAAGTTTTTTATAAAATTACAATAACAAGTAAATGTATAACAATAATAAAATTTTAAAAGTAAAAATACGAGGTAGTTGAATAACTTATATGAAGTTTAGTGTTTAAACACTAAACATAAAATAAACATGATTCTAATGTATGTAACTTGAATGAGAAAATTTGTTATTTAATAAATAAATAGACAGATTTTTAAAAAAATTAAGTCACCACTTTCCTTTTTTCTTTTTTTCTTTTACTAAAAAAATGGTCTTGATAAATGGTCTTTCGACAAATATTAGGTACCACCAATTTTCCCTGTGAAATTTACCCCCCCCCCCATATATAATACAATGAAACTTGCATAAAAATTAATATTATCTCGAAAAAATTTTTCCATTTGAAAGAAGAAACATTAAACAAACTCCTGATGATTTAAAAAAAAAAATTTTCAGCTTACAGAAATAATGAAAATTATGATTGAAAAAAAATGTTTTCATTTTTTGCACCGTTAAATCAACTGAAATTTTACGTAGCCAAAAACAAGTTATGACAAGAGGATTTTTAAAAAATTCTATGAAAAATCAATTAATGGTTCGATTTTCACAAAACTTTCCATAACTATTTACCTTTGGATGTAAATATGTCTGAAAACACTCTCTGGTGTTCCTAATTTTTTTAGTTCAGTCATGGACCGGGTACTTTAGCTAGTGTATATATATAGAAAAGAAAAGGGAAAGCGAAACAAAACTAAGTATGTAAATTTTTCTATTGACGGTTTTTATTTATTTATTCATTTTTTATTTTGAATTTTGACATCGCTACTCACTGGCAACATATTTGCAACATTTGACTGGATGACAGTCGATATTAGGAATATTTGTTTTCCACAAACTTTTTTAAAAAAGAAAAAAAAAGAGAGAAATAAGAAATTACAGTTATTTGCCCATTTCATTCATAAAGGAGGAGAAAAAGAAAGAGGAAAAAAAAAGGAGAGGAAAAAGAAATAAGAAGAGAAATTGTAACCACACAAATAAAAACATAAGCACATCATTTCTGAAAATAAACTCTGATGATGAAGCTCTTGCTTCGAAATCGATAAGACAAAAATAACATCTTTTTGTTTTTATTTTTCATACGCATTGTACTAGCCTTCTAAATATTAATATATTATTACATACTTAACAATGCTTCAAGCAAATTACCAATTGCTATATATATATATATATATATATATATATATATATATATATATATATATATATACACACACACACACACACATATTAAATATGTAAGCAATAGCAAAAATAGATAACAGCACTGACAGTATTTCACACTGAACATTAAAAACTGATGATAGAAATTGGTTTTCTCTTATTTTATTACCTGAATTCTATTTTATTTTAAAGATGAGTTGCTGAAAATTATAAAATAGGTGATGTTATAAAGTAATGAAATAATTTTATATTCTGTGAATTTAACAAAACAAAAACAAAATAAATTATTGTGAATATGTAAATTAGCAAGTACATCAAAATATTTTTTTAGAAGTTTTCATATTTAGTGTGAAATAACTTAACTCTTAACATCCTATACCGCCTCATTCCACCCGGCCAGAAGTCACATTTCCTAATCTGCCCCAAATGATAGCTTTTGTTTAAATGTAATATTAAACATATTTAGAAGTCTTTGATTTAAGGGAAATAACAGGTAACTTTAAATGAAAAGGCCATTTTTTGATAATTCCTTATAGGAATGGGGCTCTGGACTTGGAAAACCTTTGTTTAAATGTAATATTAAACTTATTTAGAAGTCTTTGATTTAAGGGAAATATCTCGAGTAACTTTTAAATGAAAAGCCATTTTTTTAATAAATCCTTATAGGAATGGGGCTCTGGACTTGGAAAATTCTGAACAGGATGTTAAGAGTTAAATTAAATCTACAGATGCAGATTAAAAAGAAGGTTCATGCCATAACTTATAATTTATGAATTTTTGCTTTTCGCTTTTTCGGTTGTGTGTCTTCAGGTTTATTTAATTATTTATTTTGATGTAATCTCTTTTGCAGATCCAAAGTCGAACCAGCACGGATGGTAAGGTTAAGCAGATGTTCACATTGGCCTTTGATGACAACCCTGACATTACAAGAGACAAGAAATTAATGGTAATTTTTACTGTTCAATAGCTCTGGGGATTGTGGAATACCTTTTCATTACCATCACTCTCAGGTGCATTCTGACCCCGAGTGGTAGTGGCTGAGGGTCTTAATGTCCTGGGTATGATGGAGCTGTGGGGAGTACCAATTCATTGCCATTACTCCCAGGTCCCTACTAATCCAGAATGCACCTTGTAATAACTTATAACAGGTAACTTTAAATGAAATTTAAATGGTCTTAATGTCCTGGGTATGACGTCGTTAAACTGTATCTACTGGTGAAGTTCCAATTCTGGAGCTGTGGGGAGTACCAATTCATTGCCATTACTCCCAGGTCCCTCCTAATCCAGAATGGTAGTACCTGTTATGTATCATCTATGGGTTAAATAAATCAAAAAGTAAGTTTTAAAAAATCAGTTTTAAAAAAATCGAATACCCAACAAGAATGAATAAAATAAATATCTTTGGTATAAAATAACCCAACAAGGGTTGACATGCCATAAAATCCAACCCACTGATTCAGTTATTTCTTATGTACATTTGTCTATCAAATGCAAAAAAATATACATGTATATATGTATATGTGTGTGTTTGTGTATCTGTGTTGTTCAGTGATGCATCATTAATGTAGGTTCCAAACCCTTCTCTCTCCTTTATATATACTAGCTAATATATGCACCCTCCGGGCGCACATATTTAAGTTTTCATGTAATAAAATATATTAAATTAGAAAAGACTAATGAAACTAAATAAGAATGCAGATAAAACTATTTGAAACATAGGGGGCTATAATAAAAAAAAAAAGAACAACTGAAACTTACTCTTCAATCAATCCAGCCTTTCATTGCTAAATGTTCATATTTTAACTATTTAGTTAAAATAGGAACTAAGAATAAAATTACTGTTAATTCTTCTCGTTAATAAATTTATTTTAAGATTTATTGAAGAGATCTTTGCTCATATTCATTAAGATAAAACCAAACAATTAGAAATCAATAATACTAAGCCCATATTTATTAAAATCAAATGTTTAAAATCAATATGCAAATTAGCCTTCCCGTTCACACAGTAAACCGCTATTTTGTTGTATATATAAATACAACTGCATGTTATTAGTTTGTAGATATGGTCAACCGTATTGATAATGTAAAACAATTTTATTAATAACTGAGTTTTAAAAAGAAATTAAATCATGGAAAATGTTATGTAAATAACTAAGGGAATTGTGATTTGTGTAGCTATATAGTTTCGGTTACAGACAGAATACCACACAATCTCCATTATAATTATATATATATATATATATATATATGAAGAAAATATTTTAAAAAAAATATATAACACAGGATGTTACGATCAGAGGAAACAATTTTATGTGTCTATACTTAAGTATTTTGGTATTAAACCATCATCAGGACACTGTTAAAGAAATTTTTTTGAGGGAGAAAAATGAAAAATATTAAGTGTATAGTGAATGTGTGAATATAATGTTATTAACTGTTAATTTTTATATGTACGTTTTTATATACTTCAGTATAGACACATAAAATTGTTTCCTCTGATCGTAACATCCTGTGTTTGTTATATTTAAAAAAAATATTTTCTTCACATATTGTCGGATTAATTTCCTCATCGTATTTCCATATATAAAGTGTGTGTGTGTTCGTGTGTCACTAATTACGTTCTCACTTAATTATTCCTGCACAGAATATTTCATCCCAATTTTAATTTGCTTTAGTTTAATGGTATATCAATACTGTGGGTTATTTAATGCTAACTCTTTATAATATATATAAAATATACAATATGATATATATATATATATATATATATATAATATAACATAGTATATAGTTTAACATGACAATATATACAACATACACCATACACATACACACACACACACACATATATATATATATATGGGTTGAGCACTTTAAAGGGGATTTTGCTGATGACCATCAACTAAGCTTAATAAGGCAATGCTCTCCTATAAAAGGGATGGAGCACTCTAAGGTGGCTTTACATATACACAGATGTGTGTATTTATCAGTTAAAATCCCCTTCCAGTTTGTAGATTACAATGGCCAGGTGGTTTAGCAGTCTGACTGATGATGAATCGGTCCGGTTTCCATCCCGACTGGCAGTAGCTTACATATGTTTAGCCACACTGAAGAAATGAGATATGTCGAAACATGGACTATATATATATATATATATATATATATATATATAAGTCATCCACAGACACCGTGTTTCGACATTTCACATCTCTTCAGTGTGGCTAGATACAGCAACTACCTCTGACCAGGAGCAAAACCTGACTGACTTTTCCTCAGCCCGATTTGTTAACCTCTCTGCCATTTGACAGCTGCCGTTAAGGGGTGGTGTTTAAACTATTAAAACCTACATTTGTTTATATATTTTATGATCACCTGAGAGAGATCCAGTCTGTAAACAACAGACGATCATTGCTTTATGCTGGCAGTGAAAGTTAATTTAAGTCGCCCCTAGAGAGCTCTACTGTGTTTCAGGAGCATATATAATGTTTTGTAAGGGATTATTTTGTGGTTAAAAATTATTTTTTCTAAATAAAATTGTTTGAGTGGTAGATTACAGTTAGTAATCTATTTTGCCATTCAGGTGCATTCACATTAAGTTGTCTTGTGGACATCTTATTAATAATGGAGATTTGCTTCTGGTTTTTGTCTGTAACAAAAATTATGTCACTGCTTTCGTCACATTACCCAAAATTGTCATAACAGAATAAAAAATACTTTCAAAATTTGAACATGCAACATTAGACAGTCCTCATTGTTTTTTAAAACAAGTTTTAATAAATACATGACTGGTATTATATATCTATATATAGTTTGTTTTATTTTAATACATATTTAAAGTTTACATTTCAAATTGTTTTATTTTTTAATCCTTTAATGAATTTGATGATTTTACTTACTTAGGGTACAAACTCACTGACATTGAATTTTTTACTCCCACCCCTCAGGCAATATGTTTCAAAAATCTATTTTTACATCGCCTGGGGGGCGTTTTTTATTTTGTACTAGTATTTCATAAAAAATTCATAATTTATATTTTTATTTCTCACAAGAAGGACAGAATGATATCTCTGTTATCAAACAAATCTTTCCATGTTATTTTATATAATGAAGCAGAATTTATGCAATCATTTGTGTTCTATGTTTTTGTTCCTGTGGTGGCATTCACCCTCGGTCGGTTCAGCTGGCTCCAACCAACGAATTCATCCGTGGTGAATTCATGGAACGAGTAATAAGAGAATCGGAAATTCATAAGTGATCCCAAAACGCTGCATGCATATCCCGGTCAGGAGGAGGAGATGCTCTTGTTTGCTGCAGATGTTCCACTGACGCAGTGACAAATTCGGCAAAAGCTGTTGATTCCTGACTACTATGGAAACGTCCTTTGGATTTTCGCCAGAGCCCCTTTGGCCGGGTTGTGGCTCTAATATCACTGGGTACTAGATCTGTCCTGCCTTGGGTGACCCTACCATGAACTTAAGTTCCCAACGGCGTGGCTAGGATACTAGCAAGTTTATACGGCCCTGCCATGATGAGGAGGGGTTGGACTTTAGAAATAATATGCTAGATGGCCATTGAGCAAAGAGCTCCCTCTGCCCTTTTTAAAGGTTTTGTTTTTCATTCTGCATGGTGTCTAGCCACCCTCCTCACCAGACAAAATCTCTGGGATTATTGGTTTAGTTGCCAATGATCCAACTATGAAACTGGTAGTACTGGGTTACATGGTACCAGTAGCTCATTGAGCGACCTACAAATGGGTGCAGGATGAATGTAAGATTGTTTGTTCAAAGATTTTTTTTTTTTTTTTTTTTTGCACAGTGTTTATCTTTAGCTTGTCTCATGTTTTATTGCTATGGAAATTGTTTTTTTTATATATGTTTACCTTATAATTTTTTTTAATATATATTATTATAACTTATAATTTTTTATATATGTTTTATATTTTTTATATATTATACTTATAATTTTTTATATAGGTTTACTTTATAATATAGGTTTACTTTATAATTTTTTTTATATAGGTTTACTTTATAATTTTTTTATATAGGTTTACTTTATATATTTACTTTATAATTTTTTTTATATATTTTTACTTTATAATTTTTTATATAGGTTTACTTTATAATTTTTTTTATATATTTACTTTATAATTTTTTTTATATAGGTTTACTTTATAATTTTTATATATAGTTTACTTTATAATTTTTTTTATATAGGTTTACTTTATAATTTTTTTAATATAGGTTTACTTTATAATTTTTTTATATGTTACTTTATAATTTTATAGGTTATTTTATAATTTTTTATATTATAATTTTTATAGGTTTATTTTATAATTTTTTTATATAGGTTTACTTTATAATTTTTTTATATAGGTTTACTTTATAATTTTTTATAGAGGTTTACTTTATAATTTTTTTTTTATAGTTTACTTTATAATTTTTTATATATATGTTTTTTATAATTTTTTTTATTTTATAGGTTTACTTTGTAATTTTTTATATAGGTTTACTTTATAATTTTGAAACTCCTGATTTTTTTGCTACAGGCCACCAACAATATTATGGTGTTGGCTCGGGAAGATGCTGGTGCTGAGAAAATTGTCCGTGAGAATGGAATTTTCTTTCTCAATAAAATGAGTCAAATGAAAGATGATCATGAATTGCAGCAATCGGCCATTCGAGCGTTGAGCAACTTAGCTGAGAACAATCGGAAACGCGTAAGGAATTCCTTTTTTTTTTTTTTGTTCTGTTTTCAAGCTTTTTCTCAGTTACGATTCAAAAGAAAAACATATATATTTATGTAATTAATTTCCGGAAATTTTGTTAGTACTTGTAAAAAGAGATGGTCCCAAGAGGAATGTGCTGATATTAATGGAATATACTTTCTTTACTGTAACTAAATAATTTTAGATTAACTTGAAATGAATTTATCATCAATTTTAACCCTTTATCGATGAGAGCGCCCCAAACCGCCCGACAATCAAAATGCTGGAACCGTCCAAAAACAATAAATAAATGTATTAAAACATCTTTGTAAATTATCATCTTACCTTATTAAAAAAAATCTACTTCAATGGAGGCAACTTTTAATTAGTTACTGCCCTTGATTTTGTAGAAAATTCACCTCAGAATTCATTCTATTCAAATAAAGTCCTATTATTATTGTAATCCGAGTCCTTCTGCTCAATTATAATGAACTAGCCAACAGGTTTTGTACTTTGCTGTGAGAGCCGTTGTGAGCAGTTTAAAGTAGGCAAATTTCAAAGCTATTTCAAAGCCAGTTTATCTGCTAGCATTGAACAAGACGGGTAGCACACTAGAGTTTGATAATCTCTAGTGGGGTCTAACTAGCGAGGGGGGTATTATGTCGAAAGACCTGAAAACCCAAAATGAACTAGTTAATAATAACATAACATACAACGCTACCCAGTGCTGTTCAATAGCACAGGCATATCTCAAACATTAAACATTTTGTATATCTATATTTATCCCTGCAATCCTTTTATTTATTTATTTTTTTTCTTTGTAGACCGAATCCATCTTGAGAGAGGTGGGTATCCATCAGATCTGCGATTTGATTGGATCCAAGGAAGAAAAGATATGTGTAGCTACTTCCTGCCTTCTGTGTAACATAATCAATTCTATGACGGACGTAGACGCCTTCAAAGCTAAAGTCAAAGAACAGACAGAAATGAAAAAGAGAGGAGAACGTATCAAACCTGCCAAGTTTGAAATCGGTATGACAGATACATTTTATTTGGGACTGTTGTCCTCATCTTTATTGTGTACTAGAAACGGCTACCCAGTGGCGCCTGGGTAGAGCGAGAGAAACCCTGGTGTATTGATTTGTTTACTTTTGAGATTTACAAATACAGGACAATTTTAAGTAGAATTCAGCTACTAAGCAAAACTATTGGTAGGTATATCTGACCCGTTAGGTTTAACTTTATATATATATATATATATATATATATATATATATATATATGGGCTGATCATGTCTGAATGAATGAGAACAGGCTTCCAAAGAAGATATTATATGGACAATTATCAAATGCTAAGCGTTCTATTGGATGTCCACTCTTAGGCTATAAAGACAAATTAACTCTTAACATCCTGTTAAGAATTTTGTAAGTCTAGAGCCCCAGTCCTGTAAGAATTTACCAAAAAATGGCTAAAAATGGCCTTTTCATTTAAATGTTTATAATTCTTTTACTTTTTGACAGATTGTTATGAAAATTAACAGTATTACCAGAAAGACTTTGTTCTTTAATATTATGTTGTCATTTGGCCTAAAAATAATGTTCTGCATTCATGGTTGTTGATTGATTATATAATGATAAATAAAACAGGTATACTCATTAAAAATTATGAAAAAAAATGTAGATAGTGAGTCTGATAGTAATACAATTGTTGCACTTAGTTACAGACATGATCATATGAACATCACAGACCTTGATGCAGCTAACTTATGAAAAAAAATCACAGGTAAAAACATAGTAACAGCACAGGTGTGTAAGAGGTGTTTTCACATAAACCCAGTTTACTCTTTCATCATATTTTTTAATGATTCACATCATTTTGATAATTAGTCACTACACTAAATGAAGACCAATAAAATTACAATTCATTTTTTTACACATAAAAGATATCAGAACAACAAACTAGTTATTATTAATGGGTAATAAAGGATTATTTGCTCGTAAATTCCTACCATAAAAATAACTGAACCCCCATTTTATGTCCGTGTTTTTGTATTAAATGTTTTATTTTTCTTGCACCCGTTATGTTACAATACAAAATATATTTTATTTATTTATTTTAATATTCATTTCAATGTGTATATTCTAAAAGTTTTTATTTTGTGAGAATGTTTAGTTTTAAAGTGGGGGCTCGTTTTACAATTTAGGCATAAATTGGATCCTCCTTTTATGACCGTAATTTTGTTTTTTCGTAAACAATGATTAAAATCTAACGTTTTTATTTTAGAGTACCAAAGCCAAAAAGAAAAGAAATAACAACAAAAAGTAATATTCAAATTTTTACTCGTAAATTCCCGCCATAAGATTAGGCTTGGGCATTTTATGGTAGGAATTTACGAGTAAAAAGTTGAAGTGTAAAAACGAAACCCCACTTTAAAACTAAGCATTCTCACAAAGTAAAAGCTTTTAGAATATACACATTGAAGTGAATATTAAAATAAATAAAGAAAATATATTTAGTATTGTAACATAAAATGTATGCATTGATAGCAGTTACATCTAAAAAAAAAAACCAAAACAAATACTTCCACCACTTCCTTGCCTTACAAGAAATACCATAATAGGAGCGAAGCTGGTCATTTTTATCAACTCCGCTAAAATTTTCTGTATATTCCTGTATTGCAATTGGTTTTGGATAGGTTGTGTCAGGAGCTCCACGTTTTCCAATTCTTGTAATAGAAGTGTTGCCAGTCTGGTTTGCCGTCGTCAAAATACTCACTTGGCGTTTCTTTTCATACCAAGTAATAGCAGTCAGTTTACCCTTCTGCATTTTTTTCATTTCCCCACTCTTTTTCAATTTGCAATTTCTTATACCTGCAGGAAGACCACGTCGATTTAGTCGCACGGTACCACAAGCATATGTCCCATTTTTTATTAATATTTCCATCAGGTCCACTGGAGTAAAATAATTATCAAAGTAAACATGATGATTTTTACCGTGATAATTGTTTATCAAATCCGTTACCACACGTGTTCCAAGTGGTGCGCCGTTATTTGAAGCCGTATCCTTGCCGATGTAAATATTGAAATCGACAAGGTAATACGTTTCGGCATCCGCAAGTCCCCATGCTTTTATACCCCATTTCGTCGGTTTGGATGGAAGGTATTGCAGGAAAGAACACCTGCCTTTATATTTTATCATAGCCTCATCAATACTTATGGTTTTGTGAGGTTCATAGTGGGAAGGGAATTGTCTCTTAGCGTTATCGAGTATCTGTCTGACTTTATGAAGCTTATCATGTTCTGGGTGGGTCCGTGGAAGATTCTGTGTGCTGTCATTCAAATGAAAATATTGTGTTATCTGCTCAAACCGATTCCTGCACATTATTTCAGAGATAACACAGTTTCTTAGTCCAGGTGTTTTACTCCAATAACACCGGTAATTTGGAAGTGGCACAATTCCCATAAAAAAAAGCATGCCTAAATATGCTCGAATTTCGGCAACACACGTGCGTACAAATAAAACATCGCCGGACTGCTCTTCGTATAAATTAGTTTGATAGACTATGTCTTCTATTAATGTTAGAGGGAACAGTTGAAAAAAATATTCAACGGGTTTGGCATCCAGTCCTAAAGGTATTTTAGGGCCAACAAAACTATTAAACTGTTCTGGAGTATTATCAATAACAGTGTCACTCCATTCTGTTGTAAAAATTTCTTCGTCAGATAAGTCCTCAAAATCTGACAAGTCGCTTGTGTGCACGGAAGATATAGAGATATCACTCTGGTTATCTTCGCCCAAACCTAGAGCTTTATCAGCCATTAATTCTTCGATAATATTATCGAATATCTTGTTTGAGTTACTCTCAAAAGACGCCATTTTATGAAAAAATTTTCGGAAAAAACGCACTGGAAAAAAAGCTGACTTTCTTGTTTAACACGTGGTTAAAAAGAGAAAGGGTTTCGGTAAACCGGATATGAATGTAAGGGGATAATACCCAAGTTATTTTCCTTAGATTGAAGAATTATAAATAGGTTTAAAACTAAATTTAAACAAAGGTATTATCTTGGGCGGACTCGGGCGGTATAGGATTCCAGGGATGACTTCCGGCCGGGCGGAATCGGGCGGTACAGGATGTTAAGAGTTAAAGGACAATTTGAAACGCCTCAATATTAACATGAGTGCTTGGGAAAACCTAGCATCAAATCGGAAAGAATGGCGTAAGACCTGTTTCGCTAGATTAAAGAGCTTTGAAGAAAATAGACTGAAACATCGAGATCAGCTCCACCTAACTTTAAAACAAGCATCTGACTCTCGCTTTAGGAAATTCAATCTGTCAGTGTGGCTTCATAGCTCGCAGCAAGGCTGGGCTGCTATCACACTCGAGGAAACTCAAAATGTCTTCTTGATAGCATGTACAACATGGGAGGAAACAAATCACTCACTGCTGACCCTCATCTATAATTCACGATAGGAGAATCCACCATATATATATATATATATATATATATATATATAAAGTAAAGTCGTGGTGACCTAAAGTAGGTATCAGCCAATCAGCGAGGGAGTCTATCCCCCTTTCACTAACGCTAGACCAAGGAGATTGTTTTTGCATCTCAGCTCCTTACTTTACTGCACAGATCCCTGTGCTACTCATACGCTGAGTTGGTGAGGGCCGGTATCAAACTAGGAACCTTGTGGTTTCTAGCCGAACACTCTACCGACTGAGTTAACCCGGCATTAAATAATCCACAAGGGTTTGATAGGCCATTAAACCAAACTAAAAAAAATGATTTATCATTGAAGTAGTTATTAAAATGTTTGTTACTTTTTTTTTTTTTTTTCCAGATGAAAATAGTAAAAATTTCATTGACCAGCTTTTTAGCATCCTCACCAAAATGTTACCCAGTTGGAAAGTGTCAGCTCCAGGACGTGACAACATCATGGAAATTTTCATAAAATATCTCACACAAAGCAGTGGTGTCGGCTGGGCAAAACGCTTTATGGAAATAGAAGGTAAGCTTTCTTCTCTTAGAACCATCATTACAAAAAAAAAAAAAAGATATTACATTACTAAACAAGCGTCCTTTAGTAATGTAATATCTAATACAATGAACACACACGTGTGATCGACTGCAATTAATCGGTACCTCGATTAATTCAGTGGATTTAACCCTGAAGATCCTTATGGTGAAACTCAAGTAGGTTTCTATTGTATCCATTTTATGATATATATATATATATATATATATATACACATGACACCCACAGATGCACTCTGCGCCTATGCACCCCAGTGCCATGCATAGTGTCACAGAGCACAGATAATTTTATTTCCCACAAAAAGGACAAATCTTTCATATTGTTTGCATTAAAATAAATAAAGTGGAATGCAGGTTTTTTGCACAAATCAGAAACTGTTTCTGATGTGAAATAGAAGGTAAGCTTTCTTCTCTTAGAACCATCATTACAAAAAAAAGCGACAAAAAAACATGAAAATTAAACAAAAAAATGGTACTGTAAGGAGACTAAATGGAGTAGTCTCCCTTGTCACAGTGTTTCAAGAACTCTTCCACGTCAGGAGTCCCTTTTTGGTCACGTGATGTGGGAACCCCAAGGTCTCACCTTCTTTTTCTGATGTGAGCAAAAAACATGCATTCCACTCTATTAATTCTGCTTTATTTCAGTTCAAAATTCCCTGAATGTGTTACATAATTCATAGGCAGCTTATGAATTATGTATGTACCTGTAGTAAGAATATTTGAATCAGGGTGTGTTAGCTTCAGATTAACAGGATCCAGTGGAAAGTTACCTCGACAGTTATTGATGGGTAATAAACGTTTACTTGACCCCTTGGAAAACACATGAGTAATGTCCAGTAGGTATGTTACATAATTCATGGGTAGCCTACGAATTATGTTTGTAGGTGTAGTTAGATTTTGAATTGAAGGTTCAAAATCAGAGAGGCTTACATGGAAAGATACTGTTAGCCATCATTGGCAGGTTTACTTGACCCCCCCCCCTACTTCCACCAATGGGTTTAGTTTGGTTTGTTTTACGGCATATCAATCTCAGGGAGTCATTTAATGCCAACTAAGTTTTGAAAGGTAGAAATGTTAAGCTTTCTTAGAGCACGAAAAAGACGTCCGATCAGATTGACTATAGCATTCCAACAGAAGTTACCCTGATACAACATCATGAAGTTAAGAGGTCCATAAGAAAGCAACGGCAACAAAGCATTGGAACATCATCATCTACAGGGACAACCTTCAAATGCAAGATCTGTGGTCAAGAATGTTTTTCAAACATCGGACTTCACAGTCACAGGAGGCGCTGCAACGTCAGGGGCACACAAAAACTTTATCATAGTCTTTCGAGATTGAATTGCCAATGAAATTTTGAAATAAATACATTCTTAATGGATACCCAATTTTTTTATAAATAAGTGTTTAACAGTCGAAGGTGTTTGACATGTTTCACATTGTGGTTGTTGTTCTTGTTTGAGTATATAGGAGTGCGTTAGTCTTGTGTGACCAATGTGTAATTGGGTCATTAATTAGGGTCCCATATGTGGGTTGAATTGAAAAAAATGAGTTTAGAAATAAAATTGAATACCCATGAAGAATAAATAAAACAAAATGTCTTCGGCATAACCCAACAAGGGTTGACATGCCATAAAATCCAACCGACAACCAACCAACCAACATAGAAACATTATACAACAATAATACAAATCATCAAGGTTCATTTTAAAAATTCAGACAAACAATTTCCCACGTCGGCTGGGGCTGTAGAATACGCCCACTGCACTTCTGTAGAGGGGTAAGACCCCACCCACCCCCAACGAGGCTACCTGTTGGCTGTGGGTGGATGTGCAGTCCAAGACATACATCACTCCACTTAGGCTCTTACTTAAGCTAGACAGGCAGACAGAGAGGCCCCCTTCGATCAATGGGCTGGTCAAGTCAAGCCCTAGCACTAATACGATTGTCCTGACCATATTGTACTTATAGCAAATCCACAACCTTTTTTATCATATTTGTACTAGAAGGCTGAGTGTCTTAATTTCTTGGGTATGACGTTAAACTGTATCTGATGGTGAAGTTCCAATTCTGGAGCTCTGGGGAATGTGGAGTACCCCATTGCTCCCCAGTCCACTTAGGGGGGGGACCAATTTTCCGCAATCACGGAATCGCGGAATCATTAATCTGAAACGGAATCTGAGATTTTTAATGAAATTTTCAATAATAAATAAATTGATTTTTGATTTACAGATATGAGTTATTTTTTCTCTGTATATCTTTTAGGAAAAACCTATTTTAAACATAATTTCATCAACAGGTAAATAAGTATTGAAATTTTCATGAAAATTTGACCATTAATTGATTTTCTTTTTCATAGAATTTTTTAAAAAGCGTCTAGTCGTAACTTGTTTTTGGCTATGTTGAATTTCAAGTGCGAAAATGTTTTTGTTCATAATTTTCATTATTTATGTAAGCTGAAAATTTTTTTTTAAATCATCAGGAGTTTTTTTTTTAATGTTCTTCTTTTAAATGTAGGGGGACCAATTTTCCGCGATCACGGAATCGCGGACGGAATCGCGGAATCGTTAATCTGAAACGGAATCTGAGATTTTTAATGAAATTTTCAATAATAAATTGATTTTTGGGTTTTCAAATTTTTGTTTTAATTCTTTCAAAATTTGACTATCTCTCCGATTTTTTTGTTAAACGTTTTAATAAATAGAACATAACATAACCTAGTTATTTCCTTTAAAATTGATTTTACAAATATGAGTTATTTTTCCTTTTAAGATCCGAAAAATAATTAAGAGCAAAAGTTTTTACCTAAAAAAAGAAATGTGGGCCGTAGATTTTCTGATGAAATTGATTAGTCTTATATTTTTCTAAGAAATTGTAATGTAAGAGATGAAAGTCGGTCAGTCAAACGGGAAGGTAGACATGTAGAAATTGGAAGGGGGAGATATGAAGATCAAAAAGTTTAACAAATTCATTGCCTTGGGTATATCTACCTCATATCCCACTTGTATGGGTTAAGCACAAGGCCCTATTAATGTGGGACCACCCACAAGCTGAGACTCATGGGTGGCAGGTGGAAAAATTGCATCGATCCAGTTGGCATTCCCCATCAGGCACTGGGCAATAAACCCAGCCCTGCCCCTTTAAATCAAAGGGGCATGTATTGCCCAGGGGGATAACCCCCTGGGATTGACGCTTATAATTTAACCTCTGGCAGTTCCAGCGGCCAAAACTCACTGGACCCTGGCCGAAGCCCCCTCAAGGCTCCATTTGATCTTTTACAAAAATTTCCAAGTAAAAGATTCTAAACAACTTGTAATCTTGTTTTATGAATATGATGAAAGAAAAATACATGCTACTATCACATGACCATACAAAAAGAAATAAAGAAAAAACTTTCCCAAGGGGGACAAAAAAAGGGGGGGGGGTAAATATATAAACCCCTCAGGTATATATATATATATATATATATATACTTTGGTGCGGTACCAAGTTTCTTGGTACAAGGTGATTCTAGGTGGGTCTTAATTCTCTACCAGTAGTTTGTTGTAGAGTTCATGTTCCGTATGAGAGTTCCATGTTTAATTATTGTAAACAGAGCAAAGTTATTTGGGAATAAAAGGCCTTAAATACCATGGGTATCGTGGTTATGGACCATTTCCACTCGTGAGTATGCCATGTGCCTGTCTAAATAAAATATATCAGTGGTCTGAAGAAGCTCGTGAGCACACTCGCGAGTGGAAATGGTCCATAACCACGATACCCATGGTATTTAAGGCCTTTTATTCCCAAATATATATATATATATATATACGAAAAAGGAAAAACTGAATACGATGGGATGAACAAGAACTATATATATATATATATATATATATCGTTCTTGTTCATCCCATCGTATTCAGTTTTTCCTTTTTCGTTGCCTCATTTAATCGTTTATTTGTTTTCTTAGACCATCTTGGTCAAAGCTATCTGTCAAGCTATGCAGTCGAGCAAAGCAGAATAGTAAAAAAAAAAAAGTTGTTAATAGTCCAGTTCACATACCTAGGTAGTAATATCTCATCTACAGTTTCAAGTTTTTCTTTTATTTACAGGCATCAATTATCTCCTGAATATTGCTGGTAGTCATCGCCAATTGGAATCTGTGTTCAAAGTGACTGATAATTCTCGTATGCATGCAGCACTGCTTCTGTCTAAAATTTACGATGATATGATTGGTGACAAACAAAGGGATGGATTCCAAGAACATTGCCAAAACTACTTTAAGTAAGTAATTGTATAAGACAAAAACTTTCTTTTATGCTTATCTTTATATTGTAAGGATGGTTTAAAGTTCAACATAACTTTAGTTAATGAATAACTCCGACAAAGGTTAATAGACAAACATTTAATAACACAGCACATGGATAACAGTAGAATACAACGTTCATAATAAGGTAAACATAGTTACACAAATAAAGATAGACACATTCATGAAAGATACAAAGTATAACATAAAAGAGTACAGACATGAGACTAGCGATAGTCCATGCTGTAAAGAACTTACAGTAATGTAGGGGGGGGGCGGAGCCCCACGAGAGGGTTTAGATAGAATCTACCCCATGTGGCTCGTAGTTGCTGAAAACTATAAAGAGAGCGAAAGGCTTTGAAACCGGCGCTTTTATACTGGTGCCCTAGCAGGCATCATCAAACTAAAAGGGGCAGACAACTCCACCCGGCAAACACAAACTAACGCTACAATATCATCATATTTATTCAGTCTTTGATAGTAAATACATTTATCTCTGTCTCACATATATATATATATATATATATATGTGTGTGTGTGTGTATGTATATGTATATATCTAAATGTATATATATATGTCTGTATGTATAAATGTGTGTATGTATGTTTGTATATATGTGTGTATGTGCATGTATGTGTGTGTATATGTGTGTGTGTGTGCATGTATGTGTGTATATATATATATATGTGTGTGTGTGTGCATGTGTGAGTATATATATGCGTGTATGTATATATGTATGTGTGTATATAAATGTGTGTATGTTTGTTAATGACCAAATGCACATCCTATATATATATATATATATATATATATATATAATTAATGTTGATATTATGATTTCACACTCATAACTTCAAGTTTCTTGGTAGTCCAATCATCAGATGAGAAGTGGTTGAGATGTCAAAAACCAGTCGTGAAATGGTAAAAATCAAATTGTTTAGCGTTTATATGCAGCGTTTTTCACGCGATGGGAAATGCAAAGCTAAAAATTGTTTTTTTAAACTGTGGCTTGTTTAACGTTTATGTGACATGGATTGTATTCACGTGATGTAATGTCATGACGTTAAATTTGTATTTAAAAAACATTATAATCAAACAAACTTGCATTGTTGTTAATGCACGCGGTGTTCAGATGAATTTTTTTTTTTTTTTTTAAAATAAATAAATAAAAAAAAAAAAAAATTCATCTGAACACCGCGTGCATTAACACCAATGCAAGTTTGTTTGATTATAATGTTTTTTAAATACAAATTTAACGTCATGACATTACATCACGTGAATACAATCCACGTCACATAAACGTTAAACAAGCCACAGTTTAAAAAAACAATTTTTAGCTTTGCATTTCCCATCGCGTGAAAAACGCTGCATATAAACGCTAAACAATTTGATTTTTACCATTTCACGACTGGTTTTTGACATCTCAACCACTTCTCATCTGATGATTGGACTACCAAGAAACTTGAAGTTATGAGTGTGAAATCATAATATCAACATTAATTATAAAACTGCTCTGCTTTATTAGCATTGAGCACCTTTCCATGCAAATACTTTTCTCATTTTTTCATTCACTATTCATTATATTATATATATATATATATATATATATGTTGTTATGGGTCCAACGGGAGAAAATTATATATTTTATAAAAAAGAAGGTCCGCAAAATGGATTATGTTTTTTATCTTATATAAATAGATATTATATATTTAGTTGTATGTTTCACCTGAAGATAGTATTTTTATTTTTTTACAAATACCTGAAATAATAGTCAGGAGACTGACATTGAGTTTTTTTATTCTGCTCTACAGCCCAATATTTGAGCACTTTTCTGATTTAAGAAAAATACTTTTTATAATGAACTAGAAGTGGCTACCCAGCGTTGCCTGGGTAGAGGGGGGATTTTTTAAAAGTTAGTCTCGGAGATCCATTATTACTTATCACAAGTTAGATCCTTACTGGATGCCCCATAAAATCCCCATGTAAATATATAACAATATAGTAAGAAATTTTAATTCAATAATTTACAATTTAAAACCAAAAACAATATAAATGAGGTGATTAATTCAATCAATCAACATCATATTTCAATTACCTTCTGCGACTATACAAATTTTAATTTTTGAATATCTTACCAAATATAAATAAAATCTTCGTTATTTTTGCTCAAAAACCAAGCCCTGGTGATAATGAATGTATATATATATTTACTTTGTTGTTAATTGTTTTATTTTCAAAGTTTTCTCTGGACATACACATATACACAACATATATACATAGATAGATTGTATTTGTGACCTCCTCATGCAAAACTCCCGATACTTGATAATTTTTTTTTTTTAATTTCTCATTCCAGAGAACAATTTGGTGAAAGAGACCTGAATGCCACCGTTGAAGCTGTTCGAGCAATTACAACCTTATTACAGGTATGATTAGCCCCTTTATTAAGAGACTAAAAGCGGCTACCCAGCATCGCATGGGTAGAGGGGGGAACCCTCGTGAATTGATTTGTTTTCTTTTGAGATTTACAAATTCTGGACATTTTTAAGTAGAATTTCAATGCTATTTCTATGTATATTTTAATTTTCAAATATAAATCAAATCTTCATAATTTACAAATGCTGGACATTTTTAAGTAGAATTTCAATGCTATTTCTATGTATATTTTAATTTTAAATATCTTCAAATATAAATCAAATCTTCATAATTTACAAATGCTGGACATTTTTAAGTAGAATTTCAATGCTATTTCTATGTATATTTGAATTTTTAAATATCTTCATAATTTACAAATGCTGGACATTTTTAAGTAGAATTTCAATGCTATTTCTATGTATATTTTAATTTTCAAATATCTTCAAATATAAATCAAATCTTCATAATTTACAAATGCTGATCATTTTTAAGTAGAATTTCAATGCTATTTCTATATATATTTTAATTTTTAAATATCTTCAAATATAAACCAAATCTTCATAATTTACAAATGCTGGACATTTTTAAGTAGAATTTCAATGCTATTTCTATGTATATTTTAATTTTTAAATATCTTCAAATATAAACCAAATCTTCATAATTTACAAATGCTGGACATTTTTAAGTAGAATTTCAATGCTATTTCTATGTATATTTGAATTTTTAAATATCTTCAAATATAAACCAAATCTTCATAATTTACAAATGCTGGACATTTTCAAGTAGAATTTCAATGCTATTTCTATGTATATTTTAATTTTTAAATATCTTCAAATATAAACCAAATCTTCATAATTTACAAATGCTGGACATTTTCAAGTAGAATTTCAATGCTATTTCTATATATATTTTAATTTTTAAATATCTTCAAATATAAACCAAATCTTCATAATTTACAAATGCTCGACATTTTTAAGTAGAATTTCAATGCTATTTCTATGTATATTTGAATTTTTAAATATCTTCATAATTTACAAATGCTGGACATTTTTAAGTCGAATTTCAATGCTATTTCTATATATATTTTAATTTTCAAATATCTTCAAATATAAATCAAATCTTCATAATTTACAAATGCTGATCATTTTTAAGTAGAATTTCAATGCTATTTCTATGTATATTTTAATTTTCAAATATCTTCAAATATAAATCAAATCTTCATAATTTACAAATGCTGATCATTTTTAAGTAGAATTTCAATGCTATTTCTATATATATTTTAATTTTTAAATATCTTCAAATATAAACCAAATCTTCATAATTTACAAATGCTCGACATTTTTTAGTAGAATTTCAATGCTATTTCTATGTATATTTGAATTTTTAAATATCTTCATAATTTACAAATGCTGGACCTTTTTAAGTAGAATTTCAATGCTATTTCTATATATATTTTAATTTTTAAATATCTTCAAATATAAACCAAATCTTCATAATTTACAAATGCTGGACATTTTTAAGTAGAATTTCAATGCTATTTCTATGTATATTTTAATTTTTAAATATCTTCAAATATAAACCAAATTCATAATTTACAAATGCTGGACATTTTTAAGTAGGATTTCAATGCTATTTCTATGTATATTTTAATTTTCAAATATCTTCAAATATAAATCAAATCTTCATAATTTACAAATGCTGATCATTTTTAAGTAGAATTTCAATGCTATTTCTATGTATATTTTAATTTTCAAATATCTTCATAATTTACAAATGCTGGACATTTTCAAGTAGAATTTCAATGCTATTTCTATGTATATTTTAATTTTCAAATATCTTCAAATAAATCAAATCTTCATAATTTACAAATGCTGGACATTTTTAAGTAGAATTTCAATGCTATTTCTATATATATTTTAATTTTTAAATATCTTCAAATATAAACCAAATCTTCATAATTTACAAATGCTCGACATTTTTAAGTAGAATTTCAATGCTATTTCTATGTATATTTTAATTTTCAAATATCTTCATAATTTACAAATGCTGGACATTTTTAAGTAGAATTTCAATGCTATTTCTATGTATATTTTAATTTTTAAATATCTTCAAATATAAACCAAATCTTCATAATTTACAAATGCTCGACATTTTTAAGTAGAATTTCAATGCTATTTCTATGTATATTTTAATTTTCAAATATTCATAATTTACAAATGCTGGACATTTTTAAGTAGAATTTCAATGCTATTTCTATATATATTTTAATTTTTAAATATCTTCAAATATAAACCAAATCTTCATAATTTACAAATGCTGGACATTTTTAAGTAGAATTTCAATGCTATTTCTATGTATATTTTAATTTTCAAATATCTTCAAATATGAATGAAATCTTTATAATTTTTGCACAAAAAGCAAAAACATGATATTGGTGTATACCCACATCTTTGAGGAGCTGCGTGGCATAATGGTTAAAGTCATAGGAAATGGACTTGTTGACACTGAGTTTAAAAAAGTCTTCGGCATAAAATAAAAGATTTGACATGCCATAAATACCAATCAATCAACTAACCAACCAACAAAACAACCTATATATATATATATATATATATATATATATATATATATGATGGACTCTCCCGTCAATTTCGACGTAATATATATATATATATATATATATATATATATGGGAGTAAATATGGAAATAAATCCGACAATATTAAGAAATTTAAAAAACGAAGTGTTCCAAAAATAAGATGAATTTATTTATCGACGCTTAAACGTTTCGGTTTATTTAAACCTTCATCAGAAATTGATGGATGTTTTGTAGATGACAAAATATAACGCTGAACACATAGAGTTACAAACTTTTTATAAACATTTTTCTAACTCCTGTCATCTACAAAACATCCATCAATTTCTTCATCCCTTAATCTATTCTGATGAAGGTTTAAATAAACTGAATGGTTTAAGCATCGATAAATAAAATGTTTGGAACATTTCGTTTTTCAAATTTCTTAATATATATGAGGAAAAAGGGGTTGGAATGAATCCGACAGAATAAGGTAAAATAAGGAATGAAAGAACAAAACTCAGACAAAAATATGTAGTATATTTTGCTGGAGTAGTGAACTCAGCTTCTTCTGAAGCTGAATTTAATATTCCAGCGAAATATACTACAGATTTTTGTCTGAATTTTGTTCTTTCATTCCTTATTTTACCTCATATATATATGTGTGTGTAAAAAAGACAAAAACACTTTTGCGCACAAATGTGCAAGTAAAGGATTAAAGGATGAGTTACAGGCATAAATTCTGCCATCTTACAAGTGAATGCAATAAACGTTACAACTTTCACCAGTTTGTTTTTGTTATTCCCCCGACTTGTCGCACCCAACGTGTAACTTAGTCAGGTTGATTTGAATATTCTCATCTGCCATTAATTAAGTAGTCATATTCAATTATTAATTCCTTGTAAATATTTCCCTTGTTGGATCCAGAGAATTTTATGGGTTAAATCGAACTTAACAGACCATCGTATGTCACCCCACCGAAAGATTAAAAAATACCAAAAATCAGAGAATTAACCGAATTTAATGAAATTTTCAGTGTTTATATATTAATGAATAAAGGATATAATGCACCAGTTATTTTATTCAAAGACTTTTACATTTTTTCAGGTCAGTTAAGTTTGAACCACGTATCTTTGAGAATCTGTGTTACACCTCAAAGATACGTGGTTCAACGTTAACTGACCTGAAAAAATGTAAAAGTTTTAAATAAAATAACTAGTGCATTATATCTTTTATTCATTAATATATCAACACTGAAAATTTCATTAAATTCGGTTAATTCCCTGATTTTTTAGTATTTTTTTTTTTCTTTCAGCAGAGTGACATACGATGGTGGAATTCAGGTTCGTTAAGTTCGATTTAACCTTTTTATGTGTCTCATTTTCTAGAACAGATTCTGGTTTGTGCATATATCATTTGTCAGTATGGTCGAATTTTAATCTCTTGCACGATTCCCAGTTGTGATTACTTTTCCTACCCAATCATGCTTACATTTGTATTATTTTTTCTTTTTCTTCCATGTTTGCAGCATTCAGTTCAATTGCTTACTGAGCCCTATCTGACTCTAGTAGAGTCAATTATTTTATTGGCATATTATCTTTTCTAGGGCCCATTTGATGTTGGCTCGATGATTCTAAGTATGGAAGGAGTCGTTGGTGTTCTTTTGTCAATGGCAAAGAGTGAAAGTAAATTACATCAGGTAAGTAATGTATTTATTATTTGCTTTTGAAAAAAATACTTTGTATATAGTGATGCTGATAGCTTTTTGATTTAGTGTGTCTTTGGACGCACATATTTGCTTTGAACGAGTCCCTGGGAAATTTGATGGGTGCCAACTAAAGTTTCTTAATAAATTGTAGGGTTTTTATTTATGATGTGGGGAAACAACTAAAGCCATCTAATTCCTACCTTGTAACCTATCCTCTGTAATTCCTTTCTAAGAAACTATTGAAATGTATTTATCATTACCTTGAAATATATGTATAATGTAAAAAGTAAGTAAAGTCAGCGAGGTGGCCTAATGTTGGTATCAGCCATACTGTGAGGGAGTCTATCTCCTTTTCACTAGCGCTAGTCAAAGGAGATTATTTTAGCATCTGAAGTGGAGCGCCACACCTACCATCAGCCCCTTACTTTACCACACAGATCCCTGTGCTACTCATATGCTTTGGCGAGGGCCAGTATCGAACCAGGAACCTTGTGATTCCTAAGCGGACGCTCTACCGACTGGGATAAACTGACCCTTACACTATTCTTAATCTATCGTTACTAAATGGTTATATGACCTACAACACTCCACTTCTGCCCTTACTTGGGGTAGATGGAGAGACCCAATCTGGTCATGTCAATCCCTAGCACTTATATAATTAAGTCCCAACTACATTCTACAAATTGTTTTTATGGCAAACAAACACCCAGCCCTTTTTATCTTAAAGGTGCTGGCTGAGGGACAACCACCTGTTTATTAATACACACAAAGTTGATAAAAATTATTTCTACCAATTTATTAATACTCATGAAGTTAATGAAAATTATTTCTACCAGTTCATAAAATCAAACAAAAATATTTACCTACCTACAAACTTGCTTACAAATCATATATCCAAAAAATAAAACTATATTTGGCATTAAATAACCCACAAGGGTTGGTATACCATTAAACAAAATAACCAACCAACCAAAGTATTTCAATATGCATACTAGAACCATGGAGTTAATTGATAGTAGAAAATTGGCTGTGATCTATTAATAATGGAGATTTGGTCTCTATTTGTCTGCAACTGAAACTATGTCACTGCTTATGTCAGATTACTTGAAATCGTAAATACATAGAATAAGTAATGTAAAGTCTTCAGGGTGACCTTATGTCGATATCAGCCAGACAGCGAGGAAGTCCATCCCCTTTTCACTAGCGCTAGACAAATGAGATTGTTTTTGGTGTCTGAGGTGGAGCGCCACACCTACCTCACTTTACCGCACAGATCCTTGTACTTACTCATACACTGAGTGGGTGAGGGCCAGTATCGAACCAAGAACTTTGCGGTTCCTAGTCCGACACTCTACCAGCTGAGTTAAACCGGCCCTGATAATTAATATTTATAAAATAGATAAATGCTGTTCCTTGAATCTTTTCCATTGTAATAATGATAACTTAAATAAACCATGAAATTAATTAAAGAAAAATCACATCATTACTTTAAATGGAAAAAAAAAGATTTACGAAATTTGTAATCAATTTTATAAAATATTTTTTTACTCTCGCCCCCTTTTTTTTTTTTTCAGTCACAAGAATTAAGTAAAAAGTTTACAAATAAATAAATGCTTACGATTTTGTGTAAAATTGATGTGTAAAATATTCAAAATGATTATTTAATTAATAATTAATAGATGCATGCAACATTTTATTTGATGAGGACAGAATTAAGTTTCCATTTCGAATTGTTTGTTAAGTATCTGGCCGCCATCCTTGGCCAGTTGGAAAGAACTCAAAGTAAATAAGTAAGTAAGTAAGTCCCGAGTTATAGAATCCTTTGGTAAGTGAATAAGGCCCGTGATATAGTATCCTTTGGTAAGTCAATAAGTCCTGTGGTATAGAATCCTTTAGGTCCATTGTCCAAGAAGATCCAAGTAGTAGTGAGCTAAGATCAGAATCAGCCAGTATAAATAACAACAACAGCAGCAGAGCACTGCCAGTGATTGGACAACAGGCTGCCTTCCCAGGTCATGTGCTTTTACTCCTTTAATAGATTTGATGATTTTACTTATAAATGATATGACATTGAACTTTTAACTCCCTACCTCAGACAATATCTTCTTTTTTTTTCTTCTTTTTTTTCTTTTTTTTTTCTTTTTTTTTCTTTTCTTTTTCTTTTTTTTCTCTTTTTTTTCTTCTTTTTTTCTTTTTCTTTTTTTTCTTCTTTTTTTCTTCTTTTTTTTTATGCCGTTTTTTTAATTTTTACGGGCGTTTTTTCTTTATTTACACCACCTGGAGGGTGTTTTTTTATTTTTACTTTTTTCACCACCCGGAGGGTGTATTATTATTTATTTATTTTTTTTTTTTTTTGTTTGTTTGTTAGTATTAATTCTTATCACTTTCTTTTTATTATAGATGACAGCAGTCGAAGCTCTTGTAAGTTCTGCCTCAAACAAAGACAAATGTACAGGAATTCTTAAAGATTCTGTTCCTGTGCTAGATTCCTTGTATGAGTCTTCTGATCCACATGTTCGAGTGAGAGCTTTAGTGGTGAGTACAATTCTCTTCATTTTAACTCTTTCTGCACAAGAATGCTGCATGTGGTCTTGAACAAGTCATAGAAACAGCACTCCACAAGGAAGCAGTTGTACGGCCACCTGCCCCCTATCTCACAAATCATCAGAGTGAGACAGACAAGGCTAGCTGGACACTGCTGGAGGAGCAAGAACAAACTCATAAGTGATGTTCTCCTGTGGAAGCCAACATATGGACATGTTAATGTGGGCCTCCCAGCAAGGACCTACATTGACCAATTCTCTGAGGATACTGGATGCTGCGCAGAGGACCTCCCTGGGACAATGAATGATAGAGAAGGTTGGCGAGAGATTGTCATGGATATCCATGCTAACTGCGCAACATGATGATGATGATATGATTCGTGTATCCATTTTGGGGCTGTAGTTGAAAGCCGTTTTACAGTGGAGATCCCTTGTGGCATAAAGTTTGATCCTTTCTTGAAGTAGAAAGATGTAGCATCAGTTTTAATCCGTGTCCGTTTGGCATAAAATAACCCAACAAGGGTTGACATGCCATAAAATCTAACCAAACAACCAAGAATGAATAAAACAAAAATATCTTTGGCATAAAATAACCCAACAATGGTTGACATGCCATAAAACCTAACCAGACAACCAACCTCATCAGTTGGTCTGTGTTAAAGAATTGTATGATCCTTGTCTGTTCATCCAACGAGCAATTGCACAACAATTTATTAACACCTTTAAATAGTAAATCAAATACATGTTTGAGCGTTTTGATTGGCCGATTCAGCCAATGCTATTTTGGAAGAGTCTATAAATTCAAGTTGTGATCTTCAGCACTCCTTATATACTAAAATAATAAATAATCAGGAAGTTCGTGGAGTGATGGTTAAAGTCATTAAAAGCTTGGAAGTAGGTGTTGTTGCCCCCCCCCTCCCCACACACACACACACTTTTCCATTCTTTCCTTCCCTTTCCTCAAGATTACCCTCTCTCCTTCTCCAGCAACCTTTTATATAACAAAAAATACATTTATTTTAAGTGTTTGTAACAAACAAATGCATAATTGAAAAAATAAAACAATTCATATACATGAATATATACGTTTATATTAAAAGTAAATTAAAAAATATATATATGCATTATTATTATTTTTTTTTTTTTGCAAGATTATTTTTGAATCAAAATCAAAAAGTATTGGATAGAAGATGAAAGTAAAAGAGAAAATGAAGGAATTGATATTCACAAATGATATTTTACAAAGTTATTGGTTTTTCAGGACAAAACGATCTCGACCGAGGCATACGACATTTGCCAGATAACTTGGCATCCTATGTAGAATTTTATAATGAAATGAATTAAAATAGAATTAAAACCCTAAGTCACAAAAGATTTTGTAAAAATTTGTAATGTTATTCATAATCATTTTCATCGTTCTTTCTCTGAATTTTTGAGATTAGGCTTGATAATTTGGATTATTCGGACTATTGTCCCTATCTTTATTGCTATCTGTACAACATTTCGAACATGGCGTAGTGGATATAGGCATTGAGTTTATACAGTTCTAAGTGATAGTTATCTTTAGGTACAGTAACATAGAATAATTAACATAGCTTAACACTTGTACCCAGTCATGGTTAACGGAATGAGAACAGTATACTCCCATGGATTAAATAAAGGGTTGGGATCAAAGTTCTGTGAAGGCTCCCAAGTTTGAAGGGAAGGTTCCCGAGTTTGACAAGAAATACCTGAAGAAGACCAGAGGGCACATCGGCTGAAACATTGTGTAGATAACAATAAAGATGAGGACAATAGTCCGAATAATCCAAATAATACCCATTTTCATCGCCTTCAATAAACTATTTATTTTATTAACAATGATCAGAATTCTTCTGTTAAAACCAATCTATCACATGTTGGATTTTTTTATATAAGGCATAAGGTAAATGGTCACTTCTACTTATAGACTCGCCTATAAACACGTGACCTGAGAAGGATTCTTATTGTCCAATCACTGGCACTGCTGCTGCTGCTTCTGCTGTATTAATAGAGACCCAATTCTGAGCTTATTTCATTGACATTTGGATTCTCTTGGACGACGGACTTACAAGGAATACTTTAACACCGGATTCTTATTGGCTTGCTTACTTATTCACTACATCTGGAACTAAGGATGGCTGCCAGATACTTAACATCACAATCCTGTATTTTTTTTATTTCCTTTTATTTTAGGGTCTTTGCAAGATGGCTTCCTTTAAAGGAACTGATATCAGTATCAAAACTTTGGAAGATGGAGAAAATCTTGTTCTTGCTGAAGATTGTCTGAAGTAAGTCATAAAAGATATTTTCTTAAAAAAAAAAAAAATAATAAAAAATAATTATTTATTTTTTCTATCAATACTAATACATAATTTAAGATAATCTTTTATTTACTTATTTACTATAAAAAAAAATAATAATAATTTAAATTAGAGAACAAAGGGGATAAAAAAGAAAAAAAAGGAAAAAGAAGAGAAATGACACAAAAAAAAAGAAAGAGAGGGAGAAAGAATAAGAAATGAAAGGTGAAAGCGAAACAAAAGCTAAGTATGTAAAAAAAATTTTCTATTAACGGTTTTTATTTATTTGTTCATTTTTGTTCTCAAAAAAAATTTTGACATCACACGGTCGCAACATATTGCAACATCATACAAGGCTGACATCCGGTCAGCTTTGTTCTCAACAAACTTTTAAAAAAGAAAAAAAGAAAGAGAGAGAAATAAGAAATTACAGTTATTCGCCCATTCATAAAGGAGGAGAAGAAGAAAGAGAGGGAAAAAAAGGAGAGGAAAAGGAAATAAAAAGAGAAATTATAACCACACAAATAAAAAAAAAAACATAAGCACGTCATTTCTGAAATTACACTCTGATGATAAAGCATTGCTTTGAAATCGATTAGACATATAAAACATCTTTTTGTCTTTATTTTTTACGCATTGTATTGCCTTCGAATTTTATTATTTTATTAATTACTTTAGTATGTTATGGTCTGGTATGGAATATCTTTTCAATGGGGAATTCTGACAATAAGAATCCCTGATATTGTTACATATTAATTGGATCCCTATTACTTTTTAAGGTAGTATAGAAATCCTTATGGCGATCAGTACAGCTGATGGCCTTGAGAGTGAGTGACAATGCTTGACCTCACTCTCACCTTGCTTTCTGGGGATAGAATCGTGAGAACGGAACCCCGATAGAAAGCCCCTTCCAGTTTAAGGTGTAAGCAACTCAGTTAGTTGCAGTGACAGTTAGAGTAGTTAGTTGAGAGTTAGGACTGAAGCTAGCAAGATGTGACTCTCCGCACGCAGTTGTCTGGTCTGGGGTTCCGGAATAAACTAACATCAAAAGTAAATCGAAGTCTTGTTGTTATTACTAAAAGCTAACAATGACACAAGGCTTCTGATAAGAAATGGTCCCCAGCAGAACCAGACACGGAACCCAGATAAGAAAGACCAGACCAAGATAGATGATAGAAGATATACCAGACCCTTAGAAGATAGAAGACTAGATGATCAGAAGACGGCCGGAAGAATAGAAGACCAGAGTAAGACGTAAGAAGTATACCACGTATAGATATTTAGTGCCGTCCAAGAAAAGGCACTATGCAACAAATATATCTATTTGGTACCGTGACGAACGGCTACGTTACAATATTCCATTTGCTGGACATATACAATTAATAAAAATTATAAGTCTAGGTTTTAGCTCAGAAGTGGGTATTGTTGCCACCCCACACACACACATTTTTCTGTTCTTTCCTTCCCTTTCTTTCTTGTTCATTTCCTCAAGATTACCCTCTCTCCTTCTCCAGCACTTTAGTATATTACAGTCCGGCACGGAATGTCTCTTCAAAGGGGGATTCTAGCAATAAGAATCCCTGATATTCCATTTACCGGACATATACAATTAATTAAAAAAATTCCAAGTCCAGGTTTTGGCTTGGAAGTAGGTGTTGTTGCCCCCACACACACACACACACTTTTCCATTCTTTCCTTCCCTTTCCTCAAGATTACCCTCTCTCCTTCTCCAGCACTTTAATATGTTACAGTCCGGCACGACTTCAAAGGGGAATTCTGGCAATAAGAATCCCTGATATTCCATTTGCCATATACAATTAATAAAAAAATTCCAAGTCCAGGTTTTGGCTTGGAAGTGGGTGTTGTTGACCACCCTCTTTTCATTCTTTCCTTTTCCTTCTCTTTTTTTCTCCATCCTTTCCTCAAGATTACCCTCTCGCCTTCTCCAGTGCCATGGGTAAGGAGAGAGGAGAAAAGTAGCTATATCAAGTGGTAATGGTAGTGTTAGGGTTGCCAAGCTGTCCCCTTGGTTGTCTTCGTAGAAGTCAACTGCTGTTTTTCAATGATTTGGATCAGTTAACATCTATTTTTCTTTCTATCATTATCAAAGCAGGCAACAAAATTCTCTCACTGGACATTAAAATAAATTTGTCTTATCCCTTTTTTTTTTTTTTTCATTCATTTCTTTCATGCTTTTAAACAATCAAAAAATTATTTTCCCATTAATATATCATCATCATCATCATCAAGTCGTGCTGTTGGCACGGATATCCATGACAATTTCTCTCCATCCGTCCCTATCGCTCATCATTCTTGGGAGGTCCTCTGTGCAGCATCCTGTATCCACGCAGAGCTGATCAATGTACGTCTTTGCTGGTCGGCCCACACTGGCGTGCCCATGTGCTGGCTTCCACAGGAGGACGTCGCTTATGAGTTCATCCTTGCTTCTCCAATCTCACAGACAAGTTAAAGAGACAGTTCTTCCAGGCCGTTGTCGTGTCAGTGCTGCTGTATGGCTGCACCACCTGGACCCTAACAAAGTGACTAGAGAATAAACTAGATGGGATGTGCACAAGAATGTTGCAGGTGATCCTGAACAAGATGTGGAAACAGCACCCCCACGAGAAAGCAGCGGTACGGCCACCTGCCACATATCACCCATAAATATATATATATACACACACACACACACACACATACATACATACATACATATAAATAGACTCATCAGATATATATATATATATATGTGTATGTGTGAAAATGGAAAAGGAATTGAATCCGACAATATGAGGAAAAATGAGTAAAGAAAAGAAATGTAGATGGATAAAATGAATTTAATTGATATCACTTACACATTCAAAATCATTCAAAATAAATGTTCACTCTGATGAAGGTCGATTCTTCTATGTGTGCGAAATACTTTCACACACATAAACTGACCGAAACACATGTGTAAGTGATATCGATTAATGTGATATCGATTAAATTCATTTTATCCATCTACATTTCTTTTTCTTTACTCATTTTTCCTCATATATATATGTATATATCTTATTATAATGGAGATTGTGTGTTTTTCTGTCTGTAACCGAAACTATATTCCTACTCAAGTCACAATTCTCTTAGTTATTGACATCACATTCTCCATGATTTTATTTTTATCTAAACCTCAATTATTAATAAAATTGTCTTACATTATTAATACTGTTAACTATGTCTACATACTGACAACATGCAATTATATTTATATATACAACAAAATAGCGGTTTACAGTGTGAACGGGAAGGCTAATTTGCATATTAATATTAAAAAATCGAATTTAATAAATATATGCTTAGTATTATTGATTTCTAACTGTTTGGTTTTATTTTAATGAATATAAGCAAAAATCTCTTCAATGAATCTTAAATGAAATCCATTAACAAGAAAAAATAACTGTCATTTTATTCTTTACTTCCTCTTTTAACTAAATACTTAAATTAGAAAAAATAACAATGAAAGATGAGAGTGATGGAAGAGTAAGTTTCAATTGTTCCATTTTTTATTATACTCCCTCTGTTTCAAATCTTTTTATCTGTATTCTTATTTAGTTTCATTAGCCTTTCTAATTTAATACAATATTTTATTACATTAAAACTTAAATACTTGCACCCGGAGGGTGCATATATTTGCTAGTATATATAATGGCAATGCACTCTTAATGCATTTGGTACGGAAATGCATTGAAAATCAACAGGGAATCATTTGTTAGGGGTCAGGAATTAATGCAAGCATTTAGAACCGGGGGAATGGGGGGGTTGCTGTTAAATGGTTTCATAAAAGCCGCATTAATTCAGTGGGTTGGTTAAGTAGTTATCAGAAGAAAAGAAAGGAGTTTCTGATAAATGCTGACAATTAGAAATGCACTTGATTAAGGATTTTACTTTCAAGGTCTCTTTTGATTGACTTAATCAAAAATGCATTAAATATTTTGGATTGAGAAGTTTAAATTTATTGTTATTTCAACAAAATTCTCTCGCATCCTACCCGTCGCTAACGATTTGGGTAAAAACCTATTGTAAAACCAATCAAATTAAACCCCTCTTTTGTGAAATATTTACACATTTTGTTATTGTGTTAGGATCAACCGTGGATCACCAATTAAAGGGTTGGGGGCTTGCTATAAGAGCAATAGGGTTAGGACAAACAAAGGTGTTAGGGCTTGACATGACAAGACAATTGATCTGAGAGGGCCTCTCCGACCCACTGTCTAGCCTAAGTAAGGGCCTAAGTGGAGTGTTGCATGAACAGCTCCTTCACCAGGATTCTGTCCTTAAGCATCATGAGTCGCCATCCACGACCAACAGGTGGCCCCATTGGGGAGTCTTACCCCTCTGCAGAGGTGCAGTCTGTGTATTCTAAAGCTGCAGCCAACAGGGCTGACTATTTAGTAGTAATAGATCTGCAAGAGTAACTCGCTAACCATTACACCACAATGGTACACCTAACATAGCTGGGAGGATGAGGGAGTTCATACCTTTCTTAAGGGTACTAGCAAATATATGCCCAAAAATGATAAATTTTGCCTTAAGTAGTGTTGTTAAAATGCCTTGTTTAGATCTGGCAATCAGGCTTCGGATTACTTACAGTACCTGTTATTGCTTAAGTGGTCACCCAATTAAGCATTGAGCAGTTTCATCGCTGCTTAACTTCGGTGATCTCACTGGAACCGGTGTTTTCAACATGACTTGACCGTAAAACAGATTTTAGATATTCGTGGTATTGTTTTATCTGTGTCTTTTTAAAAAAAGATAATTATAGTGCAAAATCAATGAATTTTCAAACATAGATAAAACAAAGATTTCATGGCCATCTCAGTATTTTTGAGTTTTTGAGTTTGAGATTATAATATAAACCCCCTCTTTTTTAAACCGGAGTTTTGTCGGTAGAGCGTCCGTCTCGGAACCACAAGTCTTGGTTTTTCGATCCCGGTAGGTGTGTCGCTCAACCTCAGATGCATAAAATAATCGCCCTTGTCAAGCGCTATCAAAAAGGAGATAGACACCCTCACTGTCCGAGTAATACCTACAATAGGCCACTTCGCCTACTTTGCTTTTTTTACTTTTATTATATAATCAATATTTCTTTCTATCTTTCTTTCAATCTTTCTTTCTTTCTTTCTTTTCATCTTTATTCCTTTCTTTCTTTCTTTCTTTTCATCCAACATTTTGGACCAACACCTGCATCACCATGTAAACACTCCCCATCTAGAGAGAAGAAAAATTATGCCCAAAATTGTTCATTATTATTACTAGCAAATATATGCACCCTTCGGGTGCAAGTATTTAGGTTTTGATGTAATAAAATATTGTATGCAATTAGGAACTATTTAGAAAATGATAAACTGAGGGGGTATAATCGAAAAATAGAACAGCTTTAAATCTAACTCTTCCATCATTTTCCATCACTCCCGTCTTTCATTTTTCCTAATTTATCTATTTAGTTAGATTATGAAGTATTTGATAAAATTACAGTTCTTTCGTTTTGTTTATGGATTTCGTTTAATATCTATCCCCGAGATTTTTGCTCAGATTCGTTGAGAGAAAACCAAACAATTAGAAATCAATAATACTAAGCATATATTTATTAAAATCAAATTCTTAATATCAATATGCAAATTAGCCTTGTCATTCACACTGTAAACCGCTATTTTGTTGAATATATAAATATACCTGCATGTTATTAGTATGTAGATTAATCCAACAGTATTAATAAGGTATGAGAATTTTATCAATAATTGAGGTTTAAATAAAAATAAAATCACGGAGAATGTGATGTAAATAACAAAGGAAAATTGTGACTTGTATGGTAATATAGTTTTGGTTACAGACAGACAAACCCACAATCTCCA
Organism: Doryteuthis pealeii; assembly: GCA_023376005.1. Taxonomy (NCBI): domain Eukaryota; kingdom Metazoa; phylum Mollusca; class Cephalopoda; order Myopsida; family Loliginidae; genus Doryteuthis; species Doryteuthis pealeii. The sequence continues at coordinate 41,594,802 of CM042164.1, forward strand.
TTATAATAAGATTATAATAGTGAATGGAGTCTGATAATGAATGTTATAGTGTGACTGGAGTTGCATTTTTGTATCTCAGGTATCAACGGATTTACTCAGTTCAATTCATAAAAATCTCAGATTATCGAACACAATATTATAAATCAACCTTTTAATTAATAATTATTAGTATTAATTAATAATTAATACTAATTAAACTATTATCTTATTGTTATGACCTGTTTAAGGGTCAATAAATAATAGCTCAACACGGGTATGAAATGTAGGGAACAGATTGTATTCAGCAATATATATCAACGTACAATGGAAGGGTTTCCTTGTTTCAGCTTACATGAAGAACTGTATCTGGAACTACTGGTATTTACATGTGTCCCACTTACACACGATATGGCACAAGGCCGTTTTATGTGGGCACCACCCACAAGCCGAGACTCATGGGGTGGTAGGTAGAAAAATTGCGTCGATCCCAGCCCTGCCTCTTTAAGTGCAATGAGGCAGGTATCTGGGATCGACGCTATTAATTTAGCATCCCACCCGTCCCGAAGGATGAGTATCTGGAACTACTCGTTTGAGTAGCTTTACTCTGTTAAATATATACCCTTTGGGTAAGTCCACGTTCGTGTCATAGGTGAGTCACCTACAACACTTATCTAATCTACTTTATCATGATCCGCGATTTGTATGTTTGTCTGTTAGTATCAAACAGCAAAAAATGACACAGTGTAGCGAGATTCTTGTTAGAGCAATAGCGTTCAGTAACTTACAGAAGAAAGCAATTCCGAATTCAATTAGAACTTTAATAAGTATTGGATCAGAGTTATAGCTATATGCATTGGCGTACGGATGCAGAGTGCAGGTGTGTGTTTATATGTGGCTGTACAGTTAGTTATATAGATATGTAGTAGTAAGTCAAACCACATATATGTGGTTGTATTCAGGAATGCAGTGAATGCAAGTGATGTGCAAAAAGGCCCTGCAGCCTGCTGGAGGTGTCACAGAGTTTACGCTCACTCCAATCGTTATAAATTTCTCAAGGGAGACAATTATTAAAAGTTAATTATATTGTACTTTCTATTATCTGTTCATTTCCAATTAATCATAAGATATAATTTGTCTTAGTATTGTCTGCTTTATTCGGACTATTGTCCCCATCTTCATTGTTATTTGTACTTTTTTTTTAACGTGAAGATGGGGACAATAGTCCGAATAATGCAGATAATACTAATCTTCAAGCCTCATCTCAAACATTCAGAGAAATAATTTGTCTTATCTCTTTTTTTTTTTTTTTTTCCACTTTTTTTTTTTTTTGTCATCACCCATAACAAGTATTACAAGCAAAAATATACACCCCCAACTCCAGGCACAAGTGTTACATAATTGATAGGTTCCCTATAAATTATGTATGGTAGTGTAGATATTGAAAATAATGGTAATTTCTAAATCCTGGGAAAATACAGTATATATATATATATATATATATATATATACACCCCTCTACCCGAGCAGGATGTGTCACAAGGTCAATTTCTTAAGCGGAGTTCAACAGGTTTGAATTCAGAGTTTTCCTTCTCCTAGACCGGTTGCCTAACCAAGGTTAAAGAGCCCAGTCTACCCTACTATTTACCTATAGCTGGTGGGAGAGTAGGATTCATACCTTTCCCAAGGGTATTAGCGTTAAGTGAAATGCAATTATCACGTTAGGATTTGAACTCAGGGCGACGAGTCCATTTCCCATGACTTTAACCTTTACACCACGTGCTTCCCAAAATACAGTATAAGTGATTGACAGAACTTAACCCTTTAATTGACTGCAGCTCTTGTTGGCCAGAGCCGAGTGTGAAAATAAAAGTTAGTTTAGAATGTCAGTTTTGGCTGGATGATGGAACAGAACAGGCACAAATGGCGGTCTGTCATTCGAGGCCATTTCTCCACGTGTGTTTGTGTTAACTTGGGATTGAATAAAAGACGTTTAAAATAAAAACAAGATAAAGTCTTGTGTTCATTATTAAAAGAAACAGCAAGTGCAGACAAGAAATCCCAAGAAAGAAGACCGTAAAGAACAGAGAAGCCCAAATCCAGATACCAGATCCTTACAGAGATAGACGACTGATCCAGCTTAGTAGCAGTAAAACAAGAAGAATATAAGAAATGATTTGAAACCGTGACTATCCAACTCAAGTATTTAAGTTTCAATCTAATGAAATATTACTAGCAGAACCTATATAACACAGTATGATAATTTGATCATTACGTTTGATATGTCTATTAAGTAGACATATCAAACGTAATAATTAAATTATAATACTGTGTTATATACATACATACACAGTGATGCTGATAGCTATTTGATTTACTGCGTCCTGGGATGCACATATTTGCTTTGAATGAGTCTCTGGGAAAACTTATGGGTCCCAACTAAAGCCATCTAACTCCTACCATGTAACCTATCCTGTGTAATTTGTTTCTAAGAAACTATTGAAATGCATTTACAGTTAGCTTGAAATGATGAGGGAAGAAAAAAAGAAAACACTGGGACGCATGGATACTATTTTACTGCGTCCTTTTAGATTTTTGTGCATCAGGGACGCAGGACTCGTGCCTATCAGCATCTCTGATGAGGACCAGCTGAAAGGTTCATTGGCTGACCAACATAAAGTAAAAAGTAAAGTTGGCAGAGTGGGATATTGTTGGTGTCAGTTAGATAGCGAGGGAGTCTATCCCCTTTCCACTAGCTTTAGGCTAGGAAGAATGTTTTATGATTTTACTATGTCCTTTTAGATTTTTGTGTATCAGGGACGCAGGATGTGTACCTATCAGCATCTCTGCGTACATGCATACATAAGAATTTAACATTTTGAAAAAACAATTAGTAATTATTATCTGCTGACAGAATCTGTTTCGACACCTTAGTAGAAGGGTCATCATCAACGAGCAAAACATATGAAGGAAAGAAGGGATAAAAAAAACCGTTGGAAGAGAATAGGGGGTACAAACACACGCTGGAATGCTTGAATTTTTTAAAATGCACATACTGTTTCAAAAATAAAATAAATTTTATTTTTAAAAATCAGAAGCATTTTTAAACCAAAAATAAACTCAAAAAGAGTTTGATGTAAATATATATTTTTTAAAAAAAAAAATTATTTTATTTTTGAAACAGTATGCGCATTTTAAAAAATTCAAGCATTCCAGCGTGTGTTTGTACCCCCTATTCTCTTCCACCGGTTTTTATCCCTTCTTTCTTTCATATATTTTGCTCGTTGATGATGACCCTTCTACTAAGGCGTCGAAACAGAATTCTGTCAGCAGATAATAATTACTAATTGTTTTTTCAAAATGTTAAATTCATTCTGTCGGATTAATTTCCATTTATTTACACATACATACATATATACATACATACCAATTGCCTTTTATTTATGTATAGATAGATAGATGTTATTAAAAACTGTAGAATTTGTAAAGATTAAATCTCTCCTTTCTTTTCTACAGTTATCTCACAAATCCTGACCGAGATAAGGACCTTTGGAAATGGGCCACAGAAGGTCTTGCTTATTTAACACTGGATGCAGATGTGAAAGAATTGATAATGGAAAATACTGAAGCCATAAAGTCAATAGTGGAAATTGCTAAGGTGAGACACTCATATCTACTGGATTGGACAAACAAAACACACACACACACACACACACACACACAGTGAAAAAAACTTAACCATTTTTTATGATTGCCACAAATTTTAATGAAATTTCAATGGCTTAGGCACACATAGAAAGTGTATTATTATGTATATTCTATGATTGTTTTATAAAAATTCAAAATACTATTATATGATTATTTTATAGGAATTTATACATATTATGATTATTTTATAAAAATTTATACATATTCTTATATGATTATTTTATAAAAATTTATACATATTCTTATATGATTATTTTATAAAAATTTATACATATTATTATATGATTATTTTATAAAGATTTATACATATTATTATATGATTATTTTATAGGAATTTATACATACTATTATGATTATTTCATAAAAATTTATACATATTTGATTATTTTATAAAAATTCATACATACTATTATGATTATTTCATAAAAATTTATACATATTTGATTATTTTATAAAAATTCATACATACTATTATGATTATTTTATAAAAATTTATACATATTTGATTATTTCATAAAAATTAATACATACTATTATATGATAATTCTATAGGAATTTTAATATATATAATATATATATATATATTATATAATAATATTTTAATGACATATATATATATATATATAATATTTTAATGATTTTCTGACAATATATATATATATATATATATATATATATATATATACATATTTTCTGTTTTATTTTTGTTTTCTCCTTAGCACCCAAATGATAAGGTCACTACATATGCAGCTATTACAGTCTTTGTGAATCTTACTAACTCTTATGACAAACAAGATGTGCCAGAAGAAATTAAGGAATTGGCTAAATTTGCAAAACATCATATTCCAGAGGAGCATCCAAAGGTATTTTTTCTTTTTTCTTTTCTTTTTTCTTTTATGATATAGGGGAAATGCAAGAAAGGACCAATGAGCCTGTATCCTGACATATAATCATTATTTTGAATTAATCTGAAATTGTTACTGAAGAATCTTTGATCTAAGTCAATGGTTCTCAACCTTTTTTTTTACCTATGGACCCCTTTTAATCCTATTTTACTCTGGTGGACCCCCGCCCCACCCCACCCCATAGTCATTCCTTGTTTAAAAATCCCATTGTATTTTTATAGTTAAATACATTTTACTTGCCTGGGCCCCCAAAAAATGTTGTATGGTCCCCGGGAGGTCCATATGGACCCCGGTCGAGGACCACTGGTTTAGGTTAAGGAATTGTATTCATTGAATGTTCATATTTATATTTTTTGTGTAGTTGTTTTTTAAGAGTTTTCTTTTTTCTTTTTATCTCTTTTTCTTTTTTGCACTCTGTCCTATAATTAATCTATAATTTTTAAATTGTTTTTTATTTGACTATAATCATTTGTTGGTGCACATTCATGGTTTTAAGTATTCCTATCCAATACTGGTGGTGGTGGTGCAGCCGTACAGCAGTACTGACACGACAATGGCCTGGAAGAATTGTCTCTTTAAGTTGTTATTTTCTAAGCTTTTCTCAAATATGATATATATATATATATATATATATATATATATATATATATATCAAATATGATACACAGACCTCAGGTTGCTTACTGTTGTATTGTGAGGTGGAAAGATACACAGATGAATGTTGTGCTTAACACATTTGTAAGCACCAACATCCAGTGCCAAACGGATACATACAAACACAGAACAAATAAGTACAAACAATTAACAAGACAAAACTCACACTAAAAGAGGAGGGTCAGTTCGGTATAGCCAATGCAGCAAAGTGAATATTATTCAGCTAATTAATCTACTTTAATCGTAGGTTATTTTATGGCTATGAACCCGTCCATCTGGTAGAGTGCTGAAGGGGTGTTAACTACTCTACAACACTTACACAAATCTGCTGTTGTTTGAATAGTCGCCCATCTAACTATTGAACAGGATCATCTCTTGGATTATCTAGCGGGAAACTAAATGATCAGCATGACTTGATCGTAGTGCGTTCTAAGCGTTAGGTAAATCTTCGTAGATAAATCTATAATTAAAGAAAATAAATCGAGCAACTTCGATTATTCATTTTATGAGCACTACTTGAAATAACATAAAGTTTAGATCAATGGTTCCCAACCTTTTTTAACATATTGACCCCCTTTTAATCCTATTTTACTCTGGTGGAACCCCACCCCCTAGCCATTCGATGTTTAAATGTTATATGGTCCCCGGGGTTCCATATGGACCCGGTTGAGAACCACTGATCTAAGTGATTAATACTCTCAATTGAGCAATGCATAGCTGTGACCACACCTGTCGGCTGGGGCTTGAGAATACACCAACTGCACCTCTGGCCGTGGGTGGCGACCAATGATGCTTAAGGATGGAATCTTGGTGGCTGAGCAATCCATGACATGCAACATTCCACTTAGACACTTACTTAGGCTAGATGGGCAGTCAGAGAGGCCCCCTCCAATCAATCGACTGGTCATGTTAAGCCCTAGCATCTATATGATTGTCCCAACCCTATTGCCTTTATGGCAAGCCCCACCCTTTTTATCATATACGTGCTAGAAGACAGTGGCTGAGGGTAGCAGTCATAGAGGCCCCCTCCGATCAATCGACTGGTCATGTTAAGCCCTAGCACCTATATGATTGTCCCAACCCTATTGCCTTTATGGCAAGCCCCCACCCTTTTTATCATATACGTGCTAGAAGGCGGTGGCTGAGGGTGTTCATGTCTTGGGTATGACGTTAAACTCTAACTGATGTTGAGGTTCCAATTTTGGAAGTCTGGGGAATGTGGAGCACCCCTTCCTCACTATTACTCCCAGGTCCACTCTGATCCGGAGTGGTAGTACCTGTTTGCGTCCCATCTATGGGTTAAATAGAAAATTTGTTTACAAAAAAAAAATTGAGTTCCAAACTATTGCTACAAATCTTTCAAAACTTTGCCAGCATTAAATGACCCACCGTGGTTGATATGCCATAAAACAAAAACAAACATCTCTGAGACCATATAACTGCGAAAATTATTTATATTAAGGATTACTAACAGGACCTGTGGATATATCACAGTATCATAATTATTACAACATTTGATGTTTAAGAGCTATTTGCAATGTAAAAAGTATAATCTTGATTTAATTCTCTCTCACTCTTTTTTAAAAGGGGGTTTGTAAAATATTTATATTGATTTGCCAATAAAAATCTGTGGGGAGGTGTTTATAATAACTACATTAATTTGCCGACAAAAAGTGACAAAAACACAACTCGGAAAATATCTAAGTTGGGCCGGAAATTACCAAAATATATTCACAATTACAATATTACAAATAAAACAAACATAACATTTTTTTTCCAATTCATTTTAATTTTACGTTGGGCATTTAAGCGATGCAAGACCATTTGGAATGTTTCATTTTAAAAATTGGGTGAAATACAATCGGACAAATAAAAATCTGTGATTAAGCGACACCAGATAATCTGCATTTATATTTTTGCATTGCATCTTGAACAATTTTGACAGTCTCATTTTTAACCAGAGGGTGGTGCAGGATGATAACAGACAGAAGATTTAGGAATAAGATAATTAATATATAGATTCTGATTGGGGACTGCTGATCCAGGGTATTTCTGTCTCTAATTTTTTTGTCACTTCTGTTAATAAAAAAAATTTGTCTTAAGTTATCAATATATAACATTGGTTGATTGTTTGCTGATTCAGTGAAATATTTATATTTATATTTTTAGGATAAATATGATTTTGCCAAGGCCCGTACACAGAAATTGGCTGAGGAAGGCATGGTAACAGCATTAGTGGAACTCTCTAAAACAGAGAGCGAAAACAGTCGAGAACAAATTACCAGGTAAAAACAGAATCTGATTTTATAGTTCAAGTTAAAAGTACGGTAGGGATAATCTGAAGCCAAAATTATTTTAGGCATTATTTTTCTGATGCAAGTATCATTGGGGAAGAAGAAAAGTTTTGGTAGACTATAATTTGATTTCTTAGATTGAACTTCTATTTTATCATTCCCCAATGATACTTGCATTGGAAAAATAATGTCCTAAAAAAAGTATCCAATTTTGTAGTCCAGATTAAAAGCCCAGCATGGGTAATCTGAAGCCAAACTTATTTGAGACCTGATTTTTATGATGCAGGTATCTTTGGGGAAGAAGAAAAGTTTTGGTGAATTACAACATTTCTGTTGGAGTAGTATTATTTCAGTGATTTATCCAAAAATAAAAAAATAGATAAATAAAAAATTGTGAAAAAAATTATGGTTTCAATCATAATGATATCTTCAGGATGCTACGTTATACTTGACTAAGTTGAAACTACTGCTATTTTTAGTAGTAGTTTTAACTTTTATTGTTATTTCTACTAAATAGTAGTAGTTTGAACTTAGTCCAATTGATCAAAACCATGGTAGACCCATAATTTTTTTTAACAAATTTTTCTATGAAGAATTGAACATTTTTTTATGAAGTATTGAGCACTCATGGATAAATTACTGAAATAATACTACTCCAATAGAAATGTTGAAGTGGTACTCGGGGACACACACACACACACACATATATATATATATATATATATATATATATGATATAGCAAGGCTCTCTGTTATTTACAGATTTGAGGTCTCTAGTGTTTGTGAAATATATACCTATGTATGTATTTATCAGTTAAAATTCTGCTTCTTTCTAGTAGCTGCTGATGGCTGAGAGGTTAAAGAATAAGACTGATAAAAAATCAGTTGGGTTTCACACCCGGCAAGATGTAGTTGCTAAGTCTAGCCACACTGAAGAGAACATGAAATGTCAAAACACGGTGTCTATGGATGACTGTGTTATATATTATTTTCATATTATTGACCAAAGCCTGAAGAAGATACCAGAAGATCTGAAACACATGTCGTATATGTAAGATAAAAATAATAAAAAATTTTTTCTAAAAACATAATCCATTTTGCAGACCTTCTCTTTTATAAAATATTTAATTTTCTCCCGTTGGAACCAGAACAACACTTTCTATATATATATATATATATATATATAAGTTAAAAGAAAGGAAATGAAATCCGACAGTATGAGTATGAAAAGGTGGAATGAAAACATCACACAATGCTGTTAAAGAGAAAACAATTTATAATATAATCATAGCTGATACTGATCAATATTTCGATTTTACAAAAATCATCATCAGAGCTCATTCACTCCGTGGTGTTTGGGTCGGAGAAAAATGTCAAATCAGTTCACAAAAACAAAAAACCTTAATTCTGCAAAAACGAACGAAAGTTGTAACATTATTCACCAATGTGGGCATTCGCGCCATATTTTTATCGGTCATGCCGATATGTATACCTTTTTTGTCGGTGAACTCACCATTGTAGCGGATTTTGAGATGTTGGCAACAAGACAAATTAACTTACTCGAAAGGGGATGAATATATATATATATATATATATGATGGATAATATGGGTGCTATATTTCTAAGCAGATAGTGCTCCATATCATTAATAGAGCATTTATATTTGAGTTAAAGTACCGTGTATTGCATAGCGTCTTCTTTACCGGCACTAAATAGGTATATGTTATATACTGGTCTTTTCACGATACCAAATCTATATAACGTTATATACCTTTCTTACTTCTTACTCTATTACGTCTATTCTTCTGGCCGGCTTTGCTTCTGATCGTCAATCATCTATCTTGGTCTGGTATATCTTCTAAGGTCTCGTCTGGTCTTCTATTGAGGATTCCGGGTCTGGTTTCTGTTGGGGATCATTCCTTATCAGAAGCCTTGTGTCATTGTTAGTTTTTAGTAATAAACACAAGACTTCGATTTATGTTGATGTTACTTTATTCCAAATCCCCACCCAGACAATCTGCGCAGATGAGGCTTACATGTTGCTAGCTCGGCTTCTAAGTTCTAACTCACTCTTACTTACTTAGTATCTTTAAACCGGAAGAGGGCCTTCTATTGCCCTCCGGTTCTCACGATCCATCCCCGGAAAGCAAGGTCAGAGTGAGGTCAAACGCTGTCATTCACTCTCAAGGCCATCAGCTATACTAATCGCCATTATGATTTCTACAATACCTTATAAAAGCATTAGGGATCTACTAACTATGTAACATGTGGACATGGAGTCAACACCTGGTTACTGTTTCTCGATCTTCAGACCAAATGGGGAAACTCATATATATATATATATATATATATATATATATGTGTGTGTGTGTGTGTTTATATATAATGTCTGTGTTTCTACAATCATCAGAGCTCATTCACTTTGGAGAAAAATGTCAAATCAGTTCACAAAAACAAAAAACCTTAATTCTGCAAAAACGAACGAAAGTTGTAACATTATTCACCAATGTGGGCATTCGCACCATATTTTTATCGGTCATGCCAATATGTATACCTTTTTTGTCGGTGAACTCCCATTGTAGCGGATTTTGAGATGTTGGCAACAAGACGAATTAACTTACTCGAATGGGGATGAGTATATATATATATATATATATATATATATATATATATATGATGGATAATATAGGTGCTATATTTCTAAGCAGATAGTGCTCCATATCATTAATAGAGCATTTATATTTGAGTTAAAGTAGCATGGACAAAGAGTCAACACCTGGTTACTGACTGTTTCTCGCCTATGCGATCTTCAGACCAAATGGGGAAACTCATATATATATGTGTGTGTGTGTATATATATATATATATATATATATATAATGTCTGTGTTTCTACAAAGCATACATTGTGAAGCAAAATTATTTTCTAATCTTTGTTTCATGTTCTAACAATTCATTTAAAGACAAAAATATTTAATTACAAACTATTCGCTTATAAATCTGTTGTAGTCATGGCCTCTCTCACGATGTAAAGGCACAAAATTGTCTGCACCATCCACAGGCGTACAAATTACCTAATATCTCAGAACAAATAAAATGCTCTATGTGGTTGTGAAGAAAATCTGCATGACTAACTGAGGTGGCACAATCTGCATAAAAGCCGGCAGAATTCTTTGGTTGGAGTGTGTGGAGGCGAATTACCAACGGCAAGAAATCTCAGTGACGTCCAAAAAACATTTTGTCAACTACTTGTTACAAAATCATATATATTTATTAAAAAAACAAGATTTGGCATTAAACAACCCACAAGGGTTGATGTGCCATTAAACAAAATAAACAAACCATTGAAATTTTTACTATTATGCATTATATTTCTGTTATATCCCGAAATGTAGGATATACAAAATGATAATTAAAAACAGTGAAATATGTTTAACATATAACAATATCTGTTTTATTTATTCTCACTGACAAGGAATACAGTCAGATAAGGTTTTGGATAGAGTTCAGCTGTGTGTGTGTCATGTGTGTGATCGTCACGTGTGTATGATACATGTGCTCACATATCAGGCCGGTCCTTGGGTCATAGTGTGGTCACATATGGGGCCGTCCTTAGTGTTATGTGTGTGTTCACACATGGGGCCAGTGGCCTTGTCGACTCTCTGCTGAGAGTCATTATTTAACACAGGGTAGAAAATGGTTCTACCCTAAAAGTGACTGATCTAGCTCAACCGTGCTGACACACGTGGTCACTAGTTCAAGTGCGCTGCTGCACGTCTGTACTGTCCAAAGTAACATGGCTGAATTCCCATATCCGGGTTCCCGTCAGTCCCTTAATGATGAAAGGTAAAGTAACTCGTTAGGTTACTCTAACAATTTCATTTAAAATTTAATAACACTGGATACAAAAATAATTTTAACCTGCGAGCAGAGCTTAGAATATGCTAACTGTATTCTTGTGCCTCTTACATCGTGAGAGAGGCCATGACCCAGGGCCGCTATGTGATAGATGATTGCGTTATATCTTATTTGAATGTTATAATGCTAGATACAAAAATGATCTAGACCTACCAGTGAGGCTTAGAATATGCTAACTGTATCCAGTGGTGAGGCTCCTGTTCTATAGCTCCAGGGAGTGTAGAGTCATCTTTTTATTGTCATTACACCTATGTCCGCTATGTGATAGATGTCTAGAATGAAAAAAAATAGAGTGGGGGGAAAAAAAATATTTGACTTGTTGAAGGGGGGGGGCAACAATGTCATCGACGTCAAAAAATCTTTAGCAGCTAAAAATCCGTCGTCGTCATCGTCATAAAATCTTTAGCAACTCAAAATCGCAACTCGACTCCTGTCGTCACCCCACTTCTACTTATACTAGTTTCTCCTCAACATCCGGGTGTCTGCGCCTCACACACGAGATTCTCGAGCCAAACCCGGCCGCCGGTATCCTCATAGCTATCATCCGGGCACCTGGCGCTTACATCCGGGACTGTAGCATCTCGACTTCGGTGCCAATGTGTCGCCCGTTTGCATTCTGAAGGAAGCGGGTTCGATTCTACAATTCTACATGTCAGGCAAAGCCTAGCCCGCTTCCTTCGAGAATACAGCAGGCCTTGACGTTTGTCACTCACCTCGTGTTCTCTGTCACAAGATGTTTGCAAGTGCTCAGTACTTCATAAAAAATTGTGAAAAAAATTATGAGTCTACCAGGTTTTCAATCATAATGATCTCTTCAGGACACTACATTACACTTGACTAAGTTGAAACTACTACTATTTATAGGTCCGCTATGTGAAAGATGTTTGCATTATATCTATTTATTTGCTGTTATTTTCTTTACAGAATATTTATTGCCTTGTCTACAGAAGAGGATTTGCGAGGATTGATTGTACAAGGTGGTGGTGCTAAAGTAAGTAGGAATTTCTCTCATTTCTTTTTAATAACACACAAAAATCTTAAATCATATCCATGCATCCCAGTATTTTTCTTTTTTCTTCCCTCACTTTTTTTCTATTCAACCCACAGATGGGACTCTAATTACTCTAATTAATGACCCGATTATGCATTGGTCACACAAGACTAACGTACTCCTATATACTCAAACAAGAACAACAACCACAATGTGAAACACTTATTTATAAAAAAATTGGGTATCCATTAAGAATGAATTTATTTCAAAACTTTGTCGGCATTAAATGACCCACTGAGGTTGATATGCCGTAAAACAACAAACCAAACCAAACCAAAAAGTGTTGACTGGTTCTCCATAGAAAGAATGTCACACACATTTTACAACTTAAATTTTAGAAAGCCAGCCCTTTGCAAAGAAGGGGAGGGCCTACTAAGTCTGAGCATTATAACCCTGTAATCTCATATTCCCCTCCCCTTTTAGGAACAAAAGAAGGGATTACTGTCTTCTTTTAACTCTTAACATCCTGTTGAGAATTCCAGAGTCCCATTCCTATAATGATTTATCAAAAAATGGCTAAAAAATTTTTTCATTTAAAAATTAACCAGATATTTCCTTAAAATAAAGACTTCTAAATATGTTTAATATTACATTTAAACAAAAGCTTCCAGTTAGAAAGCCCAATAAAGTTAATTATCAAAAAATGCCTTAAAAAATTAGTTTTTCCTTAAATCAAAGACTGCTAAATATGTTTATATTACATTAAACAAATGCTGTTTAGGGCAGATTCAGAAAATGAATGTGACTTCTGACCGGGTGGAATGAGGTGGTATAGGATGTTAAGAGTTAATCATAGTTTGTTTTTATATATGAAAATATATAATGTCTGTACTTAGAAGAAGAAAAGATTATTGGTTATTTCCTATAAGTCTAACATAAACAAAAGGGAACACTCTTGACTGAGGAATTATTTATTTATTTTCCCATTAAACTAACCCTAAACCCTAACCCTAACTTCTTTTTTCCTAGTAGATCAATAAATAAATAATTTATCAGTCAAGAGTGGTTCCCCTTTGTTTATGTTAGATTTATAGAAAATAACCAGATTATTATATTAAGGAAAACCAACTAAAAAAAAGGGTCAAGTTTTAGTTGGTAATGTTTGTTTTTGTTTTTTTTGTTTGTTTTTTGTTTTTTTTGGGGGGGTCAATTTTTTTCTTTTTTTCTCAATTTTTTTTTATTTTCTCAATTTCTTTTTTTTTTTCTCAATTTTTTTTTTTTTTCTCAATTTTTTTCAGGCTTTGTGTGCGTTGTTTTTAGACAACTCTCCAGTTGGAAAAACCTGTGCAGCTCACAGTTTAGCTAAAATTGCTGTGACCATGAATCCTGATATTGCTTTTCCGGGCCAAAGAGTAAATAAATATTTTTTCTTTTATTATTTTCTTTTCTTTTCTTTGTTTTTTATTATGTTTTATCCTTTGTTAATTTGATTTATTTTTTAATCAATTTTTGAATTAATTTTTAAACATTTTTGTTCTTATTTTCTATTTACTAGCTAGAATATGCGCCCACTGGGCGTAAATTTTAATGTAATATAATATATTAATTTCTCTTAATTTTTTTAGATGAGGCTTGATGATTTTCATTATTTGTATTAATCAGACTATTGTCCTCATCTTTATTATCTGCACAACGGCCTTCTTCAGGTATTTCTTGTCGGACTTGGGAACCTTCACAAACTCAGGAACACCCTTCTCTAACCTTCCATGCATTAAATAAGGCGTTAGGTTCAAAATTCCGTGAAGGCGAATTCAAAGAGAAGATTTCCCGAGTCCGACAAGAAATATCTGAGGAAGGTCAGAGGGCACATCGGCCGAAACTTTGTGCAGATAACAAAGATGAGGATAATCCAAATAATATATTAAAATAAAGAAGGCTAACAAAATTAAATAAGAATGCATATAAAAAGATTTCTTATTTTTTTAATATTTTAATTGGGTTCAATATACAATTATTCATAGGATTAATTTTAATACGTTGGAGAATAAAACAATAATATTAAAGATCAATAACAATAGTAATTATTTATTAAACCCAGTTTTGTTAAGACCAGTATGCAAATTAACCACATCATGTATTATGTAAACCTTTATTTCTTAGTGATATATAACACATATTGCAGGATTTTAAATGCACTAATAACATGGGCTGTTTTGAGGAAAATCAAACTCAGATTTTCATGGAGACATCGTTAATATACTTAATTTTTTTTTTTTTTTCTAATTTTTCTATTTAGATGTATGAGATTGTACGTCCACTTCTCCACCTGCTTCATATTGATAGAACTGGACTCCAGAATTTTGAAGCTTTGATGGGTCTCACCAATCTTGCTTCAGTTAGTGATTCAGTCCGGTAAGATTGACCAATTAAAACTTTCTTTTTCCTTGTTTAATTTATATATTTTCATGTTAGTCTTGTACTATGAACCTGTAAAATAAAAAAAAGCTAACAAAATTAAATAAGAACGCATATAAAAAGATTTCTTATTCTTATTATATTTTAATTGGGTTCAATATACAATTATTCATAGGATTGGTTTTAATACATTGGAGAATGAACCAATAATATTAGAGATCAATAACACCAAGTAATTATTTATTAAAGTTTTGTTAAAACCAGTATGCAAATTAACCACACCATATATTATGTAAATCTTTATTTCTTAGTGATATATAACACATATTGCAGGATTTTAAATGCACTAATAACCAAATCCAAGGACTCAAAAGGGCCATTGCATCCTCGGGGTGAGGTAGAGCAGGCCAAAAGTAAAATGAGGGGGGGGTCCACCAGTTATAATGCTATTTTTGGAAGCACATGGTGTAATGGTTAGAGTTGTAGGAAATGGACTCGTCGACCCGAGTTCAAATCCTTGACGGAGCTGTTTGCATTTCACATAGCACCTTTGAAAGGTATGCATCCAACTACTGTCCTAGCTAAGGGTAAATAAATAATAGGGAAAGAATGCTAGTGATTCTACCAAAGACAATGACTTAAAAAGAATTTTGATTCTAGTGATTCTAAAGACAATGTAACACTTAAAAAGAATTTTGATTCTAGTGATTCTACCAAAGACAATGTAACACTCTAAAAAGAATTTTGATTCTAGTGATTCTACCAAAGACAATGTAACACTTAAAAAGAATTTTGATTCTAGTGATTCTTGACAAGACAATGTAACACTTAAAAAGAATTTTGACAAACTAAGTCAGTCGTGTTTCCACCTCACCACTGTCCAACCGTCTCCTTTTATACTCAGTCTGGCCGAGACACGTCACAACTCTCCTCTCGCCAGCTACGAGACTTGCCACTATAAATCGCGGCCTCAAGGACACTCACAATTTCACCTCCTTCACAAAACTAGTCGGGCTCGTCACATTTCTGTTTCCATCCACACGTACAATATGCCACTCGCTGTCTCTTTGACCGACGAACCGTTGTTGGCTCATCACCGGTTTGTGAGTTTTGCCGTTCGATCTGGCTAGGTAACCAGTCTAGGAGAAGGAACACTGAATTCAAAGCCATGTGTTGATATACTTGAAGAAACCCTTCAATTCATTCTTCTCTGTAGGAGTGGTGTTCAGTAAATTCTTTCTTTTCCCGTAGGAGTGGTGTTCAGTAAATTCTTTCTCGCCCGTAGGAGTGGTGTTCAGTAATTCTTTCTCGCCAGTGTGTTAAATTCTTTCTCGCCCGTAAATTCTTTCTCGCCCGTAGGAGTGGTGTTCAGTAAATTCTTTCTCGCCAGTGGTGTTCAGTAAATTCTTTCTCCCGTAGGAGTGTTCACTAAATTCTTATACCTTAAAAAACAAAGAAAAGACCATTAAGCAATAGATAGTTTTGATAGATATATAGACAGCTATGCGTCATTTATAGTCATTCCCAAAGTGAATGATACTAGCACTCTTGAACTTTCTTTACCGTTACACTTTAGTTTTTTGAGCGGTGTTCAGTAAATTGTTATACCTTAAAAAAATAAGACCATTAAGCAATAGATAGGTTTGAAAAATGCTTTATTATGTGTCAACTCTATCATTTAAAAGAAAGTTTTTATTACGGCCAGAATTCTTTAAGAAAATGGACTTCATTAATGAAAACCAATATTCTCCATCAATCTGGTTCCAACTTTCTCGAAGAGCGTTTGATAGATCGACATAACAGAATGGAGCCTTGCCATAAGAATTTTCACCATAAATTTTAAGTCAGACTGAGATCCAGACTATAATTATGTTAAGATGTTGGCACTCTTGAACTTTTTCGACCGTAGGAGTAAATTGTTATACCTTAAAAAATAAGACCATTAAGCGATAGATAGGTTTGAAAAATGCTTTATTATGTGTCAACTACATCATTAGGGGCCAGGTTAGCTCAGTCGGTAGAGCGTTCGGCTAGTAATCACAAGGTTCCCAGTTCGATACCGGTCCTCGCCAACTCAGCGTATGAGTAGCACAGGGATCTGTGCGGTAAGGTAAGGAGCTGATGGTAGGTGTGGCGCTCCACCTCAGACGCCAAGACAATCTCCTTGGTCTAGAATTTACTGAACACCACTCCTATGGGCGAGAAAGAATTTACTGAACACCACTCCTACGGGCGAGAAAGAATTTAGTGAACACCACTCCTACGGGCGAGAAAGAATTTACTGAACACCACTCCTACAGGTGAGAAAGATGCGTATGAGTAGCACAGGGATCTGTGCGGTAAGGTAAGGAGCTGATGGTAGGTGTGGTGCTCCACCTCAGACGCCAAGACAATCTCCTTGGTCTAGCGCTATTGAAAAGGGGATAGACTCCCTCGCTGACTGGCTGATACCGACTTTAGGCCGCCCCGACGACTTTTTTTTTTTTACATCATTAAGAATTTGATTGAAAGTTTAATTTTCTTTGTTGTTCTCTCGCCACAAGAATTCATAAACATTGAATCTGACATATCTGCTTGAATGAATTAACCCTTACCCTAACCAGTGTATAACGGAGTGTTCTGAAATTTTCCAACTTACGTTGACAAAATAAAAAAATTCTTAATGATATAGTTGCCTCACTATAAAGCATTGTTCCAAACTGTTTAACTTCACTTAATAAATTGACCTTGTGTTACATCCTACTCAAGCAGAAGGGTTGGTAAATATATAAAGTGTGTCAAAAAAGTATTGAGATTATCGGTACTTTTTGACACACCTTGTATTTTGAAAAATTAACATTCCATTCATTCTTCATTTCTATTTTCGTAAATAATTATTATAATTAAATTTATTGTGTACAGTGCTCAGGGGCACCACAACTCATCAAAGTCTCATGTCAAGTACACAGAATAATGTATTAGTGTCAGGAACATGAACAGTTTACAGTAGTAATATGCATGTATGTGTGCGCGTGTGTGCATATGTGTGTGGAGAGGGGCATCAGGTATAGTGTCGGTGGACTGCAGGAAGCATGGAGGCTTTGAAAGATTCAGTGTTTCGGCAGCCTACAACAGACGCTTTAAAATCTGTACTTTTTGACACACCTTGTATTCTGAAAAAAATTAACGTTATATTTATTGTTCATCTCTATCTTGGTAAATACAGCTTCAATCTTGATCATTTTTTTACACACCTTTATTTATTTTTTTTATTTTTGGTTTCAGAGGCGTTTCAGTTTTTTTTTTCTGTTGTTTTTTCCTTTTAAGCTTCATATAAATGATATCCATTTTCTTATAAATGATATCTTATAAATCTTCATATAAATGATATCCATTTTCTCATAAATGATATCTTATAAATGATATCTTATAAATGATATCTTATAAATCTTCATATAAATGATATCCATTTTCTTAGCTAATGTCACCTTCAAATGTCATCTCAACACTAAAAATAACTTTTTGTTTTGTTTTCCTTTTTGTTTCTTTTTGCAGTAAACGGATCATATCTGAGAATGGCTTTAATGATATTGAACATTATATGTTTGAAGACCATGATATGATACGACGTGCTGCAACTGAATGCATGTGTAACCTGGTCATGTGTGAAGATGTAAGTCTCTGTTGTTTGGATTTTTTTTTTTTTTTTTTTTTATCTAAGGGAGGGTCTCAGACTCCATGACAGCATTGAGAACTTTTTTTTTTCTAAACGGAATGCTTTGATGTTATTGGGAGAGAAAAATATATTTTATGTGCAAAAGAAAGATTTCAACAAGCTCAATTCAATGATATAATGGGTTTAAACTAGTTGTAAAAACTTGCTGAGCAAAACTCAAAATAGGCCACAGTGGTGTTGCAGACTGTAAGAAAGCTATTTTAAACTGTTTTGCTTAAAAGATAACTTCTTGTAGAGGAAAATATCTTCTCTTACAACAAACAAGCTCTATTCAATGATATAATGGGTTTAAACTAGCAATAAAAACTTACTGAGTAAAACTCAAAATAGGCCTCAGTGGTTTTGTGGACTAAGAATAATATATATATATATATATAATATATATATTTCTGAAATAAGTCTCTGACGATAAAGCTTCGCTTTGAAATCGATTAGACATATAAACATCTTTTTGTCTTTATTTTTTACGCATTGTATTGCCTTCGAATTTTATTATTTTATAACATACTTAACAATGCTTCAAGCAAATTACCAATTACTTTTATATATATATATGTTTTTATCATTAACATTAATATAAGAAATATTTTTAACCAGATTGTTTTAGAAAATGGCCTTAAATTTCATATAGTTTATGGCCTCGGCAGTTGAAAGTCCAGCCCTGCAGGCGACCCATTTAAATATCTATATGCAATTTACAGTCCATGACACTATTGAGGTCAGGTTTTTTTTAACACAACACTTTGATTGGGAGATAAATATAGCTTTGATGAGTGGAGGGAGAGAAAAATATATTTTATGTGCAAAAGAAAGATTTCACCAATATCTATTCAATGATATAATGGGTTTAAACTAGCAGTAAAAACTTACTGAGTAAAAGACAAAAATAGGCCTCAATTGTGTTGCAGACAGTCAGTACTTTAGAGTGAAATTATTATTATTTATAATTTATTTATTTTTTATTTATTATTTTATTATATTTTATTATTTATTATTTATATTTTTATTTACAAAAATCTCCATTATTAATAGATTTTAGTTATTTCATTATTATTATTTTATTTATCTATTATTTATTCATTTATCATTATTTTATTTATTTATCTATTATTATTATTGTTTTGATTTATTTATTACTTATTATTATTTATGGACAATACTGTATTTATTTTCTCTCCATAACAAAATAAAATCCTCCTCTTGCCCTAAAATCTTAATCTAATTTTTTTTAAATTTATTTTCAGACAAAAAAATTGTTTGAGAAAGAGAATGACAGAGTGAAGATGATGTTGCTCTTCTGTGCAGATGAAGATTTGCCCACAGCAAAAGCAGCCGCTGGCGCTCTGGCCATTTTGTCAAG
This sequence comes from Doryteuthis pealeii, assembly GCA_023376005.1. Classification (NCBI taxonomy): domain Eukaryota; kingdom Metazoa; phylum Mollusca; class Cephalopoda; order Myopsida; family Loliginidae; genus Doryteuthis; species Doryteuthis pealeii. The sequence goes on from CM042164.1 coordinate 41,614,737, forward strand.
CAGCTTAATAGTTTGCCAGAAAATTATTGCAGTTAGTTTTTATATCAATTTTATTTTTCATTTTTTCACTTTAAACTTGTTGCAAATTATACAATTTATGTTGATTGTTAGGATTGGACATTTTTGGATAGTGTTTTCTTTATGACCATATTTGGAGATGGGGGTGATCATTTCACTCATGACCATATTTGGAGATGGGGGTGATCATTTCACTCATGACTATATTTGGAGATGGGGAGTGATCATTTCACTGTTTTATTTATGACCATATTTGGAGATGGGGGTGATCATTTCACTCATGACCATATTTGGAGATGGGGTGATCATTTCACTGTTTTATTTATGACCATATTTGGAGATGGGGTGATTTTCATGACCATATTTGGAGATGGGAGATGGGGGTGATCATTTCACTGTTTTATTTATGACCATATTTGGAGATGGGGGGGATCATTTCACTCATGACCATATTTGGAGATGGGGGGATCATTTCACTGTTTTATTTATGACCATATTTGGAGATGGGGGTGATCATGTCACTCATGACCATATTTGGAGATGGGGAGTGATCATTTCACTGTTTATATTACCATATTTGGAGATGGGGGTGATCATTTCACTTATGACCATATTTGAAGATGGGGGTGCTCATTTCACTTATGACCATATTTGGAGATGGGGCATGATCATTTCACTTATGACCATATTTGGAGATGGGATGATATTTTCACTGTTTTATTTATGACCATATTTGGAGATGGGGGTGATCATTTCACTTATGATCATATTTGGAGATGGGGCATGATCATTTCACTTATGACCATATTTGGAGATGGGGGTGATCTTTTCACTGTTTTATTTATGACCGTGATCATTTCACTCATGACCATATTTGGAGATGGGGGGTCATCATTTCACTTATGACCATATTTGGAGATGGGGGTGATCATTTCACATATGACCATATTTGGACATGGGGGGGTGATCATTTCACTTATGACCGTATTTGGAGATGGGGGTGAAAATTTGGTTATTTCCTATAAGTCTAACTAAACAAAGGGAAACCACTCTTGACTGATAAATTATTTATTTATTTTCCCATTAAACTAACCCTAACCCAGTCTTCTTTTTTCCTAGTAGATCAATAAATAAATAAATAATCTATCAGTCAAGAGTGGTTCCCCTTTGTTTATGTTAGACTTATACGAAATAACCGAAAATTTTATTCCTGACCATTTTTGGAGATGGGGGTGATCATTTCACTTATGACAATATTTGGAGATGGGGGTTTCAGTTATAACCATATTTGGATACTGGGCTGGTCATTTCACTGCTTCACTTATGACCATATTTAGAGACTGGAGTGGTCAGTTCACTTTTCCACAGTTATTAGCTGAATTTTGGCTTATGTCCTTGCTATTCACCACTGAATTTAAGTGTCTGTCTGTAACTGAAACTACATCACTGCTTATGTCACAATACCCTCAGGAATTGTGTAAGTTTATCAATGAGTATGTAATTTACAGTCAAATTTAAGTGTATTCACAAGGAAGGAGATTATGTTGAAAAATAAAAATACAGGTTGAATGTTTATGAAAGGAGTCATCTTGTGTGGTAACATTGCTCAAAGTAACTTTGATACAAGTAAACAACTATTGAGAATATGCCAATTCTATTGCCCTTATGGCAATAACCAACCCCTTTTTATCTTATGGGTGCTAGAAGGTGGTGACTGAGGGTCTACATGTCCTGGGAATGACGTTAAAATGATGTAAAATGTATAATATTGATTTAACTCTCTCACTCTTTTTTTCTTTCTTTTCTACTTTTCATTCCGATCAATCAGCTGGTCATGTCAAGCCCTAGCACCTATATGATTGCCCCAACCCTATTGCCTTTATGGGAAGCCCCAACCCTTTTTATCATATGGGTGCTAGAAGGCAGTAGATGAGGGTCCACATATCCTGGGAATGACATTAAATTCTATCTAATGGTGAGGTTCCAGTTCTGGAAGTTTGGGGAATGTGGAGCACCCCTTCATCACCATTGCTCCCTGGTCCACTCTGACCTGGAGTGGTAGTACCTGTTAGGGTCCTATCTATGGGTTAAATAGAAAAACATTAGTTTATAAACAAAATTTGATTATCCATTAAGAATGAATTTATTTCAAAACTTTGTTGGCATTAAATGACCCATCGAGGTTGATATGCCGTAATACAAACCAAACCAAGTAAAAACACAGTAAAAACTATCAAGAATATGTGCCCTCTGGGTGTAAGTATCTAAGTTTTAATGTAATGAAATATATTAAATTAGACTAACAAAATTAAATAAGAAGGCATATAAAAAGATTACTTATTTAGATTATATTTTAATTGGTTTCTATATAAAATCATTCATAGTGTTGATTTTAATACGTTGGAGAATAAAACAATATTAAAGATCAATAACACCAAGTAATTATTTATTAAACCCGGTTTTGTTAAAATCAGTATGCAAATTAATCACACAATATATTATGTAAATCTTTATTTCTTAGTGAAATATAAAACACATTGCAGGATTGTAAGTGCACTAATAACATGGGCTGTTTTGAGGAAAATCTAACTCGGATTTTCATAGACATCGTTGATAAATAAGATTTATTTTATGTATTAATGATTTTGACTGTAAATTAGATACTCATTGATAAACTTACGCAATTCCTGAGGGTATTGTGACATAAGCAGTGATGTAGTTTCAATTTATTTATTTGTAAACGTTTTAGTTAACTTCTTGTTACTAAAAAAAAAAAAAAAGAGGGCGATAGAAAAAAAAAGGGGTTGTTTTTATCCTATGTATTAACGATTTTAACAATAATTAAATACTCATTAATAGACTAATTGAGAATATTGTGACGTAAGCTGTGACATAGTTTTGGTTACAGACAGAAATACACCCAATGTCCATTATTAATAGAGAATAGCAAATATATGCACCCTCCGGGTGCAAGTATTTTAGTTAAATTTTATAATAAAATATCATATTAAATTAGAAAGGCTAATGAAACTGAATAAGAATGTAGATAAAAAATTTGAACAGAGGGGGTATGATTGAAAAATAGAACAACTTTGAAACTAACTCTTCCATCATTTTCCGTTACTCCCGTCTTTCATTGGTCATTTTCCTAATTAAACTGTTTAGTTAAAATAGGAAGTAAAGAATAATATTACAGTTATTTCTTCTTGTTAAGGGATTTCTTTTAAGATTTATTGAAGAGATGTTTGCTCATATTCAACAAGATAAAACCAAACAATTAGAAATCAATAATACTAAGTATATATTTATTAAAATCAAATTTTTAATATAAATATGCAAATTAGCCTTCCCATTCACACTGTAAACCTCTATTTTGTTGTATATATATAAATACAATTGCATGTTATTAGTATGTAGATATGGTCAACAGTGTAAGTAATGTAAAACAATTTTATTAATAATTGAGGTTTAAATAAAAATAAAATCATGGAGAATATGATGTAAATAACTAAAAGAATTGTGACTTGTATAGTAATATAGTTTCGGTTACAGACAGACAAACCCACAATCTCCATTATAATAAGATATTACTTTTGTCAAATTTGAAACCTTCATTTAATTTGTAGCATAATAATTAAATCCTGATCTTATTATCTTGCAGATAAATGACTGGGTGGACCTTCTTCTTACAATGGCTGTAAATGAATCTCTAGAATTGCAGCATCGTGGTATGTATATTGTGATGAATATGGTTGCTGCTGAGAAGGAAATTGGTGTCAAAATTGCTGAGGGTCAGCTCCTCGAGGTCCTGATGGCCGTTTCCAGGTTTGACGAACCGGAAAAGAGTGTCATTAAGGAATGTGCTGAAGCTGCCCTCCAGAAACTCACAGAATATGAACTCATTAAACCAACTTAATAATTTTTTTTTTTTTTCAAAAAAAAAAAAAAGAAAGAAAGAAAAATCTGAACAAGGACTCACTACAAGATGACTTACCTGTCTAATTAGGTTGATTTAGATCTACCTGTAATTATTTATTGAAAGAAAAACTTCTACTTAAGATAATTATTTTGATTTCTCAGGCTGTTGTCCTCATCTTTATTGTGGTATGTAAAAACACAACATTTTGACCACTGTATTCTCTGGTCTTCCTCAGGTGTTCCCTGTCTATTTGAACATAGCAATGATCCAACCTGGGAAATTATTTTCAATAGTATTCTATTAAAAAAATTTTATAACCCAACCTGGGAAATTATTTTCAATAGTATACTATTTAAAAATTTTATAACCCAACCTGGGAAATTATTTTCAATAGTATACTATTTAAAAATTTTATAACCCAACCTGGGAAAATTTTCAATAGTATACTATTTAAAAATTTTATAACCCAACCTGGGAAATTATTTTCAATAGTATACTATTTAAAAATTTTATAACCCAACCTGGGAAATTATTTTCAATAGTATACTATTTAAAAATTTTATAACCCAACCTGGGAAATTATTTTCAATAGTATACTATTAAAAATAATTTCTCAGGTTGGGTCATTACTATGCTCAGATAGACAGGGAACACCTGAGGAAGACCAGAGGATACAGTGGTCAAAATGTTGTTTTTACATACCATAATAAAGATGAGAACAACAGTCCATGAAATCAAAAAAATACACATCAAGCCTCATCTCAAAAATTCAAACAAATAATTGTTAAGTTAAACTCTAAGTTAACCTGATAACCACTGGAGTTAATAAAATGCAAAAAATTTTTTTAAATTTCACTAATTTAGCACGGGGGCCTTCTGAAAATAACATATATGAAATTCAAGATGGGTACTAATATTTATTATGTGTGAAAAATTCCGTCCCAATTGATGGGACTTTGGCGGGGTCTAAAATAGAACAATTTTTGTAAACGTCCCAGAAATGGGATGGGTGGCACTTATTGGGTTAAAAAAAAAAATTTTTTAATTAAAAAAAAAAAAATCAAAATTCTGAAACGTGTTTTGGGACGTGAACAAACTTGAATCCTTTAATTCATTTTGTTACGATTCTCGTTTCTTTAAAGTTTCCAGTCCAACGTTACAAGTGATATATTTTCTGATGACGTGTTTTACCTAAATATCTCATTAAGTACTGAGTAATTTTTTTATATAAAGACAAAGACTGACCAACGAGTGTGAGGGATTTCATCTTTTTTGGTTTAAAGTTGGTTTTCTTAAGTTGAGCATCTTTGTAGGTAGGCTGGAACCTCAGGTAATACGAAACCTTCAGTCCTCATCACTACTAAGTTATGCTTCGTATATGCAATTTATAATAATTGCCTACACCTGTTTTATGAGAATAAAAACTCAGCACTTTCTATTTCACTGCTTTATTTCGAGTTATTTTTCCTTGGGATGTTTTGTTTTTGGTACTATCAGAGTGTTGATTAAAAAGCCCCCCCCCCCAAAAAAAAAATTACCGTATTTGACGGCATATAGGACACACCTTTTCCCCAAATTTTGGCTCAAAAAATTGCCCTGCGTCTTTTACATCATAGGTGAAGTTTGAGACCTCCCATAAAGTCGTCGGGGCGGCCTAAAATCGGTATCAGCCAATCAGCGAGGGAGTCTATCCCCTTTTCAATAGCGCTAGACCAAGGAGATTGTTTTTTGGCATCTGAGGTGGAGCGCCACACCTACCATCAGCTCCTTACTTTACCTCACAGATCCCCGTGCTACTCATACACTGAGTTGGCGAGGACCGGAATCAAACTAGGAACCATGTGGTTTCTAGCCGAACGCTCTACTGACTTAGCTAACTCGGCCCTTATTATTTATATAAAGACAATCCCATAGGCTTGGGCTAATCTTCACTATGATGCTCACTAACCCAGCTTACTCTCAGTACTTTTACCTACCCTAAACTCCATGCATCCTTATTTTATTGCTGGTATTGTTATAATCAAGGGGCCGGGTTAGCTCAGTCGGTAGAGCGTTCGGCTAGAAACCACAAGGTTCCTAGTTCGATACCGGTCCCCGCCAACTCAGTGTATGAGTAGCACAGGGATCTGTGCGGTAAAGTAAGGAGCTGATGGTAGGTGTGGCGCTCCACCTCAGATGCTAAAACACTCTCCTTGGTCTAGAGCTATTGAAAAGGAGATAGACTCTCTCGCTGACTGGCTGATACTGACATTAGGCCGCCCCGTCAACTATTACTATATTGTTATAATCAAGGTTAACAGGAGCATATGGTGGCAAAGATAACAATATTTGCTTAAATACACTAAAAACTTTTTTCCTGAATCTGACCTGCTAAAATGGGGGGGGGGTGTCTTATATGCCTGTGCATCTTATATGCTGTCAAATATGGTAAGTGTTTTATAATTTGCTTGAAGCATTGTGTTTATATTGGTTTGGTGGTTGGTTTTGAAGGTTATCACAATGCAAGTGTAAAGAAAAATAAGGTAACTGTGTTGTTGTTTGTTTACCTTTGATTTAATAATAATAAAATTTAAAAGAATTTAAAAAAAAGGGGGGGGGGTAGGCCAAACCTGGAATAATACTAAGACATTGTTGGACAGACACACACACATAAACAGAACTAAGGCCAGCCTCATAATTAAGAAAGAAAAAAGAAGAAAGGATAGGCCAAACCTGGAATGATACTAAGACATTATTGAACAGATACACACACATAAACTGACTACTAAGGCCAGCCTCATAATTAAGAAAGAAAAAAGAAGAAAGGATAGGCCAAACCTGGAATGATACTAAGACATTATTGAACAGATACACACACATAAACTGACTACTAAGGCCAGCCTCATAATTAAGAAAGAAGAAAGGATAGGCCAAACCTGGAATGATACTAAGACATTATTGAACAGATACACACACATAAACTGACTACTAAGGCCAGCCTCATAATTAAGAAAGAAAAAAGAAGAAAGGATAGACCAAACCTGGAATAATACTAAGACATTGTTGGACAGACACACACACATAAACAGACTACTAAAGCCAGCCTCATAATTAAGAAAGAAAAAAAAAGAAAGGATAGGCCAAACCTGGAATAATACTAAGACATTGTTGGACAGACACACACAGACTTACACGCAGAGAATTTGGAAGATATCCCGCAGTCATACAACAGATCCTAGCAACAAGCTAACAGTTCCAAGACTTTCAGAAATATTCTGACGAAGAGATCTTTATCTCAAAATCTTATTATAATGGAGATTGAGTGTTTTTCTGTCTGTAACCGAAACTACATTACTACTCAAGTCACAATTCCCTTAGTTATTTACGTCACATTCACCGTGATTTTATTTTTATCTAAACCCCATTTATCAATAAAATTGTTTTGCATCATTATTACTATTGGTCATATCTACATACGAATAACATGCAATTGTATTTATACATACAACAAAATAGCGGTTTACAGTGTGGATGGGAAGGCTAATTTGCATATTGATATTAAAAATTTGATTTTAATAAATATGTCTTTAGTATTATTGATTTCTAATTATTTGGTTTTAACTTAATGAATATGAGCAAAAGTCTTGTGGATACATCTTAAAAGAAATTCATTGACAAGAAGAAATAATTGTAATTTTATTCTTTACTTCCTATTTTAACTGAATTGTTAAATTAAGAAAATTTAGCAATAAAAGACGAGATGAAAGAGTAACCTTCAGTTCTATTTTTCAATTATACCCCCCCCCTGTCTAAAATCTTTTTATCTGAATTCTTATTTAGTTTCATTAGCCTTTCTAATTTAATATAATATTTTATTACATTAAAACTTAAATACTTGCACCCGGAGGGTGCATATATTTGCTAGTATTAAGAATAAATCAAAGGTAAACAAACAACATCATAGTTACCTTATTTTTCTTTACAATTGCATTGTGATAGCCTTCAAAACAACCACCAAAAAAAATTACTTTACTACAATACACTATTGGTATTGAGGGTGTTAAATCACACAAGAGTGTTTATAAGAAGGGCCGGGTTAGCTCAGTCGGCAGAGCGTTCGGCTAGAAACCAAAAGGTTCCTAGTTCGATACCCGCCGTCGCCAACTCAGCGTTATGAGTAGCACAGAGATCTGTGCGGTAAAGTAAGGAGCTGAAGGTAGGTGTGGCACTCCACCTCAGACGCTAAAATAATCTCCTTGGTCTAGCGCTAGTGAAAAGGGGATAGACTCCCTCGCTGCTGGCTGATACCGACATTAGGCCGCCCTGACGACGACGACTAAAGTTTTACAATGTACTAAAGTTTTTTGGGTTATTTCCTATAAATCTAACATACACAAAGGGGAACCACTCTTGACTGATATTTTTTTATTTATTGATCTACTAGGAAAAAAGATGGGATTAGTGTTAAGGTTAGTTTAGTCAAGAGTGGTTCCCCTTTGATCAGGTTAGACTGATGGGAAATAACCGTTTTTTGTTTGTTTTTGTTTTTTTTAAATTTTATTTTAGGGTTGGGATATATTGAACAAGAGGCACTTTTAGGTACGGAGAGTATATTGCACAAGATCCAAAATTTTTAGCTTATATGGACTAGTTGCAATTCACCTCCATGCATTAAGTATAAAGGCTGTGGAACATGCAGGTGGTAGTGATACTGATTGTAGTTGGAGCACTTGGAAAGAAGATTAGTGGAATTAGAATTCAGAGGAAGAATTGAGACCAGACAGATCCCACAGCATTAAAATTGGCTAGAATACTAGAAAAAGTCCTAGGTTGCAACACATGATGCTTAATTTTTTCCTTAAAAAAATAAAAAAATAATAATAAAAAAATCCCTAACAATGGGATATTTTTTTGGAGAAAGTGGTTTATATTTTTATAAAATGATAAGTTGAGTGACCTATTGTTGGTATCAACCTGATAGGAAGTCTATTCCTTTTTAACTAGCGCTAGACCAGGGTGATCGTTTTTGCATCTGAGGTGGAGCACCACAACTACCATCAGGTTGCATCACATGATAGATATCAGAGTATTTGTATTATAAGTAAACAAAATCATCTAATTTATTAAAGAAGTAAAAAAAAAAAAAAAATTTGAAATAGAAAATTTAGTTTTGTCACCCTCAAATAAAATGTTGCATGCATCTATTTACTAAATATTTATTTTTAATATTTTACACATAAATTCTACACAAAATTGGAGGTATTTATTTATTTATTTGTAAACGTTTTAGTTAACTTCTTGTTAAGTACAATTGTATGTTAGAGTGATAGAAATTGTATGTTAAAAAAAAAAAAAAGAGTGATAGAAATTGTATGTTAAAAAAAAAAAAAAGAGTGATAGAAATTGTATGTTAAAAAAAAAAAAAGAGTGATAGAAATTGTATGTTAAAAAAAAAAAAAAAGAGTGATAGAAATTGTATGTTAAAAAAAAAAAAAAGAGTGATAGAAAAAAAAAAAAAAAAAGAGTGATAGAAATTGTATGTAAAAAAAAAAAAAAAAAGAGTGATAAAATTGTATGTTAAAAAAAAAAAAAAAGAGTGATAGAAATTGTATGTTAAAAAAAAAAAAAAAAGAGTGATAGAAATTGTATGTTAAAAAAAAAAAAAAAGTGATAGAAAATGTTGAAAAAAAAAAAAAAGAGTGATAGAAATTGTATGTTAAAAAAAAAAAAAAAGAGTGATAGAAATTGTATGTTAAAAAAAAAAAAAAAAGAGTGATAGAAATTGTATGTTTAAAAAAAAAAAAAAAAAAAAGAGTGATAGAAATTGTATGTTAAAAAAAAAAAAAAAGAGGTGATAGAAATTGTATGTTAAAAAAAAAAAAAAAAAAGAGTGATAGAAATTGTATGTTAAAAAAAAAAAAAAAAAGAGTGATAGAAATTGTATGTTAAAAAAAAAAAAAAAGTGATAGAAATTGTATGTTAAAAAAAAAAAAAAAAGAGTGATAGAAATTGTATGTTAAAAAAAAAAAAAAAAGAGTGATAGAAATTGTATGTTAAAAAAAAAAAAAAGAGTGATAGAAATTGTATGTTAAAAAAAAAAAAAAAAAGAGTGATAAAATTGTATGTTAAAAAAAAAAAAAAAGAGTGATAGAAATTGTATGTTAAAAAAAAAAAAAAGAGTGATAGAAATTGTATGTTAAAAAAAAAAAAAAAGAGTGATAGAAATTGTATGTTAAAAAAAAAAAAAAAGAGTGATAGAAATTGTATGTTAAAAAAAAAAAAAAAAAGAGTGATAGAAATTGTATGTTAAAAAAAAAAAAAAAAGAGTGATAGAAAAAAAAAAAAAAAAAGAGTGATAGAAATTGTATGTTAAAAAAAAAGAGTGATAGGATAAAAACAACCCTGTTTTTTTTCTATGTATTAACAACTTTAACAATAATTAAATACTCATTAATAGACTCATTGAGAATATTGTGATGTAAGCTGTAACATAGTTTTTTCCTTAAAAAAAAAATTTCCCTAACAATAGGATATTTCATTGGAGATCATTTTTGCATCTGAGGTGGAGTACCATACTTACCATCAGACCCCCCCACACTTAATTGAACAGATCCAAGCTGTACTACTCGTACATTGAGTTAATAAGGGCTAGTGTCAAAACTGGTACATTGTGGTTTTTCATATAAAATTCAGGAAATGTTAATATACATGTTTGTATATTGTTCATCTTGGGTATATAATGGAGAGAGAAAGAGAGTGAAACAGAGAGAGGGGGATAGACAGACAGACAGACAGAGGGAGAGAAAGAGGGAGAGGGAGAGAGAGAGAGAAAGAGAGTGAAACAGATAGAGGGGATAGATAGACAGACAGAGGGAGAGAAAGAGAGAGAGAGACAGACAGAGAGAGAAAGAGAGTGAAACAGAGAGAGGGGATAGATAGACAGACAGAGGGAGAGGGTGGGAGAGAGAAAGGGAAAAAGAGAGTGAAAAAAGAGGGGATAGACAGACAGAGAGGGAGATGGTGGGAGAGAGAAAGTGAATGAAACAGAGAGAGGGGGGTGGGAGAGAGAGAGAGAAACAGAGAAACAGAGAGAGGGGATAGACAGAGAGAGAGGAGGAGAGGGTGGAGAGAGTGAGAGAGAGAGAAAGAGAGTGAAACAGAGAGAGGGGAATAGACAGACAGACAGGGAGAGGGTGGGAGAGAGAAAGTGAGAAAGAGAGGGGACAGACATACATACATTCACTGTTAAACACTTCTTAATCATAGAATTTTGGTGTTTTTCTCATATTGGAAACTGTTATTTTAATGCAAATAATTTGAAAGATCTATTTGAAAAAGTCAACTCTATCCAACAGTGTTATTGTGCTGCTTATAACTTGTATTTTTCTGATTAAAAAAACAAATGAAAAGTTTAAAAAATATGCAATTTGTAGATTGTCAGCTGAAATGTCATTGTGCAAATGATTCCCAATGCAATCCTATAAATGGCTCATGTCTGGATGGCAAATGTGCTGATAGATTCAAGGGAGATAACTGTCAAGAAGGTAAAATCTTTTGGTTTTACTATCTTCTACGGTGGGAGTGAATAGTCTCTGTGCTTCTTCTTGGCCACTTGCAGCCCCACTTTGTTTTGTTTTACGGCATATCAACCTCAGTGGGTCATTTAATGCCGATAAAGTTTTGAAATAAATCAATTCTTAATGGATAATACAATTTTTTTATAAATACATTTTTTTCTATTTAACCCATAGATGGGACCCTAACAGGTACTACCACTCTGGGTCAAAGTGGACCAGGGAGCAATGGTGATGAAGGGGTGCTCCACATTCCCCAAACCTCCAAAACTGGAACCTCACCATCAGATAGAGTTTAACGTCATTCCCAGGACATGTAGACCCGCAGCCACTGCCTTCTAGCACCCATATGATAAAAAGGGGTTGGGGCTTGCCATAAGGGCAATAGGGTTGGGGAAAATCATATAGGTGCTAGGGCTTGACGTGACCAGCCAATTGATTGGAGGGGGCCTCTCCCCACTTTGTGTTCACTGATATGTTTGAATACAAAGACATCTTTCTTCAAAAAGAACAAACACTATGAGATCTTTAGTTAGATAACCCTCTTGTTATCTTCTAAGACGGGAGTGTAACGTGATTATGAAGGTCCACTGGAGTTTGATAGTGGAAATAAAGGTAATTTATGAGGAAGTGCGTCCCGGTCTCCTGCCTCAAAAATTGCTACCCGGTGTCTATTAAAATAACGACCCAGCTCAGTCTATTCAAAACTATCCATCTTCATATCTATCTATCTATCTATCTCAATTTGTTCATATTTATCTATATTACTTTAAATACTAAGACTTTTTTTTATTCATGTTTGTTTAATGTCTTGTTTTTAGTTTAAATAAACAAGAATTACGACAAAAAAAGAAGCGCCCCCCCTCCAAATACATTTACTTGTCGAAAATATCTATATATTATTTTGTTTGTTTATCTATCTTGGTCTATTCAAAACTATATATCCATCTTCATATCTAAACAAGAATTACGACAAATTACGATGAATAAACAAGAATTACGACGAGCTGGGGGTTGTTATTTTGATAGTCATCGGGTAGCAATTTTTAAGGCAGGAGACCAGGACGCACTTCCTCATAAATTACCGAAATAAAACTGTGGGCGAACTGCTATAGAAAGAGAGGAAGAAGAAATAAGAGAAAGTAAAGGTTAAAAAAAAAAAAGGAGTAGTGGTCACACAACGGGTTACTGGTAATTTGACCGAGGTATGACCCCCGGAAGAGGAACTGAAAGCTGACCGGAAGTCGGGTGTCAACCGGAAGCGGAAGTCACGTTGTGACGAGGAACAAGATTGATCTCTTTTGCTTTTCGGTGACATGGAGTTCGGATGGGGCTGCTGGTCCCTAGTGTTGGGACAGCGATATAGTTGGTACTTTGTTATACAACCAATATCTTTTTAGTGCCATGAATTTTGCATCTTGGTGACAAGCCCCGCCAGCTTACAAACCCCTTTTTGGTACCATGATCATATTATAACGTTACAGGGAGCGTGTGATCCCTCTGCTTTATCTTGGATGCTTGCACACCTGCGATGTGTTAACAAAATTGGAGTAATAACATAAATAACAAATGTTATATACCGGACCCATTAAGGAACACTGAACATTTGTATTTATAAAAATATATGGTTATATCTTTATTTCCTTGGTTGTGTGCAGACTGAGAGTCGTTAGCAGGGGTTACACATACATGGAGCCTTCGGGTGTTCTCTGCAAGTGATTTTGAACCCGATCTCTGTTTGCCTAAATTGATTTCCACAGGCTTTTTTATTATTGTCCAACTCACAGGGTCACGCCTCTTTGATCGTGTCACCCACGCAGTTTTTCTGTAGGCATAACTCCTCACCCACGCAGCCTGTTTTCATTGGTTATGGGCTATGTCTTCAAATTTTCTGTGCCTACACGGTGTCAAATGTACACCTGCATCTCTAGGTGCACAAGGTCAGTTCAATGCCATATCCTATTTTTGTTTCCAGGCCCACACACTTCCTGCGTGCAGCCCGGGCTCCAGGTGCAAACCAATTGACCAGGCAATATATTACACAAACTCTTCTCGACCCAATATAGGAGAATGGAAATCAGGCTTCAAAAAGGAACAAATCATCATATCCCGACTATGTATAGGTCACACAAGACTAACACATTTCTTTTTTATTTAAACAAGAAAACCAGTCAGAATGCACAGCATGTCAAACACCATAGACAGTTAAACACGTTCTAATAGAATGTGGTGATTGTGCTGTTATTAAACATTTTTACAACATAAACAACATGAAAAATGTATTTAACTCTTTGTTTATATATTTAACTGATATTGGCAGTTTAAGGATTGTCTTAGTATGTACCTCTGTTTCAATCTATGAGCCAAGGGTCATGGCCTTGGACTGACAGAGATGGGTCTAAACCAAAGTTTCTCAAAGTGGTCTACATAAACCCCCTGGAATCTATAAGTATTCAGGGGTCTATGGAACCAACCAAGCCTTCTTAGTAATTAAAAGAAATTAATTCCACAAGAATCCTAGAGAACATTCCCATGTTGATATATTTTCAAAAGTTTAAGCCCAATATTCATGAACTTAAAAGTCATCAGCTTCACCAATCACATTAAGAAATGTGCTTAGTTGGTAAGTTATTAAGTTAGTTGTAATAAATAATTGAGTGTTACCTCCCCTACTTTATGATTTAGAGAACTCTTTAGGGAATACTAGACTGTTATCATTTGTCATTATATTATTAAATATTTGCAGCTTTTTTTTTTACATGTTATGCCTACTTTACTGTTTATTTTATGGTTATGGTTTACAATTAACAGTTTTACATAAAGGTTTGTGTAGAATTCATTAATTAAGTAATTGGTTGCAACAAAACAACTGCAAGGTGGACTGGGGTATATAAGGAGGGGGTCCATGATAGGCCAATCAAATTTTTGTAGGGGTGTAGTGTAATTATTAAGGTCCACCGGAGTTTGATAGTAGAAATAAAGCTGTGGCCGAAGAAGAAATAAGAGAAAGTAAAGGGTTAAAAAAAAGAAGGGGGGGTGAACACACAATGGGTTGCCAGTAATTTGACCAAGGAATAACCCCAGGGAGAGCAATTGAAAGTTGACCGGAAGCAGTGGTGACGAGGAACAAGAAAGAAGAAAACGCTCTCTTTTGCCTTTTGTCATTACATTAGTATTAAATATTTGCAGCTCTTTTTTACATGTTATGCTTACTTTACTGTTTATTTTATAAGTAACAGTTTTACATAAACATTTGTGCAGAATTCATTAATTACATAATTGTTTGCAACAAAACTGCAAGGTGGATTGGGGTATAAGGAGGGGGGCAGATAGATCAATCAAATTTTTGTAGACGTTTGAGAATCCCTGGTCTAAACAGAGAAGAGTTGTTACGAATATTTATTGTAATTTTATGTCTGGTTACCCCCTAGTCCATTGTACTTATTTGATTGTTGGGTCACAGGATGCGGTAGATTTTTTTCCAGGCACCCACAAAAAAATAAAAAAATTTTTTTTGTTTTTGTACAAAAATTTATTTACAATATTTGTTTCAGAGGAAAAAAAAATATTTTTACAATTTTTTTTTTTTTTCTGGCTGTACTTCTTTATTTCCTTTTAAAATGGAAAGAAACAAAATGGAGGTTACTTTTGCCTTTTCTTTTCTGACTTTGTTAGCACAACAGTTGTTTCTTCTTTGACATCTTTGGCTTCACAAAGATTTGATAAATGGCTGAAAATCTCCACTGTGTTAAGGTTTTTAGTCATGTACAGAACAGACGTCCCATCCACTGAGGAAAAAAAAAAAAAAAAAAAAAAAAAAGAAAAGGTAACATTATATACACTAGTACAAAATAAAAAACACCCTCCGGGCGATGTAAAAATAGATTTTTGAAACATATTGCCTGAGGGGTGGGAGTAAAAAATTCAATGTCAGCAAGTTTGTACTCTAAGTAAGTAAAATCATCAAATTCATAAAAGGATTAAAAAATAAAACAATTTGAAATGTAAACTTTAAATATGTATTAAAATAAAAAACTATATATAGATATATAATACCAGTCATGTATTTATTAAAACTCGTTTTAAAAAACAATGAGGACTGTCTAATGTTGCATGTTCAAATTCTGAGTGTATTTATTCTATGTTATGATGATTTTGGGTAATGTGATGTAAGCAGTGACGTAATTTTTGTTACAGACAAAAACCGGAAGCGAATCTCCATTATTAATAGATTTGAAAAATAATACATCTATTTCATCATTATCTAAACTAGCAAGAATATGCACCCACCGGGCGTAAGTATTTAAGTTTTAATGTAATTAAATATATTAAATTAAAAAGAATAATTAAATTAAATAAGAACACATATAGAAATATATCACTTATTTAGATTATATTCTAATTGGTTTCTATATAAAATCATTCATAGGATTGATTTTAATATGTTGGAGAATAAAACAATAATATTAGAGATCAATAACACCAAGTAATTATTTATTAAACCCAGTTTTGTTAAAACCAGTATGCAAATTAACCACACCATATATTAGGTAAACCTTTATTTCTGAGTGACATATAAGACACATTGCAGGATTTTAAGTGCACTAATAACATGGGCTGTTTTGAGGAAAATCTAACTCAGATTTTCACAGACATCGTTAATAAATAATGTATTATGTATTAATGATTTTGACTGTAAATTACATACTCATTGATAAACTTACACAATTCCTGAGGGTATTGTGACATAAGCAGTGATGTAGTTACAGACAGACACCAAAACCTACATTATAATAAGATTTCACTCAAAATATTCTCATTTAAATAATTATTAAATTACTAAAAAGTACATTTTATATTTGATTGTAAAATTTGTGTAATGAAATCAATTTATGAAAGTTATTAAGACACATTGCAGGATTTTAAACGCACTAATAACATGAGCTATTTTGAGGCAAATCTAACTGAAATTTTCAGAGACATCATCAATAAATAATATTTATTCTGTGCATAAATGATTTTGATTATAAATTAAATACTCATTGATAAACTTAGGCAATTCCTGAGGGTATTGAGATGTAAGCAGTGACAGTTTTGGTTATAGACATTATAATCTCCATTATAATAAGACTAGTTAATGGAAAAAACACAGGAAGATTTTTTTTTTTTTTGTTTTACGGCATCAACCTCACTGGGTCATTTAATGCCGATAAAGTTTTGAAATAAATTAATTCTTAATGGATAATAATTTTTTCATAAATACATTTTTCTATTTAACCCATAGATGGGACCCTAACAGGTACTACCACTCCGGGTAAGAGTGGACCAGGGAGCAATGGTGATGAATGGGGTGCTCCACATTCCCCAAACCTCCAAAACTGGAACCTCACCATCAGATAGAGTTTAACGTCATTCCCAGGACATGTAGACCCGCAGCCACCGCCTTCTAGCACCCATATAATCAAAAGGGCTTGGGGCTTGCCATAAGGGCCATAGGGTTGGGAAATCCTATAGGTGCTAGGGCTTGAAGTGACCAGCCGATTGATTGGAGGGGGCCAAAGATGATTGGTACTTTTGTTAACCCTGTATCGAGCTACTCTTCCGGTTCACCAGTGTGAACGTGGGAAGTTAGCTACAGAAAATCAGTCTTTGGCTGGCTGCTGAATGGGGACGAACCTTAATGGCTAGTTCCGTTCAATCAGCCAAATTCTCATACGCGTGTCTGGGATCTTAAACAAATAAAATGAGCTTAAAACAAAGCAAAGTCTGGTAATCTGAACATTAGTTACATAAATGAGAGTAACCTCCCCTTGTTTGTTTCACTTTGAGGAAACCGTATGTTTTGGTTGTCCATTTTCATTTCACCGTAAATCTACACTGAAAATACGAATTTGTTTGAATCAATACAACTGCATGTTTTAACACGAAAATATCATAAAATGTGTTCTTAATTGTGCTTGTGCATTATTTGAAATGAACTTAATAGTTATTAAAAACACATTTTATGATATTTTCGTGTTAAAACATGCAGTTGTATTGATTCAAACAAATTTGTATTTTCAGTGTAGATTTACGGTGAAATGAAAATGGATGACCAAAACATTCGGTTTCCTCAAAGTGAAACAAAAGGGAGGTTACTCTCATATATGTAACTAATGTTCACATTACCACATTATTAATGTCAGTGCCACTACGACCATAACCATGCAGAATTCCTTCACCCCCCCCCAATGTATCTAATAAATCTTCATCAATATGAAATATGAACATACAATGAAAGCAATTCCCTTACCTCTAGGTATAGAATAACGCTAGAATGCTGACATCAATCAATACAAAATAAAGAATTGAACTTACAAAAATTAACTTTCATCTCGGGTTCACAAACATTGGATTTAATGTCAATCTTGAAGTCTGCCTTTGGGTTTGTACTTTTCACATTGGGACCATTCAAATGAAACAAAGAATATCTGCAATAAAATAACAAAAACAATTTGTTAGTAAAAATATACTACAAAACCTTGCCTGGAGAAAAAAAAAAAAAAAAAAAAAAAAAAAAAAAAAAAGAAAATAGAGAGAAAATAATCAATTAACACTTAATAAAAAAAAAAAAAAAAAAAAAAAAAAAAAAATATATATATATATAAATATAAATATATATATGAAAGTAAACAAACAATGTGTTTGATATGGCGATAGCCGACAATTTTTGGGAGAATATGTGCTTAATTGAAGTCATACCTAATTTGAAAATTAATTAGTTGATAATTAATGAATTAGGCGTGCATATCTGTTTAAATGTGAGGCGTAAACAAATCGAGAAAAAGTCGATCTCTGTATGTACATATTGGCATATTATACCTCATCAGCAGAATTCTAGACAGGAAAGTGCTCTGTGTGTGATTCGAACCCTAACTGCCAGGCTGACAGGCGGGGATTCTAACCATTACACTTGCTGGTTTTCCCAGATTTCTCGTTTGTTTTTAAACTGATATATGCTACATTTTTGGGTGACTTACTACACGACAGTATGAAAGTAAACAAACAGTATGTTTGAGATGGCGATAGCTGACTATATATAATATATATATATATAAAAATCGATCATTAAGGCCTTAATGATCAATTAAACGACTGATGAAACTGAGCTTATGGCTTAGTGAAATATATCTCCTACATATGCTTGTCTGAGTTTTGTTCCTGTGTTCCACACATATATATATATATATATATATATATATATATATATATATATATATATTATATATTTACCAACCCCTCCGCACGAGCAGGATTCGACAAAAGGTCAATTTTTTTTAAGCAGAGTTTAACAGGTTTGAACTCAGTCTTCCTTCATCTATACTGGTTACCTCAGTTTGCCCTGAGGATTCTATTAGCTGTGTACTTATAGACTAAGAATCACCTAACGATACAATACTTACCCCGACCCTACTGGTCATAATTACTGTGACGACAGACATAGGATTAAATCACTGGACCTTTACCAATACGTAGGATAGGACTTATACGCTTACCAAAGGATCCCATAACACAGGACTTTCTTTAAGCCCTTTTCAACTGACCAAGGATGGCATTTAAAAACTTTACAATTAGCGCCATGTGAAATGCCAACAACTTCGTCCAGGAATTGAACTCGTGTTGACAAGTTCATTTCCTATGACTCTAACCATTAGACCACGCGCCTTCATAAACAATATATAACAAATATATATAAGCTAGACCTCATAAAAAAATATTTCCCCTAATATATTTTAGGAAAAAAAACCTATTTCAGACATATTTTCATCAAAAGATAAGTAATTATGGAAATTTTCATGAAAATTGGACCATTAATTGATTTTTCATAGAATTTTTTTTAAAAAGCTTCTAGTCATAACTTGTTTTTGGCTACGTTAAATTTTAATTGATTTAACGGTGCAAAAATGTAAACATTGTTTTTCGTTCATAATTTTCATCATTTCCCTAAGCTGAAACTTTTTTTTTTAATTATCAGTTTTTTTAATGTTTCTTCTTTTGAATGGACAAAAAGTTGTCAAGATAATATTAATCTTTATGCAAGGGGGGGGGGTTAAATTTTACAGGGGAAATTGGTGGTACCTAAATAATTCAGATAAAAAAAGAAGTTCATTTGCCTGATAAAAAGAAGATCAAAAGAGCATACCCTAGGTATACCCAATTTGTCGATAAATCCGTGTTTTTACAAAACAAATTTAACCCTCCATTTGAAAGAATTTTACCATTATCTGATTTTAATGAAATTTTCAATGTGGATTAATTAAAACTCTTAACATCCTGTTGAGATTTTTCTAAGTCCAGAGCATTCCTATAAGGATATATAAAAAAATGGCTAAAAATGACCTTTGCATCTAAAAGTTACCTATTATTTCCTTAAAATCAAAGATTTCTACATATGTTTAACATTAAATTTAAACAAAGGCTATTGTTTGGGACTGATTAGTTAAAATGAATGTGACTTCCAGCCGGGTGGAATGAGGTGGTATAGGACTTTAAGTTTAATCAATGAATGAATTTTATAATGCATCAGTTATTTTATTTCAAAACTTTCTGTTTTTTTTCAGGTCACTTAACTTCGACCCCCCCCCCTCTTTATTTTGGGGGGCACAATATATAGAAAATAAGTACAGAAAATCGGAAAATAAAATGAAAATAAAAACTGAAGAAAATTTTTAGAGATCCTTTTTTTTTTTTTTTTTTTTTTTTTTTTTTTTAAAACTCATTTTTGATAATTATTTAATTGGCTATTATTAAATATCTTATAAAAGAAAAAAATACCCATACGAGGTTGATTCCTGTTGCTATTTTGAAGGGAGCATTCCTTAAAAAACTGAAAAATCCAGGAGTGCATAGTTTGAAGATATCCAGTTTTCATTAAGAAATTCACTAGGGTAATATTTGCTCGTAGATTCCTACCATAAAATAAACTGAACCCCCATTTTATGTCCGTGTTTTTGCAATAAATGTTTTATTTTTCTTGCACCCGTTATTTTACAATACTGAATATATTTTCTTTATTTATATTAATATTCACTTCAATGTGTATATTCTAAAAGGTTTTATTTTGTGAGAATGTTTAGTTTTAAAGTGGGGGCTTGTTTTACAATTTAGGCATAAATTGGATCCTCCTTTAACCTTTTATGACCGTAATTTTGTTTTTTCGTCGATGATGATTAAAATCTGACGTTTTTATTTTAGAGTACCAAAGAAAAGAAATAACAACAAAAGGTAATCTTCAACTTTTTACTCGTAAATTCCTACCATAAAATTAGGCTTGGGCATTTTATGGCAGGAATTTACGAGTAAAAAGTTGAAGTGTAAAAACAAACCCCCACTTTAGAACTAACCATTTTCACGAAATAAAAACTTTTAGAATATACACATTGAAGTAAATATTAAAATAAATAAATAAAATATATTTAGTATTGTAAAATAACGGGTGCAAGAAAAATAAAACATTTATTGTAAAAACACGGACATAAAATGGGGGTTCAGTTTATTTTATGGTAGGAATTAACGAGCAAATAGTCCTTTATACATTGTTGGAGAGTGAATTTCTTAAGGAAAATTATGTGTATATACTATATACACATAATTATCAATAACTTTTTTAAAAATTAAGCACAAACACCGGCGTTATGAATGACCTTCCCATTCACCACTCACTTTTAAGGACAATTTTTTGATTAACGAAGAAAAGAAGTTAGAATAAATCTGAAAATTGCTGATACATACCTGATTGAACTTACATCCTCTACGAATGGGTTGAAAGTAAAAGTAATGTTTTTCACAGGGCGAATATGAAATGATTGAAGAATTTTCCCCAACTGTTTGCCGGCTGCAACAGCAGCTGAAGCTGTGGCCATGTTGAAAATATTCACTTTGCAATGTTTTCTTCTGAAATTCGAAAATAAATAATCCAATAAGAAAATATTTTTAAGAATTTTTTTTTTATATATAAAAATTATTTAAATTTAAAAAAATTGACAGTTTTAATTCCTTAAATAATAGAAAAAACTTAAATTTTCATTCAAATATGTGACTATTTCAATGAACAATAATGGTTTAAGTAAGTTTTTTTATAGCTTCATACGAAACTAATGCAAGGGAGATAAATCTTGTTAATCTTGATTAGTTTGTACATGTGACTTTGTTATGTGTATCTTTTATGATAAAAGTTTTATAGTTATACTTTTGACAAATATATATAAAGTGCTGGAAATAATGATAAAACAGCCCACGAATTTGCTCATAACTTTGTGAATATTGATTCAAAGTTAATTAAATTTTCACTAAACGAAGATAATGAAACTAAAAGTCAGTACGTACATTAGGCACCTCCAATTTTACCCTGTGAATTACCCTTACATTTAACACAATGAAACTTGCATAAAAATTAATATTTTCTTGAAATTTTTTTGAAAATTGTCATACATATAACCCCGTGTTAAAAAACCCGCAAAAAACTCTTAAGCAATTACACAAAAAATGTTATTATAAATAATGTATAATGAACGCAATTCCTTAACCACAGACGAGTTGACATGCCGTTAAAATCAATCGATCATCTTTATAGGTATTTTTGAAAATACTATTTTTGAAAATACTATTTTCTAAAGCTTATTAATATGAAGAATAGAGCTGAACAGTGATTTTGTAGATTTACTAATATAATGCTACAATTTACTGAACGCTCTTGACGTAAACGACGTCCAACTTACATTACCAAGATAACATTCAATTAGATTTAGAGATAAATTTAATCAAAAAGGATATTTAAAAAAATACTTAAAAATGAATTTAGATAATGTATCATTAATTTTGCTGTCGGCAAAAAAAAAATTAAAATAGCTGAATCATGCCGTGACCAGGATTCGAACCTGGGTTACCACGGCCACAACGTGGGGTCCTAACCACTAGACGATCACGGCTACCTGATTCAGGCATTTTCGGAGGTGCTATATAGTTATTTATACTAAAACTAAATTAAGGTTGTAAATTTTTTCGCTGTTTTTGGCGCTGCGAGTTTATTTTATTACATAATTCAAATTGTTTTCTTTTTAAAATGTCAAAGTAAACATTCTAACATTGTTTTATGACATTACAATTCTGTTTTTTATAAAAGTATTCTGTCGAATTTTCTCTTTCTTTACCTTTTTCGCTTAAAAAAATCGGACTTCCTTGCTTGAGTGAGTGAGCCATATATTTGGTTAGTTTTATTTTCCGTTTTAAAATCCTTGATTTTTTAATTATTGATTGTGAAAACATAAGTAAAAATATATTTTGTCTTTTAAAAAACGTGAAAAACCTGTTCATTTTATCATGATAGGTTTTTTTTGAATGAATGTATTTTTGTCTTAGTAAATATTAAAAAAACATAGTAAATAATTTTTCTGTAGTATTTTTCTATTGCTAAATAAATGTTTTTTTTTTTAAAAATTTCTATATCATTCAATTTTTTTTTATTGCAAAATAAATCATAATCTTTTTATTTCTGCACCAGTCAATGATTTTTTTTATTGTTAAATAAAATAAATAATTGGTTTTCATTAATTTCGATATAGATCTTTTTTTTTATTGCTAAATAAAACAATTAATAAATCATAAATAATATTTGTTAAGTTAAAACAAATTTAACAATTTTAAAATGAAAATTATTTACTTATAGATTAATAAAGAAAAATTAGAATTACACCGTAGGTTCCACCAATTTTCCCTGTGAAATTTATCCCCCTATATTTAACACAATGAAACTTGCATAAAGAAAGCTTAATATCTTGAAAGAAAAATTGTCCACTAGAAATAAGAAACATTTAAAAAAACTCCTGATGATTTTTAATAATTTTTTTCAGCTTACGGAAATAATGAAAATTATAAACGAAAAACAATGTTTTCATTTTTGCACCGTGAAATCAATTGAAATTTAACGTAGGCAAAAACAAGTTATGACTAGAGGCTTTTAAAAAAAATTCTATGAAAAATCAATTAATTTCATTTTTCACGAAATATTCTATAATTATTTAGATTTTAATGTAAATATGCCTGAAATAGTTTTTTCCTGAAATATATTAGGGGAAATATTTTTTTACGAGGTCTACCGCCCATGTTATTTTATGAAATATGAAAAAATGAACCGACAACAAACGATTTTTACTTTTTTTCTATAAAGACAAGAGTCTGAATAATTATGAGAAGATTTTTATAAGTTTCGATGCGAAAGCTTTTTAGTAAAAGAACCATGAATACAGAATTCTGCTAAAATATATCAATAAAGAAATTGGCCTGTTGTAAAAAACAAAACAAAAACGGACTGTTTTACTTATTTTTCAAGATAACGGTGAGTAATTTTTCTCTAATCGGATAATTTGATCTTTGAATTAACTATTTTTCTTTGTATCAACTCTTTATGTCCGTTATTTCTTTTTTGTGAGATTTTTTTTTGAAAGTCAAAAAATGTTTACGTTTCTACCTTTAATATGGCCTAAACTGATCACGTGATGTATTTTGGTGGTACATATGACGTTTATTTTTTATAAATAAATTGTTCTTTCGCTTTGTTTTTTCTTGATTTTCTTTTCATAGCAACGTTCAGGTTGTTTTTCTATTCTACGGCCGTGAACTGTGAAAAAAGAAAATTAATCTTACACAAGATAAATTATTTATCTATAGGCAAATTTGTCGTCTGCTAGGAATTTTAAAAGCGAATTAGAAATAATTAAATCTATTATTTAAGGTCAAACTTTGTCTAAATCGATAAGTAGTAACATAATAACTATCATTAAAAAAAGAAAAATATCATTACATATGCAGTTTATTTTTAAAAGATTTAAAACTATTTGTTTTGGTCAATTTCGATCCGATCCGCCATTCAACCTCGTTTTCGATGTTTTTAAGTGCTTGTTTACAATTTTACTGTAACATTCGCGATTGCAAAAAAGTTACCAAAAATCAGGTAATAATCCGATTTTAATGAAATTTTCAGTATTGATTTATCAATTAATGAATTTTATAATGCGTCAGTTATTTTATTTCAAAACTTTAATTTAGTATTTTTGCTATAAAAAATGAATATATAAAATTCATTTAAAATATGAAAATCCTGATGTTAAGTTTAAAATGTTATATTTTTAGATTCTAAAAATAAATATCTACTTAATGCAAACCTTATTTTAGGTGCCAAAAGTAATAAGTTTTGAAGAAAAACTCTATTGAAAATGTACCCCCTCCCTCTCGATTTCATTATTTTTTCCTAAAAAAACTATAATTCGGTACGTTATACAATTTCATTGATATAGTTATTCAGACTCTTAAGCAGAAATAAACATCGATGTATAATATTTTCTTTTATAAAATAATAGCCAATTAAATAATTATCGAAATGAGTAAAAAGAAATCTCCAAAAAATTAATTATTTATTATTTTTGTACATTTTATTTTTCGATTTTCGGTACTTATTTTCTTATAAGAAAGCCACCGTAAAATTTTTTTCTTTGATTCTTTTCATAACGTCGGTCTTTTATCTCTTTATTTATACTGTAATTAGTATCGAAAATGACCAACTCGCAAAACATTTTACGCCCCCAACATAAGGGGGGTCAAAATTAAGCGACCTGAAAAAATGAGAAAGTTTTGAAATAAAATAAATAATGCATTATAAAGATCATTCATTGATACATAAACACTGAAAATTTCATTAAAATCCGATAATTTCCTGATTTTTGGTAAATTATTTTCTGTAGTGGGGCTAAAGTCATTTTGTCAAAAAAGAATTTTAGGCTCCGTTTGCCAGTCCCTATATAAATAAATACAATGAATATGAGTCTTATAAGCTTTTGTTTTATAATTAAATTGCAATATAAATTTATTTTTTCAAATTCTGTTTTAAGTTATACTTTCAACAAATCTTGTGTAAGATAAAATATTTATTTATTTTATATTTATATTTATATTATAAGATAAATATGAAATAAATAGATATAAAAAATGAATAATGAATATAAAATATAAATATAGAATAATGTCATTCTATGAATAATTAAATATAAAATTAATTTAAAAAATGAAATAAATATAAAATAAATAATAAATGTAAAATATTATAAATGATAAATAAATAAAATAAGTGAATTATAAATATATACACAGGAAATATAATAATTATAATTTTTGGTAACGTGCTTGTCTTTTTGTTTTGAAATTTCCAACAGCCAATTTCTGATTTGAATCTTATATTTTTAATTTTTAAAAATATATATCCTTATAAAATTGAATGTGTTTTATTTGTTTTCGTATTTGTCTTGAATTAATGACTTTTTTTTTCGATAAAAATCTTAATTTTAGTTTTATTTTAATTAACTTTATTTTTGCGAACGGGAAAATAAGGTCTAAAAAGTTCGTCTTTAGGGTTACCCTTACCGCACCGAACTAAATCACTTTTCTTTTATATTAAAGCTTAAATTTTTAAGCCTTAAAAAATTACTTTTTTGTGTGTGTTTTGTAGACTAAAAAGTTCAATTTGTAGAATTTTATTTTTTTCAAATTCTGTTTTAATTTATACTTTCAACAAATAATGATTTATTAGAAATTTCAATTCGTTTTATTGCATAAACATAAATTGAGAACGAAAAATACAAGTCTTGATTAATTGATTTAAACTGAATTTCTCGTTTAATTAAAGGTTTCAATTTTTTTTAAGTATACGGGGAGGATAACTAATTGGGGGAAAAGTTATAATTTGATTTAACCATCTAAAAATTTCAAAAATACGAGTTAAATTGTTGAAACACGCCATATACCTTGGGTATATTAAGGTAAATTGTAGCCTCGTTGTCGTGAAGCAGAGTGGCGCAGTGGAAGCGTGCTGGGCCCATAACCCAGAGGTCCGTAGATCGAAACTACGCTCTGCTAACGGTTATTTTTGGTCACTTTATTTTTTTTTTTTTATAATCTGATCACGTTGTTATACATTCAACACTATGGAAAAGAAAGATTTAAAATTTGAAAATTATGTCTTCCTTTTGGTGAACTTACAAATTTAAAAAGAAAATGAAAAATTAATTAAAATTCATTAGGTACCACCAGACCGTTTAGGTCATCTTGAATAAAACGGAAATAGATATTTCCGAACTTTGTTTATCAAAAATCTCGTTAAAAAAAGATCGTACAGGGTTGTTACAAAGAAAAATAGTTAATTCAAAGATCAAATTATCCGATTGGGAAAAATTACATCGTTATCTTAAAAAATAAACAAACCTATCCATATTACGTGCGGAAGGGTAATTTTCAGGCCGCGATTTAGAGAGAAAGAAATACATATTATTACCCTCTTACAGTTATGCATCTAAGTACGGATGGGTGTAACGGACAAACTTTTTTAGCCAAATTTTTTCTATTAAAATGAATAAAATCTTTAAAAACTTTAATATTACAATTTACTATGAATAAAAACTTGAAAAACTTTAATCTTAAAATTTCGCAGTGAAATTGACGTTAAAAAATGTCTTCGGTTTTAGTATTAATTCTTAAAATCGAAAATAAAATGAAAATTTGAATATTTTTTCTAAGAGAAAAACTGATGAAACAATCATTCAATATATTATTTTTATTCTAATTGGTCGTAAAAGTTAAATAAAATATTTTTTTACGCTCAGAAAAACAAACTTTAGTTACCGAGAAGCGTCTCGTCATATGTCAGTTTTGTTCTTCCGTACATTCTAAGAATCACACATTACTATTCAACAATAAAAATTACAAATTCTTTTAAAAATATTAATCGAGCACGGATCGGACCAACTTTTTGTTCACCTGAATTCTAAAATTTATGTTTTTAAATATCCGTGAAAATTTTGATTTTTTTCCACAGGAAAAAAAAAATATTTAATTTATTTCACGCAGAAAATAAAAATATTTAATCACACAAAAGATTGAAAATCTCGTAAAAATTAATTTCTTAAAAAAAAATTTTTTTTTTTGACAATTTAATAGAATATAGTACATACCAATTACATAAGCAAAAAAAAAGTTTTCAAATATTAATATTATGACTTTTTTTTTCACTTTTTATTTCCGATTTCATTATTTTTTCCTAAAAAAACTATAATTCGGTACGTTATACAATTTCATTGATATAGTTATTCAGACTCTTATCTTTATAGAAAAAAAGTACCAAATTTTTTTTCCACATCATTTTTTTTTTATCTCATAAAATAAAATAGGGGGGGTGATAGACATCGTAAAAAAATATTTCCCCTATATATTTTTAGAAAAAAACTATTTCAGATGTATTTACATCCAATGGTAAACATTTATGGAAATTTTCGTGAAAATCGGACCATTAATTGATTTTTCATAGAATTTTTAAAAAATCCTCTTATCGTAACTTGTTTTTAGCTACGTTAAATTTCAGTTGATTTAACAGTGCAAAAATGAAAACATTGTTTTTCAATCATAATTTTCGTTATTTTCCTATGCTGAAAAAAAATTTAAAAAATCATCAGGAGTTTACTTAATGTTTTTTCTTTCGAATGGAAAAATTTTTTCAAGAAAATATTAATTTTTCTGCAAGTTTCATTGTGTTAAATGTAAGGGGGGTAAATTGCACAGGGTCAAATTGGTGGTACCTAATTAAATTCATTGAATAATTTTAGGTACCAACAATTGTGACGACATAGACATATTTTACAAAATCAAATCACTGAATGAAAAGAATGACCAAAAATCAAGGAATTATCCGATTTTAATGAAATTTTAAGTGTTGAATAAACTTTATAATGCATGAATTATTTTATTTAAAAACTTTCCGATTTTTTCAGGTCACATAACTTTGACCCCCCCCCCCTATTTTTTGGGCGCAAAATATTGGTGGGGTTATATTGAATTAAAACTAATTACAGTATAAAATTTATACTGTAATTAGTAGGTACCACAAATTTTCCCTGTGAAATTTACAGCCTTATCTTTCGAATGGAACAAAGTTTTTCAAGATAATATTAACTTTTATGCAAGTTTCATTGTGCTAACACAATGAAACTTGCATAAAAGTTAATATTATCTTGAAAAACTTTTTTTCCATTCGAAAGAAGAAACATTAAAAAAAAACTCCTGATGATTTTTTTTTTAAATTCAGCTTACGGAAATAATGAAAATTATGATTGAAAAACAATGTTTTCATTTTTGCACCGTTAAATCAACTGAAATTTAACGTAGCCAAAAATAAGTTACAAGAGGATTTTAAAAAAAATTCTATGAAAAATCAATTAATGGTCCGATTTTCACGAAAATTTCCATAGTGTTGAATGGGTACTCAATGTTTTTTTATAAACACAATTATCTATTTAACCCATAGACTGTACTACCACTCCGGGTCAGAGTGGACCAGGGAGCTATGGTGATGAAGGGCTGCTCCACATCTCCCCCCCAGACCTCTAGAACTGGAACCTCACCATCAGATAGAGTTTAACGTCATTTCCCAGGACATGAAGACCCTCAGCCACCGCCTTCTAGCACATATATGATAAAAAGGGTTGGAGCATGCCATAAGTGCAATAGGGTTGGGACAATCATATAGGTGCTAGGGCTTGACGTAACCAGCCGATTGATTGGAGGCGGCCACTCCGACCGCTCGTCTAGCCTAACTAAGGACCGAAGTGGAGTGTTGCATGTCATGGACTGCTCAGCCACCAGGTTTCCATCCTTAAGCATCACGGGTCGCCAGAGGAGGGTAGAGGTGCTGTCGTACTTAAATTTTGGTAATACTTACTATTGTAAAAGTAAAGTAAGTCGTTGGGGTGGCCTAAAGTCGGTATCAGCCAATCAGCGAGGGAGTCTATCTCCTTTTCACTAGCGCTAAACCAAGGAGATTATATTAGCGTCTGAGGTGGAGCACCATACCTACCATCAGCTCCTTGCTTTACCGCACAGATCCCTGTGCTACTCATACGCTGAGTTGGCGAGGGCCGGTATCGAACTAGGAACCTTGTGGTTTCTAGCCAAACGCTCTACCGACTGAGCTAACCCGGCCCTTTTACTATTGCAATCGCCCAGTATTCCAACTAAAAATAGAAAAATAAATAAAGATGAAATCTACTCGTGTTCCTTAAATATACAACCGTTATCATCTGGCTACACCCTCTGGTTAAAAATGAGACCGTCCAAATCGTCCAAGATGAAATGCAAAAATGTAAATCCTGATTATCTGGTGTTGTTCATCCACCGAATTCTTATTTCTTAAGAGTGTTGTCACCTCAGCTAAATAATGGACCATTCCGTTTTTATTATAACGAAAGAAAGAGAAGACAAAGGATATACTTTTTAGTACAATAAAAATACTTTCTTTTGTAATAATTAAATTTGCATACTTTTGTATATCCACAGGTCCTGCTAGTAAAGTTTAAATGTAAACAAGTTTTTTATGGGACTGATTTAAATTAAAGCAATTTTATAAAGACATCCCATTGAAGAAAAAAAAAAACACATGTTGCATCGGCCGGGAATCGAACCCGGGCCGCCCGCGTGGCAGGCGAGCATTCTACCACTGAACCACCGATGCACCCACTCTTGAACTTCTCATAATTTCACTAATACATATAATATGGCCGGTATTTTCAAAAATTATATAATTTATTATTAGATATTTTTTCCTTTTTCCATTAAAGATATTTTTGTTTGACCATCATAAAAATTTCAAATGGCACCCACGAAGAAAATATTATGAAAAAAAATAAATGATTTTGCAAAAAGATAATTTATTCAATATTGTTAATTTATTCAAAAAATATTTCAAAACAAGAGTGTCTTTTCTCGAAAAAAAAGTACATAATGGTTGATTTTATTTTATTTTATTTTATTCGTATTATTGAAGCGAAGTATTTAAGAAAAGTTTTTTTCTATCACCCGAAAAAATTCGTAAAGTGACTTTACGAATTTCTTTCTCAAAAGAAAAATGAAAACAGTCTTTCTTCTTCCATTCATTAACACGGGACTACTTGTTTAATAATTTCTTGTCTTGAAAGTTCGTTTTTACAATTGAAAAGAAAAAGAAGAGATTCCTTATTCATGGTTTAGTAAAAACTGCATTTACTTAAACTGAATATTAAACAATTCAATTTGTTTGTGGGTTAAGCATTAAATTTACGTTGCAAACTGTAACCGAATATACGAACAAAATCAGGGTCCAATTTAGCAGCCTACATATATAGTAAATTGAGCCCTCACTTTAGAACTATTACACTCACTCACAAATTATTCGTTATTTTTCTAAAAATAAAAAAAAAATTTCCAAGAGAAATGGAACTAATTTTCATATAAAGAAGATCAAATTACAGAGGAAAAATACATTCTACGAAATTATTAGGGGTGGGTTTATTTCATTCTAATATGCAGCAATATCAATGTTTAAAAGTATTTTTGGTTAAATCGAAATTAACGGACCTAAATTCCACCACCGGGCTGAATTTGCACAAGGGTGTCAAAATTAGGGTGACCCAGAAAAAACAGAACCCACAAATTTTGTAATAAAACTGTTAATTTTAACTAGTGGGTCTAGGGTTAGGGTTAGGATTAGGGTTGGGGTTGGGGTTTAGGGTTAGTTTAATGGGAAAATAAATAAATAGTTTTGATTCTGTTTTTTCTGGGTCAATCTAATTTTGACACCTTTGTGCAAGTTCAGCCCCACCACCGTTTGTCACCGAAAGAAAAAAAAATACCCAAAAATCAGGGAACTAATTGAATTTAATGAAATTTTCAATATTGATATATTAATGAATAAAAGATATAATGCACCAGTTATTTTATTTAAAAACTTGTAATTATGAACGTTTGTTTAGTAAATTAGGGTGTCCCAGAAAAAACAGAACCCAGAAATTTTGTAATAAAACTGTTAATTTTCCCATTAAACAAATAATTTAGGGTTAGGGTTGGGGTTTAGGGTTAGTTTAATGTAAAAATAAATAAATAATTTAGGTTCTGCACCAGCCTATACAGGCTGACCCAGACAAAAAAAAAAAAGAACCCAAATTATTTATTTATTTTCATTTTTATTTATTTTTAGTTTAGGGTTAGTTTAATGGGAAAATAAATAAATAATTTGGGTTCTTTTTTTTGTCTGGGTCAGCCTGTATAGGCTGGTGCAGAACCTAAATTATTTATTTATTTTTACATTAAACTAACCCTAAACCCCAACCCTAACCCTAACCCTAACCCTAACTCTAAACCCTAATTTATTTGTTTAATGGGAAAATGAACAGTTTTATTACAAAATTTGTGGGTTCTGGGACACCCTAATTTACTAAACAAAAGTTCATAATTACCTAAAGACGTTTACATTTTTTCAGGTCAGTTAACTTTGAACCATGTAACTTTGAGGCGTAACACAGATTCTCAAAGATACACGGTTCAAATTTAACTGACCTGAAAAAAATGTAAAAGTTTTTAAATAAAATAACTGGTGCATTATATCTTTTATTCATTAATTTCATACATTTTAGTATTTTATTTTGATCAAACACCATAAGTACCACCAAAACAGGTCACATGATCAGATTAAGCCATATTGAAGGAAGAAACGTAAATATTTTTTAACTTAAAAAAAAAAAAATCTCGCAAAAAAGAAATAACGAACATAAAGAATTGTTACAAAGAAAAACAGTTAATTCAAAGATCAAATTATCCGATTGGGGTAAAAATTACCCTTATCTTGAAAAATAAGTAAAACAGTCCGTTTTTTTTTTACAACTTTTGAGGTTGAGTATTCGTATTGCATAGTGGAAAAAATGCGTGAGAAAAAAGAATTTACAATAGGTAAAAGAGAAAGTGAAGAGATGGGCGCACACAAGGTTAATTCAACAAAGATTTATTACGAACTGAACAGAACCGTTATAAATGGCGGGAAAAGGGTGTTGGGCTGATGTTATATTAAACATATTTATGAAGAGGGATATAAGCTTATAATACTCAACAACAACAGAGTCAATTTATTCATTGATATCTTTTAGCAGAATTCTGTATTCATAGTTCTTTTACTAAAAAGAATCTGAGATCGAAACTTATAAAAATCTTCTGATATAATTATTCAGACTCTCATCTTTATAGAAAGAAAGTAAAAATCGTTTTTGCAGGTTCATTTTTTTCATATTTCATAAAATAGGGGCAGGGGTAGACCTCATAAAAAAATATTTCCCCTAATATATTTTATGAAAAAACTATCTCAGACATATTTTCATCCAAAGGTAAGTAATTATGGAAATTTTCGTGAAAATTGGACCATTAACTAATTTTTCATAGAATTTTTAAAAAAAGCTTCTAGTCATAACCTGTTTTTGGCTACGTTAAAATTTCAATTCATTTAACGGTGCAAAAATGTAAACATTGTTTTTTGTTCATAATTTTTATTATTTCCGAAAGCTGAACAAAATTTTTTTTAAATCATCAGGAGTTTGTTTAATGTTTCTTCTTTCGAATGGACAAAAAATTTTGAAGATAAAATTAACCTTTATGCAAGTTTCATTGTGTTAAATATAGGGCGGGGGGGTAAATTTCACAGGGAAAATTGGTGGTACCTAAAACTCCAGATGAGTTATGATTTTTTTTGTTTTTCATTAATCAAGTACTTTACAATAAGTTGTTTAAAATGCAAATTTTTTTTTAATGCTGAACTAATAGAAATACATTGCAATGTTGGCATTTACATCACCATATTTATTTTAGGACCATACCTTCAGACAAGTTCACCTTCGGGGTCAGATGTACGCGCCCGCCCTGGGTTAAAATCACGAGCGTCGATCCCAGGGGGCCATCCCCCCAAGCAACACCTGCCCCCTCAATTTAAAGGGGCAGGGCTGGGTTTATTGCCCAGTGCCTGAGGGGGAATGCCGAGGGGATAGACGCAATTTTTAAACCCGCCACCAATGAGTCTCGGCTTGTAGGTGGTCCCACGTTAATAGGGCCTTGTGCCTGACCTTGTACAAGTGGGGTACGGGGATAATATCCTTCAGACAAGTTCACTGCCCTGTCAGTGGAGCTTAGATTATGCCAACAATATACTCTGCAAAGGAGTAAGACCCCTCTCCACAGAAGGGGTGTCCTGGGTATGACACTAAACTGATACTGCATCTGATGGTGAGGCTCCAGTTCTGTGATTTGGGGAGTGTGGAGTACCCCTTTGTCATAACTTGTTTTTTTTAAATTAAAATAATTAATAAGTCTTTGAAAATTTTTTTTTTTTTAAATTTCAAAAAGTAATTTACCATATTTGTTTATTTCTAGATTTAACAAAATTTTAAGAATTTCAGAAGTTACTCCCCTTGAACTGTGAAATTAACCAATGAACAACCAGAGAGGGAAAATCTAATTGAAGGCAGAGATTTTTTTTTTATTTATTTATTTATTTTCTTTTTTTTTTTTTTTTTTGAAGCCAGTGAGTTTGGGAGATTAAAAGGAGACAGAGAAGGTTTAGAAGAGAGTAAAATTTCTTCAAGCGAGAGTTATTTTGCAGAAGAAATAGGAATTTATGTTTTCTCGCTCCAAAATGAAAAGAAAATTTCTCTGAAGTTTGATTTTTACTTATTTTGTTGTGCCTTGCATGTGTTTAAAAAACAGTCATCTTGAGGACTAAGATTTTCCTCTCCAGAGCAGGAAAATAGTATTTTCTGAAAACACTTATGAATCTACAGGGTGTCCTAGAAGTCGCGCACCATATGATTTTTTTTTTTTTTAAAGATTTTATTGGATATGGGTGAGAAATTAACAATACAAGAAAGAGTTAAATTGGTTTTTATGTTTGGAAGAGATGGGGCTACATACCACTCTGTAGCTGAAGAATTCAACTGCACTCATCCCGAGTGAGAAAAACCATTGAACCATACCACTGTCTGCCGTTTGATAAAACGTTTCCAAGAAACTGGCTCAGTTGCTGACCACGAGAGATGTGGTCGACGAAAGAGTGCAACTGATGAAGCAACATCAACTATGGTTTTGGCGAATGTTGCTAGAAGCCCCGTGAAATCAGTAAGGAAAATAAGCCAGGAGCTTACGATTAGCAAATCATCAGTACATCGTATTCTTAAGACACAGAAATTTCATCCGTACTAAGTGCATCTTGAGAATTGATGTTTGTATCAATGGAGAGGGTGAACAATTTGAGCATCTATTATGATTATGATGAATAAAATTGATATTCATATGTCTTTTTATACTTTTTATATGTATTTCCATACATGGTGTGCGACTTCTGGGACACCCTGTATATGTTGTAGCTTATTTTCACGTTTTCCTAGTGTTTTCCTAGCCATGTCAACTGGGGGTTTAGAATACACCGACTGCACCTCTGCAATGGTGCTACCTGTTGGCCGAGAGTGGTGACCTGTAATGCTTAAGGAAGGAATCATGTATATGCTAGAAGGCGATGGCTTAGGACCTTGTTGTCCTGTGTACGATGTTAAACTCTATCTGATGGTGAAGTTCCAATACTGGAGCTCTGGGGAATGTGTACCCCTTCATCAGCATTACTCCCAGGTCCACCTTGACCCGGAGTGGTAGTACCTGTTGTAAATGCAAGATAATTATCTCCCTTGTTTTGTTCGGCCATCCTATTGCGTGGGTTCAGGCACCGTTTGACTCCGGTAAAAGTCACATGTTTGCGTGGTGCTGGTTTTGAATTCTTTTAGCAGCAGGATTTGAGGCGACAAGAAGGTAAATACATGCTTGGAACTTTTCCTCCTCTTTTTCGATTTTAGTAGTTGTATATTAGAGAAACTACATAGTCTATTTGTATTCTATTGTAGTTTCACGTTGAAGACCAGTTGCGAAACAGGAGGATAAGTGACAACTATTTCATGCACGAGTGTACTTCTACGAAGGTTAGGTTAGTAACAGGACAATGCTAATTATGAGCTAAGAGCAGACAAGACCTCAGAACACGTGTTGATAGGTTAACAACTTGTATTCCACTCCCTGTGACCCCCAAGTCACAGGTACAAAAAAAGGGGCATAACCCTTTATTTCGTTCTTATCAGTAAGCAATTACTGATTATAACAACAACTCCCGTATTTACCTAAATAAAAGCGTCTTCACCAGTCGGATTCTGTCTCTACTCATTTCCTTGCTAATTGGAATATCATGTAGTCATTAATCATTGAATTTTCTATTTTTACATAAACATATTTCAGAACATTTTGCCTAAGAAATTCTATTTTGGTGATGGAATAAAATTTGTACAAAAATAATTGTCACTGAGCTGGAATTGGTAAAATTAATTCTAAAAAATATCTTCAAATTTCTAAACCAGGCATTGTCCAATAATATTTTATATATTATAATTTTTGCTTAGAACATTTATATAAAAGTTTTTGTTTTTTTTTCAATTCAAATTGACAGTTGTTTTTTTTTTTGTTTTTTTTTTTTTTTAGTTTTTGTTGTTGTTTTTTTTTTTTGGGGGGGGCTATTTTTTATTTCCATAATGTAGAATACGCAACGCTTTTTTTAGCAATGACCAAAGTTTTTTTTTTTTTACTATTGATTTTTTTTAATAAATAATTTAAGGTCTCATCTAGGAGTTATATAGAAAAATATAATTTTAAAAAATGTGTTTAAAAAAATTGAGTTTGAAAAAAAAAAATGAGTACCCATCTAGAATAAATAAAATAAAATGTCTTCAGCATAAAATAATCCAACAATGGTTGACATGCCACGGGTGTCTCTAATGATATAGATACTATCTACTGCTACTGGAACACTGACAGTAGTAGGATTGGGGTACTTACTACTCACGTAAATCCCCAAATGGGTTAGAAGGGGCTCCTTAGCCTTGGCTGGCAACCCATCTAAGACAAGGAAAAGTCTTATACAAAACCTCTGCTGCCTAGCTGCTTTACCTCATCCCAAAGAAAGGCTAGGAGAGTAAATTCTGAAAACAAATTGTTGTGAGGTGTGGTTTCGTATTCTCTGTTGTAGTAGTATCAATAATTCTTCAAGCATAATCGTAGCTCAGGTCTTAGCTTCACATAGCTAATTTCATTCCAGTCCTCTAAACTGTCTCTACATATCTCCTGCTCTAATAAAAAGTAAAAAAAGTAGTCTTCGGGGCAGCCTAAAGTCGGTATCAGCCATACAGCGAGGGAGTCTATCCCCTTTTCACTAGCGCTAGACCAAGGAGATTGTTTTTAGCATCTGAGGTGGAGCGCCACACCTACGATCAGCTCCTTACTTTACTGCACAGATCCCTGTGCTACTCATATGCTGAGTTGGCGAGGACCGGTATCGAACTAGGAACCTTGTGGATTCTAGCCGAACGCTCTACCGACTGAGCTAACCAGGCTCCTGCTGTAATACACATATGTAAATGAGATAACATGCCATTGGCTATCTCACTACACAAATCAAGAGCCGGAATCCCTAAGGTGGTGTGATGCTGAAATCCAGTGCTACCCACTGCCAAACTGCATTGGCTTCTTGCCTTTCCTTTGGATCACAGTTGCAATGTGGAGAGGGGGTGGTTTGCTGCTTGGACAAAAGCTCATCCTCCAATGTACACTGGCCCAAGCTACATAGTTCCAATTTTTAAAAAAATTGGACACTACTTCATCGTCTCTCGCAGACGGAAGGATGCCAACCATACCTAGGAGGTATGGCTATATAACATTTGGTTATTTTATGTTTTTTTCCCATTTTTTTTATTATAAACATACTTATGAAAAGGCACCTGTAGAGCAATGGTTATCTTTGTTGATGGATAGAAGGCCAGTTGTCTGTAAGGAGAAATCTTTGTTAACTGATAATTCTACCCTGATTAGAACTCATACTCCTCCTAGTTCACTCCCTCCAAGTCATACCTGGGTGATTCTAGTCTAGCGGCTTTACCTCATCCCTAGGAAAGGCTGTGTGAGTAAATCCCGAAAACCGAAGGAGCCAGAGTTCCTAGGGTGGTGTGATGCTGAAATTTAGTGCTACTGAACAACTCTTGCAACACTACCACTGCCAAACTGCATTGGTTTCTATTGAGGTCAGTTAGTCTACTGTTGGTTTGAATAACAGCAACTAGCTAAGTACCACTGAAGCAGTGTCCAAGACAGTTGGTATTTATAGAAATCAAGAATAGTCCATTCATGCATTTGGGTGATTCCATTCCCTGAGTTCTGATTGGCTGCTTGGTTTCTATGATATTGTGGAGTTTTATAAATACCCTGTCAGTCTGCAGTAGAATTGCGATGAGATGGGAGTGTATTGAGTTACAACTGCTCATTGCCATGTCTTACCAATTCGACGGTAATTGGAACTTAGCTTGATTATTTTTCAGTTCCTTACTTTTCATGCAGAATAGCGTGCAGTAGAGTAGAAGATAGCATGAGATGAAAGGCTCTTACTTGTCAACTCTTCAGCTTGCTGCTGCTGCTAACTCTTCAGCTTGCTGCTGCTGCTAACTCTTCAGCTTGCTGCTGCTGCTGCTAACTCGGCCGTCATCTTTTCTTGTTGGGTTGTTTTCCCGGGCTGATTTCTTCGGGTTGATTCTTCATTTTGTTGGGCCGGTTATCTCTTGTTTTTAACAAATTAACAAGACTTTGTTGTTTTTCTTTTAAGTCTTTTATTGAAAAACCCCAACCCACAAAACTGCTCGGATCGAGAGGCGACCGAACCAAGTATCCAATGGACACCCCAAATCATCAACTTAATGAAAAGTTCACATTTTAACTTGTCACCGGTAACTTTCGCTCCCAAATTTTTGTAAACAAATGATTTTAATCAGAAGTTTATGGAGATGTTGAACTTATGATAAATTAAATGAATAGATGGTTGGTACACGTAATCAAATTAAAATTCAATAGAAAAATCTTTTTTTAAATAAACACTTTTTAATCAGAAGTTTATGAGTATTTCTCAACACTTAAGATAAATTAAAAAAAGATGAAAGACGTTTTTATACTAAAATAGTTTTACTTAATCAGAAGAGAAATGCAATTATGTTTATTTAAATAAAAATACAGTTTTTATTTACAAAATATTTTTTATGTTTATTTAAATAAAAGGATGCTGTTTAGAAATAGTATCACACAATTTGTAAAATTTGTTTTTGTCAGATACAATATAAGTTCAAAAAATCATCTGTTCGTTTATTTTCAAATATTTGAAAGTCAAAGTTACCGGTGATGAGTTAAAATATTTTAGTTTCATTAAGTTGATGATTTGGGGTGCCTATTGAATACTTGGTGACTCCCGAGAGCCAACGACAACTTCTGCTCTCGGATAGTAACTGGTCACAACTGAACTAAATTGTCTCACGCCTCTAATGGCTCGCTTTTGGAAAATCAAGCAGAATGTCACTACCCATCGATAACTGTCGAGGTAATTTTCCACTGAACCCCTGTTATTTTGAATCTAACAAACTCTGATTCAAAAATATTCTAACTACAGTACATACATAATTCATTAGCTACCTATGAATTATGTAACATTTGTGGTCTTGATAATAATGATGACTATTGTGTACTAAACCCGAACCCCCAACTGAGGGGACTAAACCTGCTTGGCCGCCCTGGAAAAGCAGAGTTTGTATACTTTCTATGAATACTTTATGAAAATTGACATATAGTAAAGTGGGGACCTCATATCATAGATTCAAAGGGGGCACATCATAGATTGGGGGGGGCATGAGACCCAAGCACTGGCCCTGATGACAACACACATATCAATATATCTAAATATTTATTAAAAAAGGAAAAAAAGAACATAGATCAATTATAACAGAAATTTCAGGAGGGTTTTCAAGCAGATTCTTGAAATGTTCTTTCCACTTATGAAGTCTTTCTTCTTGATTGGCAATTTTTAGTTTTGATCTTGAGGTGTTTTTTAAAATTCCACTGGCTTCATTTACTGTTCGCCATACTAAGTGGGATTGTTTATCTT
>CM042164.1:41661654-41686654 GCA_023376005.1 Doryteuthis pealeii
AAATATATCCTTCATTTAACGCACTAAGATATTCCACATTGTTGGGTTCAATCTTTGTTACATTTTTTGCCTGTGATTCAGTCAATGTTTTTTAAAAAATATTTATGTAAATTATTTGTTAAAAAAAAAAGAAGATTTGGAAACTTTTTGAATTTTCCTGGTGATGGCATTAAAACTAGGACTGAAGGTGAATGATCAAATGTAAGTTCATCTTCATATATATATATATATATATATACATATATATTTACCAGTTAACAAAATGATAGAAATTTGCACTTTGTGCTTTTTTTCAACATAATGGCAATTTTTACAAACAGAAATTTGGTTTACCCATGAGTTTGTCTCTTAGCGGTATCACTGCTTGTCTTTTTCTTGTAGCAGGTCCCTTTAAATTATCTTATTATACTAAAGCTTATACCACAACTATATATATATATATATATATATATATATATATATATATATATAATCCAAAAGTCCAGAGAAGAAATCTTCCTTACGACATACTTCCTTATGAACTGGGGTTGCCCATTTAGCTAAAATCTGGAATAGATTGATTTAACAGAAATTCCTAACAAATTACTGACAAGTAGTCAAAGATCTTACAGCTGAGCAGACAGGACAATATAAAAAAAAAAATTTTTTAAAATCTGTTTTCAAATGCCTTAAAAGTAATAAAGAATTCATCATTCGCATCTGATGAGCTGGGAGAATTAGACACTTTGTCTAAGCTCCCCGAAATAGGCTATAATGCAAAATCTCTAAGTCTTTTGTTATTTCTTTACTTATATATATATATATATATATATATATTATAAAATGGGTACAAGAGATAACTCGAGTTTCACCATAGGATCTTCAGGGTTAAATCCGCTGATTTTCACACATGTGTGGTCATTGCATTCACACACGTGAAATCGACTGCTATTAATAGGTGTCTCAATTAATTCAGTGGATTTAACCCTGAAGATCCTTATGGTGAAACTCGAGTAGGTTATTTCTTGTACCCATTTTGTAATAAATTTGTTCTACTTAGTATTGAGCACTTTATATTTGTTATATCGCTGACTTACCCTGCTGAATTCCACACTTACTAACCATCGTGACCAAATTCACTGGTAAGTCAACTTTTCCTTATATATATATATATATATATATATATTGTTATGACCTGTTCAAGGGTCAATAAATAAATATTCAACACGGAGATAAAAGTAAAGAACAGATGTATTCAACATATATTAATGTACAAAATGAGGAGGGTTTCCTTGGTACCAGCGTACATGAAGACATACATTTGCTACTTCTCACTTGAGCAGCTTTGCTCTACTAAATATATCCTTTGGGTAAGTCCATTGTTCTGGCCATAGGTGAGTCACCTACAACATATATATATATATATATATATTTGTTTTTTCTATCTATTTTCTATCATACTGTTGGATTCATTTCCATTTATTATACACTTATATTGTCTACTGAAAAAACAAAATCTGGATTGTTTAACTTTTCATCACTGGAGGCTCATTTACGATATGATAAAGACTTCAACACCATGGAAATATTAACCTTACAAATTCCCGGAACTTTCCGTATCTTCCTTAATTGTGCTATGGACTTACATTTAAACTTGCTTTTGTGGCTGGATTGCATCCTAAACATTTTTTATACAACTTTTATCTTATATTATATATTTTTATTTCAAACCTTATTGAGTTTTTCTCATGGATGTTAATACCTCTAATTTTAAAAATAAAATTTATTTTATTTTTAACACAAAATACGCATTCCAGCCCTGATCGAGAGCATTGTTTATGCCTCTCGTGCCAAACGGTTAACTATTCCCTCTTTCTTTTTTAAAATATTGTTGCTCTTGAGAATGACCGCTTTATTAAAAGGTCGAAACAGATATCTGTTAGCATACTAAGATTATCATTTGTTTTTTCTATCCATTTTCTATCATATATATATATATAACTATTACTCTCACTCATTTTGTTTAAATTATTTTAGATGAGGCATGATAATTTGAATTATTTAGATTTTTCGGACTGTTTTCCTCATCTTTATTATTATATATACAATGTTTTGTCCTATGTGCCCTCCGGTCTTCAGGTGCTTCTTGTTGAACTTGGAAACCTTTTTGACAAAAAGGTTCTCAAGTTCAACGAGAAGGTTCCCAAGTTTGACAAGAAACATCTGAAGAAGGCACGTTATATATATATAACAATAAAGATGCGAGCATCAGTCTGAAAATCTAGATAATGTTTGTCTCCTAAATGCTTTTCTACTGTTTAGTTTAAAACCCAAAAGTTTCCCAAAATCCCTCATATATATCTATCTACAAAGAAGAATACATAGACTCCCTAACATCACACACACACACACACACACACACACAACACACACACACACAACACACACACACACACACACACACACACACACACACACACACACACACACACACAACACACACACACAACACAAACACAACATACACACACACAGACACACAGACACACACACACACACAGACACACACGCACACAGACACACACTTGTCTTTTTCTTGAAGCAAGTCCCTTTGAATATTTTGTTTCTTCTTTCAGTGGGACATCTAAGTGCACATTTTGATGGAATTCTTCACTTTTTCAATTTCTTTTAAATGTATGTCATCATATCATTTTTTCTATTAACTTTAACTTTTAACTCTTAACATCCTGTTGAGAATTTTTTAAGTCCAGAGCCCATTCCTATAAGGATTTATCAAAAGAGCGCTAAAAATGGCCTTTGCATCTAAAGTTACCTGTTATTTCACTTAAATCAAAGACTTTGCATTTTAAATATTTAATCTTTGTTGACATAGTTATCGCATCTTGATGCGAACAATTAGATCCAAGTAATTTTCTATGGAGGATCATACATGTAAAAAAAATGTTAAATTCTTTTTATTGTTGATTTCAAAAATAATTAATTTCTTCAAACA
The DNA here is from genome assembly GCA_023376005.1 of Doryteuthis pealeii. NCBI lineage: Eukaryota > Metazoa > Mollusca > Cephalopoda > Myopsida > Loliginidae > Doryteuthis > Doryteuthis pealeii. The sequence continues at coordinate 41,664,647 of CM042164.1, forward strand.
AACACTGTTTGAGCTCTGCAGGTATCACGGATTTGAACTTATTTGAAATTATTCACAGCAGCAGCAACAATAACAGTTTTCCAAAAAAAAGAATAGAATATTATTTCTCCTACATACTTCCATTAATAAAAATGACAACAATTTTTAATTCAAACATTATTTTCAATATTTAAAAAAAATAAAAACTGTACTATATTATGTCATTATTTTTAGCTAAATATTTTTTATAGAATATTTTCTTTAATTAAATAAATACGATTTTGCTATGCACTAAACAAAAGTATTTATTTTACATTTTATAAATTTTAAAAAATCCCTAAGAAAAGAAAAAAAAAGTAGACAACAGGAACTTTTAATATAAAATTCCTTAGAAAATAAGCTAACGATTTGGGAAAAAAAAAAAGGATAGATATTTTTTTCTTGTTTACAAATTTTAACTTCTTAAGTTTCAAATTTTAAGACCTCCTAGTACCAAACCTGTACGAGTATTTATTTATTTATTTTTTTACATATATTCCGTGATTGAATTATCTTTCCAAAAATGTAAAATTTATTTTCATACAAAAAAAAAATTCCCAAGAAATTTGTACGGGGGATCAATACGTGAAACAAAAACTAAAGAAAAAAATAATTAGCCTTTTCAATTTAATAAACATTTATTTACAATAATAGTTCTTCTTTTATTACTTCATATACCGAAAGCTTTATTAAAATTGGATAGTTTATTTTAGATGATTTTTAGAATAATTTCCTGTGATCCCCCTTAGTGGAAGGCACGAGAAATTGAGCATACCAAATGAAAAGGTAAGAAATTTCCAGTGAAAATAAGTTCACAACTGAAGAAACACATTACATATATAAATGCATTCCAGAGACTAATTCTCTATAGTGGTTGTAATAAGTAATTGAGAGTTACTTCCCCTGTTTTATTATTACCTCCCTTTTGTATACATCTTTGATGTTCTGAGAGTATATAAACACCCAGTTAATTTTAAAAGTATTCTAAGTAGAATAAAGCTTTCTCAAGCCCAACCATGTGTGTTCGTTTATTATAACAGTGGTATAAAACAGTGCTTGTTACAAATGGACAAATGACTGGTACATTATTCTTAACGTTTAAAAACTATTTCATCCCTAAAAAAGAATTATACACTGTTTCTACTCGGGGATCAACTGCAGGGAACTCTTCAAACCATTTGCCAACACTAAAACCCATGGCCTTAAATCTATCACAGGATCTTGCATCAACGATTGGAATACATTAACAAAAAATTTCCAAACATTGATTTCACCAGATGTTTGCTCACCAACTCAAATTATTATCAAAATAGAAATTTTTAATATGTATAAGTAAACTTATAATCAACTTTTAAACTATATAAAAAAGTAATAATAAAAGAAAGAGGTGGTTACTACTAATTAGTGATCATCCTCCACACATTACTACAACAACCAACATTACATTTTTTTGTTGTTTTTTTTGTGACATTGTTTATAATGTGTAATGTGTGAAAATAAACCATTTGTCTTACTTATAGAAAAATAGGTTACAAAAAGAAAATTCAGCTGGATGTTTGAAGTTTTCTTTTTTTTTTTTTGCATAACTTGTTATTAGTAATAGTATTATTTTTCCTAGAACAAAAATTATTTAAAAGAACATTTCATAGAGCTCAAGACAAACATTTCCATTATGACAAAATTTTGGGAATAGAATTAATTTATTTGCATCTTTAACGTTAAAAAATTATTTCATCCGTAAAAAGGAATTATACACTGTCTCTACTCAGGGATCAACTGCAGGTGAACTCTTCAAACCATTTGCCGACACTAAAACCCATGGCCTTAAATCTATCACAGGATCCTGCATCAACAATTGGAATACATTAAAAAAAAATTTCCAAACATTGATTTCACCAAGATGTTTGCTCACCAACTCAAATTATTTATCAAAATAGAAATTTTTAATATGTATAAGTAAACTTATAATCAACTTTTAAACTATATAAAAAAAGTAATAATAAAAGAAAGAGGTGGTCACTACTAATCAGTGATCATCCCCCACACATTACTACAACAACAAAGATTACTTTTTTGTTTTTTGTTTTGTTTTGTTTTATGTGACATTGTTTATATTGTGTAATGTGTGAAAATAAACCATTGTCGTGTCTTGTCTTGTTACACATTATTTAGTTTGGACTATAGATATAATTAACTTTCAGTTAAGCCATCCCATATAGGGTAGGTTGATTTTTCACTTTTTTATAAATATCAAATTTAGCTAAATATTTTTTATAGAATATTTTCTTTAATTAAATAAATACGATTTTGCTATACACTAAACAAAAGTATTTATTTTACATTTTATAAATTTTAAAAAATCCCTAAGAAAAGAAAAAAAAAGTAGACAACAGGAACTTTTAATATAAAATTCCTTAGAAAATAAGCTAACGATTTGGGAAAAAAAAGATAGATATTTTTTTCTTGTTTACAAATTTTAACTTCTTAAGTTTCAAATTTTAAGACCTCCTAGTACCAAACCTGTATATTCCGTGATTGAATTATCTTTCCAAAAGTTGTATGTTGCTATAATAAATACTGATACCAAAAACTAGATCTAAAACTGCACTGAAGATACTCATTTTCGCAACATCTAGCCCAGAAATTGGCTAGAAAATTTCGCAATTTCAATATTTAAAACAGAAATTTATTTTTACTAAGATGAAATGAATAAGATATCATAACTAGAATTAAAATTGAAAATATCCCCCCCCCCCCATCATCTCCAATGCTGCTTTTTACCTCATTAATTAAGCTGTAAAAGGTATAACATTTTAAAAGACTGAAATCTCTTTTCCTCAAATGAAGGCAAAATTTTGAAGAAAAATATTTTGTGAAATAATTCTGTATATTAATTTGCAACTTTCACCACATGGGAGACATTACAGTTCAAAAACTGACCTACCCTAATGCCCACTATGTTGACTCATGTGACCAGAAAATTAAAGTTGATATTTATTTCTCAAGTATAATACGCATACCAAGCTTTTAGGCTTAGAAATCTGGAAAAAATAGTGCGTCTTATATGACAAGATAATATAAACTTCAGAAAAAACCTTGTATATTTTTATGAACCAAGTGGAATGTTCCAATTGTTGTTAGCAAGGCAGGGTTAAATGAACCATTGTATAAAAGTCACAGTATTTTCAATTTAACACATAGTGTACTATACTCCAGGCCTGTTCATGGTGCAACCGAGAGCCAGAACTGGAGGCCTATTTTAAATCTATTCACCTCATATCTTTGCTTAATAAACCCTTTTTTCTTTAGCGTACCATACATCAGGCCTGCTCATGGCACAACTGAGAGCCAGAATTGGAGGCCTATTTTAAACATTCCCCAATGAGATCAGGGCATTTTATTTTCAGTTTCAGTTTGAACTAGTGAATAAAAAAAAATAAAAAAATTGAAAGAAATTTAAAATTTTAAATTTAAATTTCAAAATTTAAATTTAAAATTCAAAATTTTTATTTAAAAAAATTAAAGAAATTTTTACTTACATTTGGAATATCATGAGACTTGTAAATAGTGTGAATGTTTCTGTTTCAACATTATGTAGATCATATCTTTTATCAGAAATCTTGATTATCTCTTAATACTTATCAGTATACACAACAATAGTATATATTTTCATTTATTTAACTTTAAACACATCTTATTATCCTCAGGTAGTGGTCAAATTGTTATTCTAAGTATTTTTAAATAGAGTTAACTTAATTTTAAATAGGCCTCCAGTTCTTGCTCGCCATGAGCAAGCCTGGAGTATAGTATATGATAATATGACACCAACAAGTCCATTGACATGGTAAGCCAAATAAAATGTAAAATTTTTCTTTTTTTTAAATTTTTCTTTTTTTAAATTTTTCTTTTTGAGGGAGGGTGAGAGATAAGTTTAGCCAAAGACTAATAAGCTTTATATAAAGCTTATTAGTATATAATATATATATATATATATATATATATATATAATATATATATATATAGGCTAAACAACACCAAACCCTTTCACATCAATTTTTTTCTCACAATTGCTTGATTTCAGTTTTCCACACACAGTCATCATACCTTGATAAAGGGTGAAGATTCACCTGAAATATAGGAATAAATTGAACCAGGGACAGAACAACAGCTGGATATTGAAACTCTGTTTTTTTCTTTTTATCTGTTTTTTGTCTTTGTTCACTTGTTCATTTCCATGCTTCATAATACCAAAAAACAACGTTCACAAGAACAAAGTTTATACGCAATCAACTTTATATATATATATATATATATATATATATATATATATATATATGGAGGGTGAGAGATAATTTTAGCCAAAGACTAATAAGCTTTATATATATATATATATATATATATATATATATATATATATATATATATATTATATATATATATATATATATACCAAACTTGTTGGTAAGTCCTCGCAGTGAGAAAAAACCCAGCAAATGGTTTGATTGTAAAAATATACTACCAAACATCAACCAGGAAGAAAAAAATTTTGTAAAAAAGAAAAGACCAAGATAATCGTACCAACAAAAAATAGTCTATTGGTACAATATTTGGCCAAAAGAAAAAACAATTTATATGCATATATATATATAAGATATATATATTCATACAAAACCGCCAGGAGACTAAAGCTAATAAGTAAAAAGTGCTCAATACCTAAGTAGAGCAAATAATAAAGATAAATCTAATGAGTCAGACGAACCTACTAAAAGTTTTGCTTAATGCTCTTCAGGGCTAAGATCTTAGCCCTGAAGAGCATTAAGCGAAACTTTTAGTAGGTTCGTCTGACTCATTAGATTTATCTTTATATATATATATATATATATATATATATATATATATGTATATATATATATATGTATATATATATATATGTATATATATGTATATATATATATATATATATATATATGTATATATATGTATATATATATATATATATATATATATATATATATATATATATATATATATATATATATATATATATATATATATATTATATATATATATATATATATATATATATATACATATATACATATATATATATATATATATATATATATATATATATATATATATATGAACACTTGTTTAGAAGTCACTGGTTGTTTGGAATTACTAGCATCAAAATATTTCCAATACAGAATTTTTATAGTAGCTTGTTCTTAGTATACTTTATCTCTCACCCTCCCTCACAAAAAAGAAATATATATATATATATATATATATATATATATAAAGCTGTTTTTAACAAGAGTCAATAAATAATAAGATAATATTGGTGTGTTGATATGAATTTTGTATGATTTTAAAGTAAGCAATAAGGTTAGAAAAAATGACATGTTGAGAGAAATTTCCACTTCAGTGATTCCTAACATTAATGTAGGGTCAGGAGTTGTATATACCCCTTAAGTGTGTGTGGGGGGCAGGGATAATATGAAATTTTAAAGAGAAGAGCAAAAAAATTTTATTTGATATTCGATAGGACTCTGTACAAAAAAAAAAAAAAAAATTGAGAAACAACTCCATAAAAGATGTTAATATGAATGTACATTGAATGCAATTCCCTAACCCCAAGGCATAAAATAACCCAAGATCGGTATTCAGTATTTGATAGGACTCTGTACAAAAAGAATCTTAAGAAACAGCTACATAAAAAATGTAAATATGAACATACAATGAACGCAATTCCCAAACCTCTTGGCATAAAATAACCCTAGATTGCTTGAAATGCAGTTAAAATCAATTAATTAAAAATATTAGCTGGATTCAGAAATTTTTATGCAGATCTATTTTTATTTATTTTCTGTTTTCCAATGAACATTGCTTTTGTTGAGTAAAAAATGTAAATTTTGTAAAATTTATTAGTTTTAAAATTAGTTTTAAAATTTATTAGTTTAAAATCTTTTTAAATGTTTTAAACTTTTAAATTATTAGTTTTAAAATTCATTTGTTTTAAAATTAGTTTTAAAATTTTTAGTAAAATTTTTTAGTTTTAAACATTCTTCAGGTATTGTTTGCTTAATTCACAACATTACTTTTTTAAAAACCTAAAAAAAAAAATTACAAAATTTGTGGCTTTTGTTTTTTTATGGGTGACCCTGTAATATTATGTTACTCAACTAGGGGGGGTAGGTTAGGGTTAGGGTTTAGGGTTAGTTTAATGGGAAAATAAATAATTTGGGTTCTGTTTTTTCTAGGTCACCCTGTAATATCATGTTACTCAACTAGGAAATTTGATTCTGTTTTTTCTGGGTCATCCTGTAAAATCATGTTACTCAACTAGGAAATAACCATTATAGTCTTCCGAGACTGAAATGCCAGTGACAATGATGTACATGTTGATGTCATGGAACAAAGAAAGATAACTTGAGTTATCTTTCTTTAAGAGAACTCTTCTCTTTTAAGAAACCCTTTTTGTGTGCCCATGTGTTTCGTATGACAACAGACTTTTGGATAATTTTCACCTTTAGTTGTTAAAATTCCTAGCATAAAATTGTGCGTGCGCATTATCTGAAATGAACTTAATTGTTATTAAGAACACATTTTATGATATTTTGTGTTAAAGCATGCAGTTGTATTGTTTTCAAAACGATTCTAAGATTTGTATATTTCGCATGGACACATTCAAAATGGCTACCATCTTGTTTCAAAGTGAAAGTCAATTGGCTAAATTCCTAGCATAAAATTATCTGAAATGAACTTAATTGTTATTAAGAAAACATTTTATGATATTTTTGTGTTAAAGCATGCAGTTGTATTGTTTTCAAAAAAGTTTCTAAGATTTGTTTATTTCGCACAGAGACTTTCAAAATAGCTACTGGCTTGTTTCAAAGTGAAAGTCGAGGGGGTTTACTCTAATTGCCTCATTTTCTAGGAATTTAGCCAACTAAAGGTGAAAATTATCGACTTCTGAATGTTGACAAGTGGAGTGAAGTTTGTGTTGTTAGTGTTGGTTGTTAACTGTCTCCTTATTTTAGTGAGTTTTAATCATAATCATTAGTTTAATATTCTTGTTAAATCTATTTGATTTATGTATTTTACTTTTTGGTTATCTTCAGGATATGCACTCCCAAATTTTTCAGCTTTTTTTTTAAAGGAATATTCTCTTCAAATTAGCAGTAGGAACCAGCCTTTCACACTCTTTTGATCTGCTTTTTTCAGGAAAATAAACTTGTTTTTTTTTTTCATCTGAATTTTAAAATAATTTTTTATTTGTTTTCAATTCATTACTAAGAAATTTTCGATTCGTTATTGAAAAATTTTTTTTCGAATTTTATTATTGAAAAAAAAAAAAAAGAAGTTGATTCATAGTTTTAAAAAAAAGTTAATTTAGACATATTTATTGAAAAATGCTCAAAATAATTCCTTGTAGATAAAATTATTTAAGAATTCAAATGAAAAACAGGTTTATTTTCCCCAAAAAGAACAGATCAACAAAGCATATGAAGTTTGCACTTGAAGGGAGGATTCCTTAAATAAAAATAAAAAAATTAAAAATTCAGGAGTGCGTATCTTCAAGATTACCCTGTTTTCACAGTAGAAGTTTTCTATAGTATTGGACAAAGTCATAATTTTTTTAAAAGAAAATTCTCAGAAATACCAAAAAATAAGAAATTTCTTAGAATTTTGTTTTCTTTGATTTGATATCCCAATTTGGGATTAGTCTTTTATTAATACCTTTTTGCTACAATTAAGGGAACTTTGAAGTTTCATTGATATATATTTTTAATATATCTTAGAAATTTTTTAGAAATCTAATATATCTTAGAAATTTTTTAGAAATTTAATATATCTTAGAAATTTTTTAGAAATCTAATATATCTTAGAAATTTTTTAGAAATTTAATATATCTTAGAAATTTTTTAGAAATTTAATATATCTTAGAAATTTTTTACTTTTCGCTACAACAAAGGGAATTTGACAACAAAAATCAAGGAAAATAATCACTTCCTATGTGTGTCCTAAGCCATTGAAGTTTCATTGAAACTTGTGGCAATAATAAAAAATGGTTCAGTTTTTCACTGACTTTTTTTATTTATTTATCAAATACTGTATATTTTATGAAGCCAGAATGTTCAGCTATATAATAAAAGATGTTTTGTGTCTCATCTGTTATTAGCTTATTTACTGCTAAATAAATAAAATAAAAAAACAGCTAACAAACAAAGCGAATGTACAGTTTTGTTTTTTGTTTGTTCTTTTTTTCAATACTGTATTAAACAAACTTCTTTGCTTTTGGGAGGTTGAATTGCTTACAGAAAGGGTTGGTAATAATGGGTTTCCACTGCTACTTTTTTTTTTTTAATTATTTTTTATTATTTTATATTATTATATTTATTAATTTTTATTTATTATTTATTATTATATTTATTAATTATTTTATTTATTAATTTATCTTTTATATCTTTTATAATTTATTTATTTATATCTTTTTATTTTTATTTTTATTTATTAATTTATTATTATATTATTAATTATTATTTATTAATTTTTTATTATTTTTATTATTTGATATTTGTATTTTATTTTTATTATTTTTTCAATACTGTATTAAAAAAACTTCTTTGCTTTTGGGAGGTTGAATTGCTTACAGAAAGGTTGGTAATAATGGGGTTTCCACTGCTATTTTTTTTTTTTTATTATTTTTATTATTTTTATTATTTTTATTATTATTTTTATTTATTAATTTATTATTTATTTATTATTATTTTTAATTTATTATTATTTATTTTATTTTTTTTATTAATTTATTAATTTATTTTATATCTTTTTTATTTTTAATTTATTAATTTATTATTATTATTATATTTAATAATTATTATTTATTAATTTTTTATTATTTTATATTTGATATTTATATTTTATTTTTATTATTTTTTCAATACTGTATTAAACAAACTTCTTTGCTTTTGGGAGGTTGAATTGTTTACAGAAAGGGTTGGTAATAATGGGTTTCCACTGCTACTTTTTCAGCAGGAGAGAATATATGATTGGGCAGGAAGGGGGAAGCGGAATTAAACAGGTTTGAATACAGTTTTCCTTCTCCTAGACTAGTTACCTAGCCAAGGTTAAAGAGCCCAGTCTGCACTACTATTTTTTCATAGTTGGAGGGAGAATAATTGAATGCATACCTTTCCCAAGGGTATTAGCACTATGTGAAATGCAAACAGCCTTGTCTAGGATTTGAACATAGAATGCTGAGTCCATTTCCAACGATAATAACCATTACACTTGTGGGGATTTAAATAAAATAAAATTAAATCAAAATTAAATAAAAAGTTCTGAGCGTCTGGACTCTAGCGTTCAGAGTTAATGGTCTAATCAAAAAAGTGTTAAATTAAATCAAAATTAAATAAATAAATAATAAGTTCTGAGCGTCTGGACTCTAGCATTCAGAGTTAATGGTCTAATAAAAAAAGTCTTAAATTAAATCAAAAATTAAATAAATAAATAATAAGTTCTGAGTGTCTGGACTCTAGCGTTCTGAGTTAATGGTCTAATAAAAAAAGTCTTAAAATTAAATCAAAATTAAATAAATAAAATAAAAGTTCTGAGCGTCTGAACTCTAGTGTTCAGAGTTAATGGTCTAATAAAAAAAGTCTTAAATTAAATCAAAATTAAATAAATAAATAAAAAGTTCTGAGCGTCTGGACTCTAGCGTTCAGAGTTAATGGTCTAATCAAAAAAGTCTTAAATTAAATCAAAATTAAATAAATAAATAAAAAGTTCTGAGCGTCTGAACTCTAGCGTTTAGAGTTAATGGTCTAATCAAAAAAGTCTTAAATTAAATCAAAATTAAATAAATAAATAAAAAGTTCTGAGCGTCTGGACTCTAGCGTTCAGAGTTAATGGTCTAATCAAAAAAGTCTTAAATTAAATCAAAATTAAATAAATAAATAAAAAGTTCTGAGCGTCTGGACTCTAGCGTTCAGAGTTAATGTCTAATAAAAAAGTCTTAAATTAAATCAAAATTAAATAATAAATAAAAGTTCTGAGCGTCTGAACTCTAGCGTTCAGAGTTAATGGTCTAATCAAAAAAGTCTTAAATTAAATCAAAATTAAATAAATAAATAAAAAGTTCTGAGCGTCTGGACTCTAGCGTTCAGAGTTAATGTCTAATCAAAAAAGTCTTAAATTAAATCAAAATTAAATAAATAAATAAAAAGTTCTGAGCGTCTGACTCTAGCGTTCAGAGTTAATGGTCTAATCAAAAAAGTCTTAAATTAAATCAAAATTAAATAAATAAATAAAAAGTTCTGAGCGTCTGAACTCTAGTGTTCTGAGTTAACTGTGTTATCAATAAAGTAGATGGAGGACGTTAACTCAGAACACTAGTCCAGACGCTCAGAGTTCTGAGCGTCTGAACTCTAGTGTTCTGAGTAACGGTCGTATCAATAAAGTCTTAAATTAAATCAAAATTACATAACAAACACAACTGGTTAGCCGTATAGATGGAGACTTTATTGATAAGACCGTTAACTCAGAACACTAGAGTCCAGACGCTCAGAACTTTTTATTTATTTAAATAAATAAAAAGTTCTGAGCATCTGGACTCTAGTGTTCTGAGTTAAATGGTCTTATCAATAAAGTCTCCATCTGTACGGCGAACCAGTTGTGTTTGTTATTCTCTCTTCATTTCATTTCATACCGTAATAACCAAACCCTATGTGTCTCCTATTATACTTGTGTTTGTTATTCTCTCTTCATTTCATTTCATACCGTAATACACCAAACCCTATGTGTCTCCTATTATACTTGTTGTGTTTGTTATTCTCTCTTCATTTCATTTCATACCGTAATACACCAAACCCTATGTGTCTCCTATTATACTTGTTGTGTTTGTTATTCTCTCTTCATTTTAATTTCATACCATAATACACCAAACCCTATGTGTCTCCTATTATACTTGTATGGTTAATAATATTCAATGAACTTATGGTCAACAAAAAACTTTATGCAAACTACCTAAAAGCTAAAATTAAATAAATAAATTTGAATTATTTTAGCCATTAAGGTAAGGTATCGAGTAAAGAATTAAAAAAAAATAGTTAGGAACCACTGATGGACACTTTTAATTTAAAAGATAAGTTTTTTTTTTCTAAAAACACAAACACTGAAGACAAGGTTTTTTTTGTTTTGTTTTTTTGTTTTTTTTAAATATTCGTCCCTTTTTTATTCTGTTGAGAGAAAAGGCAAGAAATCAAAAGAGGACAGTTTTAAAAAGCTGAAATGTAAAAACATCTTATTCCAGCAAAACAATATAACTTTGTAATATAATTTGGTAAAAGAAAAGTGAATTTTACCAGGGGTTTACCACCCACAAACGGTAAAGCTTACAGATAAGAATTCATGAATTTTACCAGGCGGTCAAGAGCTATTTTGCAGGATGGCTCATGGTAATTTGGAGATGTGGCATTGGTAAATCCATGACCGGCTTCGTAGATATAGAAGTCGTGTTTGACTTTGGCGTTATCCAACTTCTTGCGCAGTGCATCCTGCTCAACGGGAGATGCGAAGCCAACGGTATCATCTTTCTTAGCGAAGTGGCATTGTAAAGGTATGCGGATGGTGGTGACATCTGCAATGGAATCTCCGGGGATACCATAGAAGGGAGCAGCAGCACTTATCTCAGGAACCAGCGCCGCTGCTGCAAAAGAAAGTGCACCACCCATGCAGAAGCCCGTTACACCAACCTGCAATTTTAAAGATAAACATCATTTAAGAAATAAAGAATACGAAAAGAAAATATATACATATAAAATATATTAATATTTATATATATATATATATATTTTATATATATATATATATGTAAGAAAGTTTTATAGAAAAACAACAAGATGTTAAAAAATTTTTGCTGACAGATATCTGTTTCGACATTATGAATATGTCTTTATCAAAGCAACATTGTAAGCGGAAAAACGAAATGAATATATCAGTAATTATGAGGCACAGAATGCTCTCGATCAGTACCGGAATTTTAAAAAAATTTTTTTTAAATACGTATTTGTTGTTAAAAATAAAATAAATTTTATTTTTAAAATGTTTAAGCTTTTTATCATAAAAAGCTCGAAAGAGTTTGTAGTAAAAATGTATATGAATATCAAAAAGTTCAGGAAAATGTTCCGGTTACAAATGAAAGTTTAAAAATGTAACAAGCCCAGCAACATGAATCTGCAATGATGTTAAACTCGCAGAGTCGGGATCCTTATTACATCCGAAAATATGAGCCTCTGGTGATATGATTTAAGTAATTCCAAATTTGTTTTTTCTATGGACAGTATGAAAGGTAAAAATGGATATTGAATCCGACAATATGTAAGAAAGTTTTATAGAAAAACAACAAGATGTTAAAAATTTTTGCTGACAGATATCTGTTTCGACATTATGAATATGTCTTTATCAAAGCAACATTGTAAAAGGAAAAACGAAATGAATATATCAGTAATTACGAGGCACAGAACGCTCTTGATCAGTACCGGAATTTTTAAAAAATACGTATTTTATTTACCTTTCATATATATATATATATATATATATATATATATATATATTTTTTTTTTTTTTTTGTGTATTTTGGCCAAATTATTCTCAAGGCATGTTTTATTGAACACACGTAGTATTCTTTTTTTTTTTTGTATAGATATTTTTTCCAAATATCATGAATCAACTCGATCCAGATTCAAAAAGGATAGCCAGAAGACTGGAAAAAATATCTATACAAAAAATGAAAAAAGAATACTCCGTGTTGTTTAATAACACATGCCTTGAGAATATATATATATAAATTTTTTTATTTGCAAGTTGTTTTTTTTATTATTTTATTTTTAAGTATTATAGAAGAACTATAAAAATTGAAGTGTTTTTGTGGGTTTGACATGCTATTAAAATCCGGGTAGACGAGTGTGTTAGTAGTAGCATGTCCATTTGTTCCGTGAAGAGCCTCTATGAGGTGGGTTATTTTTTTTAATGCTCTTAAATTTTTTATTTGCAAGTTGTTTTTTTATTATTTTATTTTTAAGTACATTCCATCCGTTTGTTGCCAAATTCAAAAGGGTTAATATTATATATTTTTGGCATTTTCTTTCTTTCTCTCTCTTTTTTTATTTGTTTATTGACTTTTTTCTTTTCTTTCTTTTCTTTTTTAGTTGCCCTGTTGTCCATTCTCTTGAGCTGAATACTTTGTCCAAATATTAGATCCTACAGATCCTAGAAGCCATATGCATAAAAAATTAAAAAAACTAACATTAATAAAATAGCATTTAAAGTCGGAGACAACGTATTAAATATCTTCAATAACTAACACTTACCTAACCCCCCTCTTAAAAATAATAGACTCTCTGAATTTGATAAAAGCATAGATAACAGAACTAAAAAAACTAAAAAACAAATTATGTAACTCCATGAAGACGACTGGCGAAACAATCGAAAGCGCTCGGGAAATTAGTATGCAAAATATCATGAATCAACTCGATCCAGATTTAAAAATGATAGCCTGAAGACTGGAAAAAATATCTATACAAAAAATGAAAAAAGAATACTCAGTGTTGTTTAATAACACATGCCTTGAGATATATATATATATATATATATATATATATATATATAGTATCCAATTACCGCTTTAACTTTTCCGTCGCGGTAGCATCAGTAAATAATCCAAAAGTGCTCAATATATTATAAACACAGAATAGTAACTGCTTTTACTAAACATTATTTATAACTATAATTAAATTGATAGTAATACTGAAGATAGAATTGAGAAAGAAGTGCACATGTGGAACGTTACATCGTTTTTTTCTCAATGTAATTTTGTTTTTTCGTCAACAATGATTAAAATCTGACGTTTTTATTTTAGAGTACCAAAGCCAAAAAAAAAAAAAAAAGAAATAACAACAAAAGGTAATCTTCAACTTTTTACTCGTAAATTCCTACCATAAAATTAGGCTTGGGCATTATCTGAGCCAAGCCTAATTTTATAGTAGGAATTTATGAGTAAAAAGTTGAAGTGTAAAACGAACCCCCACTTTAAAACTAACATTCGCACAGAATAAAAACTTTTAGAATATACACATTGAAGTGAATATTAAAATAAATAAATAAAATATATTTAGTATTGTAAAATAATGGGTGCAAGAAAAATAAAACATTTATTGCAAAAACACGGACATAAAATGAGGGTTCAGTTTATTTTATGGTAGGAATTTACGAGGAACAAGTTAAGGATTACCGCCATTGTTACATAATTGATGGGGCACCTATCAATTATGTATGGTAGTGTAATTAAAATCAAACTAACAGTTTTATGGAAAAGTATGGTGTTAGTTGATTGACAAGATTTAATCCTTTTTTTCACCTTAACCCTGATTTGCCAGAGTGAACATGAGAAACTTATATTATTTGGATTATTCGGACTATTGTCCTCATCTTTATTGTTATCTGTACAACGTTTTGGCCAATGTGCCCTCTGGCCTTTTTCAGTTCAAATAATCCAAATTATCAAGCCTCATCTCAAAAATTCAGAGAAATAGTGAGAAACTTATTTAGAAGATTGGAAAAGTTTGGGAACCATTGACCTCATCTTTATTGTTATCTGTACAACGTTTCGGCCGATGTGAAGCCAACAGTATCTTCTTCAGTTTGAATAATCCAAATAATCCAAATTATCAAGCCTCATCTCAAAAATTCAGAGAAATAGTGAGAAACTTATTTAGAAGATTGGAAAAGTTTGGGAACAACTGCAGTAAGTCGTGAAAGATGACTGAACATTTTTCTTACCTTAGAACATCCAACTTCCTTGAGAAGATATCTCGCTGCTCCTTGAATATCTTTAATGGCCCCTGGCCAGTCAAGGTCATTCATCAGGTGTCCAGCTTCTTCGTGGTCAGTGGCTATTTTGCCTCGATAAAGATCTGGAACAAGTGTCACAAATGGCCCCTTGGAAGCCAAATCGGCAGCCTCATCCTGGATCTGCTGGTTCATACCCCACCATTCTTGAAGTACAATCAAGCCTTTTTTGGTGCTGCTTGGGTCTCCAACTAGCACACCAGGACAAGCTCCCTGTTTGTTCTCAGAGGGGAATTTCACGGTTTTGCTCATTTTTTTGTTGCTTGATCTAAAAAACAGAAGATATGAGCTTTTAAATTCTCTCTCTCTCTCTCTCTCTCTCTCTCTCTCTCTCTCTCTCTCTCTCTCTCTCTGTATATATATATATATATATATATATATATGTAAACAAATATGGCTATTTTCAGCCGACAATATTTGGGAGAATATGTGCTTAATTTAATTTTTTTGAAAGTTAATTCATTAAATCCCGCCTAATTAATCATTAATGAATTAACTTTCAAAAAAATTAGGTTTGACTTCAATTAAGCACATATTCTCCCATATATATACATATATATATATAAAAGGATATGAAAACACACAATGCTGTTAAAATGAAAATATTCTATATCATATTCATAGCTAATATTGAACAATATTTCGATTTATAAAAATCATCTTCAGAGCTTGTTTTTACTCCAGGCTCATCAAGAGAGGAGCTGAAAATAATTTGAATTCAAAACAAAAAACATTGATGTTCCAAAAAGCATACAAGTCATGTACTCGATGAGTCTGGAGTAAAAACAATTTCCTTACTCTTAACTTATATATATATATATATATATATATATATATATAAAGACTTTTAGATGTTTGTTTTTTATAGAAGCATTGTTGAATAAATTATTATTTATATTTTGCTTGGAGGCAATTATAATGCATGTATCGCATAAAATTCGATAATTATAGAAAATAATCTTGACAATGACAATGATTTTAAAAAATCCCCCTCTACCCTGGAGACGCCGGGTAGCCTCTGCTAGTACATTCCTAAAGCAAATATTTATGACTCATGCAATTGAAGTTTTTACAAGTAGTTGTTGTGCTATCAACAGTCTGCTCCTTAACCTCATTTAAACACAGGAATATCATCTAGAAGTTTATGAACCAGATAAAAAGAGAGGTGCCACATGGTGCAATGGTTACGAAATGGACATGGTAAGATGAGTTCAAATCCTAGATGTATTGTATTTCACCCAGTGTATTGTATTTCACCTTTAGTTGTTAAAATTCCTAGCATAAAATTGTGTGTGTGCATTATTTGAAATGAACTTAATTGTTATCAAGAACACATTTTATGATATTTTTGTGTTAAAGCATGCAGTTGTATTGTTTTTGAAAAGTTTCTAAGATTTGTATATTTCGCACGGAACATTCAAAATGGCTATCGTCTTGTTTTAAAGTGAAAGTCAAGGGAGGTTACTCTAATTGCCTTATTTGCTAGGAATTTTGACAACTAAAGGTGAAAATTACTGTGTTAATACCCCTAGGAAAGGCCTGAATCCATTTGTTATCCCCATTCCTAGCTATGGGTTAATACTTGGGCAAACTGGTCAATTTATCCTTGGTTAGGCAACCAGTCTAGGAGAAAGACTCTGAATTCAAACCTATTAAATTATTAAGAAATTGACCTTGTGTCACATCCTACTTGTGCTGATCATTGCAACTTAATGATAAATAATAACTGGTTCACAAAAATATATTTTTTGTCTGAGGCAAGAATGTGAATAGGCGTTTTTTACTAATTTGGGTGTGCTGAATTCAAATTTATAAACAGTTTTGCTCTATCACCTCTAGTTTTCTGTCTTTTAAATAGTCTCATTTTAGTATATACAGAGAATATACATGCTTATTTCAACAGTTGCAGCAGCTTATTATAGATAAAACAGGATAGATAAAGAACATTGACAGAATAAATATACTTGGATGACACAATGTACACAATTCATAGTACCACAGACAGTTAGAAGTGTGTTTTCTTAGATGATCTGCTGTATTTTGCCTCCGGAATGTCACGCAAGAGCATCCAGCAGAAGTCTCCCATCATGCTGGGGTTCCACTTGCCTTGGTAGTTGCTCTCCATCTTCGTAATGTCTTGGTGGAATCTTTCTCCATGCTCATCACTCACTGCTCCAAGGTTTGGAGGGAAGAAGTTGAAGTGGGAATGGAGAAAATGAATTTTGAGTGACATTCGGCATCCCATATCCTCATAAGTCTTTAGCAACTTTTCAATACAGGCTTGGTAATTTCAATTGATTTAATGGTGCGAAAATGTAAACATTGTTTTTGTTCATAATTTTCATTATTTCCCTGAATTTTCTTCTTTTTTTAAAAATCATCAGGAGTTTTTTAATTTAAAAAAAATGTTTCTTCTTTTGAATGGTCCAACAAATTTGAAGATAATATTAACCTTTATGCAAGTTTCATTGTGTTAAATAGGGGGGGGGGTAAATTTAACACGTCCTTAAAAAAAAAAAAAAAAAAAAGTAAAGGAAAAAAGAAAGAAATTTAAATTAAACAGAAGTAAACAAAAAGAGAAAAGTAACGAAAAAAAAAAAACCTATCAAAGTAGACTGTGAATTGATGGGTGTAAATTTTTACAGTAAATAAATAAATAAAAGTAGGGAATGGCATTAACATCGTCTGCTACGAGTTTTAAAAGCGAATTAAAAATAATCAAATCTATTATTTAAGGTCAAACTTTGTCTAAATCGATAAGTAGTAACATAATAACCATCATTAAAAAAAGAAAAATATCATTACATATGCAGTTTATTTTTAATAGATTTAAAACTATTTGTTTTGGTCAATTTCGACGCGATCCGGCATTCTGTCTCTTTTTCAATGGTTTTACGCGCTTGTTTACAATTTTTATATAACATTTCGCGATTGAAAAAAAATTTACCAAAAATCAGATAATTATCCGATTTTAATGAAATTTTCAGTATTGATTTATCAATTAATGAATTTTATAATGCATCAGTTATTTTATTTCAAAACTTTAATTTAGTATTTTTGCTATGAAAAATTAATATATAAAATTAATTTAAAAAAAAATATTCTGATGTTAATTTTAAAATGTTATATTTTTAGATTCTAGAAATAAATATCTATTTAATGCAAACCTTATTTTAGACACATAAAGTAATAAGTTTTGAAGAAAAACTCTATTGAAAATGTACCCCCCCCCACACTTTTAAGCAGAAAAAATATCAATGTATAATTTTTCTTTTATAAGATAATAGCCAATTAAATAATTATCGAAATGAGTAAAAAAGAAATCTCCAAAAAATTAATTATTTATTATTTTTTTACATTTTATTTTTCAATTTTCGGTACTTATTTTCTCATAGAAAAGCCACCGTAAAAAATGTTTTTTTTTTGTTTCTATTCATTAGTTCTGTCTTTTATCTCATTATTTATACAGTAATTAGAAAAATATAAGACCAAAAAAAAAGTTACGCCCCCAAAATTAAGTGACCTGAAAAAAATGAGAAAGTTTTGAAATAAAATAAATAATGCATTATAAAGATCATTCATTGATAAATAAACACTCAAAAATTTCATTAAAATCCGATAATTCCCTGATTTTTGGTAATTTATTTTCTGTAGTGGGGGGCTAAAGTCATTTTGTCAAAAACGTATTTTAGGCTCATTTTGCAAGTACCTAAATAAAAGTGTATAACTTAGGGATACCCAAAATTCGGCTACTACGAATTTTAAAAACGAATTAAATCAATTATTTAAGGTCAAATTTTTGTCAAAGTCGAAAACTAGTAACATGATGTGCATCAATAAAAAAAAAGCAAAATAATATTACACATTTTTAATACATTTCGATCAATTTCGATCGCGTTTACTAAACGCCGTTTAGTCTGAAAAGCTGTTTAAAAAATGGCGTGTTTACAAAATTAATGTAACATTCGCGATTGAAACACTGAACACTGAAAATTTCTTTAAAATCGGATAATTCCCTGATTTTGGTAAAAGAATTTCAAACGGGGTGGGGCAAAATTGTATTGAAAAAGCACGGATTTTTCCGACAAATTGGTTATACCTAGTATAACTGAATCACGACGCAACTTTAGATTTATACATCATCAATTAATGCTGTCATCTGATTTTTTAAAACTTATAAATTAAAAGTTTTATTTTATTAGAAGTACTAGCAAACCCTCCGGGTGCAAGTTTTTAAGTTTTAATATAATAAAATATCATGTTAAATTAGAAAGGCTAATAACACTAAATAAGAATGCAGATAAAAAGATTTGGAACAGAGGGGGTATTATCGAAAAATAGAACAGCTTTGAAACTAACTCTTCCATCATTTTCAATTACTCCCGTCTTTCACTGGTAAATTTTCCTAATTTAACCTTTACTTAAAATAGGAAGTAAAGGATAATATTACAGTTATTTCTTCTTAATGAATTTCTTTTAAGATTTATCCCCGAGATTTTTGCTCATATTCAATAAGATAAAACCAAACAATTAGAAATCAATAATACTAAGCATATATTTTTTAAAATAATTTTTTAAGATCAATATGCAAATTAGCATTCCCATTCACACTGTAAACCAGTACTTTGTTGTATATATAAATACAATTGCGTATTATTAGTATGTAGATATGGTCAACAGTCTTAATAATGTAAAACAATTTTATTATTCACTGAGGTTTAAATAAAAATAAAATCATGGAGAATGTGATGTAAATAACTAAGGGAACTGCGAATTGAGTAGTAATATAGTTTCGGTTACAGACAGAAAAACACACAATCTCCATTATAATAAGATTAATCCCAATGGAGAAATTAAAAATATATACATTGGACTTCATCTGTCCAGTAAATTACGACCCTGAATTCGCAGTCTACCTGAAAAAAAAAGAAAAAAAAACTACCAAGATTTAAAGTTGACATATAAAACAACAAAAAAAAGTACAAAAATCCCCCCCAAACATTGGTTAATATTAATAAAAAATATTCCTGTCGTTACATAAATATAATTGAAAAAAAATAAGTTGTTTTTTTTTAAGTGATGTCTCATCGTTTTTTCTATTCTTCTTACCTTACCGATCCAACAGAATGAAGTGTGTAACCGCGTTTGCGTAAGGTAAACGTGTTTTAAGTTTGGCGGCATATATACTTAACCCTCTCTCTTTCTGTCTCTCTGTCTGTCTGTGCCTCTCTGTCTGTCTGTCTGTCTCTCTCTCTCTCTCCCAACCTATCCACACATACTTTTAAAACTTTTTTTTATTATCTTTGTTATGACCTTTCTTTATTTCAGTGAGTTGGGTTAGCGCCTTCTAAGACATACACTTGGTTGGGTACGTCTGACAGTCTGTTACTTATTCGACCTATTAAACTAACTAAACAATATCTAGGACAAAACATTCTGGGGATTTGGTGAGGCGAATAAACTTACTAAATGGGATGGGGTAACGTATGTGGGGACGTTACAATGTAAAGTTTGGCATTTTATTTGTTTTAATTTTTTTAGATGAGTCTTGATAATTTGTATTATTTAGATTTTTCGGACCGTTGAAGATAATAGATTGGGAGGAACATTAGAGAAGTATACGTCTCAAAGAATCAACGCATTTATAACCTCTTAAGTAGATCAAGTATAGTAGGTATACCCAATACCGGGTCAAGTGATCAGTTTAAGCAAGTTATATTGAATAAACGAAAGTAAATATTTTTTAACTCTGTTTTTTAAAAATTCTCGCAAAAAAGTAACGATCATACAGAGTTGTTACAAAGAAAAACAGTTAATTCAAAGATCAAATTATCCGATTGGGGAAAATTACACCGTTATCTTAAAAAATAAATAAACCTATCCGTTTTACATACAACAGGGTAATTTTTATGTAGAAATCCGGACTGTAAAATGACATATCATCTCTCTTTGACAATTATACATTTAAATGTATGGGTGGCTGTATTCGACATAATTGTTTCTTGTGCATATTCAATAACCGATTATTGGTTTTCAACGATTTTTGAAAGAATTTTTGTGGTAGTTTCAGAATAACTCCAGAATATTTTTTTTAGTTGAACTTATAAAAAAATATTAAAATTTACTTTTAAAATTTCACAGTGAAATTAACTTTTTTCAAATAATGTCGGTAGAATCTGCGCCCTTTCAAAATTAAAATCGAAAAATAAATAAAAATTTGAAAAACTTTAATATTAAAATTTACTATTAAAATTTCACAGTGAAATCGACTTAAAAAAAATTATGCCAGTCGAATTTGCGCCCGTTCAAATTCCAAATCGAAAAAGAAATGAAATGTATGAAAATTTTAATTATTAGTAAAATTTACTATTGAAATTTATTATTAAGATTACACAGTGAAAGTAACTATTTTTTTCCAGTTATGCCGGCGGTTTGAGTAATTTTAAAATCGAAAATGAAATGAAATGAATGAAAATTTGAATATTGTTTCTAAGAGAAAAACTGATAAAATAATAAAGAATTAATTCAATTTTTTTAGTTCACCTGAATTTTAAAATTCAGTGTTATATTATATTTAAATGTCAGTGAACAATTCGATTTGTACCCACAAAAAAGATTTTTAAACATTAAAACTACAAAAACAAATTATTTAAGCACACAAAAGATTTAAAATCTCTTAAAAATTAATTTCTTTAAAAACATTTTTTCTTGACAATTTAATAGAATATAGTATATATCAATTAAAAAAGAAAAAAAAATTTTTTTTCAATAATGACATTTTTTCGCACTTTTTATTTCAGAATTCATGATTTTTTTTTCTACAAAAACTACTGCCTTGAATATTATACAATTTTTTTATATAGTTATTCAAAATCTTATCTTTATAGAAAAATCGTTTTTTGAC
Source organism: Doryteuthis pealeii (assembly GCA_023376005.1). Taxonomy (NCBI): domain Eukaryota; kingdom Metazoa; phylum Mollusca; class Cephalopoda; order Myopsida; family Loliginidae; genus Doryteuthis; species Doryteuthis pealeii. Next base: position 41,686,482 of record CM042164.1, read on the forward strand.
GGTTTATTTTTTTCATATCTCATAGCGGTCGTCTGTCGCTAGTAGCGGCAGCTGTTGCGTTCGGCGGGGCGGTTCGCTGTCTCCGTTGGGCGTAGCTTGTCGTCGTTGCATACGCAGCGACGTTCGCGAACGGGCCAACCGACTTGACATCCGCGACAGGCGGGATTTTACCG
>CM042164.1:41689154-41699154 GCA_023376005.1 Doryteuthis pealeii
CTTTCTTTCTTACACTCTTCGCTTTCTTTCTTTCTTCTTTCTTCTTTCTTCTTTCTTTCTTCTTTCTTCTTCTTTCTTTCTTTCTTTCTTTCTTTCTTTCTTCTCACACTCTCCACTTTCTTTCTTTCTTTCTTCTTTCTCTCTTTCCTTCTTTCTTTCTTTCTTTTTTGTTTTTGTTTTTTAATTCCTAAAACAAATTCCCAAGTTCATTAAAACAATGAAAAAAAAAAAAAACAAAACAAAAACAACTAATCTATGAAAATTAAGATAAAAATAATTGACAATAAATTTGTAATAAAATAATTTATTATTAAGAGGTGAAAACGTAGTCATTTAAGAATGACTGGAAAAAAGTCTAATATATATATATATATATATATATATATATATATATATATATATATATATATATATATAATATTTATTATTATTATTTATTTTAACAATGGAAAAAAAAGTTAAGTCCCATTCCAACGGGCATGTTTATAACACCTAAGATTAATCGAAAACTCGATTAATTTAACTAAAGTAACCCTGAAGAATCAATCGATGAAACTCGAGTAGGTTACTCCTTTCCATTGTTAAAATAAATTTATGCTCTACATTGTATTGAGCACTTTGTATTTGTTTTTTCTCAACCTTAGCCTCTGGATATTGTACGCTTCCAACGATCGTACTTATACCCACCGGTAAGTTACTACTATATATATATATATATATATATATATATATATATATATATATATATATAATATATATATATATATCTACATGCAAGTAGTATTGAAAAGAAAACATAAACGTGTTTCAACAGCTAGAAATATGCACATATTGTTCTATGAACAAGCAGTGTGTGAAAGGATGCAAAAATGGAAAAAGCTTTACTTGATAATGGAGAGTCTTTACTGTTCCATGGCAAGAACAGGAGACAATGTCTCGACTGTTCAAAGAACAAAGGCAATGGCTTTCTGGGTTACGCCAATTCTCTAAAGGAGATGGTTATTTATTGTCTCATCTTTAAATAGCATAACATTATCTGAAATGAACTTAATTGTTATTAAAACACATTTTACGATATTTTTGTGTTAAAGCATGCAGTTGTATTGCTTTTGAAAAAAGTTTCTAAGATTTGTGTATTTCGCACGGAGACTTTCAAAATAGCTACCGGCTTGGTTCAAAGTGAAAGTCAAGGGAGGTTACTCTTATTGCCTTATTTGCTAGGAATTTTGACAACTAAATTTGAAAATTACCTTTTTTTTAAACGTCTAGAGATTCTCTATTCAGTCCAACAGTAGTCTGTCATCATGACTGCATCCCAGCGTCCCCGATATCTGATCTACATTTCTTTTACGTCCTAATGGAATCTCCCCCCTCCCTCTGCTCATCGCCTATTGATCCCAGATTAAAAGGAAATCGATCCATACATGAGAATAAGTAATGCATTTTAGTGCTCATGTTGCAATCCAGGGCTTCTAAAAGAAGTCAGCATATTCGTTTTTGGTAGTTGCTTGTAGCTTTGTTGCTAATAAAGTTCTTCATTTTCGTTCATTGAGTTTTCAAACCAGATTCTTTGATGAGCTGACGGATTCATCGCGACAGGGTCGTGTAAACATGGTAGTGTCAGAGTCATGCCGCCGAGAACTTAAGTTCCTGGTAGGGCCACCCAAAGCGGACAAGTCTGGCACCCACTGGTATTAGGGCCTCAAACCGACAAAAAAAAACTGGCAAAAATCCAAAGGGCGCCTCTATCATCGTCAGGAATCAAAGGCTTTTGGCGTACTTGTTACTGCGTCTGTGGAAAATCTGCAGCAAATAAGGGCATATCCTTCCCCTGACCGGGATATACATAGGGGGCTTGGGGACCACTTGTGAACTTCATATTCTTTTGTTATTCATTCCATGAATTCACTATAGGTGAATTCGTTGGTTGGAGCCGTCTAAACCGACCCAGGGTGAATGCTGTCACAGAGAAACAGAAAGAAACCGTCAAAGATGTCAGCTTTGAACTTTTCCATGGTCAATCCTGGAAAAGCCTGACACAAGTAAGTGAAACAGCCACCATCCGTGTCCAGGACTTTGGTGAAACGCTTGATCAAACCGAGCTTGATTTGCAGCGGTAGGAAGAGCATTCTGTCTCTGTCCACCAGAGGGTTGTTGATGACCTTCCTTACTTTGACCCATCGAAGTCAGACTTATTTGGTTATTTCCTATAAGTCTAACATCATCAAAGGGGAAAAACTCTTGACTGATAAATTATTTATTTATTTTCCCATTAAACTGACCCTAAACCCTAACCCTAAACCCTAACCTCGTCTTCTTTTTTCCTAGTAGATCAATAAATAAATAAATAATTTATCAGTCAAGATTTGATCATGTTAGAGTTATAGGAATTAACCACTTATTTTTTGTAATTTTGCTCAGAACCTCGACGACCAGTGGCAGATCCGGACGAGTAGCACTCGGAGAGTATCAGGCGAGCTCGGAATCTCACAATCCACCTTCAAAACCTCGACAAAAAAACATCCAATAGGGATCAGGTGATGAGAAAGAGAGAGGGGGAGAAAGAGAGAGGGGGGAGAAATAGAGGGAATGAGAGAAAGAGAAATAAAGGGAGAGGGCGAGAAAGAGAGAGAGGGAGTGAAAGAGAGAGAGAGCGAGCGAGAGAGAGAGAGAGAGAGAGAGAGAGAGAGAGAGAGAGTCATAGGAATCCATGCTGTCAGTGCAACGTGATGATGAGTATGCCACGATGTTAAATCAACAAAGGGGATGCCAATCGTCCCCTAAAAATTACTTTACCTATCAAGGAAGTTATAAAGTAAAATCGTTTTTATATCAATTATCACGTTGGCAGATGGAAGCAAACATGTATGCTTTAGTTACCGTAAATTCCTTGTAACTTGATATTCTAAGAGTTATTTGATGTATATCTGTAGCCGTATCAGTGCTACTGTATGGCTGCACTACTTGGACAGTAACGAAACGCTTCGAGAAAAAGCTAGATGAAAACTATCAAGGATGCTGCGTAATGTCTTGAACAAATCTTGGAGGCAAAGCCCCACAAGAAAGCAACGGCAAGGTCACTTACCTCTTATTTCACAAACTATCTAAGTAAGACATTCGTCGATGATGCAGCCTTAACGTCACACACTGAGCACGGCCTGCAACAGCTTGTCAGTCGATTCACACAGGTTGCAGGGAGATTGGGCATACCATAAGTCATGGGACAAGGTGTAGACAGCCCTCAAAACATTGTCATCAACGGGCACAGCCTGGAAACAGTGGAGAACTTCAAGTACCTTGGGTCCACCATTGCCAATTCAGTCTCCACTGACGATGACATCAACAGCAAAATCGCGAGAGCGGCGGCAGTCCTGGCGAAATTGGGCCAGAGAGTATGGGACAATGCCAGCCTTACTAAGAGAACCAAAATGCGCGTTTACAGGGCGTGTGTTCTCAGTACTCTCCTATACAGTAGCTAAGCCTGGATCACATACTCACGCCACGTGATGAAACTGGACAGCTTCCACCTCAGATGCCTACGCCGCATTCAACGCATTCGCTGGCAGGACCAAGTGCCCAACACAGACGTGCTGGAACGAGCAAACATAAACAGCATGCCCGCCATCATCTGCGAGAGACGCCTGCGTTGGTTTGGCCATGTCAGGATGGTGGACAAAGGCCGCATCCCCAAAGACCTACTGTATGGTGAACTAGTAGAGGGCACCCGACCGGTAGGGAGACCACGCCTACGCTTTAAAGATGTCTGCAAGAGAGACCTGAAGACATGCCACATCGACATAAACAAATGGGAGGCTTGTGCAGAAGACCGTATGACCTGGCGCCTCCTCGTCGAACAAGGAACGAAAAGGAGTGAAAAAGAGAGGAAAGTAGCCGCCTCAGAAAAGAGAGCTAAAAGGAATGAGAGACAACAGCATCTCCAGCATATCACCTTTTGTTTGCAATCACTGTACCAGAGATTGCCATTCAAAAATTGGTATGATCAGCCACTCACGTAGCTGTAGATAAAAAATGGACTCTACGCCATCGTCTTTGATAGACGGAAGGTTGCCTACAACCTAAACAGGAAAACTGTCGGAGAAGTAAGGACAAACTCATAAGTATTTTTCAAAAGTGGCTTTTTCATTGATTTTCATTGAATTGAGTTTTCTTTAGGTTATTTCCTATAAGTCTAACATTATCAAAGGGGAACCACTCTTGACTGATAAATTATTTATTTATTTTCCCATTAAACTAACCCTAACCCTAACCCTAAACCTTAACCCTAACCCTAACCCCGTCTTCTTTTTTCCTAGTAGATCAATAAATAGATAAATAATTTATCAGTCAAGAGTGGTTCCCCTTTGATCATGTTAGACTTATAGGAAATAAGCTTTCTTTATCTGGATTTATCTTGTGATAATCAGCATCACCGAGTTGGCGACAAAGGTAGAAACAGTAGCCTGTTATCCTAGAGTTATCCAGTGAGTAGTGGCAAAACAAAGGGGAGCAGGGGGGGGGCAGCTACATCGAATTGCAGCTTCAGGGGGCGCAAAATCGCCTCAACCCAAAAGCCTTTGCGTTGCTATAACATGGAAAAATATTGCCTAACTTTTGCCTCACTACTCCTTGTCAGACCCCCCCCAAAAAAAAAAAACCAACAAAAACAAAACAGCTCAGGTGTTCAGCCTTTAAACCTCAAATCTAGGGAAAATTAACGGCATGTTCCCAGAGACCTTCCCCCAAAGCAACACCTACCCCCTCGATTCAAAGGACCGGTGCTGGGTTTATTGTCCAGTGCCTGAGGCGCCCCAAAAAGAGGAATGTCGACGGGAACCGCGCACCTTTTGCACTAGCCATCGCATGAGCATCGCATTGTGCATTAGGGTAGGTCGATTTTTCACTTTAAAAAAATATCAAATTGTCCATCTATGCGAAAGTTGTGTGTTAGTATACTGAATACTGATACCATAAATTAGATCTTTTACTTGTACCATTGTTTGAGGAAATAGCATTAAAGATTGTCTGCTAAAATGCACTTATAAAAATCGACGTTTTCTAAAGGCTAAATTTTGCGAAAACAAGGATTTTTAGTGCATTTTAGTAGACGATCTTTGATGCTATTTCCTTAAACAATGGTGCAAGTAAAAGATCTAATTTTTGGTATCAGTATTCAGTATACTAACACACAACTTTCATATAGATTGACAATTTGATATTTTAAAAAAGTGAAAAATCGACCTACCTTATTGTGCATTGCTCCCCACATTAAAAAGACCTTGTGTCGATCACGGCCTGGTGAGGATTAGGAAAATACCCATCTTGTCAGAAAAAAAACCTGCTTGGTTTAGTGGGTGGGTAAGGTGAAGCTTTGCAAAATCTGAATCAGTATTTATTGGCCACTGGAGGGGGATGCATCGCCCCCCCCCCGAATCACAATGTTGACACGCCACTGCCAGTGAGCTTCAGCTGCAAACAATTTTAGTACAAGGTTGTACCAGAAAGCGAATTGCCGAAGTCTTTCATCTCAAAATAAAGTTTGTTTACGAAGGAAAAACATTTCGTCCTGTTGATATGAGATGAGATCTTAAGAGGCTCTTTCAAAATGTTAGCCTTTCAATTTTCGGTCCCCGCTTTGAAAAAAAATAAATTACTAAATTACATTTCGACTTATATACGAGTATACACGGTGTATGTTTTCTAGGAAATCAAAAAGCCTGAAAAAACGAAAAAAAACTTTGCATTGAATATAGAATATTTTCACAATAATTCAACGTGTTTATAAAAGTTCGACGCCTTTTTTTTTGTCAAAAAATTAGGTCTTCCAAATTCGACTTATACACGAGTATACACGGTGTATGGATTTTCTAGGAAGTCAAAAAGCCCAAATGAGCTTGGCAGAAAATATAGAATATTTTCCCAATAATTTAACGTGTTCATAAAAGTTCGACGCCTGTTTTATGTCTAAAAAGTAGGTCTTCCAAATTCGACTTATACACGAGTATACACGGTGTATGGGTTTTATAGGAAGTCAAAAAACCCAAATGAGCTTGGCATAAAATATAGAATATTTTCCCAATAATTTAACGTTTTCATAAAAGTTCGACGCCTGTTTTTTGTCTAAAGATTAGGTCTTCCAAATTCGACTTATACATGAGTATACACGATATGTGTTTTCTAGAAAGTCAAAAGGCCTAAAAAAAGCTTGACATTAAATATTGGCATTGAATATAGAATATTTTCCAAATAATTCAACGTGTCCATAAGGTACAACGCCACTGTTTTGTCTAAAAATTAGATTTTCCAAATTCGACTTATACACGAGTATATACGATGTATGTTTGCCAAGAAGTTAAAAAGTCTTAAAAAAAAAAAAGTTTGGCATTGAATTATTTTCCCAATAATTCAACGTGTCCATAAAGTTCGACGCCACTTTTTCATCGGAAAATTAGGTTTCCCAAATTCGACTTGTACACGATTATATACGCTGTACGTTTTCCAGGAAATCAAATGCCTAAAAGAAGCTTGGCATTGAATATAGAATATTTTCACAATAATTCAACGTATTCATAAAAGTTCGACGGCAAATTTTTGTCTAAAAATTAGGTCTTCCAAATTCGACTTATACACGAGTATACACACTGTGTGTTTCCTAGGACGTAAAAAAGCCTTTAAAAAAAGCTTGGCATTGAATATAGAATATTTTCCCAATAATTGAACGTGTTCATAAAAGTTCGACGGCACATTTTTGTCTAAAAAGTAGGTCTTCCGAATTCGACTTATACACGAGTATACACGCTGTGTGTTTCCTAGGAAGTAAAAAAAAGCCTAAAAAAAACCGGCTTGGCATAGAATATAGAATATTTCCCAATAATTCTACGTGTTAATAAAAGAATTGTCGCAAGTTGAAGAACTTACCCGGTTACAATGTAAGAGCCCCGTAGACGCCAAAGTTTCATCCGCTTCAAATACAGAAGTAAAAATCAAGAAGAAAGATTTGCTTTTATAAGGCATTTTCAGAGCAGGTGTTGTTAAAGAACCCTCGTCCCTACCCACCGGCTAAAAGTAGAGGCCCAAGAACGAAGGAACGTGACATTTATTCGTCATCTAGTAAAACCTAATTGTTTAAGAGGTAATCAAAAATAACGAGGCAATGTCATGTATTCGTGTCATCCTCTTGTGACGTCCGGTTCTTTTGTGCGTGCTGTATGGAAAGTCCAGCGGATGAAAGGACTCTACAGAGCATGTCTAATACACATTCCATCAGCAGAATATCTCAAAATAGAAATCAATAATTTTGGTCTGTGGAGGCCACAGTTATCTAGGTTAATCGTCTCTAAAAATGCAAAAGGCTGATTTGGATGGACAGAAAGGATAAGCACTAGATGGAAAGTAACACACTAATACTCTCCTTTTCTCATATCTCATCTCTTATCTCATTTCATATATCTCATATCTCACATATCTCTCATCTCATATCTCTCATATCTCATATCTCATATCTCATATCTCTCATCTCATATATCTCATATCTTTCATATATATCTCATATCTCTCATCTCTTTCTTTCATATCTCATCTCATATCTCTCATTTTATATCTCTCATATCTCTCATCTCATATATCTCATATCTCATCTCATATCTCTCTTATCTCATATCTCATATCTCATCTCATATCTCTCATCTCATATCTCTCATATCTCTCATCTCATATCTTTCGTCTCTCTCATTTCATATCTCATCTCATCTCTTATCTCATTTCATATATCTCATATCTCACATATCTCTCATCTCATATCTCTCATATCTCTTATCTCTCATATCTCTCATCTCATATCTCATATCTCTCATCTCTCATATCTCTCATCTCTTTCTTCCTCTCATTTCATATCTCATCTCATATCTCTCATTTTATATCTCTCATCTCATATATATATCCTTCATCTCATATCTCTCTTATCTCATATCTCTCTTATCTCATATCTCATCTCATATCTCTCATCTCATACCTCTCATATCTCTCATCTCATATCTTTCGTCTCTCTCATTTCATATCTCATCTCATCTCTTATCTCATTTCATATATCTCATATCTCACATATCTCTCATCTCATATCTCTCATATCTCATATCTCATATTTCATATATCTTATCTCATATCTCTCATCTCACATATCTCATATCTCTCATCTCACATATCTCATATCACTCATCTCTCATCTCTCTCATCTCTTTCTTTCCTCTCTCATTTCATATCTCATCTCATATCTCTCATTTTATATCTCTCATATCTCTCATCTCATATATCTCATATCTCATATCTCATCTCATATCTCTCTTATCTCATCTCTTATCTCATCTCATATCTCATCTCATAAATTTCGTCTCTCTCATTTCATATCTCATCTCATCTCTTATCTCATTTCATATATCTCATATCTCACATATCTCTCATCTCATATCACTCATCTCTCATATCTCTCATCTCTTTCTTTCCTCTCTCATTTCATATCTCATCTCATATCTCTCATTTTATATCTCTCATATCTCTCATCTCATATATCTCATATCTCATCTCATATCTCTCATCTCATATCTCTCATATCTCTCATCTCATATATTTCGTCTCTCTCGTTTCATATCTCATCTCATATCTCATCTCTCTCATATCTCATATCTCATATCTCTTATCTCATATCTCTCATCTCATATCTCTCATACCTCTCATCGCTCATATCTCATATCTCTCATCTCTTTCTTTCGTCTCTCTCATTTCATATATCATCTCATATCTCTCATCCTATATCTCTCATATCTCATATCTCTCATCTCTTTCTTTCCTCTCTCATTTCATATCTCATCTTATATCTCTCATATCTTTCGTCTCTCATTTCATATCTTATCTCATATCTCTCATATCTCTCATCTCATATCTCTCATATCTCATCTCATATCTCTCATCTCATATATCACATCACATATCTTTCGTCTCTCTCATTTCATATCTCATCTCATATCTCTCATATCTCTAAAAATGCAAAAGGCTGATTTGGATGGACAGAAAGGATAAGCACTAGATGGAAAGTAACACACTAATACTCTCCTTTTCTCATCTCATCTCTTATCTCATTTCATATATCTCATATCTCACATATCTCTCATCTCATATCTCTCATATCTCATATCTCATATCTCTTATCTCATATCTCTCATCTCTCATCTCATATATCTCATATCTCTCATCTCTCATATCTCTTTCTTTCGTCTCTCTCATTTCATATCTCATCTCATATCTCTCATCTTATATCTCTCATCTTATCTCTCATATCTCTCATCTCATATCCTTCGTCTCTCATTTCATATCTTATCTCATATCTCTCATATCTCTCATCTCATATCTCTCATATCTCATCTCATATCTCTCACCTCATATATCACATCACATATCTTTCGTCTCTCTCATTTCATATCTCATCTCATATCTCTCATATCTCTCATCTCATATCTCTCATTTCATATATTTCATCTCTCTCATTTCATATCTCATCTCATATCTCTCATATCTCTTATATCATATATCTCATATCTCAGCTGATATCTCACATCTCACATCTCATATCTCACATCTCACATCTCTCATTTCATATATCTCATATCTCTCATCTCTCATATCTCTCATCTCATATCTCACATATATCTCATCTCATATCTCATCTCATATATCTCATATCTCTCAGCTCATATATCTCACATCTCATATCTCTCATATCTCAGTTCATATATCTCATATCTCATCTCATATCTCATATCTCTCATCTCATATCTCACATATCTCTCATCTCATATCTCTTATCGCTCTGATCTCATCTCTCTGATCTCATATCTCTCATCTCCTTTCATATCTCATCTCTTATCTCCCCCCTCTCTCTCTCTCTCTCTCACACACACACACACACACACATCACATATGTAATATCCTCACAGAGAGTGAGATGATAATA
>CM042164.1:41701654-41706654 GCA_023376005.1 Doryteuthis pealeii
CGTTTTTTTTTAACTCTCTACCCATGTGTTTCCGTGGTTTCTGTTTTATTTTTGAATTCTTGCTGGCATCAGCCGTTGGACTGTCGGACAGAGTTACCCTGTAGCGATTGATTGTTGGGATGGAGTTGAGTGGAAAAGAGTTATATTCCTTGTCGCCAGGACCTGCCACTAGATGGCATTACTACCTGGCTATTTAAACTCAGCCCGGGAAACTGTCTCTCTCTTTTCTTTTGGCATCCTCAAAGATGCACTGGACAAGTTGTGCCTCAGCCCATTAAGGCTTGGGAGACCTTGTCCCCTAACTATAGGCTTGCACCCATGTGCCCTTTCTATACTCTAACCACGTGTACCATATACAGTAAGTAACTCTTCTATTCTACATTTAGTGGTCTTAAGATTAATTCTACAATAACTCTTTCTTACTCCATCAGGACGTTCCTCCTAACTGTTTTTGTATCTGTATTTTACATTACACGTGCTCAGACAATAAAGTCTGTATTTTTGTTATATGTACCTCTTTGTTGGATTTTATTACATGTATGTTCACCTATGTTAGAGACTTCTTTGAAGCCTCCTAACGTAATGTGAAAACTGGTTCAGCAACTGAAGCTAAAACAACATTAAATTCTTATATCCCACTTCTTGAATAAAGACAGGGGTTTCTTTCCTTTTTGTTCTGAAACTCTAATTATCTGATAACCATATTATTTCTTAAAATTTTATTTTTGCTGCTCTTTGTTTCTCTTAATTTTGCTTGCCTTAGAAAGTCAGTAAGTGGTGTAAGCTATTAAGCTAGTAGAACAATTCACATACCTAGGTAGTAATATCTCATCCACAGAAAGCGATGTTAATACACGAATAGGAAAGGCATGGTCGACCACGAACAAATTATCAGTCCTATGGAAATCTGATCTCACTGACAAGTTAAAGCGACAATTCTTCCAGGCTGTGGTTATATCAGTACTGCTGTATGGCTGCACCACTTGGACCCTAACGAAGCACATTGAGAATAAGCTAGATGGGAGCTGCACAAGAATGCTACGTGCAGTCTTGAACAAGTCGTGGAAACAGCACCCCACAATGAAGCAGCTGTATGGCCACTTGTCTCCCATCTCACAAACCATCCGAGTGAGACGGACTAGACATGCAGGACACTGTTGGAGAAGCAAGGACGAGCTCATAAGAGACGTTCTCCTGTGGAAGCCAACACATGGATATGCTAATGTCGGTCGCCCAGCAAGGACCTACATTGACCAACTATGCGAGGATAATGGTTGCTGCACAGAAGACCTCCCAGGGACAATGAATGATAGGGAAGGTTGGCGAGAGATTGTCACGGATATCCGTGCTGCCTGCACGACATGATGATGATGAAGTGGTGTACTTTTGAAAGGCGGCTTAGCGGCAGGTATTGGTTCGTAACAATAAACAAACAAAGCGTAAAAAATCGAAATTGAAGCTTTTGATCCAAAAAATTAATCCGCGACGACGAAATGTTATTAAAAAAGTGTCTAAAGACTGTTGATCAAAAATGATTTGAACTCGTGTCGTCGAGTCCATTTATTACGACGATAGATATTACACCACACGATTCCATTTAACTATTTCTTAAAGGATTCTTAGACTATGAATACAGCAATTCTAATTTGTTATTATTATTTACTCCTTTTGAGTTTTCACATCAGCATTAGCTGATGGTCTTTCTCTGGAGTCTGAGTGACAGCAAGTCTCCTCAGGTTTCCAGGACTCTTCTGAGTATTCTGGCAGATTGCAGCAGTGCAGTGTTCTGAATGGTTTCAATCCTTCCTTTGATATCCAAACTTTCCAAACCTTTTTCTAATCCTTTTGGGACTGTTCCAAGTGCAACAACCACAGTTGGTATCACTTTCACTTTCATGTTCCATAACTTTTTCAGTTCTCTGGCAAGGTCCAGATATTTGTCCATTTTTTCATTTTCCTTCAGCTTCACCCTGTGATCTGCTGGCACTGCAAAATCCACCAGTTGACAAGTTCTTTCTTTTTTGTTTATCAACACTAGGTCTGGTCTTCTTGCTGGGATTATTATTATTATTATTAGTAGTAGTAGTAGTAGTAGTTGTAGTTGTAGTAGTCTAAAGTCTTGCGTGGGGATTAAAATTATTTAAAAAAAACAACAAAAAAACTCCCATGAACCTTCAGACAGGAAGTACCCAGTGAGCATGTGCAGAAAAAAGGACCAACTTCCTACGACCAAGATAATCTATCGGCCATTCGGACGAGGGCCTCAACTGCGACTAGACATTATTACTGGACAGGGAGAAATTTCCTCTCCACGTGGTGGCTATGACCCGTGAATAAAGCCTGAATCCTAAAACTAACTTTCGTCTCTGTCTCTTCCTTTTCTTTCCTTTAATTTCTTTTCAGCGCGACCACCAAATAAGATGGGGTCAAAAGGAAAACCTGTGAACACGCACCAGAAATAAACAACGACCTCTAAACCAAAATATTACCATACTCGTCACCTCACAATGGTGACCCGACGTGATATGATCAAGCAACCTTTTGACATCATCCATATTGCCTTATATATATATATAAGAAACTTGGAAGATATTTTCCAAATTTTTTAAAACAATAAAGACAACTATAAAAGTCAATTATATCATAATCTTATGAAGTGGAAAATAACTGAATATTTAGCCATTTAGCTTGAAAGCTAAGAAAACTGATATTGAAGAAGAATCACTTGGTACTTACACACTATCTGGCCATCTTGTTTAATAAATGGACCATATGACCTTTAGGCACTCCTTTTGCGATCTCGATTCATAAGGACATTTTTTCATTTACACCGTAAGGAGTTAGGGTTAGGGGTTAGTTTTATAATTAAAAAAAACTCTAAAAATCGTCCGTTAACAATTAACCGGATTTTGACGGTGTAAATGGAAAAAAATGTCCTTATGAATCGAGATCACAAAAGGTCATATGGTCCTAATAAATAAATAAAACAATACTTGCATATGCATTATGTATTTATACAAGTACTTTATAAAATATGATAAAAGAATATGATGAAACTAAAACTAATATTTTTCATTATTTGAATTACTTACTTGAAATCAATGAGCGAACATATTCTGTTTACAATATGAATACAATGTTGAACTCTGACCTTCCGACATGCATTATTTTATGCACGAGTTATTTTCTCTTGTTTTTATTTTTTCGTTTTTTCTTATTCCCTAAGAGGAGGAGGTGGTGGAAAATCCCGAATTGTAAGAGTAAGAGATAAGTTTCAAAGTTGATATTTTGAAAATATAAACAAAGGAAAGGTAACTCGCATGTAAGAAAGGTAACGCATCTTATTATAATGGAGATTGTGTGTTTTTCTGTCTGTAACCGAAACTATATTCCTACTCAAGTCACAATTCTCTTAGTTATTGACATCACATTCTCCATGATTTTATTTTTTATCTAAACCTCAATTATTAATAAAATTGTCTTACATTATTAATACTGTTAACTATGTCTAGATACTAACAACATGCAATTATATTTATATATACAACAAAATAGCGGTTTACAGTGTGAACGGGAAGGCTAATTTGCATATTAATATTAAAAAATCGAATTTAATAAATATCTGCTTAGTATTATTGATTTCTAACTGTTTGGTTATATTTTAATGAATATAAGCAAAAATCTCTTCAATGAATCTTAAATGAAATCCATTAACAAGATAAAATAACTGTCATTTTATTCTTTACTTCCTCTTATAACTAAATACTTAAATTAGAAAAAATAACAATGAAAGACGAGAGTGATGGAAGAGTAAGTTTCAGTTGTTCCATTTTTTATTATACTCCCTCTGTTTCAAATCTTTTATTATACTCCCTCTGTTTCAACTATTTTTATCTGTATTTTTATTCAGTTTCATTAGCCTTTCTAATTTAATACAATATTTTATTACATTAAAACTTAAATACTTGCACCCGGAGGGTGCATATATTTGCTAGTACGTTTAAAGGAATTAAAACTAAAACCATCGAAAAGAAACATTTTAAAATCTGACTATTTACCTGAGTAGAAAAAGATATTCAGAATGCTAAACCACAAAAATTAGTTGCGGAGAAATTGTTTCTCTATTTTTTATAGGGTAATTTATGAGGAAGTGCGTCCCGGTCCCCTGCCTCCGAAATTGCTGCCCGGTGAATTTTAAAATAACGACCCCAACCTTCGGCGCCACAGCGATGTTACTTGAAAGAAAACAACCAACTTAGGGCGTTAAATGTATTTGAGGGGGGGGGCTCTTTTTTGTCTTAATTCTTGTTTATTTATTTTTTCCATTCGAAAGAAAAAAACATTAAACCTTTTTTGTCGTAATTCTTATTTTTCTTTTTTTGTCGTAATTCTTATTATCGTAATTTGTCGTAATTCTTGTTTATTTATAGAAATTTGTCCTCTTCCTCATAAATTAAACAAGAATTAAGACAAAAAAGAGCCCCCCCCTCAAATACATTTAACACCCTAAGTGGGTTGTTTTCTTTCAAGTAACATCGCTGTGGCGCCAAAGGTTGGGGTCGTTATTTTAAAATTCACCGGGCAGCAATTTCGGAGGCAGGGGACCGGGACGCACTTCCTCATAAATTACTTTTTATAGTATTGGAAATCCGATAGTTAAATTAACTTCCCCTGTCGCTAGGGGGCGAATCGCCAACACGAGTTTAGCGGAAGAATCAAGCCCCGGTACTTATCTGAAGATTGTCGACCGGACGAGTCACATTAACAAGGGCTCCATTCACCACACACTTCAAGGAGCAGTTTCACCAGGCGAGTAGCTTCAAAATGCACTACCTACACTTTTACTTATCGAACGAGAAACAGCCTGCATGGACGAGTCGCAAAGTAATTCCCAACATTTGACTTGCTAAGAACTACTAGGAGAGACGTCTCAACAGCACTCTACAACCACAGCGACCAGAATCCTCTTTCTAGTGCCACTTCACCTACGAACTGTAATT
>CM042164.1:41711654-41724154 GCA_023376005.1 Doryteuthis pealeii
AAGGCACCACCCTTGAGGGGGAATGCCGACGGGATCACCACAATATTTCCACCTGCCACCCATGAGTCTCGGTTTGTGGATGGTCCCACATTAATAGGGCCTTGTGCCTGACCCGTACACGTGGGGTACGAGGAAAATATTCAGAGACTAACTGTATTTGCAGAAATGTTTTAAGAAGCAAGTGACGGTCAAAGAAGTCTGAAATCTTGAGTCAATTATAAAATTACTGTTATATAGTACCTAAATAAGGATCATGGAATCGTTTGTTAATCAGTGTATACAAAGCCCTACTTACTGGGCAAATTCTTCTTTTTAGTACAAGGATCGGCTGAAAAGTTCATCGGCTGACCAAGATAATATCATGTAAGGATGTACAAATTCACGCACAAATTCACACACCTATCAATAAAGGGTCGAAGGAAATTCTTCAAAAGTCAACAAATATAAACTAATAATCCAATTTTAATAAAATTTTCGGTATAGGAAGTAATTAAAAGAAGAGCTTTTATCTTAAATAAATTTTATAATTGGGTAGGTCGATTTTTCACTTTTTAAAAAAAATATTAGATTGTCCATCTATGCAAAAGTTGTGTGTTAGTATACTGAATACTGATACAAAAAAAATTAGATCTTTTACTTGCACCATTGTTTGAGGAAATAGCATCAAAGATCGTCTACTAAAATGCACTAAAAATCCTTGTTTTCTAAAGGGTAACTTTTGCGAAAACGACGATTTCTAGTGCATTTTAGAGCATAAATGGACAATTTGATATTTTAAAAAAGTGAAAAATTAAGCTACCCTATTGTATAAGAGTAAGTATTTTTGTTAATTTTTGATTCACGCATTGACCCCTGATAAATTTCTACATAATTTTTTTTGGTTTCTGAAAATAAATTTAACATTTTTGGAAGGAGAATTCAATGACGGAACACATGCAAAAATAAAGTTGGTGTTTTGATAAAATCAGTAGTACGAGGTCTTACATTTTGAAACTTAAGTCTCGTATATAAGAAAAAATAAACAGTAAAAAGTATATTTTCCATTTTTTTTATTAACGTTTTAAAACCTTCTTTTTTTTTTCAAGTTGCGAACTTTCTTTGTCCGTTTTTTGTACGTCCCTACTCTCATGGAATGTGACCAAATGAGGTTTATTTTTCCCCATAGTCATCCTTGCGGTCCACACGCTTGCTCTTCCATCGGTGTTGCAGTGCTTGGATCCCATTGGTCAATAACGTCATCAACTGCAGATATGACGTCATCATGTGAACTTTTCAACCCACACTCGTAACTGTAAAGATTTTGTTACCCAAAATAAAAATTTAAAAATTAATATCTGTCCAAATTTATAGATTTATCTTACTAAAAAAGAAAAAAGAAAGAAAGAAAAAAGAAAGAAAGAAAAATAACGGAGTAGTTGTCAAGCTTTGCTTAATCTGGCACAAGATCTTGAGTATGGGGCGCTCATCACTAAACCTTGATTTAACGATAAAGGAACGCGGACAAACAGACACGCCGGAGATTCGTTTAGATTTATAAACAATAAATCTTTCTTAATGGCGGAGGGGGGTGCCT
The DNA here is from genome assembly GCA_023376005.1 of Doryteuthis pealeii. Classification (NCBI taxonomy): domain Eukaryota; kingdom Metazoa; phylum Mollusca; class Cephalopoda; order Myopsida; family Loliginidae; genus Doryteuthis; species Doryteuthis pealeii. Next base: position 41,713,228 of record CM042164.1, read on the forward strand.
GAGGGAGTAGGGTGTCTTATTCGTCGACCTAAGCAAATCTGTTTTTAGATTTCATGGGCGTTTTATTTTGAAAGCAAAATTTAAAAAAATCTTCGTAGTCGAAGGAAAACAATAACAAACATGGTTACTCCATCATCCTTATATATATATGATCAAAATCGATAAAATAAAAATATGTCGGACTATAGTAACAATAGAAAGGGAAGAGATATGATCCTGCTGCTACTGCTGCTTTATCGCTTCGCTTCTTAACAATACATCATAAAAGCAACACATTAAGAATTTCCTTTTGTTGGCTCCAATTTCAAGAGCGATCGTTAAGTTTTATTACTTTTTTATAGTTTTTATTTTTAGCTACTTTTTTCTAGTCTTTAAAAATGATTTAAATGTGTTTATATATATATATAAAAAGTCGACGGGGCGGCCTAAAGTCGGTATCAGCCAGTCAGCGAGGGAGTCTATCCCCTTTTCAATAGAGCTAGACCAAGGAGATTGTTTTTTAGCATCTGCGGTGGAGCGCCACACCTACCACCAGCTCCTTACTTTACCGCACAGATCCCTGTGCTACTCATACGCTGAATGGGCGAGGACCGGTATCGAACTAGGAACCTTGTGGTTTCTAGCCGAACGCTCTACCGACTGAGCTAACCCGGCCCCTAATATATATATTGGTTTGCTGGTTGGTTTTGAAGGCTATCACAATGCAAGTGTACGCACACACACACACACTTACAGACACACAAACACACACATAACAAGCACCCCCCACCCCACACAGAATTACGAAGACATGGGACAGAACAAATGAACAACCACTAGCAACAACTGCAGTTCTAGTAATTTTCTGTAGATGAGATTTTTATCACGAAATATTTAGAATTGTGAATAAATCACAGGTTAACAAACAACACCACAGTTACCTTCTTTTTTCTTTACACTTGCATTGTGATAGCATTCATAACCAACCAACAAACCAAAATAAACACAATACTTCAAGCAAATTACAAAATCCCTTTTTATATATATATTATATATATATATATATATATATATATATACCACCCCTCCGCACGAGCAGGATGTGACACTAGGTCAATTTCTCAAGCGGAGTTTAACAGGTTTGAATTCAAAGTTTTCCTTTTCCTAGACCGGTTGCTTAACCAAGGTTAAAGAGCCCAGTCTGACCTACTATTTACCCATAGCTGGAGGGAGAGTAGAATTCATACCTTTCCCAAGGCTATTAGCGCTAAGTGAAATGCAATTACCACGCACACACACACACACACACACACACACACACATATATATATATATCTATATATATATATACAGTGATGCTGATAGTTTTTAATTTAGTGTGTCCTGGGACGCACATATTTGCATTGAATGAGACCCCGGGAAAATTAATGGATCCTAACTAAAGTTTCTTAATAGATTGTAGTGCTTTTATTTGTGATCTTGGGAAACTAAAGTCGTCTAACTCCTACCTTGTAACCTATCCTGTGTAATTCATTTCTAAGAAACTATTGAAATGTATTTACAGTTAGCTTGAAATGGTGAGGGAAGAAAAAAGTAAAACACTGGGACGCATGGATATGATTTTACTGCGGCCTTTTAGATTTGTGTGCGTCAGGGATGTACCTATCAGCATCTTTTCTCTCTCTCTCTCTCTCTCTCTCTCTCTCTCTCTATATATATATATATATATATATATACACACACACACACACACACACACACACATATATATATATATATATATATATATATATAATATATATATATATATATACATACCAACCCCTCCACATGAGCAGGATGTGACACAAAGTCAATTTCTTAATCGGAGTTTAACAGGTTTGAATTAAGAGTTTTCCTTCTCCTAGACTGGTTACTTATCAAAGGTTAAAGAGCCTAGTATTCTCTACTAATTACCCAGAGCTAGAGGGAGAGTAGTTGGATGCATACCATTCCCAAGGATATTAGCGCTATGTGAAATGCAAACAGCCTCGTCCAGGATTTGAACTCGGCTCGACGAGTCCATTTCCCATGACAATAACCATTACAACACGCGCCTCCATAACACTGATTATATCCCTTGCAGAGAGGTATGACACCCACCCCTAAAAGTGGTGTCCTGGGTATAACAGTATTTTGCATCTGATAGTGAGGCTCCGGTTCTGGGGCTCTGGGGAATTTGGAGTACTCGTTTACTGACATTACTCCCAGGTCCACTCTGGTCCGGAGTGGTAGTACCTGTTAGTGTCCCATCTCTGGGTCAAATAGATATGTTTTAAAAGCATCCGTATTCAATAAGGCTTACTGTCAGGTAACGTTGAAAACACCAGCTAGATCACCGAAGTTAAGCAGCGATGAGCATGTTCATTACTTAGAGGGGTGACTCTTTGAGCAATAGTAGGCACTAAGTAACCTGATATAAAAATGACTTGATTCGGCAGTAAATGACCCGAAAGGGGTTGATATGCCTTAAAACTGTAGGGATTAATATGGAATAAAAATAAAATAAAATAGAATAAATAGAAAATAACAATCTCCCAGGAGCATCCTCTGGGCATACACAGAAAAAGACCCCTTACTACCGCTAAGAAATCTATCATCCCTTCCCACCCAGACCATGACTGCGAACATACGTTATTGACTGGTTCAGGAAAAAAAAATCTTCTTTCCAGGAAATAACTACGAACCTAGGAATAAAGTCTGAATCCTAAAAGTATCTTTTGTCTGTCTCTTCTTTTTCCTTCCTTTAATTCCTTTTCAGTCAGACAACCCACGAGAAGGAAGAGCCACATATAGTGGGTTTTAAAAGAAACAACCTGCACCAAAAATGAACCTAAAGGCATGTAGTGATACGAAAGTTAATACAGGGAACCGGAAGTTCACCCGGTGTAGTTCAAAGTAATTATGACAAAAACTGGTTTGTACGCATATGGCTCGGCGCATTGTCAAAAATAAAAATTAAATTAATATTCATGGACCAATCAGAAACGTTCGCGCCCAAAATAAAATATGTTTTCGACCGTGTCCTGTTTGATCCAACCGGCAAATATATAAGTAAGACCCTTTTCAGCTAAGCAGACAGTTCCCACACGCAACACGGCCCTTGATTACTGTTCTGCCTACTGCTACTAGAAATTCCAATCAACAGACTGAAGCCATTCTTCTATCACCGCTTGTAAACTATTACTTTCATCTTCCACAAGAACATTTAAGTACATTTTTATCTTATTTAAATTATCATTTCAACTCTGCTGCTGCCTATGAACTTTTACTACTTGTTGACGTTGTACAATTTATGTTTAAAAATACACAATTTTATTTGTATAAATTGTTGAATATTTGTCTTCGTTTCTTTGTACTTAATTTTATGGGAGTTTGTAATTCACTTATACAAAAGCCCTACCAGTTCACCATAGGCCTAATGCGATATAGTGACTGGGTAGCCCATTGATTTTAAGGGATTAACAACCCAAAATACATTTGAAGATTGTTTTTTTTTTTAGAGAATTGTAACTTAGAAAGACAAGACAAATTGTTTATTAAATTCTGAGGAAAAATTCAACTTGCTTATTGAATTCAGAAAGATGACATTGACGAATTAAACAGGCAACTCGTATGTGGTTATCAAAAGAATCTTCAGAGGCCCCGAGTGGGTTATCAGCGGAATTGATGACTTTAGATTCTCGTGTCGAAAGGTAATTACGTAAGCAACATTTAAATGTTAAGAAGTAATAAAGACAGAAGAACTAATAAGAAGTAGGAGAAAAAGGTTTCCTCATAATACCCTCATGTGCGGAGGTGAAAAACAAGGAGAAACCCAGAAACCTCGAAACCTGATGGAGAGATCCTGATAAAGATCTCTGGCCATCGTCTTAACATGTCTGGGAAATCAAAATTCCAGGCGTAAGCATAAATTAAGATTAATGACTTTCGAACCCAATGAGAGGAAAGAGTAAGTAATTTACATAAGCCCCAGACCTTTCTGTCCCACACCGAACCGGAACCTTCGGATTCCAAGGCGGATGCCCTACAGACTGAGCTAAACATACCCATAATAAGTAAGTAAAGTCGACGGGGCGGCCTAAAGTCGGTATCAGCCAGTCAGCGAGGGAGTCTATCCCCTTTTCAATAGCGCTAGACCAAGGAGATTGTTTTAGCATCTGATGTGGAGCGCCACACCTACCATCAGCTCCTTACTTTACAGCACAGATCCCTGTGCTACTCATACGCTGAGTTGGCGAGGACCGGTATCGAACTAGGAACCTTGTGGTTTCTAGCCGAACGCTCTACCGACTGAGCTAACCCGGCCCCTTAATACCCATAATACTATGTAATAATTTACTTCTTTAGGAATTTCGGATGTATCTAGTTGGTAAGATTTAATTGATTATAGATAATTATTTTAGTAAAATAAATAATGTTGATATTTTTTTTCTCTTTTAAAGTTTGGAAATATAGATAGACTAATAACACGATGCAAGAACGTAGTTTTGCCGCTGGTTATTATTTGTTCGAGACTCCCTCTCGACAGTTCCCTATGACGAATAAATTCTTACGCTAAAACATTTATTTCGCCTCCGGGTCCAATAAGTAAGTACACCAAATTCGGTAGCTCTGTACCCAACCATTAGTCTGTCTATAAGGACATAATTCCAGACGTAAGCATAAGTTAAGATTAATGGCTTTCGAACCCAATGAGAGGAAAGAGTAAGTAATTTACATAAGCCCCAGACCTTTTCTGTCTCACACCGAATTATTGCAAAATACTATTTAAGCAGAGCATTTTCGAGGCTCGGATGAGTAGTTGGAGAGCGGCGGACAGTTGTGGTCAGAAGTTGCGGTCAGAGCGTCAACCAAATCTTGAGAGCCCGCCGAATTTAGCAGTCGTCGCTAAGATGAAGCCCCAACACATACCTAATTAGAATTGATTCTTCATCACCCAACAAAGAAGTATCCAGTCACTAAATGCTAGTTTGTATCACTCTGGAACCAAGAGGGGACAGGAACTCTTGCTAATAACGCTGTATTATTATTGATACTAGTACAAAAAAAAAAAAAAAAAAACCCCTCCGGGCGATGTAAAAATAAATTTTTGAAACATATTGCCTGAGGGGTGAGAGTAAAAAATTCAATGTCAGCGGGTTTGTACCCTAAGTAAGTAAAATCATCAAATTCATTAAATGATTAAAAAATAAAACAATTTGAAATGAAAACTTTAAATATGTATTAAAATAAAACAAACTATATATAGATATATAATACCAGTCATGTATTTATTAAAACTTGTTTTTAAAAAACAATGAGGACTGTCGAATGCTGCATGTTCAAATTTTGAGTGTATTTATTCTGTTATGACGATTTGGGGTAATGTGACGTAGCAGTGACGTAATTTTTGTTACAGACAAAAAACGGAAGCGAATCTCCATTATTAATACATTTATAAAATTGTTTATACAATTTACCAGCCTGTCTTTGTTCTTTTGAATGGTAACTGACTTTGTCTGTGACCACCTCATCCCTTTGATAGCGAAATCTCAGTCCGAGAGCAAAACCTGATTAATTCCTTTGTTCGAGATCAAAAAGACAACGTGGCGTGTGAAGGGTTAATCTTAGGTTGAAACGAACATCCAGAATTTGCGACCCCACGGAGGAGACGACCAGTCAACTATCTGGTTGAACAGAGACGGCCATCTGTTCAACACAGGGGAGACGAGAGACGACCCAACGGCTTGGAGGGGGTGGGAGGCTCACATTTGGTGCCTTAGAGCCAGGGTTTCGACCCTGCCATAAAAGAGGTGAAAACCAACAATTCAACGTAGAAGACCCACCAGCAACGAGAAACAAACAAGAAAAGACAGAACAACATCTGTTGCATAGCGCTCGACTCGGGCCACAATATCGTACATGTTATATACTGTTGCTGGGTCTTATGTGTTAGTAGTGGAGCATAACGATTCACACGTAGACATATGTAGTAGAAGATTGACTTTTTATTTAATTCCCTCGTGGTGCGTGTGAGTGGCGGGTGTTGACATTGGGAACTACTACTACTACTGTTGGGATCTCAGGCACAGAGGGGTGAACGAACCTCACTACCCGCTGGCAGCGATGGTGCGTGACCGCGGTCACGTACGTTCTCGTCGGCTGTCTCCTCCTGGGCTGACTGACGACTGCTACTGCTGACCCCTTAAATCAAGGCAGCCCGCCCACACAACCTTTTGTTCCTTTGACCGGAAGTTCTTTCTTCCCCTTCCAGTCTCTTTGTTCAAATTCCCGTTTGTACAGAGGAAGTCTTTTGTTATCCTTCCTTTTGTTACCCCAGACTTTCTGTCTAAGCTATCTATTATTTTCTTTTGTTCAATTTCTTCTTCGTCCAGGTTTCGAATTTTCCGCGCAAAATAAATGCGACGATCCTAAAACATAACACATCCACAATAAACTCTTCCTAATTAAACCCACTTTGGGAGGCTGGAGACCAACTTTAAGAAAGTCTAGAAAGGAACAAGTCATTGTGTCCTGATTATGCATTGGTCATACAAGACTAACGCACTCCTATATACTCAAACAAGAACAACAACCACAATGTGGAACATGTCAAGCACCTTTGACAATTAAACACTTATTCATGGAATGCAGGTTTTTTGCTCACATCAGAAACCGTTATTTTAAAGTAAACAATATGAAAGATTTGTTTGAAAATGTCAACATGGAGGATATTCTCTTTTTTTGAGGGAAATAAAATTATACTTTAGAATATAGACATGAAACAAATCAATACCATACAATATAATCCCCAATAATACTAACACATTTTTAAAACCAATTACTAAAAGTATATATATATGAATGCACAATATGTATCATTTCCTAACCCTTAAACATGATATAACCCCAGACGGGTTGATATGCCTTTTGAGGGAAATAAGATTATACCATAGAATATAGACATGAAAGAAATCAATACCATACAACATAATCCCCAATAATGCTAACACATTGTTTAAACCAATTACTAAAAAAGTATAAATATAAATACACGATATGTATCACTTCCTAATCGTTAGGCATGACATAACCCCAGACGGGTTGATATGCCGTTAAAATTGTCAGAACTAATAACAAGTGAGCAAAACCAGAACAAGAAGCAGACGTGCGAAGGAGATTTAGGGTATGACCCTATTTGGTTTTCCTGCAGTTTAAAAAAAAATGTTTTGTCTATGGTTGGGGCTCGCTGACGTTAGGGTTGGAATTATTTTTTTGGACCAATGACCCTTTTGCGATCGCGATTCATAAGGAATGTTTTTCATCTACACCGTCAAAATCCGGTTGTTTGTTAACAGACGATTTAGAGTTTTTCTTTTAAATTATAAAAGTAACCACTAACCCTAATAAACAACCGGATTTTGACGGTGTAAATGAAAAACATGTCCTTATGAATCGAGATCGTAAAAGGGGTGCCTAAAGGTCTTATGGTCCATTTTTTTTACCATCGTTCTTTCATTCTATTTCGTTGATAAATTGATTATTTTTTTGTGCATCTAGTCCTGACATAAAATCAAAATGAGCATAGCAGGTTCAGATGATGGTCCAGAGACCACTAGTTTAGCAGAAGACCACGAGGGACTAGCCGGGAGAGTTCAGAAACTTGATGGGGGAGGCGAAATTCCTTCGCTATAGAGATGAAGCAATGGGTCTACACGAGTGGTTAGACTACAGAAAAGGCGGATTCTGTACGATTTCACTGATAAAGAATTAGTAATTCTAGCTTTTGATGCAGCGGTGGGACCCGTGTCGAAATTTTTGGAAGGAATAATTACAGAAGATCCTAAGATAAGTTGCGAATAATTGCGTAAATGTTTAGAGCGCAAATACGCAGGGGAGCCCACTGCCGTGGAGGGAGTGGGGAGACTCACACTAATACCACATACAATCGTAAAGTAAAATCAACGGGGTAGGGCGTTTGGCTAGAAACCACAAGATTCCTAGTTCGATACCGGCCCTCGCCAACTCAGCGTATGAGTAGCACAGGGATCTGTGCGGTAAAGTAAGGAGCTGGTGGTAGGTATGGTGATCCACCTCAGACGCTAAAACAATCTCCTTGGTCTAGCGCTAGTGAAAAGGGGATAGACTCCCTCGTTGATTGGCTGATACCGACTTTAGGCCATCCAGACGACTTTACTTTTTTATGCCGTAAAATAAAAGATTAGTTTCTTGATATAGTATTATTTTTGATATTACCTTTGTTTCTGGATATAAAGTGAGATATCGTTTTGATATTACCTTTTTTCCTGGATATAAAGTGAGATATCATTTTGATATTACCTTTGTTTCTGGATATAAAGTAAGTATCATTTGATATTATAACCAAGTTGTAAACTGATCCTTTATTTCTTAGATTCCATTCATTTATAATTAAGTATATTTTAAGACTGGTTACGATCAAGTCACGCTGAAAGCGCCGGTTCCCGCTAGATTACCGATGTTAAGCAGCGATCAGCCTGTTCAATACTTAATTGGGTGATCACTTGAGCAAGAGCAGGTACTGTAAGCAGCCCGAGTCCTTTGTTTATCAAAATGACTTGTTTCGGTTATTAATGGTCTGAAAAGGGTTGATATGCTGTAAAACAACCAACCAAGTCAAGTTGAAAGCTGCATTTCCCGCCAGACCGAAGTTAAGTAGCGATGAGCCTGTTGAATATTTAATTAGGTGACCATTTAAGCAATAGCGGGTACTGTAAGTAACCCGAGTTCATTGTTTATCAAAATAACTTGATTCGGCTATTAATGGCCCGAAAATGATTGATATGCTGTTAAAACAACTAAACCAAACCAAACCAAACCAACCGTATTTGATGGGACCGTGTATTAAGAATTCTGGGGTATGGGGTTATCGTCCCTTGTCTGCGAGCCTCTGTTTCAAACCAACCAATCATGAGCCAGCATACTTTGGCGCCAAAGCCAAATATGCAGACTCATGCCTCTTCTGAATCAGCAACGAAAGGGAACGGACCGAACAAAAGGTTCGCTCCTACTATTCTTCAACAGAACCGGAGTCGGACGCAAACAGAAGTCCAACTATATCCGAACTATATCAGAAGGCCGTAGCAAGGGGCTCCGTTAATACCCCATATCCCAGGATCAACAGCTAAGTGACAATTATATACATATTATATACATATTATATATTTGTGCAAACGAAACTAAAGTTTGCAAGTTTTATATCTAATACAGTCTTTTATTCATATCTTGTTGTTCGTTTTACTTCTTAGACTCTTAACCTGTCTGCCACATTTGCGGTTAACTCCATACACAAACCTCGGAGTACTGCCACTAGTGTTCTTTTCTTTATACGTGTGCAATAAATAAATAAATAGGTATAAATGAACAAATAGATAAGATAAAATAAAAAATAAGAAAAAAAATAAAAATAAAGAATAGAATAAAAATACTTGAGGGAGTTCAGAGGAGAGCTACTAAATTAGTGAATAATTTAAAATCCCTTTCGTATGAAGAAAGGGTTAGGAACATTGACTTACCAAGTCTGATTTATCGACGTACAAGAGGGGATATGATTGAAGCCTACAAATATACACATGGTTTTTATTCAACGAACTTTGTCCTACTAAACAATACTCAAAATATCAATACCAGGGGTCATAAATTAAAACTCTTAAAAAATTTTGTAAAGCAAACGCAAGACAAAATTATTTTAGCAACAGAGTGGTGAATACATGGAATAAACTATCATCATCAATAGTGAATGCCCATCTCTAAACTCCTTCAAGGCAATGTTAGATAATCTGTGGAATGATTATAAATATTATGTGGAATTAAAATGAATGTTTATAAGGAACAGCTGACAGGTCTCAGACCTAATATACTAGCTGGAAAATATATTATTATTATTATTATTATTATTATTATTATTATTATTATTATTGCTATATACACTAATATAGATATCTCTCGGTCCACTAAATTCAACAATTCAATTCGCACATACTGCAATAAAGAGATACATACACTCGCCAACAAAACAAAATATAAGTTGCTGGCGCCAAACGGAAGTTAACTCATCGGTAGCCTAAAACAAAGTGACCAAAATAACATGGTTCTACGCATAGGCTCCAGCAGAACTCCCGGCTGGAAAACAAGAATTCTTAAACAATAAAAAATTATATTATAAAAAATTCGCATTTTCATTCAATCCAAATGATTCCCGGGTGAAATAATAAAAGATTTCAGTTGATCCGATTTTGGATCACGACAACCTATATGAGTCGGCTTTGAAGAGCCGACAAGACAGAGATATACTGGCGACAGCACCGAGAGCATCAACAGGGGGACCGCGCAAAACGAAACATACATCACAAGGTGGCGGACTTACATCTATCACCTACCCTCTACCCTGACCGACCGGCAAGTTAAAGGGGCAAACACCATACAACAAGAAGACTACGCCAACTACCATATACGATACCAACTCGCTATCGGCTACTAAAACACAAGACTCTGCACACCTAACCAACATCTAACTACTACCACTGGTTCATCTGCCCACATCACCACCTACACTACAACAGATTCAGCCACTGGACATTTCACTGACTTTATCATTCACGATACAACTATCACCAAAATCTCCTTTAAATTCACTTCTAGCCTTTCCTCGCCTTTCATGTTCCTTTTAACAATACAATTGATAAAACATAAAATCTGTGTCTGTTTTTTCCTTGCCACCATACGCTTCATACTAACCCTGTTTATTACATTATTATTATTATTATTATTATTATTATTATTATTATTATTATTTTAAGCAACAACACGAAAAATGTAAATATGATCCTAGAGTGAACGCGATCCCTTAAAGTATAAGATAACTCTGACGTGCAGTTAAAATCAATCA
>CM042164.1:41729154-41744154 GCA_023376005.1 Doryteuthis pealeii
AAGTTCGACTTTAGGTTACCCTTACTGCGCTTTGAAGCTGGATTACAGCAAGTGTGCAGTTCTCACTGTGGAAGGAAAAAGTGCGAATACACACGCACGCACGCACCACACACACAAAAACAGTTAATGCACGTGATTGCTAGGGTGTGGCGTAGTCATTTATTATCCACATGGTTATTATATGTATTTATTTACTAGCAGAACCAGTGGATATACCACAGTATGATAATTTAACGTACTATTCGCAGAGTTCCGTCCCGGCCTTCTGCCAAAAAAAAAAAAAAAAAAAAAAAAAACGCTAGGTGGTGATACGTCAAAAAACAAACCCACCTATGAATGAAGTCCCTAGTTGAAGTGGTGCCTGTTTTATATGAAAAAAAATAATTTGTCGATTGAAGGCGTTTTTATTGACAGATTATTTTTTTTAGTGGTTTGAAAGTGTTAAAAGTAAGCCATATCTTTTAAAATATTGACCCCTCCCCCAATAAAAAAACAACAACCAGCGTTTAAGGCGTTTTTCCCAAAAGGTTAATGCGATATTTTACCACCTCCAGTCTTTTTTCGACAAGTAAATGTAAATATTTTAACCTTTTAAAAATATGGCTTACTATTAACGCTTTCAAACCACTAAAAAAAATAATTTGTCGATAAAAACGCCTTCAATCAACAAATGATTTTTCATATATACAGCAGGCACCGCTTCATCTAGGACTTCATTCATAGGTGGGTTTGTTTTTTGACCTATCACCGCCTAGCGTTTTTTAAGGCAGAAGGCCGGGACGGAACTCTGCGAATAGTACCTAATTTAATTATCACAATGTTTGATATGTTTACTTAAGAGCTATTGCAATATAGTTCAATGTGTAAAAAGTATAATAATCTTGATTTAACTATCTCTCACTCTTTTTCTCTTTCTTTTCTTCTTTTCATCTTTTCAATATGTTCGATTGAAACAGATTAGCGTTATCGCTTCCGTGCGCCCACCCTGTCTCTCTATCTTTCTCCGAATCTCTTTCTTTCTTCTTTCTTATTATATTTTTTCTGTGTAGCATGTCCTTTGTCTTCTCTTTCTTTCTTCATAATAAAAACGGAATGGTCCATTATTTAACTGGGGTGACGACACTCTTAAGAAAAAAGAATTCGGTGGATGAACAACACGAGATAATCAGGATTTACATTTTTACATTTCAACTTGGACGATTTGGCTGGTCTCATTTTTAACCAGAGAGGGTGTTGCCAGATGATAACGGTCGTATTTTAAGGAACACGAGTATCAATATATAGATTATAACTGCTGCTGGACCCTACTCAATAGGCCTATGACATGCCATCTAACAATTATTTTTAAAAAGTAGGGTTTATTTAAAATAAATCATGTGGTCCCAGTGGACCGTCCCCAGACAGCATAAAAGGGGTAAGGGCCGTATTTATTGTCTGGTGCATTGCGCCCTCAAGGGGGGGGACCACGAGTTTTTGCACTGGCCATTGCATGAGCTTCGGCTTGTACGCGGCCCCTTATATTAAAAAATACTTTTTTTATTTACCAACCCGCACGAGTAGAATTTAACACAAGGTTAATTTCTTAAGCGGGGTCTAACAGGTTTGAATTTAGAGTTTTCCTTCTCCTAGACTGGTTGCCTGATCTTAAGGTTAAAGATTCCAGTCTGCCCTACTATTTATCCCTAGCTGAAGGGAGAGAAGTTGGGTGCATACCTTTCCAAAAGGTATTAGTACTATGTGAAATGCAAACAGCCTTGACAGGATTTGAACTCGTGACACCGTATTCATTTCCCATGACTCTAACCATTACACAACGAACTATGAAGCAAGTAATCACATCATGAGTGAATGCAACAAACTAACACAAAAAACTACAAGAACAGACATGTTGCATAATTGATAGGGTACCTATTCATGGTTGGTGTAATTATTTGAATTCAGCGAAAAGTACAACGGTTACAGGGATTTTGATTGACAGCCCTTGACACCTTTGTGGCGTCCTCCTCCTCCCCTCCTCCTCCTGTTCGTGAGTTTTAACCGTGGGAAGGAGTTTTTAAATAATCAGTTTCTAGTTAGCAGTCGAAAGATGAGGATGCAATAGTGCCTCTCGTTCGGAGCTAGATTCTCACTCGCGTGATTGTGGTCCAGATTCAAGAAAGAGAAACAAGACTTTAATAAAAATGTGAATACAAAAATGAAATGGTTTGTGTTGATAATTACATTAAAAAACAAACAACAAGCTACACAAGACGTCTCAGAATCTTGAGAAGATAGACAGCCCAGAAGAAGTTAGAAGAACTACTCAGACCAAGCTATACGAAATAAGAAGAAATATAATACAAGACAGGGTCGACAGTAAGAAGAAATACAGAACGAGATTAAAAATGGTATACAGCCCCGTGGCTATATACCATTTTTTAATCTCGTTCTGTATTTCTTCTTCTATACGTATGTTAAGCTGAGTATAGTATACTAGGTGGGCTGACTTCTGATTTAGGTCGGAAAATTAAAACGGAAAGTTTTTTGGTGGTACCCAATGATAGTTTAACTACAGTCTATGAATTAACATTTTACGAATTGGGTTACGGTTTTAGGGAATTAAGGTTGTTTTTAATTACGTATTGCTTAAAAAAATAAACAACAAAAAACCCAAATTACTATACATTTAATGTTGAAAAATATTTTTTAAAACTAAGTTTAATTGAAATTATACATTGCTATATTAACACAAACACATTGTCTCAATAATAGATTCAATAATTAATTTCAATGGTTAATTAAATGCATAGTAATTTGGGTTTTTTGTTGTTTATTTTTTTAAGCAATACGTAATTAAAAACAAGCTTAATCCCCTAAAACCGTAACCCAATTCGCAAAATGTTAATTCATAGACTGTAGTTAAACTATCATTGGGTACCACCAAAAAACTTTTCGTGTTAATTTTCCGACCTAAATCAGAAGTCAGCCACTAGATGATCCACTGAGAACTGTGCAAGAAATTGTAATTTCACCTAGCTAAAAAATGGTATATGCTGAAATCAGAATCTGTCCTTTGAAAATGTTGTATCGTTGAGGTGGAAAAGATACACAGAAGAATGGTGTGCTTAATACATTTATCAAGCACCAGCATCCGGTGCCAAACGGATACATACAAAACACAGAACAAATAAGTACAAACAATCAACAAGACAAAACTTACACTAAATAGAGGAGGGCCAATTCGGTATAACCAACGCAGTAAAGTCAGTCTGAATATTATTCAGCTTGTAAATCCACTTTAATCGTAGGTTATTTTAAGGCTCTGAGTAGAATGCTGAAGGGGTGCTAAGGCTCTTGTAGAATGCTGAAGGGGTGCTAGCTACTCTACAACAGAAAATAAAACGCATAAAATTGTCAGAGACTTTGAAGATTCAAACGGATCACCCAATCTCGGTCAGAAGACCAGATTTAGTTTTAATAAACAAGAAGAAGAAAAAAAAGAACCTGTCATATATTGGATTTTGCTATATCAAGGCAAACATTGACGATAAACAGGAGAATATCAAGTGTATGTTATGTAGTGATAGATATGAAAGACTTATATATTATTATGTATTTGGATTATTCGAACTGTTGTCCTCATCTTTATTGTTAACTACACAACGACATGAAGGCTTCAGAGATTCGACAAGAAGGTTGCCGAGTTCAAAGCGAAGGTTCCCGAGTTCGACAGAAAACACCGGATTAAAGGACGGGCGGGCACACCGACCGAAAGATGTGCATATAACAATAAGTAAGTAAAATTAAAGTCATCAGGGTGGCCTAATGTCGGTAGCAGCCAATCAGCGTGGGTGTCTATCCCCTTTTCACTAGCGCTAGACCAAGGAGATTATTTTAGCATCTGAAGTGGAGCGCCATACCTACCATCAGCTCCTTACTTTACCGCACAGAGCCCTGTGCTACTCATAAGCCGAGTTGGTGGGGGCCGATATCGAACTAGGAACCTTCTGGTTTCTATCCGAACACTCTACCGACTGAGCTAAACCGGCCCCTATAACAATAAAGATGAGGACAATAATCCGAATAATACAAATTACACTGGTTTACAAAGAAATTGAGTCAAAGTACAAAAATAGCTGTTTTAACCTAATCTGGGGGTGCTGAATTCAGATTTAAAATCCGTTTTTACTTATCACCTCTAGTTTTTTTTTTAGATATGCATACTCTACATAAAGGCGTATATGCATTCAGGGTTAATTTCTAATATTGTGTGATATATTTTTTATTTTTTCATTTTATTTTGATCCTCACATATTTTTGTTTATCAATTTAACTACCATTTATCAACTTAACTACAATTTAGTTGATTTTTTATAAATTCCCTTTCATCAGTTGGTGCTGACCCCCAATTTACTGTGGTCTATAGAACCCTAAGCAGAAATGGGTAAAGGGAGCTTATGTACAAACCCTAATTAGTTTACACCGCTGGTTTAGAGAGGCAAAACGGTAAGAATTTGTGTCTATTTTTTTCTTGTGTTTCGTTTCTTTGAAATGTATTTGTTGTTATCTTTTATTGAATGTTATTTGTTTATTCTTCTCTCTCTCTCTCTCTCTCCTCTCTCTCTCTCTCTGTATTTTGTTGTATCTTTTATTGAATGTTATTGTTTCTTTTCCACCCCCCTCTTCTCTCTATCTATCTCTCTGTATTTGTTGTTATCTTTATTGAATGTTATTTATTTCTTTCTTCTCTATCTCTCCTCCCCCCCTCTCTCTCTCTCTCTCTCTCTCTCTCTCTCTCTATATATATATATATATATATATAATTTGTTACTCTTTTATTGATAGTGTTATTCTGTTTCCCCCCCTCTCTCTCTCTCTCTCCTGTATTTGTTGTTATCTTTTATTGAATATTATTTTGTTCTTCTCTGCTCTCTCTTTCTCTTCTCTCTCTCTCTCTCTCTCTTCTCTCTCTCTAATATATATTATTTATATTATATATATATTATTATATATAATATATAAAGTAATAAAATTACCTTTTCAGTTAAAAGCAGAATGTAAAAGCACTTGTCTCACAATAAATTCTGAGGAAGCCTCAACTAAATACGAGGGCAAATATCAATTGAATTTTGTTGCTGTGTTGTAATATGCACTTTTTCTCTATTTTCAACCAGATTTTATCGGATTTACTCAATCCTTCACTCCTCACCAACACACACACACCACACACAACACACACACACATATATATATAGATATATACAGTATATATATTATATTATATATAGTAATATATATATATTATTATATATATAATATATATATATAAATGGATAAAGTAATCTACTCGAGTTTCATGGTAAGATCCATTTCAACGGTCATACATGGTACCAACTGACATTAATCGAAAACTCGATTAATTCAGCGATTGAACCCTGACGATTCAGGCGATGAAACTCGAGTAGGTTACTTTTATCCATTTTATAAATGAATTTTGCTCTACATTGTATTGAGCACTTTGTATTTGTTTTTCTCGGTCTTAACCCCTGGATACTGGTGCGCTTCCAACGATCGCACTCGTACCCACCGGTAAGCCACTACTCATACATTAACGCATATATATATATATATATATATATATATATATATATATATATATATCAGGAGAAGTTTATAAAAAAAGTATAACTGACTTTTTCTGTCTGTTATCTTAAAGCATGTTAAATGAAAAATTGAAACCTCGGTACCCTCTCTAGGTCTATGCCTCTGTCTGTCTGTCTGTCTATCTGTCTGCCTGTGCCTTTCTCCAGACACTAAATTATTTAGCGCAGATTGCAACCGTCACACATTGTAAATGTTCAAGCTGCTCTTTCCATTCTTATGTGTTAGAAATGATATATTGATTTTTTCTATATAGTGGTTTGATTTGCCAACAACAGGTAGGCGAGCAAGTCAGTTAATTTTGTTGTTATATAAAAATATTTGTGGAATCCCTGCTCTTACTTTCCGTAGAGGTACGGTGGATTTGCCTTTGATTTGTACAGGAAAAAAGTAATAGAAAGTATTACAGTTCAGCTGCAATTAAACACAAATGATATATATATATATATATAATATATATATATATATATATATATATATATATTTTTTTTATTTATTTTTTTTTTTTTGAAGGCGAAATAATGCACATTTATGTTTAAAAATATATTTAATTTTTTTTTTTTTTTTTTTTGGGACCCCCCCAAAAAAAAAAAGAAAAAAAATTAAATATGTTTTAAACATAAATGTGCATTATTTCGCCTTCAAAAATATATTATTACATTTAATTAATGCTTCTAACTCACTATAAAAAATGATTTAAAAAATCTTTATAATATATATATATATTAATATATATTATATATATATATATATATATATAATATATATATATAAAAGGGTTTTGTAATTTGCTTGAAGCATTGTGTTTATATTGATTTGCTTGGTTGGTTTTGAAGGCTATCACATTGCAAGTGTAAAGAAAAAAGAAGGTAACTGTGGTGTTGTTTGTTAACCTGTGATTTATTCTCAATATTTCGGGATAAAATTCCATCTACAGGAGCTTACTAGAACTAAGTTGTTGCTAGCAATATTGAGAAAAATCACAGGTTAACAAACAACACCACAGTTACTTCTTTTTTTCTTATACTTGCATTGTGATAGCCTTTAAAACCAACCAGCAACCAATATATATATATATATATATATATGTGTTGAAAAAAATATTTTAAAAAATAACAACACAGGATGTTACGATCAGAACAGTTTTTAGTGTCAATACTTAAGTATTCGGTATTATACCATCTTCAGGACACTGTTAGGTGAGGAAAAAATGAAAGATGTTAAGTTATATGAGTGGTTGTGTGAATCTGATGCTATTAACTGTTAATTTTCATATGCGCGTTTGTTTACGAAAAGCAAATGACGTGATCAATGCATGTGCAAAAATGGAAGGCGAAGAACATATAATGACGCATGCTTAACGTGAATAAGCCGGAGAATAAGCTTTTCGTAAACAAACGCGCATATGAAAATTAACGGTTAATAGCATCAGATTTACACAACCACATACACTTAACATCTTTCATTCTGTTCCTCACCTAACAGTGTCTGAAGATGGTATAAAATACCGAAATACTTAAGTATTGACACTAAAATTGTTTCCTGATCGTAACATCCTGTGTTTGTTATATTTTTAAAATATTTTCTTTTCATATTGTCGGATTAATTTCCTTCATCGTATTTCCATATATATATATATAATATATATATATATATATATATATATATAATATATAAGGCAGTTGTGTGTATGTGTATGTCTGGAGGAAATTTCGAAATAAAACAAATAACGACAAAGTAAATATACATACACATTAAATATCACCAGGGCTTGGTTTTTGAACAAAAAAATGGAAATTTGATTTATATTCGTGAAGATGATTAAAAAAATAAATTTAAATGATAACAGCATGAAATTTTTTGCATTAAGTATTTCAAATAGGAGACATGAATTTACTTTTCATATTGTTGGATCAACACAAGGTCTTTTTTACATAGGGATTTTAATGGGGGCATCTTACGAGGATCCGGCCCGTGATTCAACAATAATGGATCTGCGAGACTACCTTTTTTACTCCCCTCCTCTACCTAGGCGACGCCGGGTAGCCGCTTCTAGTATATATATATATTATATATATATATATATATATATAATAATATATGGAAGAGTCTACTGGAAGAAGGAGTGTTTCTCTCCATTTTAGCATATTTTCTTAATATTACTCTGTATATAATTGATTTATCAATTATTCTACATCTATTTCTCTTAGGGATTTGAAATAAATAAATAAGGGGCCGGGTTAGCTCAGTCGGTAGAGCGTTCGTCTAGAAACCAGAGGTTCCAAGTTCGATACCCACCCTCACCAACTCAACGTATGGGATCTGTGCGGTAAAATAAGGAGCTGGTGGTAGTGTGGCGCTCCACTTCAGATGCAAAAGCAATCTCCTTGGTCTAGCGCTAGTGAAAGGGGGATAGACTCCTCGCTGGTTGGCTGATACCGACTTTAGGCCATCCCAACGACTTAACTTTATAAATCTATAGGTGTGCATCTGCATGGGCATGCGTTGTGGATATACACAGGATATAGATGATCCAAAGTAGAATCAACTCCATCTTACTCTCTCATCTCTCTCTCTCCTTCCTCTCCCTCACACACACTCCCCTCTCTCTCTCTCTTTATACACATATATATATATGCGTGTGTGTTATTTTGGAAAAGGTGACTTACCGGTGAAGATGGTCACAATGGTTAGTTGATGCAAAATTCAGAAAGGTGAGACAACGATATAACAAATAAAAAGTGCTCAATACGTTAGAGAGCAAATTTATTGTAATACAGGTACAGTGATAACCTACTCGAGTTTCACCATAAGGATCTTCAGGGTTAAATCCACTTTATTAATCAAGATATTGATTAATTGCAGTCAGTTACACGTGTGTGTCTTTCGCGATAAACGGTTCGTTATATATATATATATAATATATATATATATATATATAATATTATATATATATATATATATATATATAAGTCATAACAATATAACAAGGTTAAAAAGCCCAGTTTTCCAACCCGGAAAATATTATCTTTTTTTTTCCCTTCATATGTTCCTGTAATGGTGTCATTGTTAGTTTGGCTACATATATATATACTAGACAAAACGTGACCCGTTGGGTCACCCATTGAGCTCTAGGTAGCTAATTGGGATTAGGGAAAAGTGAGTTTTCAAAGTGAATTAAATTTTTTTAAATACTGCCTGAGAATTGAAAAAAATAACATTAAAATCATTTGGTAAGATTTCTAAGAAAGGCAACGTTTGACCTAATTTAAATTTATTAAGAGCCAAGATGTTGGGCGGGTTTTGATTGCTTATGTAACGTAAATCTGATCTTCGAAACTCTTCCACCTTCTCTTTCTCTCTCTCTACCATCACTGAGAAACTAACATATATAACGAGGAGGTAATTAAGATATACATAGAGGGGGGAAAAGAGATAGGCAGAATGTGGGGCAAGAGACAGGTGAGTTTTTGATTTAATTGCAAATTACGACTAATTAAAATGGATTTTTTTTTCAAACATAACTCAATCCTAAAACTAAGGAACAATTTAGTATAACTTTCTTGTCATTAAACTAAGTAGTAAAAAAACCTTTAGGAGATAAACATTGATTCGCTCAGCTTTAGTATAATAATAATAATATTAATAATAATTAATATATATATATATATATATATATATATATATATATATTATATATATACCAAATTCTTCGCACGATTAGGATTTGACACTAGGTCAATTTCTTAAGCGGGGTTTAACAGGTTTGAATTCAGAGTTTTTCTTCTCCTAGACTGGTTGCCTAACCAAGGTTAAAGAGCCCAGTTTGCCCTACTATTTACCCATAGCTGGAAGGAGTATGGTTGGATGCATACCAACTATTCTATGTGAAATGAAAACAGCCTCGCCCAGGATCTGAATTTGGTTACGCCGACTCGATTTCCTATGACAATAACCATTACACCACGCTCCTCCATATAGGTTGGTAGATGTAAATGGGCTTTGGGTACATGATACATTTCAAAAATCCCTTTTTGGTACTTGTGTTATTTTAGAAAAATTACTGTTAAATTAGCAAATAATTAATTTCTAAAGCAATGCGATGAAGAAAGACAGGAACAGATTTTAACACTCAAAATGTTTAGTATCATTTGGATTATTCAGGCTATTGTCCTCATCTTTATTGTTCAAATTTTTGTATTTATAATTCTAAAGCAGGAATCATTTTTTTTTAAATTTCTGAACTCAATTCAGGTTTATAAAGAAACTCTCTATGGGGACACTTGAGGTGTAATGGTTATCCTCATTGGAAATGAAAATAGTGACCCAAGTTTAAATCTTGGAGGAGGTTGATTGCATTTCAAATAGTGCTAATACTCTTGGGAAAGGTATGAATCCAACTATACTCCCTTCAGCTATGAGTAATTAGTAGATCAGACTGGGCACTTTAAATTTTGGTATGGTAACTGGTCCAGAAGGAAATCTAGAAATCAATTGAAATAAAGAAAATTGACAAATGACCTTAGCCCCCCCCCTACACAAAATAATTACCAAAAATCAGGGAATTATCGGATTTTAATGAAATTGTCAGTGTTTATTTAACAATGACAATTTAACAGAGTCAAATTAAATGGACCCCCTCGTGTAGATAGTGCCAAAGCAGCTGACCCAACCAAAGCTGCTGCCTTCCTCTGTGCCCTAGAGGAGTCTCTCCACCACCTACCACAGTGGATGTCTGTAAAAATGATCTCAGGTGCTTTGGCATTGTCCCTTCCAGCTGGGAAAATTTGGCTCAAGACCGCCCTCGGTGGTGGCAGAATCTCCATAGAGGCCTGTACATGTCAGAATTCACCCTGATACAACATCATGAAGCTAAGAGGTCCATAGGAAAGCAACGGCAACAAAGCATCGGAACATCATCATCTACAGAGACAACCTACAAATGCAAAATCTGTGGTGGAGAATGTTTCTCAAACATAGGACTTCATAGTCACAGGAGGCGCTGCAACTTCAGGGGCACACAAAAACTTTTATCATAGTCTTTCGAGACTGAATTGCCAATGATGAATGAATGATTCAACAATGAATGATCTTTATAAAGCATTATTTATTTTATTTCAAAACTTTCTCATTTTTTTCAGATCACTTAATCTTGACCCCCCTTATGTTGGGGGCGTATCTTTCTTTTCAAGTTGGTCTTATACTGTACTAATTACAGTATAAATAAAAAGATAAAAGACCGAAGTTATGAATAGAAAGAAAAAAAATGTTTACGGTGGCTTTTCTATGAGAAAATAAGTACCGAAAATCGAAAAATAAAATGTAAAAAAAATAATAGATAATTAATTTTTGGGAGATTTTTTTTTACTCATTTCGATAATTATTTAATTGGCTATTATCTAATAAAAGAAAAAAATTATACATCGATATTTTTTCTGCTTAAAAAGGGGAGGTAGTATATTTTCAATCGAGTTTTTCTTCAAAAAGTATACTTTGATGCAATAAAATAAGGCTTGCATTAAACAGTTATTTATTTCTAGAATCTAAAAATATAACATTTTAAACTTAAAATCCGAATATTTTTTTATTTAAAATGAATTTTATATATTAATTTTTCATAGCAAAAATACTAAATTAAAGTTTTGAAATAAAATAACTGATGCATTATAAAATTCATTAATTCATAAATCAATACTGAAAATTTCATTAGAATCGGATAATTACCTGATTTTTGGTAAATCTTTTTGCAATCGCGAATGTTATATTAAAATTGTAAACAAGCGCTTAAAACCCTTGAAAAAGAGACAGAATGGCGGATCGCATCGAAATTGACTAAAACAAATCCCTTTAAATGTATTAAAAATAAACTGCATATGTAATGATATTTTTCTTTTTTAATGATGGTCATTATGTTACTACTTATCGATTTAGACAAAGTTTGACCTTAAATAATAGATCTAATTATTTTTAATTCACTTTTAAAACTCGTAGAAGCTGATTTTTTTTAGCCAGTCCCTAAAATAAAGATAATTAAATATATAAAAAAATATATTGAATCTTCTAGAAGTGTTAAGGAAACTTGAATGTTGTGTCAAATGTGCAGGAAGAATA
The DNA here is from genome assembly GCA_023376005.1 of Doryteuthis pealeii. Taxonomy (NCBI): domain Eukaryota; kingdom Metazoa; phylum Mollusca; class Cephalopoda; order Myopsida; family Loliginidae; genus Doryteuthis; species Doryteuthis pealeii. The sequence goes on from CM042164.1 coordinate 41,740,906, forward strand.
TGTGGAATAGTATATATATTTACCAATATATACAATTTTGATCCTCGGGCGGTTTGGGGCTGATAGATAAAGGTTCAAACACAATTTTTTAAAGTCATTTTTTTCTATTTAACCCATAGATGGGACCATAACAGGCTCTACTACTCCGGGTCAGAGTGGACCTGGGAGTAATGGCGATGAAGGGTACTCCCAACTACACAGAGCTCCAAAATCGGAACTACATTATTAGACGCAGTTTAACGTCATGACTTGTATCAGATCCTGCTCGTGTGGAGGAGTAGATATATATATATATATATATATATATATATATATATATATATATATACTTTGGTGTGGTACCAAGTTTCTTGGTACAAGGTGATTCTAGGCTGGTCCTATTCTCTACCATTAGTTTGTTGTAGAGTTCAGGTTCCGTATGAGAGCTCAATGTTTAATTATAGTAAACAGAACAAAGTTATTTGTGAATAAAACGGCCTTAAATACCATGGGTATCGTGGTTATGGACCATTTCCACTCGTGGGTATGTAGGGCCCACGGAGCTTCTTCAGACCACGTATATCTTTTATTTTACAGCCAAATTCATTTTATATTCATACATTTCTCCCCGCCTCCAGGGGTGATATTATTGTATTTTTTCTTTTCGAGTGTCTTTTTGATTAGTGGAATTTTTTTCTCCTTCTTCAGTTTACGTGGTTGGCGGTGTTTTTTTGTTTGTCTATGTCTGGTGGTTAATTCCTTAGTTGGATTCAATGACCCACAGAGTTCTACTCTTTTTGTCTGCCCTATTTTGACGCTGATGCCCTTCTCTCTAAGTAGGTCAAGTGGGTTACGGGGAAAATATGCCTTTTCTCTCAGTGGGTGGAGGTATCTGAGTTTACTTTATTAGGGGCTTAAATCTATTTGTATATTATCAGTCTTCTAAATTGTTTCAAGCCTTTAATCTTCATACATTTTATTTGCATATCTTAGTGTTTTAGGTTTAACTATTAAAACCTGTTCTTCCATATTTAGCTAATCATATCTTATATTTTTTATGTGCCTATTTTTATTCCATTACTTCGATTTCCATCTTTACATCTTTTTATTTTAATTTAATTTATTATTTTATTTGTTTCCTTATGTAATATCCTTATCTGTATTGCTTCGGTTTTTAAAGGTTTTAAATGTCTCTTTTTATTATTATTTATCTATTTTGTGGGACTTCATTTATGTAAAAGTATAATAATAATTTTACTTACTTGTTTGTATTTATTTTCTCCTTTTTTGCTTTATTCTCACGAGATTGGTCCTAGTGGTACCTCCAAGTGTATGTTTATCTTATTATTTATTCACAAAGATATATATATATATATATATATATATATATATATATATATGTGTGTGTGTGTGTGTGTGTGTGTATTTGGGCAGCATTCTTTCATTTATACATGTAGAATTAAACAAAAGACACATCTCCTGTTTAACAATTTTATTTTTGATCTTTTCGAGTTTTCTGGCCAACTTTTTAATGTTTGGGTGGAATTCGTGGATAAGTCCACCAAAGTTCAAGTCCCGAGTACTTTCGAATATATAATATATATATATATATATATATATATATATAATATATAAATATATATATATATATATATATATATATATATATATATATACTATTGCACACATTCTTCCTGCACACTTGGCACAACATTTAAGTTTCCTTAACACTTCCAAAAGACTCAACATATTTTTTTTTAAGTCATCGACTTTTGTTTGGGCCGATAACTTTTCAGTAACCCCTCCATATATATATATATATATATATATATATATATATATATATATATATATATATATTGGTTTGTTGGTTGGTTTTGAAGGCTATCACAATGCAAATGTAAAGGGAAAAAAGAAGGTAACTGTGGTGTTGTTTGTTAACCTGTGATTAATTCTTAATATTTCGGGATAAAAATCCCTTCTACAGAAGATCTCCAGAACTGAAGTTGTTTCTAGTGGCTGTCCATTTGTTCTGTCTCGTGCCTTCCAAATTCTGTGTGTGTGTGTGTGTGTGGGGTGTGGGTGCTTGTTTATGTGTGTGTTTTTGTTTTTGTGTGTGTCTGTCCTTTCTTTTTTTTCTTCTGTAGAAAGGATTTTTATCCCGAAATATTAAGAATAAATCACAGGTTAACAAACACACTTTTTTACACTTGCATTGTGATAGCCTTAAAAACCAACCAGCAAACCAATATAAACACAATGCTTCAAACAAATTATAAAACCCTATATATATATATATATATATATATATATATATATATATATATATATATATATATATATACCATACTGCCCAGACGAGTAGGATGTGACACAAGGTCAATTTCTTAAACAGAGTTTAACAGGTTTGAATTCACAGTTTTCCTTCTAGATTGGTTATCTAGCCAAGGTTAAAGAGCCTAGTCTGCCCTACTATTTACCCATAGCTGGAGGGAGAGTAGTAGGATGCATACTTTTCCCAAGGGTATTAGCGCTATGTGAAATGCAAACATACAGTCTAAAAGCTACAAAGTGTTTTTGATGTATAAGTAAAAATGTATACCCAGAGGCGTGCCAACCAGATTCAGGGTGTGGGAGTCAGGAGCTCAGCCCAACGCCCTCTCCAGTGGCCAATAAATACTGATTCAGATTTTCCAAAGCTTCACCTACCCACCCAATTTCACCTACCCACCCCCAGTGCCAAGCAGTCTGGTTTTTCTGCCAAAGAGTATAGTGGCAAAAGTTAGACAATGTATTTCAACTAGAAAAACCTGTGGATATACCACAGTTTGACAATTTAATTATTACAACGTTTGATATTTTACTTAAGGGCTATTGCAATTAGTTCAATATGTAAAAAAGTATAATAATCTTGATTTAACTCTCCCTCACTCTTTTCCCCCTTTCTTTCCTTCTTTTTCATCTTTTCATCATGTTTAAACATATTAGCGTTATCGCTTCCGCACATTCGGTCCCTCTCTCTATCTTTCACCTAATCTTCTTTCTTTCTTTCTTTCTTTCTTATATCTTTTCTGTGTGTCATGTTCTTATTATTCTTTCTTTCTTAATAATAAAAACGGAATATTCCATTATATATATATATATATATATATATATATATATATATATATATATATAAAGGAAAAGTTGACTTACCGGTGAATTTAGTCACGATGGTTAGTAAGTGTAGAATTCAGAGGGGTAAGTCAGCGATATAACAAATACAAAGTG
>CM042164.1:41749154-41754135 GCA_023376005.1 Doryteuthis pealeii
TTGTATATAGTTATTTTTTGTTTATAAAATTAACTACAATCACAGTATCCAATTCAGCATAGTTTAGTGCGTTTTATTAATCCCATTTTGTGCCAACCATTAGTTTCTGCGGTCAACGTTAAGAAGAAGAATTAAATAAATGATGCCTACTCTGAGCACAATCGTCTACGTGACCAGAGAAGACCTGTCAAAAACCTCTTTGACCAGGAATCTTCCGTCAAAGAAACTATGAAGAAAAGAAGGCACTAACGGCAGTACTCCAAGGTTTGAAGTATGGAGTTAACCACGAGTGTGGCGGACAGGTTACTAAAACGACAAGAAATATGAATAAAAGACTGTATTACAGAATAACAAAAGGATTGCAAACTTTAGTTCGTTTGCGCAAATATAATTTGTCACTTATCTGGTGTATCCTGAGATATGGGGTATTAACGGAGACCTTGCTACGGCCCTCTGTTCCGTTCGGATATGATGGACTTCTGTTTTGCGCCCGACTCCGATTCTGGTTGTTGAGGAAGAGATGGAGCGACCCTGTTTTAGGTCTGTCCCCAGTGCTAGCTGGATCAGAAGAGAGCGAGTTTGCTTATTTGGCTTTGCCGCCAAAGTATGCTGGCTCGTGATTGGTTGGATTGAAACAGAGGCTCGCAGACAAAGGACGATAACCCCCATACCCCAGAATTCTCAATAAAACTGACAAGATTTATCCAGAAAACAAACGAAGTAAAGTATCGGAGAGGACCAAAGAGAAGTTGTCCTCTGTTATCCCGAGGAGGCGTGGACAACTGCCGCTATTTTAAGGGCTCTTAAGCAAGTCAAACGTCAGGCCGGCTACCGTTTCCCAGGCCATTGAAAGCAAAACTACAGCAAAGGACTGTAAAGTCACAAGGGCTTTACAACAAGAGCAAACATTAGTATTATCTGCGTTATTCGGACTATTGTCCCCATCTTCATCGTTATTTGTACAACGTTTCGGCCGATATACCCTCCGGCCTTCTTCAGGAATTTCTTGTCGGACTCGGGAACCTTCTCGGACTCGAGAACTTTCCGTGATGGCTCCCGAATACGACAAGAAAGTTCCCGAGTTCGAAAAGAAGGTTCCCGAGTCCGAGAAGGTTCCCGAGTCCGACAAGAAATACCTGAAGAAGGCCGGAGAGTATATCGGCCGAAACGTTGTACAAATAACGATGAAGATGGGGACAATAGTCCGAATAACGCAGATAATACTAATGTTTGCTCTTGTTGTAAAGCCTTGTGACTTTACAGTCCTTTGCTGTAGTTTTGCTTTCAATGGCCTGGGAAACGGTAGCCGGCTTGACGTTTGACTTGCTTAAGAGCCTTAAAATAGCGGCAGTTGTCCACGCTCCTCGGGATAACAGAGGACAACTTCTCTTTGGTCCTCTCCGATACTTTACTTCGTTTGTTTTCTGGATAAATCTTGTCAGTTTTATTGAGAATTCTGGGGTATGGGGGTTATCGTCCTTTGTCTGCGAGCCTCTGTTTCAATCCAACCAATCACGAGCCAGCATACTTTGGCGGCAAAGCCAAATAAGCAAACTCGCTCTCTTCTGATCCAGCTAGCACTGGGGACAGACCTAAAACAGGGTCGCTCCATCTCTTCCTCAACAACCAGAATCGGAGTCGGGCGCAAAACAGAAGTCCATCATATCCGAACGGAACAGAGGGCCGTAGCAAGGTCTCGTTAATAACCCCATATCTCAGGATACACCAGATAAGTGACAAATTATATTTGCGCAAACGAACTAAAGTTTGCAATCCTTTTGTTTATTCTGTAATACAGTCTTTTATTCATATTTCTTGTCGTTTTAGTAACCTGTCCGCCACACTCGTGGTTTACTCCATACTTCAAACCTTGGAGTACTGCCGTTAGTGCTTCTTTTCTTCATAGTTTCTTTGACGGAAGATTCCTGGTCAAAGAGGTTTTTGACAGGTCTTCTCTGGTCACGTAGACGATTGTGCTCAGAGTAGGCATCATTTATTTAATTCTTCTTCTTAACGTTGACCGCAGAAACTAATGGTTGGCACAAAATGGGATTAATAAAACGCACTAAACTATGCTGAATTGGATACTGTGATTGTAGTTAATTTTATAAACAAAATAACTATATACAAATGAGATATAATTAACTGGTCAGTTTAAGCGGCAGTTACAAGTACTTCACACTCCCATATCTTCAGATATTTTGGAACATGTTACATTAAGGCACCCCTTTTCAATTTCGTGTCATTAGGTCATTTCTTTCATTTACACCGTCAATATCCGGTTGTTTGTTAGGGGTTAGAGTTAGGGGTTCTAACCTAACCTAAACCTAACAAACAACCGGATATTGACGGTGTAAATGAAAAAATGACCTAATGACACGAAATTGAAAAGGGGTGCTTAAGGTAATATGGTCGATATTTTTACCACTATTGTTTTTCAGGGCTACAAAGAAGTTAAAATAGTTTAAATACAAGTTGTTAAAAAGATACCAGAAAATCTCTTAGAAAGCTGTCTCCGCAGATTGGACATTATATAATTATTTTTTCAGAGCTACAAATAAATTGAATAGTTTGAATACAAGTTGCGAAAAAGATGACTGTATTCCTTTACAAACAAACAACCTCTGTCTGTCTGTCTGTCTGTCTGACTCTGTGTGTGTGTGTGTGTGTGTGTGTGTGTGTGTGTTGGTTTAGTAACACACACATACACATGTTTACATGATTTTTTCACGCATTACACAATATAACGATGTCACACAAAACAAAAAAAAACGCAATGCTGGTTGTTGTATTAATGTGTGGAGGATGATCATTAATTAGAACTGAGCTATTTTAGTAGTGACCACCTCGATTGATTTTTTTTTTGTCATAGTTTTGAAAGTTGATTATAGTGTTAGTGTGTGTGTGTGTTCGTTTGTTTGTGTGTTTGTTTGTTTGTTTGTGTGTGTGGTGTGTGTGTGTGTGTGTGTGTGTGTGGTGTGTGTGTGTGTGTTAGTCTAGTTTCTTGTTTCTATGTATATCTCCCAATCGTCATTTGTTCTATAACGCGCACATAAACACAAACAGAGACTTAAATATTTTGTCTCACAAAATTCAGCTTATACTTAATTTATATTGATTAGTTTATTATCCATTCCAATAGACGGACTTTTTTTTCCGCAATGCGTATATATCTGTCAACCATATTTATTGATAACAATTATCAAGCCTTAAAAAAAAACAAAGCGAATAGTATATATATTATTGCTAAGAGGACGGACCAGAATTCGTACAAACATTCTAATAACTGTTGCCAGCAGTGTTGAATCTGGATTATTTCTTAGCTACCATTCGGGAAACTGGTAGTGCAAGAAAAGAAAGAGAAAAAAAGGGGGAAAAAAAAGAAGAGAGAGGAGAAAAAAGAAAAAAAAAGAAAGAAATTGTAGCAGCTACAATCGTCGTCGCAGAGTGGCATAGGAATTTAGACAGAGCTCTGGTAGAGTTACTCCCTTCCACGTGTCTGTCCCAGACTACAATTTTGGGAAAAATGGTGGCCCTCTCAGGTCTGGCGTCTAAGCACATGAAGCGAGATCTTCGAAATGATGGCAGGGGCCCTGGATGGCCGTTTAATAATTTACTTAAGCACATATCAACGGCCAGGTAGGTTTTCTTTCTTTCTTTTTTTTCCCTGTTAATTTTCTTTTACGTGAGCGCGTGTTCAGGTCAGTAAGATGAGGAACGATGTTTCTGCAAATGAATGAATGAAGAGACGAAAACGAACAAGGCACCGTTTGTTTTTGTTTTGTTTTGTTTTGTTTTTTGTGTTGCTTGTTTGTTTTTCTGTCTGTGTTTACGGAATTAAATTCGTAATGTTATTTGCTTTTAAAGAAAAATATTTATTTAACAAACACAATCATTTTTAATTTTGCATACAAAATTTAAAAAATTTTTTTTTTTAAATAAGCATTTTTTTTATTTCCATTTTTGTGCTTGAGATTTTTCAAGTAATTTTTGGATAGCAATGTTGATGTCGTTATATATATATATATATATATATATATATATATTATAATGTGTGTGTGTGTGTGTGTGTGTGTGTGTGTGTGTGTGTGTGTGTGTCTGTGTGTGATAGAGAGAGAGGGGGGAGATTCAGAGGGAAAGATCACAGTTTCATCCAAAATTACTTGAAAATTCTTAAAATAACAAGAGACAGAATATATATTATATATATAATATATATATATATAGGGGTGGGGGTGTATTCTGTCTACAAATGTTATCTGAGATATACGGATTAATTCTCAGAAATTTTAGAAGTACATGAATGTATGGACCATTTGAGAGTTTGGCATTATATAGAACCTTAGAAAAATTTCTCTATATACACATAGTACAGTATACACACACACACACCACACACACACACACGCACACACACACACACATATTCTATATATATATATATATATATATATATATATATATATATTATATTATATATATATATTTATGATTTAAAATTTTCACTCGAAAAGTGTTTTTATTAGCAAATCTTTACAGTGTTCAGTGCATGAAAATGCAGGGCAATATTCAGCATATTATATCAAGTATAAATAAGATATTATCAGGATAAAGAATGCATAACTCGGAGTTTCACGCTTCCGATCCTTAGATGAGCTAATATTCAATACGTCCGCTTTTTGAAAAATATACATATAATGAGAACAACACACACACACACACACAACACATATATATATATATATATATATATTATATATATATATATTTGAGAGGAGCGCGTGGTGTAATGGTTAAAGTCATGGGAAATGGACTCGTGCGGCCCGAGTTCACGTCCTGGATGTGGTTATTGCATTTCCGCTTAGCGCTAATACCCTGGGGAAAGGTATGAATCCTACTCTCCCTCCAGCTATGGGTAATAGTAGGGCAGACTGGGCCTCTTTTACCTTGGTTAGGCAACCAGTCTAGGAGAAGGAAAACT
>CM042164.1:41754235-41851735 GCA_023376005.1 Doryteuthis pealeii
TCATAGAGAGATAAGAGCCGGTGGCTGGGGTTACATGTTTGGGTGCGTTCTCTTGTGGTGGGTTGATACAGAGAGGTTTGGGTCTTCATCCTACTTGGCCTCTGGTGTATGAACGGATGGTACCGTCACACAGTGTTATGGGTACTACATGGGTTACTCAGCACTGTGTTTATATATATATGTATTTATATAGCATATAATTTATTCCACTTTATGCGGCATCCATGACTGTGAGGTCTGATCATGGCCGTCATAACCATTTTCACCACTAGTATCGCCAAAGGTTGCATTGGATCGACACATACTAGTTGTGTAGGGATGGTTTTCACATCTTAGGTTCAGTCAGAATTAAATAGCTCTTCGTTCTTTGGCATGTCCTAGTTGATTAGAGGGATATTTATTTTCATCTTATATGCTTTTCAGGATATATAGGAATTCAACATACATCATTTTTTTGGCCAGATCCGCTTCTTCCTTCTAAGGGTTGTAGGAGTATAGAGATACAAGAGCCAATGGCTTTTTCACCATGGTACTATATAATCAGGCTGGCGCTTTTGTCCGTCTGCCTCACGGTATATCTCATATTGTGCTGCAGCGATAAAGATAGAGCTGACGTTCATTTACTCATTAGTAGATAATTTCTCCTTCTTGTTATATAAGATTTCATTTTTATTTATATATTAGACCTCTTTTCTTTTACATATGACTCCTCCTAACCGCACGGATCGCGTGGACCATGGAAGGGCTGCACGGTATACTCCGAGCTCCCACGATATGGTCACTCATATCCATCTTCCTAGAGTAGCTTCTATATTATCTTAACCTCTTATAGGAGTTTGGGTGTCATCTAGTCGAGGCCCATGTGATCACGTATCTATATATATACCGTTCATCATCACGTCTTGGTTTTGAGCAGTAGAAGGTTTGATTTATATTAGATAGTAGATCTATTCCATGGAATTTCATTGTCACCAATAGGCTTTTTTTTGTATATTTTACCATCGTGGACATCAGATTTTTCTTTTCACTAGGGCCGCATGGCATCCACTGCAGTCGTTTTTAACCAGCGGTTTTGATGGGGCATCACTTCAGTTCCACTCGTGATTCATATATGGATCTGCAGACTGACACTTTTTTACCACGCTCCCACTACCCAGGCCGCGGGTAGCCGCTTTAGTTTATATATATCTGTGTGCTCATTGCCGGGATTATTCTTCTTATTTTCCATTACTACATCAGGACATTGTCCATTTTTGATTTTCACGCCTTATTTTTCATGACTTATTTTTCATGATTGCTTAGTTTATTCACTTGGCCTTATTTTTACTTCAGCTGTGTGGTGTGTGTGTGTGTGTGGGGGTGACCTTTGACCATTTGCATTTTCCGGTCCCTCAATATTTAGACACACTCACGTTCACTCTATGTCAGTTACCAATGTGCTACATTATGTGCTGGGCATATTTTCGAGACTGTTTCATATCATTTTATTTTAATAGTCAATTTCACTGTGGATGATGGGCCGATTTTCTCTTTCTCATATTTATGCTATCGTCCTTGCGACAGAGAACACGTCTTTTTGGCTACCTTCACGATTTTTTTTGCAGATCATTGATGCACATCCCATGTTTCTTTTATTCGAATACTCGATGTGATATGGTTAACCTGCCGTTTTTTTTTTCTTGTGTTGTTTTTTTGTGTTTTTTTTTTTTGTTTTTTTTTTCGTATTTTTTTTTTTTTTTACTTTTTTTTTTTTTTTTTTTTGTTTTTTTTTTTACTTTTTTTTTGTGTTTTGTTTTTTTTGTTTGAGTCGCCCATATTTGACTTAGCAGCGAGGATTTCCATTTAGGGCAGCTCATCTTGTACATCGGAGTTAATGTCCCGCGTGTTTCACTGATACCTATAATTTCTCACCCCTCCCCACCGGGCGGTGCGCACAGGTCATTTCGGTTATTTCTCATATCCACCGGGCCCTCTGTCATTTTATCTATCACTATTATCTACCTTATTTTCCCTTACTACACCCTACCTACCCCGTCTTCTTTTTTCCTGTAGATCATTACGATGTATTATTTAGTACTATGCACATCTGTGGGCATACGGGTGTGGTGTGTTTTATCACAGTAGATACTGACTAGGTAGTTCAGGACAGACCACATATGATAGTGTGTATAGCACATGCCATGGATGCAGTTGCATCTGTACATGCGGGTGTAGGTGTGTATATATAATTCTAGGTAGATATTGAATACATAAGTAGAAGTCAAACCACATATGTGTGTATGTGTGTAGATTGAATATGTAGTAAGCAAGTAGTAATTGTAACTAGTGTGGATAATGTGTGTGTATACATATATGTGTGTGTAAGGTAGGGTCACGGCTAAGTCAAGTAAATCTTAAAAATAAGAAAAAGAATTTATGCTAGATAAAAAGGAGTGATAGTGAACAATTAATGTTAGAAGCAGGCAACATGTCTGGTCCTTTGGCAATTAATAGTTGACCAGTTGGTCAGATGGGTCATAAAACTCCATGAGGGGTGGTCTTTTAGACAAAGAACTCTTTCAAATCATGTGGGGTTGATAAAATCTCGGAGGATGAGATTTAGTACGAGAATTGATAGGAGATTTGGGGATTCTGGGAAATTTGAAGAGTTTAGTCAGTTAGTTTGCTGGACCCGAAGAGAGCAGTTAAGTTTTGAACACTGGAGAGGACAGTTGGAGTTATCCACTAGAGACCAGCCCTAGCAGAGGTCCCCAAAGAAAAAGGGGGGGGGGTGACCCCCTCTCGACAGACATAGATAAATCAGAAGCTGATGGAGTGACTGGAGATAGCAGCAGACAAAGTTATATACCTCTCTGACCATTCTAATGTTCACCTGAAATTGTCTTGTTTTGTCTTTATTCTCTCTTTCTCTTTGTGATACTTGTTTGTTTGTGCACCCCTTGACGGGGGGCCCCCTGTGAGGTGTTTGAGCATATGTTTGCAACGTGGACAGGTCCTAGAGAACTAGCAGACGACACGAAATGAACGGCCAGAAGGAATGCAGTGAATGTAGGATCGGATGCAGAGCAATGTGCAAAGAGGCCTCGCAGCCCGCCGGTGGTGTCACAAAATTCATTCAGAGTGGTTCCCCCTTTTTTTTAGGTTGGAGTAATAGGAAATAACCCAGTTTCCTAAATGAAGTTTATCAGATTTGAATTCAACATTTTCCTTCTCCTAGCTAAGTTTAAAGAGCCCAGTCTGCCCTACTATTTACCCATAGCTGGAGAGATAGTCGTTGGATGCATACTTTTCCCAGAGGTATTAGCATTATGTCAAATGTAAACAGTTTTGTCCAGGATTTGAACTTCAAGCACATGCATGATTAAAAGGTTGGGCATTTGCCATAAGAGCAATACGTCACTAGAGCTTGGTGTGTTTTGTACTTCACTAGGTAACCAATGAGGAGATAAAAAAAGAAGTTGTTTTTTTTAGACTAGTACTAGTTTGGCCTTGGTGGATTGAAGTGGTTCCAAATAGAGAGAGAGAGAGAGAGAAAGAGGAAGAGAGAAGAGAGAGAGAGAGGGGAAGAGAAAGAAGGGGAGAGAGAGAGAGAGAGAGAGAGAGAGGATGTGTAGACAGGAAGCAATTTGTTGTTGTTTTTTAAGATCTTACAAATAACTTGGTGTTTTCCCCAACCCATAACACATTGCCTAAACAAACTGGTTCCAGAGAGAGAGAGAGGAAGAGAAGAGAGAGAGAGAGAGAGAGAGAGAGAGAGAGAGAGAGAGAGAGAGATAACACATTGCCTAAAACAAACTCAGCTACATAGATACATATTTTAGTGATGTGCAGAAACTTAGATTTTTTTCAAAGATAAAATTCTCGGCTATCTTTGGTTAAAATTTCTAGATAGTCCATAATAATCCTCGACATATAAAATTGACCTTGAAATTTTTGAGGTAGTAAAAAACTCAGTTTAACTTAGATAGAATAATTTTTTTTTGCATCAATTTAAAGAAAACTATATTTTTTTATTACTACGAAAAAAAAACAAAAAAACTTGCTACATTATTTATTTTTTGAGTTTTAAGAAAATGAATTTTAAATTTTAAAATCCCTTTTTTAAGGTTATTAAATTTATATTTTTTTATTTTTCTATATACTCTTCAGGATATGATCTTTCAAGAAATGTAAAAATTAGGGACCGGGATTTTTTTTTTCAAATGCTCAATTGATCATCATCATCATCATGTCGCGCATACAGCACGGGTATCCATGACAATCTTTCGCCAACCTTCCCTATCATTCATTGCACCTGGGAGCTCCTCTGCGCAGCAGCCAGCATCCTCACATAGCTGGTCAATGTACGTCCTTGCTGGGCGCCCCACACTTGTATGTCCATGTGTTGGCTTCCACAGGAGAACGTCGCTCACGAGTTCATCCTTGCTTCTCCAGCAGTGTCCTGCATGTCTTGTCCATCTCGCTCGGATAGTTTGTGAAATGGGGGGCAGGTGACCGTACAGCTGTTTCCTTGTGGGGTGCTGCTTCCATGACTTGTTCAAGACTGCGTGCAGCATTCTTGTGCAGCTCCCATCTATCTTATTCTCAAGGCGCTTTGTTAGGGTCCAGGTGGTGCAGCCATATAGCAGCACCGACACAACCACAGCCTGGAAGAATTGTCGCTTTAGCTTGTCAGGGAGATCAGACCTCCATATGACTGATAATCTATTTGTAGCCGACCATGCCTTTGCTATCCGTGTATTAACATCGCTCTCTGTGGGGGAGAAAGTATTTTTCCAAGTTTCTTTCATAAAATAAACTAATCCTTATAAAATTAAGTCACGGGAAAATAATTTGGTGAAAATTTCATTAAAATTGGACAATTCCCTTATTTTTGGTAATTGTTTTAAAATTAAGAAATTAAAAAAATTACCTCCCTTTGCATTTCTTGCACATCACTACACACACACATATATACATATACATATATATATATATAAATAAAGAAATAACAAAAGACTTAGAGATTTTGCATTATAGCCTATTTCAGGGAGCTTAGACAAAGTGTCTAATTCTTCCAGCTCATCATTATTTCTTTACTTATAAATTTGCTCTGTGACTCTAACAATAAGAGCACACATTGAGCTCTCAAATTGCGACAGGTTGTTTAAAAAAACTCCTATGTCATAAAAGATTTCTCCTCTGGACTTTTGGATTATATATATATATATATATATATATATATATATGTGTGTGTGTGTGTGCGCAATATGTTGGTAAATACACAGAGGCACAAAGGCATAGGTAATTTGGGACTTTAAAACCATGAGTGATAATAGAGCATTACATTCAATCTCGTAACTTAAGCGACATTTTATCTAGCCTAAGAAAGGGCCAAAGTGGAGTATTGCAAGTCATAAACTGCTCAACCACCTGGGTTCTATCCTTAAGCATCATTGGTCTCCACCCATGGCCCCATTTGGGTGAGTCTTACCCCTCTGCAGAGGTGCATTCTAACGTTGGTATGGGTTCCAGTCTTGGAAAAAGAATTCTCTGAATTCAAACCAGTTATAGACCTGGAGAGGGAATGGCTCGGTCAGGTCAGGCTACCTGCCCAAGTCACACTACATGAGCAGCACCCCCACAACCAAACAATGTTACAGGACCAGCAAAAAAATATATAAAAAAACTAAAAACTTTGCTTTATTTAAAATCAATTACTCTTTTTAGTATTACTTAAAATAAAGTGTTCATCACTTTCTTTTATTCATTTCTATTTATCCAAAGTGTACCATCATGGTGTAATGGTTAGCAAGCTAGTCTTGCAGATCATTACTACTGAATAGCAAGTTCAATCTTTGCTGAATGCCGCCCTGTCGGCTGCAGTGTTAGAATACACTGACTGCACCTCTGCAGAGGGGCAAGACTCCCCCAATGGGGCCACCTGTTGGCAATGGGTGGCAACCTGTCATGTTTAAGGATAGAACCCAGGTGGCTGAGCAGTCCATGACATTCAACATGCCACTTTGGCCCTTACTTGGGCTAGACGGCGGTTGGAGAGGCCCCCTCCAATCAATCGGCTGGTCACGTCTATATGATTGTCCCAACCCTGTTACCTTTATGGCAAGCCCCAACCCCTTTTTATCATATGGGTGCTAGAAGTTAGTGGCTGAGGGTCTTCATGTCCTGGAAAGGATGTTAAACTCTATCTGATGGTGAGGTTCCAGTTCTGGAGGTCTGGGGAGCACCCCTTCATCATTGCTCACTGGTCCACTCTGACTCGGAGTGGTAGTACCTGTTAGGGTCTCATCTATGGGTTAAATAGAAAAATGTGTTTATAAACAAAATTGAGTATCCATAAAGAATGAATTTATTTCAAAACTTAGGCGGCATTAAATGACCCATCGAGGTTGATATGGTTTGTTTTGTTTTACGGCATATCAACCTCGGTGGGTCATTTAATGCCGACAAAGTTTTGAAATAAATTCATTCTTATTGGATAATCAAATTTTGTTTATAAACTCATGTTTTTCCATTTAACCCATAGATGGGACCCTTACATGTATGACCACCCCGGGTCAGAGTGGACCAGGGAGCAATAGTGATAAAGGGGTGCTTCACATTCCTCAGACCTCCAAAACTGCAACCTTACCACCAGGTAGAGTTTAACATCATTCCTCGGACATGTAGACCTTAAGCCACTGCCTTCTAGCACCCATATGATAAAAAGGGTTGGGGCTTGCCATAAGGGCAATAGTGTTGGGGCAATCATATAGATGCTAGGGCTTGACGTGACCAGCTGATTGATCAGAGGTGGCCTCTCTGCCCACCCGTCTAGCCTAAGTAAGGGTCTAAGAGGAGTATCGCAGGTCATAGACTGCTCATCCACCAAGACTCCGTCCTTAAGCATCACAGGTTGCCACCTACAGCTAACAGGTGGCCCCATTTGGGGGAGTCTTACCCCCCTGCAAAGGTGCAGTCGGTGCATTCTAACACCCCACCGACAGGGCGGACTAGGGTTATTGCTTTCCCTCTCTGTTTTTATCTCTGTGTTGCATATCTTTTTTCTTCCCTTTCTTTACACGCAATCAAAATGGAATGGTCCATTATATATTTGAGGTGATGTTCAAATGTTTTTGGACTGTTATCCAGTCCAACTTCTGTGCATGCGGGTTCTGTTCTGATGATTTTTAGGTGTCCACACCCGGCGTCTGATTCCAGGAACTAATTAAGGGGCAGATAACCCAGATTTTTGATAACATCTTTTTTACTTACTCTTAGAGCAGATTGATGTAGGTTTTTTGTTAATTGGCCTACACTGGTGTGTAGTGTAGATGTCCACAGTAGAACATTACTTAAAAGGTTCATCCTTGCCTCTCCAGCCGTGTCCAGAATATCTTGTTCATCTTACTTTGATAGTTTGTGTGATAGGAGGCAAATAGCTGAATGGCTGCTTTTTTGTGGGGTGTTGCTTCCAGGATTTGTTCAAGCCAACATGCAACATCCTTCTGTAGTTCCCATCTAGCTTTTTCTCTGTGTTTCATCAGGAGAACATCACTTTGAGTTCGTCCTTGCTTCTCCAACATGTCTTATTTGACTTACTTGGATGTTTTTTGTGATAGGAGGCAAGTGGCCATACAGTTGCCTTTTTTGTAGGGTGTTGCTTCCAGGATTTGTTCAAGACAACATACAGCATCCTTGTGTAGTTCCCATCTTGCTTTAAGTGTTTCATTAGAGTCCAAGTGGTGCAGCCATACAGTAGCACTGACATGGTTATAGCTTGGAAGAATTCTCACTTTTTCAATCAGAGTTATCAGATTTACATACAATAGATGATCTGTCTATAGCAGTCCATGCCTTTCTTATGCATATATGCATACAGCATCCTTGTGTAGTTCCCCTCTGTGTTTTATTAGAATCCAAGTGGTCCAGCCATACAGTAGCACTAACACGACTACAGCTTGGAAAAATTTTCACATTATCTTATCAGTGAGACCAGATTTCTATATGGTTATTAATCTGTCTATAGCATGGCTTTCCGATGTGTATATTGACATCACTTTCTGTAGATAAAATATTACTACCTAGGTATGTGAACTGGTTTACTAATTTCAGAGGCTTACCATCCAGTGTGGAGAGGTCTCCATCTTGTTCAAAACATATGAAAACTGAGTTTATGTTTTTTTAAACAATATAGAAACATCCCTGCACTGGATGGTAAGCCTCTCAAATTAGTAGACCAGTTCACATACCTTGGTAGTAATATCTCATCTACAGAAAGCAATTAGAGAAGCTCATAATTTTTTTTTTTTTTTTTTTAAATAATTTCAATTCCCCAAGACAATATAAAAATAAGAAAACAAAAATTAAATTAAAATTCTTTATAATATATTTGAAGACAAATTGGTTAAAAATTTTTTTTTTTTTTTTTAAAATGTCCAGTTGCGTAAAACCGCAAGAATGACCAGAAACAAAGATTTAGGCCAAATCAAAAGCATTTGGCAGTGACCTGAAGTCTATGTTGATGGGGGAGGAACACAGAAGTGGATGATGTTTATGGATGTCCAAGAATTCCAGAGGACTAGAATCTTAGAAATTACCAATCATCTTCATCATCGTCTATTTTGCTATCTTGAACTGCCATACCAAAGACATCCCGAATTCTTTCTCTTTCTGGCGGACACTCCATTGTACTCTTCACGGCACCAGCCTCTGACAGCATCCACTCAAATTCTGGAAGGAAAAGAACATTTTTAAAAAAAAAATTGTATATCGCATGTGTCATAGTCTATTCGGCCCTGGACTGCATAAGTTAACATCGTTGATCCCAGTGGGCCGTTACCCCAAGCAACACCTGCCCCCTTGACTTAAAGGAGCAGGGCAGGATTTATTGCCCAGTGCCTGAGCTCCCCCCCCTCCCTGAGGGGGAATGCCAATGGGATCAACGCATTTTTTGCACCCGCCACAGCTTGTGGGTGGTCCACATTAATAGGGCCTTTTGCCTAACCTGGGTACATGGTGAATATCATGTGTAGCAAAAAGCATGTCCCTTTTTGAGCAATTCCCACAAAAAAATTTTTTTGACAAAAATCATATTTTATGATAAATTAAAAAAACATGGTGCAATGGATATAAGAGTTGGGTTACTACAGTTCTAAGTGACAATCATCTGTAGGTTACAGGTTCAATCCTGGCCAAGGGCAATAATAACATAGAATACTTGTACCCAGTCATGGTAATTTATGAGGAAGTGCGTCCCGGTCTCCCGCCTCAAAAACCGCTACCCGTGACTATCAAAATAACAACCCCAGCTCGTTGTCATTCTTGTTTATTTATCGTAATTTGTCGTAATTCTTGTTTAGATATGAAGATAGATATATAGTTTTGAATAGACTGAGATAGATAGATAAACAAACAAAATAATATAGATAGATACGAACAAATAGAGATAGATAGATATTTTTGACAAGTAAATGTATTGGGGAGGGGGGGGGTCGCTTCATTTTTGTCGTAATTCTTGTTTATTTAAACTAAAAACAAGACATTAAACAAACATGAATAAAAAAAAATCTTAGTATTTAAAGTAATATAGATAAATATGACCAAATTGAGATAGATAGATAGATATGAAGATGGATAGTTTTGAATAGACTGAGCTGGGTCGTTATTTTAATAGTCACCGGGCAGCAACTCTTGAGGCAGGAGATCGGGACGCACTTCCTCATAAATTACCCCATTCATGGTTAATGGCTTTATCATGAATTATGTACTAGTGTACATAAATGCTCTATAGAATATAATTGTTAAATATGTTTATTTGCAATAAATTAGTTTTCATTAGAAATAAAGCATAATCATTTACTATCTTATTATGTAACTGTCTGTCTGTAACCGAAACTATGTCACCATTGATGTCACAATTTTCTTAGTTATCTAAGTTATATTCTCAACGATTATGAAATAGTCATTAATGGGCCGGGTTAGCTCAGTCGGTAGAGCGTTTGGCTAGAAACCACAAGGTTCCTAGTTCGATACCGGTCCCGCCAACTCAGCGTATGAGTAGCACAGGGATCTGTGCGGTAAAGTAAGGAGCTGAAGGTAGGTGTGGCGCTCACACCTCAGACACTAAAATAATCTCCTTGGTCAAGCGCAAGTGAAAAGGGGAAAGACTCCCTCGCTGATTGGCTGATACTGACTTTAGGCCGCCCCGACGAGTTTACTTATATATATATATATATATATATATATATATATAAAATAAATAAGTAATCCACAGACACGTGTTTCAAGGTATCACCTCTCATCAGTGTGGTTATACATTAACAGCTACCCCTGGCCGGGTTTGAGACCCGAATGAACTTTCGTTCGCCAATCCTCTTACCTGTGTGTATATATATATATATATATATATATATATATTGGCATTTCAGTCTCAGAAGACTATAATAAAGTTTTTTGTGCCCCTGAAGTTACAGCGCCTCCTGTGACTGTGAAGTCCGATGTTTGAAAAACATTCTCGACCACAGATGTCGTATTTGAAGGCTGTCCCTGAAGATGTTGATGTGCCGGTGCTTTGTCGCCACTGTTGTTGTTAATCTTAATTAGCATCTTATTTATTAACGATGTCTCGATTAAAATCTAGCTGAGTTAGATTCACTGCAAAACTGCCTATTAATATATTTAGAATCCTGAAACACGTGTCTGTGGATGACTGACACATATACTTCCCACTCCCATGGTTGAGCACTGTGGGGGGGGGGGCAACATTAATTGTAACTTCATCGTTTGGCATTAGCCGTGACCCGTCTGTTTACAGATTACAGTTCTCTGGTGATTGTAAAAACATACCGCCGTAAAGTATGTATCAATTAATTGTTCACCCTAGACTAACGGCCCACTGATAGCCGCAAGGGTAAGGAACTTGGTAGACGAAAATTCAGTCGGGTTTCGATCCCGGCTAGAGGTAGCTGTTAAAATGTCGAGCCCACTAATGAGAAGTAAACTTCGAAAACATGTGTCTGTGGATGACTTTATATATATATATATATATATATATATATAGTAATAGTGGAAAAGAAGAAGAAAAAGAAAAAAAAAACACTGTGACGCATGGATATAATTTCACTGTGTCCTTTTAGATTTTTGTGTGTCAGGGACGTAGGACGCGTACCTATCAGCATCTCTGACTACAGGGGTCCACAAAAACAAAATTAAGAGAAAAAAGGGACTAGGGGTTAAAATAAGTTGAGAACCACTGATATAAGTAGATTATTGTAAAATCACAACAATTTAAAATCGCGGTAAAGTTTTTGTTTGTGTATTGGGGTTGGGTTTAGTTTGGTTTGTTTTACGGCATATCAACCTCGGTGGGTCATTTAATGCCAACAAAGTTTTGAAATAAATTCATTCTAAATGCATAATACAATTTTGTTTATAAACTCATGTTTTTCTATTTAACCCATAGATGGGACCCTAACAGGTACTACCACTCCGGGTCAGAGTGGACCAGGGAGCAATTGTGATGAAAGGGGTGCTCCACATTCCTCAAACCTCCAAAACTGGAACCTCAGCAGCAGATAGAGTTTAATGTCATTCCCAGGACATGTAGACCCTCAGTCACCGCCTTCTAGCGCCCATATGATAAAAAGGGGTTGGGGCTTGCCATAAAGGCAATAGGGTTGTGGCAATCATATAGGTGCTAGGGCTTCATGTGACCAGCCGATTGATCGGAGGGGGCCTCTCCGACCGCCCGTCTAGCCTAAATAAGGGTCTAAATGGAGTATTGCAGATCATGGACTCCACCAAGACTCCATCCTTAAACGGCCAACAGGTGGCCCCATTTGGGGTGGGGGTGGGGGGTGTGGTGTTGGTGACAGAGGTTATACTCACCTTCAATAGTCAAATTCATTCCACCGAAAACAAAAGGTCCAACAAATTGTTTTTTTAATTCGCCTTCCAAATAGATAAAAACGGTGGGTAGGTTCTTGTCAGGGTAATTTGGGATACACACAGATGAAACACTTTTAATAAATTTTGTCTGAGGGAATTTCCGTGCCAAGGTCACCAGGTGCTGATTAATGAGGCTGCATAAAGGAATTCTGAAAAAGAGAGAAAAATGGGGATAAAAAATAGAAAAAAAAAAAAAAAAAAGAAAAAAGAAGGTGTGTTCTGCCTTCATTGAAGGTAACGCTTCTCCTCTACACACATCTCTTCTCAGTTAAGCCCATCTCTGACAATCCAAGGCCATGACCTCTGACTCATGGGTCGAAACCCCCATAGCAACAGACATGCATATCAAGACATTCCTTAAAACTCAATATGTAATATTTAAAACACTCAATATTTAAAAAACTATTTAAATAATTAAAATATTAAATGTTTATTATAATATTAATATTAATATATAATATTAATATTAAATATTTATTATAAAATAATTAAATATTTAAAAAACTCAATATTTAAAACACTACAATTATTTTTTATAATTATTAAGTTTAATAATTTATTATATATTCTATCATTATAATTAAAAAATTAAATTATTATATTAAATCATTATATTAAATTGAATTATTATATTAAATTATTATATTAAATTATTATATTAAGTTTAATAATTTATTATATATGCAAGTTTTTAAACACTACAATTATTTTTTCTGACAATCCAAGGCCATGACCTCTGACTCATGGGTCGAAACCCCCATAGCAACAGACATGCATATGAAGACATTCCTTAAAACCGGAATCAACTACATCATTAGGCTTTGGTGCATAATTTGAGACTTTTTTCAATTCAGTCTAGTTTGCCCACTAGATCTAGATACCTGTAGCATGACTCCCCAAAGAGACACTACACATTCCTTTAATCTTTTTTTTTTACCTGAGACTGGCAGAGAACATTGGACTTTTCTTGTTACTTCTTAAATGTACGTATTTGGTAATACCTAACCGTTACATTATATCTACTTTCTCAAATTTTGTTTTAATGATTATTTCATTGTGTTATGTAGCAATCCCAGCACTTTCATTGATTTTGGTGGACATTGACAAATTCGGACCTTAATCGGTTCAACTTGCAATGACTTATGGGTCGAAACCCCCATAGCAACAGACATACATACCAAGACAATCCTTAAAACTGGTATCAACTACATCATCAAACATTAGTGCTTAATTGGACTTTTTTCAATTCTCTCAAGTTTGCCCACTAGATCCAGATGCCTGTATCATAACTCTCCAAAGAAACACTACACATTCCCATAATCTTTTTTTACCTGAGGCTGGTGGCGAACCTTGGACTTTTCTCTACCCTTTCCTGTAACTACTACTTCTTAAATGAACATATTTGTGAATAAAACCTAACCTTTATGTAATATTTAAAGTCTCGAGTTTTGTTTTTTTATTATTTTTATTTCATTATTTTATGTTCTTTTTATTTATATTACAGCACATAATTGAGATTACATTCTATTTTATCATGTTTATACACATGTAACAGTTATCGTCGTAGAAAATGAAATCAGTTACACGAATTCAAATCCTGAACTAGGCTGTTTGTGTTTCCCTTCACACTAATATCCTTGGAAAAGACCTGAATCTTCAGGAGTATGTTTACTTTAGAGGGTTTGTCTTCTCAAGCGTGTAATACGCTGGATTTTAATTCCTCTGAGAAACCAACAATAATTGAGAGAAAATACATATATGAATTTTGACAGAAAGAATAACATTAAAAACAAAAATATATTTTAATAATTAATGATTTAATTTATTCATTCATAGATCTTTTCCTTGTTTTGTTCAATCAAAAATAATCGAAGAAGAGAATCAAAAATATCCAACATATGGGTTTTTCTTGGAAAAATACAGTTCAGCCTTTTACTTATCTGTTTCATTTCTTGTTCGTTTGTTTGTTTTTCACTTCTTCATATAATTTTTCTTTTGTTCCTTTTACTTATTTCGTAATATTCTGTTTTATTTCTCTTCATAAATTTTGAAGATGCGAGTTTCGCGTAGAAAGGTCCTTACTTGGCAAATTTTCTGTCCCAACTGTTGAAACGCTGCATCCGTTAAAACTTGGGACGCTAAATTTTTTTAAACGTTCAAAATTCTAATAACTCCTTTTTAGGGAATTATCTCCCTTTCATCGACGAATATAAATAAAGGGTTAATTCCTTTATTTATGTATATATTTTTTTTCTATTTTATTATTATTAATTCGGCCAATAACGTGACAGGTTAAACAAAAATAAAAAGTTAATTTTCATGTCTTAATTTTCTAGTTCGGAGATTTTCAGCAACAGGTCTACTTTATACAGTTAAACAAAAAGATAAAGATTTGATTTTTTTAACTCTTATTTTTCTTAGTTAAAAAAAAAAAAATGTAACAAAAAAAAAAAAAAAAAGAAAAAAAAAGTGGTTTTTAATGGCATTTTAGTTTATTTAAATGGGGAAAGTTGATTTGATATACAAAGAAATTGGTTTTGGTTTGGTTTGTTTTGTTTTATGGCATATCAACCTCGGTGGGTCATTTAATGCCGACAAAGTTGTGAAATAAATTCATTCTTAATGCATAATACAATTTTGTTTATCAACTCATGTTTTTCTATTTAATCCATAGATGGGACCCTAACAGGTACTACCACTCCGGGTAAGAGTGGACCAGGGAACAATGATGATGAAGGGGTGCTCCACAGTCCCCAAACCTCCAAAACTGGAACCTCACCATCAGATAGAGTTCAACGTCATTCCCAGTACATGAAGACCCTCAGCCATATGATAAAAAGGGTTGGGGCTTGCCATAAGGGCAATAGGGTTGGGAAAATCATATAGGTGCTAGGGCTTGATGTGACCAACCGATTGATTGGAGGGGGTCTCTCCGACTGCCTGTCTAGCCCAAGATAGGGCCAAAGTGGAGTATTGCAAGTCATGAACTGCTCATCACCTGGGCTCTATCCTTAAGCATCACGGGTCACCACCCACGGCCAACAGGTGGCCGCATTGGGGGAGTCTTACCCCTCTGCAGAGGTGCATTCTAACGCCCCAGCCGACAGGGTGGAAGGAAATTGAGTTATGAGTGGAACGAATTAAACTCTTAAGTCTAGGTACCACTGTTACATAATTATTAGATACCTAATATTTATGTGCAATAGTGTAGAAATCAAAATGGCCGTTATAAGCTGCAGCCATGGCCTTGAAGGATTTGAATGACAAGGCTTAACCTGTCCTGATCCTCCTTCTGGTGGATACCGTGAGAATCGGTGGAGAAGACCCTCTTCCGGTTTAGATTAGAATAGATTTTAGTCAGTCGTGAGAAACCACAACGGTGGTGGTCGTGTTATACACGCTCCGACTAAATCTGTGCTGGTAGTCTGGTGGGGATTTCGAAATAAAATGTGATCTAAGTAAATCAAAGTCTTGTGTTATCTAAAAACTACCAATAACACAGGGCTTCTGATAAAGAGAAATCCACAATGAAAGACCAGACACGAAGTCCCCAACAGAAGTCCAGATGCAAGAAGATGTTAGAAGAGACCCAGAAGAACTTAAGATATCCAAGACGCTAGAAGAAGAACCTAAGATGTCAGAAGAATAGAAGTAAGAAGTAATGAGAAGGGTATGCAACACCACTAGTTTCAATATGATATCTTATTATAATGGAGATGAGGTGTTTGTCCGTCTGTACCTGAAACTATATCATAGCTTACGTTACAATACACACAGGAAATGTGTAAGTTTATCAATGAGTATTTAATTTATAGTCAAAATCATTCATTAATATATAGAATAAATCTTATTCATTAACAATGTCTCTCTGAAAATGTGAGTTAAATCCTCTGCAATGTATCTTATATATCACTAAAAAATAAAGGCTTTTATTTGCATACTTGTTTCAATACGATATACATACCAGGGCTCGATACTAACGCCGTCCCATCGTCCCGGGGCGATAAAAATTACATCTGGACAATCAATACGTCATCTGGGACAGTAAATTTTTTTCCTAAAAGTTAGTACTACATTCCAATAATGGCTGTCCAGTGATTGCCTGAATGCTGACCTCAGAATGAGGCTATGGCATCGCAGGTCTATTCTCAAAGCCATGTAATGAATAATGGTGGAGGGAAATAGTTTAAAAGACTGAATTATGTTCTACTAACCCTTCTCAAGGCAATTTAAAGTAAAAAAGTATTTTTTTTTAGCTCAAAACACATTTTTTGTCCAAATATCCAGAATTATCACTGCTTCAGCTTTTCTTAATGTTTTATTACATGCTACTGATGACTGACAAGTATAGATGATGCTAATGAATTAAACAAAAATATTTTGATTTCGAGACGGTCCAAACCCCATTCGTGACGGTTGATAATTTTTGTTTGGGACGGTCATGAAAAAAGTTAGTGTCAGGGCCTGAACATACCAATGGCTATAATACTTACCCTGGTTTGTAGATGTGTAAAATAACCCACACTCCTTCTCCAGCTTTGTTGACCTCACGAACGTAGTCCTCACGTGAAATCTCCAACACATCAGAGTAAATGGCACCTTTTTGCGAAGCCATCATTTCAGCCATGCGTTTACGTCTGATGAGAAACAGAAAAACAGAAATGAAAATTAAATCAAGT
Organism: Doryteuthis pealeii; assembly: GCA_023376005.1. Lineage (NCBI taxonomy): Eukaryota > Metazoa > Mollusca > Cephalopoda > Myopsida > Loliginidae > Doryteuthis > Doryteuthis pealeii. Next base: position 41,770,843 of record CM042164.1, read on the forward strand.
TACTGTTAATTTCTATAAGTTACAAACTGGTCATAACTCAATACTTTATATGGTTGAAAAAAAAAAAAAAAAAAAAAAAAAAAAAAAGGAAAAAAAAAGGAGTATAACAGGGTTCGACATTAACACCGCCCCGTCGTCCCAGGGACGATAAAAATTACATCTGGAACGATCAATTCGTCATCCGGGACAGTTTGCCGGGGACAATAAAATTTTTCCTAAAAGTTAGTACTACATTCCAATAATAGCCGTCCAGTGATTGCCCGAATGCTGACCTCAAAATGAGGCTATGGCACCGGAGGTCTATTCTCAAAGCCATGTAATGAATAATGGTGGAGGGAGATTTATGTTAGACTTATAGGAAATAACTATTATTTCTACAGTCTAACCCCTCATCTTCGGACCCCCATCAACGGAACTTTATTTCCACTGCATACAAAAAGTAAATAAACTTTAACAAGGTGTAGTTCAATTTTAATATTTATGATAAATTTAAACCAAATTATGTACTACTAACCGTACTCAGGGTAACTTAAAGTAAAAAAGTTTTTTTTTTTTTTTTTAGCTCAAAACAGACTAGGAAATGGATTTTCTGTCCAAATATCCAGAATTATCACTGCTTCAGTTTTTCTTAACGTTTATTACATGTTATTATTCTACTGATGACTGACAAGTATAGATGATGCTAATGAATTAATCAAAAATATTTTGATTTCGGGATGGTCCAAACCCCATTCGGGACGATTGATAATTTTTGTTTGGGACGGTCATGAAAAAAGTTAGTGTCAGGGCCTGGAGTATAAGATTATCAAATAAAGAGGACTGTAGAAGATAGTCTCAGAATTATTTTCATATATAATGTATGAAATTTTAATGATGCTTTACTGTCAGTTTTTTTTTTTTTGTTAAACTTTTAATTTTGAAAAGAAAAACCCTCAAATTTACTTGCTTTTCGGACATAAACACAACCTCTCAACAGGCGTCACAATTCAGACCTTATCTGTTTAAATCACAATTTCACATGTATTTCCTGTCCTATTTTTAAAATATTCATATGGTTGTAAAGAAAAAAATAATTTTCTAAATATGTAATTTGTATGTGTTTTTATCCATTAAATTATTTTTTACAACAAGTTAAAATGGTATTTGCTTTGAACAGCCAAAAATGCGTGATAGGAATTTTTTTCTGAGACTAAATTTTACATGTTACCTTTTTTGTAAAATCAGAGTGGCTAATCTTTATCAATATTCTTGAAATTGTACACTTAATTAGAAGACACTTTAAACTACAAGCAGGAACTTTTTTTCTTCTTCTCCAACCTTTGAAAGCGAAACCACAATAAACCAAATTTGACAGAGATTTTTTCAAAAAGTATAAGATAAGCAAAAAAAAGAGCACTGTATCGCTAATAGAAGGGACCATATGACACCTTTTTGATCTCGAATAAGAAAGATCATGTTTTTTTATTTACACTGTCAATATCTGGTTGTTTTAACAGACGATTTTTAGATTTAAAAACAAATTATAAAACTAACCCCTAACCCTAACCCATAACAAACAACCGGATATTGACAGTGTAAATGAAAAACATATCCTTTCTTAATCGAGATCAAAAAGGGGTGCCTTAAGGTCATATGGTCCAATAGAAGACAGTCTCAGAATTATTTTCATATATAGTGTGTAAAATTTTGATGATGTTTTTCTGTCAGGTTTTTTTTTGTCAAACTTTTGGAAAAAAACAAAAAAACTTACGAAAAACAAAGCTGTACATGCAGGACAAGCTTTTTTAAAAAAATTATATAGAGAATTATTGTATTTCTTGTATGTAATACAACATAGCATGTATTTAAAAAGGTATTTTTAAGTCCAAAGTGATGTTATTTATATAAATACTATATACGTGTATATATGCAGTATTAAAATTAAAATGTTGAATAATCTTAAGGTAACCTTTAAAAAAAAAACAACAACCAAAAAACGCAGTGCAGAATCAGAAGAACATACAATTTTACATAAGAATTCCAAGTTTTATCAAAATTGATCCAAAAATAAAGAAATGGTGAAGAAATTACTGAATTTCTTGTTTTGAATTGGTCCGCCATTTGACATTTTTTTTTAACAAAATCATGTCCACTTTTGTACCCCCAATTTTGGTGCTTTAAATTCTCATAACTTTTGAACCACTGGGGATATTTATATAATTCAAACAGTTTTGAACTCCATTTACTGAGCTCTATATAACTTATGTTATTAAATAACAATAACATCAAATAAAAAAATAAAAAATTACCCTATTCGCTAGTTTCCTATTTGAAAAAAAAATATATCTAAAAATCCTTAGATTTAACCAAACCCGACTGTCTTCATCAACTTCAGAGAATGGCGCCACAATTTTTAAAGTTTTCCTCCTTTACCTTATCTGTGTGTGGTATCTATTTCTTTATTTGTTGATCTGCACTTAAGGTTGGTTTGTTTTGTTTTATGGCATATCAACCTCAGTGGGTCATTTAATGCCGATAAAGTTTTGAAATAAATTCATTCTTAATAGATAATCAATTTTTTTATTTTTATAAATACATTTTTCTATTAATCCATAGATGAGACCCTAACAGGTACTACCACAGAGTGGACCAGGGAGCAATAGTGATGAAGGGGTGCTCCACATTCCCCAAAACTGGAACCTTACCATCAGATAGAGTTTAACATCATTCCCAGGACATGTAGACCCTCAGCCACCACCTTCTAGCACCTATATGATAAAAAGGGTTGCGGCTTGCCATAAGGGCAATAGGGTTGTGGCAATCATATAGGTGCTAGGGCTTGACGTGACCAGCCAATTGATCAGAGGGGGCCTCTCCATCCACCCATCTAGTCTAAGTAAGGGTCTAAGTGGAGTGCTGCACTCAAGATTTTAATTAGTCATAAAATAAGAACAATTAATGCTATTGTGCTGCAATTTTCAAGATCTATTTTTTAGGTAATCTGAACATTAGCTACATAAATGAGAGTAACCTCCCCTTGATTTTTTCACTTTGAGCAAGACGTATTTTGTTTTGTAAAAAGACGGATTTTTTGACAAATTGGGTATACCTATACTTTTCTAATATACAGGTACTCTCATAGAAATATTAACATTTTTTTTTTTAAATCGATTTAAAAATGTTAACACCCTTATAGGAATACCTTTAATATATTTTCAAACAGTCTCCACATGTTCACCGTCCCTGTCAACATATGCTTAGAATCTCCCACAGGTGATTTAAAAAGAAAGATGTTAATATTTCTATGAGAGTACCAAGCCCCAGCTGACAAGGCGGATGTAGGTCTGAAGTTTGAAGCAGCTTACCTGTATTCTTCAAATAACCGTTCTTCTTCTTCATCAATGTCATCTTCTTTTTCATCCAATTCATCAAGATTCATTTCTTCCATTGATTTGTCTGAAAGTAGAAATTTATATCACCACTAATGTCACAATTCCCTTAGTTATTAACATCACATTCTCTGTGATTTTATTTTTTACTTAAATGCAAATTATTGAGAAATTTTCTTATATTTATTGAAGTCAACAAGTCAGTATACTGTTGGTTTGGACAACAGCAACTGGCTAAGCACAACTGAACCAGTGCCCAAGACAGCTGGTATTTATCAAGAATAATCAAAAATCAAGAATAGTCCATTCATGTATTTGGGTGATTCCATTCCTTGAGTCCTGATTGGTTGCTTGGTTTCTATGATGTTATGAGTTTTCATAAATACCCTGGCATTTGCAGTAGTATTGCAACAAGATTAGATTCGTATTCAGTTACGATTACTTGTTGCCTCGTCTTACCAATTCGATGGTAATTGGAACTAGTATGATTATTCTACAATATTATTAATACTATTGACTTTATTTACATACGATAGTGTGAAAAAGGAATAAAATGAAAGCATTTCACTCCCTTCGGCACTTGTCTTTTGCTACTGTTAACTCATTGGTTACACAAGTTAAACTGTTACTTTTACAAGGTAGGATGTATATACAATGCTTGTAAGCAACAACTCAGGTGATTTGGACCAAGTCACTAATAGGCACCCCAGCACAGATCAGTTTTGAAAGGAACTGAATTTTGCTTTTCACTGGTTGTTAGTAAACAAAATCAACAGCCGATAAAAAACCAAAAACACATTTTTATACTAAAATAGTTTTTGATTTTAATTAAAAAAATTAGTTATTTCATGTTGTTGTCATTAGCATATGTGAAAAAATTAATTTTGCACTAAAGATTAACTGATATTGTTATTTTTTAAAAATAAAACTTAAAACGAAAGATATGTTTGTTTATTTTCCATGTGCCTCTATTGATAGTTAATATTAAAAAGTATTTATTTAAAAAAGATTTTGCTAGGGTTAGGGTTAGCAGTTATTATCATAACCTTATAATATGCTTTTTATGGTAGGCCACATACTATAAGAGAGACATGATTTCGTAGGCCACATTCAAAGGGTAGGCCACATGATAGGCCACATTCAAAGGGTAGGCCACATACTATAAGAGAGACATGATTTCATAGGCCACATACTATAAAGAGAGACATGAGGCCACATACTATAAGAGAGACATTACCCAGGTACACACATATATAGAGAGGAGTAGGCCACATGATTTCGTAGGCCACATTATGAGACATGATTTCGTAGGCCACATACTATAAGAGAGACATGATTTCGTAGGCCACATACTATAAGAGAGACATGATTTCGTAGGCCACATACTATGATGATTTCGTAGGCCACATACTATAAGAGAGACATGATTTGTAGGCCACATACTATAAGAGAGACATGATTTCGTAGGCCACATACTATAATGGTACAAAAAAAAAATGTATCTTTAATATAAAAACGTGTCTTTCGTTTATAGTTTTATAATTAAAAAAAAAAAATCCTACTTAATTAATAACATGAAATAACTAAAAAAAGGGTCTAATCAAAAACTATTTTAGTATAAAAACGTGTCTTTGGTTTTTATCGGCTGTTGATTTTGTTTACTAACAATCTTTATATTAAACTGAAAAATAATATCTCAGAGATGCTGATAGGTACGCGTACTGTGTCCCTGATGCATAAAAATCTAAAAGGATGCAATAAAATCGTATCCATGCATCCCAGTGTCTTTCTTTTTTCTTCTCTTGACATTTCAAGCTAACTGTAAATACATTTCAATATTTTCTTAGAAATGAATTACATGGGATAGGGTAGAGAATAGGGGTTAGACAGCTTTAGTTGTTTCCCCAGTTCATAAATAAATTGAAAAAAAAAAAAGTTGTGTGTATATGTATATTATAAAATAATTAACAACAAAGTAAATATATATACACATCAAATATCACCAAGGCTTGGTTTTTGAGCAAAAATAATAGAGTTTTGATTTATATTCGTGAAGATAATTAAAAAATAAAATTTAACTGATAACAGCATGGAATATTTTTTTCATTTAATATTTTAGATAGTAGACATTAAAATTTCTTTTCAGAGTAGCTGGATCAATGCAAGGTCTATTTTTTTTTTACATACGGATTTAAATTGGGCATCCCACGAGGATTCAACTCTTGATTCAGTAATAATGGATCTGCGGGACTAACTTTTAAAAAATCCTCCTCTACCCAGGAGATGCCGGGTAGCCACTGCTAGTATAACATCCAACAATATATATATGTATAAAGTTTTTGAAAAAACAAGAAAATATGTCAAAGATTGTCATTTAGAAAGCCGACCCTAAAGTGTTTCGGTTTTAATTAAACCATCTACAGGGCTCAACTGGGTTAATACTCAAAAATCATAGGAAAAAATTTTTGTGGAAACAAGCAAAAGCTTGTGAGCCTTTGTTAATGATGTTTAAAGGCTTCTCTCAACACTTGAAATGTAAGAAAAATGTAAATTAATATTTTATAAGCTACCGAAAAGATTGGAGAAATTAAGATTAACTACTCGAAAAAATAATAAGAGTTGATCTAATTGAAACTTAGAAAATAATTAATGGAATTTCTAATTACGGTAGACTTTAAAAAAAAAAAAATTTCTACTCAAACTGAAAATTTACTATTAATATTTCAAAAAACTAAGTTGATTAAACAATTAGATTATTTTTCTGATAGAGCAATATACTTTTTGAATAAATTAACCGGTTAAAACAAAAATAGGATTAATTTGAATGATTACAGAAATAATTGTAAGAAAAATAATTCAAGAGGACATTTTTGGTAACTTATCAAATTATGCATCAGGATTTTATCTGTACATTTTTATATTATATATTATATATAATATATAATATATATTTATATTATATTATATATTATATTAATTGTGAATAAGTATAAAGGTTTTGAAAAGCAACAAGAAAATATGTCAAAGATTTTTTTTTTCTCTGAATTTTTGAGATGAAGCTTGATAATTTGGATTATTTGGACTATTGTCCTCATCTCAACCAAAGAAGACCGGGGAGCACATCAGCCAATTTGTTGTACAGATGACATTAGTCCAAATAATACATGTCAATTGTTGTCATTTAGAAAGCTGATGCTAAAACGTTTTGGTTTTAATTAAACCATCAACAGGGCTCAACTGGGTTAATAATCATAAATCATATGAAAAGAAATTTGTAGAAACAAACAAAAGCTTGTAAGCCTTTGTTTATGATGTTTAAAACTCTTAACATCCTATACCGCCTCATTCCACCGGGCCGGAAGTCACATTTGTTTTCCTAATCCACCCCAAACGATAGCCTTTGTTTAAATATAATATTAAACATATTTAGAAGTCTTTATTTTAAGGGAAATAACAGGTAACTTTAAATGAAAAGGCCATTTTAACGTCTTTGATAGATCTTTATAGGAATGGGACTCTGGACTTTAAAAATTCTCAACAGGATGTTAAGAGTTAAAGGCTCCTCTCAACACTTGAAATGTAAGAAAAATGTAAAACGAAATGGCACGCAATGATAGCGTTTCCATTGAAATAGTGATAACAAAACACCAATCGCAGAAATTATTGGTTTTAGAAAGCCCCCTCCCCCCCAAAAAATATAAAAAGTTAAAATAAATATTTTTTGTGCTTGTTGTGTCATCTACCTGTCTACTGTGCCAAACAGTCTAATTTTTTTTGCCAAGGTGTATTGTGTTAAAAGTTAGGCAATATATATCAATGTTATAGCAACCTTTTGGATTAGGGTGATTTTGTGCTGCTCTCCCTGACAGTTCAGCCCCAGAGCGGCTGCTTCTCCCTGACAGTTCAGCCACTGATTGGAAGCAACTTTGGATATTTACCCCCCCCCACCAATGAGATACCATTTGGGGGGGGGGGTAAGCATTATAAAAAAAAAGTATTGGAAACACCCTCGAATATTCAAAGTTCCTACCCCCCACCCACCCCAACAACAACAACAAACAAAAATACATACTTGATGTTTTTTCTTGAATGGTTTTCTCCATAATCTTGATGATATCATCTTCGGAGATTTCCTTCTCTTCTTTCGGAGGAAGAATTCCCTTTGAACGAAGGATGTCATTCCACTCAGTGTCTTCATTTGGATTCTGCAAAAATAAACAAATACAAAAAGTTATTATTTTGATTTTTTGGACTGTTGTCCTCATCTTTATCATGATATATAAAAACAATGTTTCGGCCGCTGTATCCTCCGGCTTTCTTCAGATGCTCCCTGTCTATCCAAGCATAGCAATAACCAAACCTGGGAAATCATTTTGAATAGTTTGACTGTTGATCAAACAAGGTGCTAGACCAGGGATATTGTTTTTGTGTCTGAGGTGGAGCGCCACACCTACCATTAACTCCTCACTTTAACACACAGATCCAAGCCATGCTACTCATGCAACGAGTTGGAGAGGGTTAGTATCGAACCCAGAACTTTGTGGTTCCAAGGTGAATAGTTTTGATATGGGTCATACTTCAGATAATTAAAAATGTCTGTTATACTGAACTTCACCGTTGTAAATTTTTTGTTATGTTTTTAAAAAAATTAAATCTTTTAAAATTTTTTATCGTAATTGAGTAAGAAACATAAATAATATCCAAAAGTAACTGATTAAAAAAGTGTTTGTTTACTAGGTATAGTTACATTGTCTTAAAAACAAATTAAAATTAATTAAATCTATTATTTAAGGTTAAACTTTTGTCTAAAACTATAAGTAGTAACATAATGACCATCATTAAAAAAAAGAAAAATATTATTACATATACAATTTATTTTTAATACATTTAAAACGATTTTTTCAGTGAATTTCGATTGTGTTCGGCCATAAACGGTCTTTATAAATGTCAAATTTAATGTAACATTAGCAATTTTTTAAAATTTACCAAAAATCAGGGAATTATCCGATTTTAATGAAATTTTCAGTATTGATTTATCAATTAATGAATTTTATAATGCACCAGTTATTTTATTTCAAAACTTTAAGTATTTTTGATATGAAAAATTAATATATAAAATTCATTTAAAATGTTATATTTTTAGATTCTAAAAATAAATATCTATTTAATGCAAACCTTATTTTAGCCAAACAAAGTATAAGTTTTGAAGAAAAACTCTATTGAAAATTTAGCCCCCCCCCCCCCTTAAGCAGAAAAAATATCGATGTAAATTTTTTTCTTTTAAAAGATAATAGCCAATTAAATAATTATCGAAATGAGTAAAAAAGAAATCTCCAAAAATGTTTTATTTATTTATTTATTTTTTTATTTTTAGATATTATTTTCCGATTTTCGGTACTTATTTTTCATAGAATATTCCCCTTAAAAAAAATTTGTTTTTCTATCCATAACTTCGGTCTTTTATCTTTTTATTTCTACTGTAATTAGTATCAAACGCTGACCACTCGCCGAGTTTTACGCCCCCAAATAAGGGGTGGAGTGGGGGTCAAAATTAAGTGACCTGAAAAAAAAACCCAGAAAGTTTTGAAATAAAATAAATAATGCATCATAAAGTTCATTCATTGATAAATTAACACTGAAAATTTCATTAAAATCCAATTTGATGGTAAATTATTTTCTGTAGGAGGGCTAAATTCATTTTGTCAAAAACGCATTTTAGATCAATTTTGGGTATACCTATTGTTTACTATACGTGAAATACAGAAAAACCAAGCATCATAATAATGGCGTATGCCGAAGATATTGCTTAAATAGCGTCATGACATATCCAAATATATTGATATATCGAAATACATGACATTGTCCTAAAGTAAAAAAAAATTAAATTAAATTAAAATAAATAAAAAAAAAACACAAATTTCAGATCACACAGCTCTAAGGCTGGTACTACGTTGTCCGAAATAAAAGTACGAGCACGTGGACAACCAGCCATGACGACAGGTAATTATTAAAACGAAACTACTGAATCAATAAATTTCAATAAAACAACAGGTTATCTTCAAGATACGCACTCCCGATTTTTTCAGCTTTTGTTAAAATAAAAAAGAAAAAAAAAAAAAAAAAGGAAAAAAAAAGAAAGGAATGCTACTTTCAGATTAGCAGCAGGTGTTAGCCTCGTACTTTTGATTTGCTTTTTTCGGGAAAATAAACTTGTTTTTCATCAGAATTCATATATAATTTTGTTTTACAATAGATTATTTTGGGGATAAATATGCCTCAATAAACTATTTTAAACAATGAATTAACTTTTTTTTTTCAATAATAAAATTTGAAAATTTTTTTAACAATAAATGAATAATAGAAAACAAAAAAAAAAAATATTAAAGAATTCAAATGAAAAACTAGTTTATTTTCCCGAAATAAGCAGATCAAAAGAGCATTATGAGGCTGATCCCTGCTGCTAATTTGAAGGGAACATTCCTTTAAAAAAAAAAAAAGCTGAAAATTTCGGGAGTGTGTATCTTGAAGATAACCGAACATCAATATTATTTCGTTCATTATATTTCCCTTATTTAATAAATAAATATATAAATAATATTTATATGTTTATTCAAAATTAATAGTTATGTTTTTTTAATTTTTAATTTTTTTTTTTTTTTTTTTTACTTAATTACAATAAAAAATTTACAACGGGAAAGTTCAATATACTCTAAAAGTCTTCTTCAATTCTCCGACCCTCTGCAGGTGTAACAAAGAAAAAGGAAGATACTTTTTTTTCTGGTTCCTTTCTTTGGAGCATAGGGGAAAAAAAGTCATTTTTTAAAATAACTTTATGAATTTCTTTTTTTCTGAGAACAATTAAAAAATAAAGAATTTTTTTAGGTTTTATTTTTTTGCGTTAGGAAATCCTAGAACCAGTCACACCTGAAGATGATCGGAGAATGTATAGGGAGGGGCGAAACGACGGGTAAACAACTAACTAAAAAACAAAAACAAAAACAAACGCTCAAAAACAAGTTTAATTGTCGGTAGAATTATTTTACACTTTTGAATAAAAAGGTAAGATCACAGAATTATATCATCAATAGCTGCCGACTACTCTTATAATTAATTTTGTATTTTCAAAAAATCGCGGCACAAAAAGAGCAACTTGTACAATGTTGCCTAATAAGGCAAACAAGTCAATCCTGACCCTCCCACAGAGCCACACACCCTGAATGACTCGTAGTCAGCTTGCCACTACAACTGAAAAAAAAAAAAAAAAAAGACTGTCTTACTCAGATTACATATCGCTGGTTACAGTTTGGAATCACTGGTTACAATATTGAACAAAACTGTTTGGCAGTTCGTGAAAATGTGATCAGTTTAGTAGCGATGGATAATGGCAAAGTTTAGTTTTCAAAGAAAGGAAAGAAAAATAGCATTTCACGTAAAATAAAAATTTGTAACTTTGGGATTGGTTCATTAAAAAGGTAGCGTGTGTGTTTTAATTAATGGCATTTTATCAATGGTACGATTGTAGTACAGTACAGTACACAAGCAGTTCAGAGGTTACATACGAGTAAAAAAAAAAAAATCATTAAGTTGTATAGAGGACCTATAAATACGGCATGATTAATATCTGTCAGATACAATTTATTAAGGTTAAAAACGTAAACATTGTAAACAAAACAGGTTGAATGTTTTTACGTAGTAAGGTTCGTCTATGTATGCGTTCAATAATACAGCCAGTAACTGCGTTGAAAACAAGCAACACGTGCTGAAAAAGAAACTTTGGAATTTGTAAAAAGACAAATGTTATTATTTGTTAATTGGTATTATTATTAATTATTATTGTCTTGTTTATTTGGTTTTATTAAATTCTATATGAGGCGAGGGAAACCAATACGATGTTTGTAAATCAAAACAGATCTCTTGAATTGCTTTGGTAACAAAAAAAAAAAAATAAATAAAACGTAAAAATAAAGGCTAAACTTGCAAATTGGTCGGAAAATTAAAACGAAACGAAAAGTTTTTTGGTGGTCCACCATGGCTGTTTAACTACAGTCTATGTCATAGACTCTATGAATTAACTTTTTGCGAATTGGGTTACGGTTTAGGGGTTTGGGGATTAAGCTTGTTTTTTTATTACGTATTGCTTAAAAAACAAAAAAAAAAAAAAAAAAGTTACTATACATTTAATGTTGAAAAATATTTTTTAAAACCAAGTTTAATTGAAATTATACATTGCAATACTAACACAAACAACTGAGATTAATGTGTCTACCGTTGGATTCAATAATTAATTTCAATGGTTAATTAAATATATAGTAATTTTGTTTTTTTTGTTGTTTTTTAAAGCAATATGTAATTAAAAACAACCTTAATCCCCAAACCGTAACCCAATTCGCAAAAAGTTCATTCATAGACTGTAGTTAAACTGTCATGGAGGACCACCAAAAAACTTTCCGTTTTAATTTTTCGACCAATTTGCAAGTTTAGTCATAATTTTTAAACAAATATTTTGATCCATAGATGGACCTTAACAGGTACTACCACTCCGGGTCAGAGTAAACCTAAGAGTAATGGCTATGAAGGTGTACTCCACACTCTTCAGAACTGGAGCCTCACCATTAGATGCAGTTTAATGTCATACCCAGGACATTCTGTTTTTAAGGGGGTCGTGTGGTGGCTTCTAGCCCCTTTGCATGGGATACAGTCAGCATATTCTAAGTGCCGACGACAGGGCGTTGTAGGAAGTAGAAAACCAGGATCCGCTATTTTCCAAAATTTACTCATTCAACTATTAGAATTCAAAGCCACATCGAGCTATTAGTGTGTAAATTTTATTATTGGGAACCCAGTGATGCTGAGAAGACGTTTTTGTTTGTATTTTAATAATCTATTTATTTAGGGGTGGGTTTAGGAATTTGGTCGTTGCTAATCCCACTAAACGATGAAATAATAATAATAAAAGATGAAATACCATTTTTGACTCCTCGATGTCCACACAATTCGACAAGATAGAAGTTAACTACATGTAAAGACGGATTTCACATTTCTCTACTTTTTCAGGCGTTAATTTCTTGTCACATTTGTTCAACACGACAAATCTTGGCGTGTATTCTAAAGAAAAGTGTGATTATGAACTTTTGTTTAGTAAATTAGGGTGTCCCAGAAAAAACAGAACCCACAAATTTTGTAATAAAACTGTTAATTTTCCCATTAAACAACTAAATTAGGGTTTAGGGTTAGTTTAATGGGAAAATAAATAAATAAATAACAGAACCCAAATTATTTATTTATTTTCCCATTAAACTAACCCTAACCCCAACCCTAATTTATTTGTTTAATGGGAAAATTAACAGTTTTATTACAAAATTTGTGGGTTCTGTTTTTTCTGGGACACCATAATTTACTAAACAAAAGTTCATAATTACCAAGAAAAGTATATTATAAATAGTTATATGAGGCACCCAGTGAGACTCGAACTCGCTAGTAATGGTTTGCCATTCAAGCTTGTTAAATTACCATTTAAAAAAAAGAAAAGAATTTGTTTAAATTTCTATCTAGCACCTCCACTAGAAATGTTTTTTAAAACTTAAGGTAATTAAATAATTTAAACAATAAGATTATATCTACTGAATGAATTAGGATTTTAATATTTTTACTGTTTTTAAAAAGAAGGAAAATTGAAGGGGTCTTTGATAAGCTTGGCTAAGATATGACACAAGGCCGGGTGTATGGAGCACCTTGTGAGGCTCGAACTCACTGGTATTAGTAATCATTTGCTAATCTAGCTCATTAACCGTTACACAACGCGAGGCGCCTCAAAATCTCAATAATATAAAAAGGTGATTTAAATATTTTAAATTCAGATTCACAATGGTTTTAACTAAAACGATCAAATTCTTAAGCAAAGGAAGAGGTACTACAAAGTATAGTATATCTTACAGGATAGTTAAGGAAGGTTTACGGTAGACTGTGAATTCAGGGCGTAAATATTTACCAGTCTATTCGACAGATATGAGTGGAATATGTATATAATATATATCTTTAATTTCTCAACTGGTATTAAAACTTTTTAATAAAAATGAAACTCCAACGAAAGCATAACTTAATACGTTAATTCATTTATAAGTTAAAAAAGAAAATTAAAAGACAGCATTAATTGATGAATCGCTAGGCAACATCAATTCACAGTCAAGCAGGTTTTCAATAATGAACCATCGATTTTATGTATTTATATCGGTGATAAAAATGGATTTACCTGCATTTTTGGTTAAATAAATCAGAACAAGTATTTCCACTCCTGAAAAACGGGTGATAACTACACGTTTTTTTCTTTCTTTTTGCTTGTAACAGGATAGAAAGCAATCAAGGGCAGATAACTCTATCAACTTCCGGTTCCCTCCAGAGCCGGAAGTTGCTAGTGTTAGAGTGGCTATTCAAACTTCCACTCTGTCAATAATTACATCGCACACACATGGCTCAAGTTGAAACACTTATTGATGTCCTTGTTAAATCTATAAACCTTACAAGTTAGCACACCACACTTTATTTTCGGCTACTGGATGATGCTTAATTCCTCAAGATGACAATCTGTAAATTTTTTATTCAAGGAAGTTGTCGCTTTGGTAATAAGTGTTGGTATGAACATCCAAGCGGTGCAAATGGTAAAAAAAAAAAAATCTTTTACTTTCTGCGTTGTTGTTTTGTACATTGTCTTAATTGAAAATTTGAATTTATATGTGCAACTATGAATTATTTATTCTTTTTTGTTTTTAATAAGTTGATGTATATTGTTACTTTTTGTCTTATTTTTCGTATTATTTGTATTTGTACCAAGTTTTGATTTAATCGAATTGCCGTGTAACTTTTTTGGGCGGTGGTTTCTTCTTTTCTTTACAACTTTTTTGTTCTTAAAAAAAAATAGACCTTTATTTTAAAAAAATATCTAAATTTATTTTAGTTAACTATTTTAAGTTATAAAATTCAAGTGAAAAATTTATTTTGGTACATTTCTTTTTTAAAATTTTTTTATTTGTGATAATCAAATTTAATTTTTATCCCATAAATTGAATTCGCTTTTTTTTTTTTTGTGTCTGTGTTTTCGATTTTTATCGGATTATTGCTTCTTTATAGTTAACGATTTGTAAGTTTCTGGTAGTATTTTATTAATTTTTTGAACGGATTTTTAAATTTATGAATTATTTACTAATTTTTATTTAATAAAGTGGATTAAAAAACTTTTATATGAAAAAAAAAAAACATGTCCGTTCTATTTTTTTTTCTTTTAATCTTAGAATACTTCCTGGAACGATTTTCTTTCGTTTTACATACAACAGATTGTTTTATTTAAAAAATTTTTATTTTTTTTTAGACATTTTAATGACCGATACTTACTCCTTTTGTGATAGTCTCATTACTGCAAGTTTCATGTACTTTTGAGGTTTTCTCTTGTTTTGCTGGCCAGTATTGAGCGCCTTCTTTTTTATGAAAAAAGTTTTTAGAACAATTTGTTTATTCCACAAATCTCTCTCTCCTTTTCTCTCTCTCGTATATATATATATATATATTCTACGACAAAGCAATGTGTGCTGGCAAGTTTTGCACACTCTATTCTTTTAATTCATCAAATTATTTTTCCATTTTTCTCTGAATTTTTTTTAGATTAGGCTTGATTATTTGGATTATTCGGTAATGAAGGACTATTTGCTCGTAAATCCTACCATAAAATAAACTGAACCCCCATTTTATGTCCGTGTTTTTGTATTAAATGTTTTATTTTTCTTGCACCCGTTATGTTACAATACTAAATATATCTCCTTTATTTATTTTAATATTCACTTCAATGTGTATATTCTAAAAGCTTTTATTTTGTGAGAATGCTTAGTTTTAAAGTGGGGGTTCGTTTTTACACTTCAACTTTTTACTCGTAAATTCCCTCCATAAAATGCCCAAGCCTAATTTTATGGCAGGAATTTACAAGTAAAAAGTTGAATATTACTTTTTGTTGTTATTTCTTTTCGGCTTTGCTACTCTGAAATAAAAACGTCAGATTTTATTCATCGTCGACGAAAAAACAAAATTACGGTCATAAAAGGAGGATCCGATTTATGCCTAAATTGTAAAACGAGCCCCCAACTTTAAAACTAAACATTCTCACAAAATAAATAAAGAAAATATTTTTTGTATTGTAAAATAACGGGTGCAAAAAAAAACAAAAACATTTTAATACAAAAACACGGACATAAAATAAGGGTTCAGTTTATTTTATGGTAGGAATTTACGAGCAAATAGTCCTTCATTACCGATTATTCGGACTATTGTCTCATCTCTATTGTTATCTACACAACGTTTCGGTTTTCTTCAGGTATTTCTTGTCAAACTCTGAAATCCACGTGGGTAGAGTGTTCTCCATCCGCTAACCATGACCGGGTACAAGTGTTAAGCTGTGTTAATTATTCTGTTACTGTCGCCTTTGACCAGGATTAAACTTGCAGCCTAGAGATAACTGTCACTTAAAACTGTTTTATTAACCAATGCCTATATCCACTACGCCATGTGTCCAATTTCCATTTTGTTTACGTTGTATATGGAGACTACAATCGCACCATGTTTTTTTACTGTAGTGTCACTACTGCTAACACTGTTATTATTTTGCCTTCACCTAAGGTTCCTCTTCTCTCCCACACACCCGCCTCGTCGGTGGGGCGTTAGAATGCACCTCTGCAGAGAGGTAAGACTCCCCTAATGGAGCTACCTGTTAGCCGTTTGTGGCGACCCGTGATGCTCAAGGATGGAACCCAGGTGGCTGAGCAGTCCATGACATGCAACACTCCATTTTGGCCCTTACCTGGGCTGGTCGGAGAGGCCCCCTCCGATCAATCGGTTGGTTACGTTAAGCCCTAGCACCTATATGATTGTCCCGACCACATTGCCCTTATGGCATGCCCCAACCCTTTTTATCATATGGGTGCTAGAAAGCGGTGGCTGAGGGTCTTCATGTCCTAGGAATGACATTAAATTATCTGATGGTGAGGTTCCAGTCTTAGGGAATGTGGAGCACCCCTTCATCACCTTTGCTCCCTGGTTCACTCTGACCCGGAGTGGTAGTACCTGTTAGGGTCCCATCTATGGGTTAAATAGAAAAACATGAGTTTACAAAAATTGAGTATCCATTAAGAATGAATTTATTTCAAAACTTAGCCGGCATTAAATGACCCACTGAGGTTGATATGCCGTAAAACAAACCAAACCAAATCCTCTTAATTTTTTATGGATCTCCATAGCCATTCCATAGATTAAAAAGCTTAATATAATTTTTCATTTATAAAAAGTAAAGAAATTGTTTTTTGAATTTTTGTGATGAGGCTTGATAATTTGGATTATATTCGGACTACTGTCCTCATTTTATTGTTATATACTCAGTGTTTCGGCCAATCTGCCCTCTGGCCTTCTTCAGGTGTTTCTTGTCGAACTTGAGAACCTAGTCATGGTTAACAGAATGAGAACAGTCTACCAGGGTGGATTGAATAAAGTGTTTGGTTCAAAGTTCCATGAAGGCTCCTGAGTTTGATAAGAGACACCTTTTTTGCCACCTAGTAAATATCTATTTCGCTACCTTTTTCATCTATCAATTTATCTATCTATCTGGCTTATGGTGAAGTCACGTTGAAAGCACCGGTTTCCGCTAGATCACCGAAATTAAGTAGCAATCAGCCTGTTCGGTGACCATTTAACCAACAGCTGATACTTTAAGAAAGCGAATATCACAATGATTTGGTATTAAATCACCCAAAAAGGGTTGATATGCCGTAAAATAACCAAACCTATCTATTTATTTATACATATCACTAACATGTCTGCGTGAATATTTATGTTCTTATGTATATATCTATTCATCGAAAAACTTGCTGATATATATCTTATTGAAGTCAGTAAGTCTACTGTTGGTTTGAATAACAGCAGCTAACTAAGTACCCCTTAAGCAGTGTCCAAGACAGTTGGTATATATAGAAATCAAGAATGACCCATTCATGAATTTGGGTGATTTGGGTCATTCCATTCCTTGAGTTCTGATTGGCTGCTTGATTTGAATGACATTGTGGAGTCTTACATATATCCTGTCATTCTGCAGTAGACTTTGTGACATTCGGGTTTGTATTTCAGTTACAACCGTTTGTTGCCTTGTCTTCCCAGTTTAAGTATCAATCTATCTACCTATCTTGTCACATTCTTCACATCTATCTATCTTTCTATCTATATAGAGATTTATCTGTTTGTCTTTCGTTTAAGCAAGTTCGAATTATTGACAGATATTACCAAAATGAATCCGTGCCATTAGTCTGGAATCTTTAAAAAAGACATGCACAGATTCTAAACAAAGGCTATTAAGATGATAAAGTTTTTACTGTGCAAAATTTTAACTGATGTTGTAGCTTTGCTTCTGAGCAAAAACCAATTGTGGAGGTTATGTTGTTGTAGAAAGAAGAATCCTGGTGTTAGAATCACCTGAAGAAGGCTGGAAAGCACATCGGCTGAAATGTTGTGTATATAACAATAAAGATGTGTTAGAATCCATAAAGCCATTGTGGGAATTATGTTGTTATAAAAAGAATCCAGTTGTTAGAATCCTGGTTGATCCAAGTCTGTTAGCTAATCTGAACATTAGCTAAATAAATGAGTAATCTCCCCTTGTTTGTTTCACTTTGAGGAAGCTGTTATGTTTTGGTCGGCAATTTTCATTTTACCTTAAATCTACAGCTGTGCAGCAATATTACATCAATATAAAGAATAACACCTTTGTTTTATGAAGAGGAGACAATAATTATTTTGTTTGGTGTTTACTTCGTATAGTTACTAGTAGTGATGGTTATTTTCAGGTTTTGTGAGGTGCTCTTTGGGGGGTTTACCAAGGAGAGATTTCCGACTAAGACACCATTAACTCTTAACATCCTGTTGAGAATTTCCTAAGTCCAGAGCCACATTCCTATAAGGATTTATCAAAAAATGGCTAAAAATCACCTCTTTATTTAAAGTTACCTGAGCTATTTCCCTTTAATATAAGACTTCTAAATATGTTTAATATTACATTTAAACAAAGTCTATCGTTTGTGGCTGATTAGTTAAAATAGATGTGTCTTCCAGCCGGTGGAATGAGGCGGTATAGGACATTAGTGAGACCTAGATTCAAAAGGACATGTTTTGCTTTTCACTGTTAAAATCCGGTTGTTTGTTAACAGACGATTTTTAGACGCATTTTTTTAAAAAGTTTATAAAACTATAAACGAAAGGCACGTTTTTATATTAGACACTTTTTTTTTTTTTTTTTTTACTTATTTCATGTTGTTGTTGTTAATTCAATAGCAATTCTTTTTTTTAATTATAAAATTTTTAACGTTAGACACATTTAACACGGGAATAGTTAAAACTATAAAAAGTATATTATAAGGTTATGATAATAACAGCGAATCCTAACCCTAGCAAAATCTTTTTTTAAATAAATACTTTTTAATATTAACTATCCATAGAGGCACATGGAAAATAAATAAACATGTCTTTCGTTTTAAGTTTTATTTAAAAATAAATAACAATATTAGTGCAAAATTAATTTTTTCATATAGGCTAACAACAACAACATGAAATAAATAATTAAAAAAAAATAAAATCAAAATTATTTTAGTATAAAAATGTTACTGGTTTTTATTGGCCAGCTGTTTTGTTTACTAACAACCGGTGAAAAGCAAAATTCAGTTCCTTTCAAAACGATTTGGGTGGGGTGCCTATTAGTGTCAATGTTGAGATTTCTGTTGTTTGGGTTGGTCTGAGTTCTCTCTGTGTCTCCTGTTTTTAAGGAAATAAGTTTTACTGCTAAAATCTATTCATAGTAAATATACTTTCCCGCTTTTCATATTGCAAATAAAGATGATATATATATTAATTAAAAAAAAAATTTTTTTAAAAACACACCAAGATGAATCTGTATATTGTCACAAATGAAAAATTTTTTTACGTAATTTACTATTTATAATATTTGTATATATTATATGCACAAGTGTTATAAATAGTAAACAATGTTATGTAAAAACTTTATCTTTACTAAAAACCTTTGTTTAGGTATAGGGTATTTAGGGGACAGTTTGGATTGAAGGTACAGCAAGGTAAGCTTCAAGTTTCAAAAACATCTCATGTAACGCACAACCTCCCCCCATATATATATAATATTATATATATATATATATATATAATATATAACAAACTTACCCATTGGGTCACCCATGTAGGTCTTAGTAGATAATTGGGATTAGGAGAAAGTTTTCAAAGTGAATTAAATTAAAAAAAACAAACAACCGGAGAGTTAAAAAAAAAAAAAAAAACTCCAAAAAACATTAAAATCATTTTGTAAGATTTCTAAGAAACAGAATGTTTGACCTAATTTAGATCGAAATGGATCATGGAATTCTATTAAGCTATGGCTCATAGCTGCTGCTGAATCTTAACATATAAATAAAGTGAGTAGTTAAATGTCTCTCTCACAATCACTCTCCCTTCTTTCTCTTACACAGAGAAACTAACATATATAATAGGTATACCCAATTTGTCGAAAAATCCATGTTTTTTTTTCAATACAATATCCCCCACACCCCGTTTGATATTTTTTTTTACCAGAAATCGTGGAATTATCTGATTTTAATGACATTTTTAGTGTTGATTTATCAATGTATGAATTTTATAATGCATCAGTTATTTTATTTCAAAACTTTCTGATTTTTTTTCAGGCCACTTAACTTTGACCCCCTCCCCCTGTTTTTTGGGTGCAAATTATCGGTGTGGTATATATGTGATTGATACTTTTTTCTGCATAAATAAAAATCAAAAGACCGAAGGTTTGAATAGAAGAAAAAAAAAAATTTAAGAATCTGCTCAGGTAGTAAATAAGTACCGAAAATTGGAAAATAAAATGAAAATAAAAACTAAAAAAAATAATTTTTGGAGATTTAAAAAAATTTTTTTTTACTCATTTCAATAATTATTTAATTGGCTATTTTATAAAAGAAAAAAATATACATCAATATTTGTTCCGTTTAAAAGGGGGGGGGGGTAAACTTCCAATATAGTTTTCGACCAAAAAATATGGGTGATTGATAATAAAGTAAAGTATAGTTATTAAAAAAATATTTTTTTAGAATCTAATAATGACATTTTAAACTTAAAGGATGCTCCTCATATTTTAAATAAATTTTATATATTAATTTATCATAGCAGAAATACTTAAAGTTTTGAAATAAAATAATTGATGCATTATAAAATTCATTAATTGACAAATCAATACTGAAAATTTCATTAAAATCTGATAATTCCCTGATTTTTGGTAAAAATTTTTTTTTCATTCGTCAAATGTTACAATTCATTTTATAAACATGGAATTTAAGCAGTGTTTTTGTCCAAATACGATCGAAATGGGCCGAAAAAATCGTTTGTAATGTATTAAAAGTAAATTACATGTGTAATATTAATTAAAAATTTTTTTTTTATTCTGATGATCATTGTTACTACTTTTAGATTTAGACAAAAATTTGACCTTAAATAATCGATTTAGTTAATTTTAAAATGAATAGCTGAATTTTTGGGTATACCTAATATATATAACGAGGAGGCAATCAAGATATAAATAGAGAGCGGGGAAAGTGACAGGCAGAATGTGAAGTAAGAGACGGGTCAGTTTTTTGTTTAATGGCAAATTAGGACCAATTAAAATGGAATTTTTTTCAAACATAACTCAATCCTAAAAGCAAGGAATATTTTAATATGAAGTTTGTGTCATTAAACTAAACAAGAAAAAAGCCTTAAGGGGACAGTATGATTCGCTCAACTTGAGTGTGTGTATATATATATATATATATATATATATATATATATATATATTTATATTTATATTTATATTATTTATATTTATTTATTTATTTTATTTATTTATTTTTTTTTCATTTTTATTTTGAGGTGAAAAAAAGTTGTTCAATATATGATTACAGAATTTTAATGTTATTTTCATGTTGAAAGATCTATTTTCATAATGTTAATTTTTTAAATATTTTTTTATATTGTTGCAGGTGCACAGCGTCATTTAAATTTTAATAATTTTGGTGAGAATAATGCTGCTCAAGGTGGGAGTGGCGGCTTCCCGCCCAATGCTCGACAAGCAAATCAACAGCAGCAGCAACAGCAACAACAGCAGCAGAATAAGTACAAATGGACAGCACCACATCTATCATTCGGGAGCAACAATTCGGCTTCACAACAACAGCAGCAGCAGCAACAGTTGCTGTCACCACAAGAAATTATGTAAATATCATCTGGATTATATTATTTATGCAATTATACAATTAAGGTTTAAAGAACTTGTTTATTATTTTATGTCATACAGGTTTATAGTTTTTTTTTTTTTTTTTTTTTTTTTTCTCAAGGATTTTTCATCTCTAGCTCCCTTTTCCCGCGCCTTCTTTTGTCTCGTAGCTCCCTTTTCCGCGCCTTCTTTTGTCTCGTAGCTCCCTTTTCCGCGCCTTCTTTTGTCTCGTAGCTCCCTTTTCCGCGCCTTCTTTTGTCTCGTAGCTCCCTTTTCCGCGCCTTCTTTGTCTCGTAGCTCCCTTTTCCGCGCCTTCTTTTGTCTCGTAGCTCCCTTTTCCGCGCCTTCTTTTTGTCTCGTAGCTCCCTTTCCGCGCCTTCTTTTGTCTCGTAGCTCCCTTTTCCGCGCCTTCTTTTGTCTCGTAGCTCCCTTTTCCGCGCCTTCTTTTGTCTCGTAGCTCCCTTTTCCGCGCCTTCTTTGTCTCGTAGCTCCCTTTTCGCGCCTCGTTTTGTTTCCGCGCCCCCTCTGTCTTGTAGCTCTTTTGTTTTGTAGATCTTTCTCCCCCCCACCCCGTGTCTCCTATGTCTTGTAGGTCCTTTTGTTTCATATCTCTTTTCAATGCTTAATGTTTCCTAGCTCCTTTTTAGGTGTTTTTTTTGTTTTATTTTCAAATTCCAAAATTTCTGTCTAATGAAGGCAATTAACAACAAACAAAACAATTATTCACTTCTATTGAAGATTTAAATATGAATCTAAATTGTTTTCTTTTCTTTTTAGTGCTGGATTATCACGAGAGATTACAACTTGGGAATCATCCAAGATGTGGCTCTTATCTTGCGTCAGTTTTCAAAAGTCTGGACCATCAATTCCTGGTAAGAACAAAAAAACAACCTTTTTTTTTTTTTTTTTTTTTTTTTTTTCTCTTTTCATTTTTCAGCACACAAATTCATAAAACTTGTTATAAGTAAATAACAAAAAAAAAAGAAAGTATTTACCACGTACCCTACGGGCTAGGCACAAAGCCCTATTAATGTGGAACCACCCACGAACCGAAGCTCATGGGTGCAAAAAAATGCATGGATCCTGTCAGCATTCCTCCTCAATTAATGGAAGTATATGGCAAGTTGTGCATGGATGTCAAAAACGTCCACTAGTGGTTTGCAAATTTTATGGTTTTTACTTGTAAAAATTAATATTAATGTTAAATCTTTAAATAGGCTAGTTTGCCGGTCCTGGTAAAATAGACAAACATGGTTTTCCAGCTTATTTTACCGGTTTTAGTAAAATAGATCACAGGCTATTTTGCCAGCAAATATATTTAAATATTTAAATATATCTAAAAGCTAAAAGATTAAAATGTTTTTGATAAGCAATTTGGGAGTATCTAAAAGGTAATTACTTAAAAAGTAGTTGTGTAATTCTGTGATACAAACTTTAAAACAATCTATCTAAAAGCTAATTTCTTAAAATTCGCTTGTATGGTTTTTCTTATGAGATTTTCTTAAACAATTGAATGAATAAAAATACATTTCATTCTTATCGAGACATGTTTGTTTGTTTGAGAAATAAAATTCTTATTTCTCAAACAAACAAAAATATCATAAAATGTGTTCTTGATAACAATTAAGTTCATTTCAGATAATGTGCACGCACAATTTTATGCTAGGAATTTGGCCAACTAAAGTTCATAATTACCAATCTTTTTGCGTCAAAATCTGTATGCTCAGAATGAGAAACAATAACTGTGTTTTGAAATTGAACTTTATTGATTGTTTGTTTTTTGTTCCCTTTTAGGTATGACAGATATGTCCCCTGAAGAACTGCGTTTTGAAGCATATGAAGCCCAGAAGAATGAACATTTTCAAGATTATGTAAGTTGGAAAATACAAGGTGTGTCAAAAAGTATCGAGATTGAAGGTACTTTTTGACACACCCTGTATTCTGAAAAAAATTAACATTCCATTCATTGTACATTTCTATCTATAGTCTCGATACTTTTTGACACCCCTTGTATTTTGAAAAAAATTAATATTCCATTCATTGTACATTTCTATCTTGGTAAACAGCTACATTCTCGAATGTCAACAAGGGTTGACATGCCAACTAACCAGCTCTTGGACATTTAAACAACTAAATTAATGATTATGAGAAGAACACCTACATGGAGTTTAAGTTAAAATTCAATATGGGCACCAGCATTTGCCTCCAGCCTCTCAAGGATACACTCTTTTAGAGTTAAACGTCCAGACATCCTTTTCCCAACCCTATTGCCCTTATGGCAAGCCCCAACCCCTTTTTATCATATGGGTGCTAGAAGGCGGTGGCTGCGGGTCTACATGTCCTGGGAATGACGTTAAACTCTTTCTGATGGTGAGGTTCCAGGTTTGGGGAATGTGGAGCACCCCTTCATCACCATTGCTCCCTGGTCCACTCTGACCCGGAGTGGTAGTACCTGTTAGGGTCCCATCTATGGGTTAAATAGAAAAATGTATTTATAAAAAAAATTGTATTATCCATTAAGAATTGATTTATTTCAAAACTTTATCGGCATTAAATGACCCACTGAGGTTGATATGCCGTAAAACAAACCAAACCAAACATCTTTATAGGGCTTCGAATTTTGAAAAAAATAATGAATCTGAACCAAACCCCCTTCCCCCCCAAAAAAACCCAAAACAACACAGATTTGATTGCCATACATTAAAGAATTGAAAAAAATGTAACTGCATATTAAAAAAATTATAAATACCATATTTAACGGCATATAAGATGCATGGGCATATATGATGCATCCCTATTTCAGCAGGTCGGATTAAGGAAAAGAAGTTTTTAGTGTATTTAAGTATATATTGTCAAAAACACAAGCAGAAACATAGCTGTATAAAAGACATTTGGCAGTTTAGGGTAGGTAAATGTACTGAGCGTATACTGGCTTAGTGAGCATCATAGAGAAGATTAGCCGAGATCTACAGGAGGTCTCAAACTTCACATACAATGTATGAGCCAAAATTTTTTGGGGAAAAAGTGCGTCCTATATGCCTAGGCCTACTAGTCCAGTGAGCTTCGGCCCTGGACAGGTTGTGTTTAATTAATAGCGTCGTTGAGGGGCAATACCAATGGGATCGACGCAATTTTTCTACCTACCACCCATGAGTCCTGGCTTGTGGGTGGTGCCCACATAAAACGGCCTTGTGCCATATCGTGTGAAAGTGGGACACATGTAAATACCCCTATATGCCGTCAAATATTGGTAGTTTAAAATTGGGATTTATTTTTCTATCATTCTGGAGATATGTGCAAAAACATCTAAAGGGAGATAACTCGGTTTTTTGTTTTGTTAAAAAAGGGCTAATGCAAAATTTACGGTTATTTCCTATAACTCCAACATAAACAAAGGGGAACCACTCTTGACTGTTTCTGTTCAGACTGCTTTTGCAGTTGACTTCACCCATGCTCATGTCACTCATGCTGACCAATCTGGTTTGCTTAATTTCCCTATCCTCAACACTGTTAGTTTTGGGCATAATTCGATTCTTTTTAATGCAATTAATTCTTGGAATACTGTTCAGTCGTTATTTTTTGATAAAGAAAAGATGAAGCTTGTTTCAGTTAATTATTTTGTCCTTAAAACACTTTTGAAAAATCATATTATTGCCTCTTATAAACAACAGATTTGCATTTAGATTCTCACACGGCTAATTTGTCTCATGATATATATGTATATGTTTACGTTGTGTGTTTCATGTATTGTTTCCTGTGAGCGTCCAAGGGTGGTCATGTCCATGGGATTAGCTTCACGTTATTAGGCATGGCCTCCCTTCAATAGTAGTTTAAACCAATAAAGTTTTTCTTTTACTTATATTTTTTTTTTAATAATTTGTACTACTATTGATTAATAAATTTCTTATTTCTTTCTTTTCTTATTTCTGATAAATTATTTATTTATTTATTGATCTACTAGGAAAAAAAGACGGGTTTAGGGTTAATTTAATGGGAAAATAAATCAAGAGTCAAGAGTGGTTCCCTTTGTTTATGTTGGAGTTGTAGGAAATAACCAAAGTTACACTGCGTAGCCAAAAAATGTAAGAAAAAAAATAACACAATAAGGACATACAGACTGAAATAGTTTTTGCGGTTATTTCCTATAAGTCTAACATGATCAAAGGGGAACCACTCTTGATAGATACATTATTTATTTTTCCATTAAACTAACCCTAACTCCTAAAAAAAACCTCTAAAAATCGTCTGTTAACAATTAAGCGGATTTTGACGGTGTAAATAGAAAAAATGTCCTCACGAATTGAGAATGGCAAAAGGGGTGCCTAAAGGTCATGTGGTCCAAAATTTTAACACTCACTCTATTGTTTATCAAGAAAAGCTCCAGAACATCATGGAGTAATATCTTAATCCCTCCTATGCTTTTACTGATAGGTCCAAAGTTGGTTAAATCGAACTTAACAGACATAAATTCCACCATCGTATGTCACTCCGCCGAAAGAAGAAAAAAAAAATACCAAAAATCAGGGAATTAATCAAATTTAATGAAATTTTCAGTGTTGATATAATAAAAGATATAATGCACCAGTTATTTTATTTAAAAACTTTTACCTTTTTTTTTTTCAGCTCGGTTAACCACGTATCTTTGAGGTGTAACAGATTCTCAAAGATACTGACCAATCAACATGTGTTAGAACATTATATACTGTTATTGATATTGCTGGTTATTCATATTTTATATTTTACTAGCAGGAACTATGGATATACCACACAGTATGATAATTTAATTATTACAGTGTTTGATATGTTTACTTAAGAGCTATTGCTAAATAGTTCAATATGTAAAAAGTATTATAATCTTAATTTAACTCCCTCTCACTCTTTTTCTTTCTTTCTTTGATTGAAACAGATTAGCATTATCACTTCCGCATGCTCACCCTCTCTCTCTGTCTTTTCCCTATTTTCTTTCTTTCTTATATTTTTTCTGTGTATCATGTCCTTTTTCATCCCTTTCGTTATAATAAAAACCGAATGGTCCATCATTTAGCTAAGGTGACAACACTCATAAGAAATAAGAATCAGGCAGATAAGCAAAACCAGATAATCAGGATTTACATTTTTTCATTTCATCTTGGATGATTTGGACGGTCTCATTTTTAACCAGAGGGTGTTGCAAGATGATAACGGTTGCACAATTAAGGAACACAAGTATTATTATATAGATTATTACTCTTTAGCTTTATTGAAATAATGATTTTGTGTACATAGCAAAGGATTTGACTTATTTTGATATACATAAATATATGGGTTTAAGAAAGAAACAAATAACATCAACAGCGAACACGCACTAAAATGACCAAAAGCCTACACTCATATAAAACCACCAACCTAACACCATAAATTTACTAGTTAATAAAAATTGTGAATAGAGGAATTAAGTATGAATTAATTAAATTACCATGACCAAGATAACGGTCGTACAATTAAGGAACACAAGTATTAATATATAAATTGATGATTTCTTTCTCTATAATATTTTTTTTCTTTTCTTTTCGATCAGATTGTTAAAGTGCAGGAGATGCAAAATGACTACAGTGCCAAACGGCAAGAACTCAAGTCGCCTTCCACTCAACTTCGAGACAAATTGGTAAGCATTCAATCCTTTCTATCTATGACCGCAACCCTCAAGGCAAGCAATGAGTAAAACTTAGTCGACTAGTGAAGACTTTTTATTTTATAAAAGACGGGAGTTGTCACTAACCCTAAACCTAACACCATTTAAACTTAAAAAAGAAAATTAACAGTTTTATTACAAAATTTGTGGGTTCTGTTTTTTCTGGGTCACCCTGTAATATCATGTTACTCAACTAGGAAATAACCGAATAAAATTATTTTTGTATGTAATATTATTCTATAAAAAACCATTTAATAATTCCTTCAATAAAAGTAATGTTAATAAAATGTTTAATGAAACGAGCAAATATATGCACCCTCCGGGTGCAAGTATTTAAGTTTTAATGTAATGAAATATCGTATTAAATTAGAGGCAGACAAAAAGATATGTAACAGAGTGGGGGTATAATAGAAAAATAGAAATGAAACTTACTCTTCCATCACTCCCGTCTTTCATTGCTGAATTTTACGTATTTAACAATTTAGTTAAATTAGGAAATAAAGAATAAAATGACAGTTATTTTTTCTTGTTAATAGATTTCATTTAAGATTCATTGGAGAGATTTTTGCTTATATTCATTAAAATAAAACCAAACAATTAGAAATCAATAATACTAAGCACATATTTAATAAAATCACATTTTTAATATCAATATGCAAATTAGCCTTCCCATTCACACTGCAAACCGCTATTTTTTGTATATATAAATACAATTGCATGTTATTTGTATGTAGATATGGACAACACTAATAAAAAGGTGAAGCAATTTTATTAATAATTCAGGTTTAAATATAAATAAAATCATGGAGAATGTGATGTAAATAACTGTTAATTGTGACTCGATTAGTAATATAGTTTTGGTTACAGACATAAAAACACACAATCTCCATTATAATAAGATGTCATAATACTAACATGAAACCAGGGCTGTGGAGTTGGAGTTGTAAGCAATTAAGGGGACTCCAGTTGAATTTACATTTTATATGGCCCTAGTTTAGTCTGTAAAGTTATACAGTGCACATTCCTTATAAATAGATTAAAAAGAATCATGGTTTATATTTATTTGCAGGCCATAATCACTTAATTACATAAAGACGAGTCAGTTTCCAAATATAGAAGAGTCAGTAAAAGGTTTTGTGTTCTCCGCTTCAACGTGAAACTACAATAAACACAAAAGATTATATAGTTTCTCTAATATCCTAATACTAAATTTGGACAGAGGAGGAAAAATACACATGTTGACACTTACCTTCTTGTCTCCTCGTTCCCTGCCTGCAAAATTATTTAACTTTAGCGCCACACGCACACATGGTCTTTATCGGTGTCAAACAGTGTGTGTACCTACTTAAGATAACTGGGCTAAGCAAGGGAGATAATTCTCTTGCATTTACACTATCTTTCTTTTCCTTAAACGAGTGAAAATTTGCATAGTGGCCTATTGTCGATATCAGCCGACCCATCTATAGGTTAAATAGAAAAAATGTATTTATAAAAAAATTGTATTATCCATTAAGAATTGATTTATTTCAAAACTTTATCGGCATTAAAATAATAATGAAATTTTATTGTGTACAGTGCTCAGGTGCACCACAACTCATCAAAGTCTCATGTCAAGTACACAGAATGATATATTAGTGTCAGGAACATGAACAGTTTACAGTAATAATATGCATGTATGTGTGCGCGTGTGTATGTGGACAGTGGCATCTGGTATAGTGTCGGCGGACTACAGGAAGCATGGAGGCTTTGAAAGACTCGGTGCTTCGGCAGTCTACAACAGATGCGGGCAGTTTATTCCATGTCTCTGCAACTCTGAGCGTGAAAAATGACCCACTGAGGTTGATATGACATAAAATCAAACCAAACCAAGTATCAGCCGAACATTAAAGGAGCCTATTCCCTTTTTGCTAGAGCTAGACCAGAGAGATGGTTTTGCTTAGGTGGAACAACAAGCCTACTGTTAGCTTCCAGATGCTTTATTGCACCAATCAAATTACCCAAGCTGTGCTACTCATGCACTGACTGTGCGGAGACTGGTATCGAACCGCCCTGTTGGCTGGGGCGTTGGAATGCACCGACTGAACCTCTGCAGAGGGCTAAGACTCCCCCAATGGGGCCACCTGTTGGCCGTGGGTGGCGACCCATGATGCTTAAAGATAGAGCCCAGGTGGATGAGCAGTTCATAACATGCAATACTCCACTTTGGCCCTATCTTGGGCTAGACGGGCGGTCGGAGAGGCCCCCTCCGATCAATCGGCTGGTCACGTCAAGCCCTAGCACCTATATGATTTTCCCAACCCTATTGCCCTTATGGCAAGCCCCAACCCCTTTTTATCATATGGGTGCTAGAAGGCGGTGGCTGCGGGTCTACATGTCCTGGGAATGACGTTAAACTCTATCTGATGGTGAGGTTCCAGTTTTGGAGAATGAGGAGCACCCCATTCATCACCATTGCTCCCTGGTCCACTCTGATCCGGAGTGGTAGTACCTGTTAGGGTCCCATCTATGGGTTAAATAGAGAAATGTATTTATAAAAAAATTGTATTATCCATTAAGAATTGATTTATTTCAAAACTTTATCGGCATTAAATGACCCACTGAGGTTGATATGCCACAAAACCAAACTGGTATCGAACCCAGAAATATGTGATTCCTAAACAGATGCTCTACCGATTATGCTAATCCGGACACATCAAACGAGCCTTCAAAAAGAGTAAGTCGTCGGGGTGACCTAAAGTCAGTATCAGCCAATCAGCGAGGGAGTCTATCCCCTTTTCACTAGTGCTACACCAAGGAGATTGTTTTTTGCGTCTGAGGCGGAGCGCCACACCTACCATCAACTCCTTACTTTACCGCACAGATCCCTGTGCTACTCATATGCTGAGTTGGCGAGGGCCGGTATCGAACTAGGAACCTTGTGGTTTCTAGCTGAACGCTCTACCAACTGAGCTAACCCGGCTCTTTAAAAAGAGTAAGGCTCTGCTGTTCAATTATTGTTGGGTTTATTTTATTTTTAAAAAATTTTTTTTTACAGCATATCAACCTCGGTAGGTCATTTGATGCAAACTAAGTTTTGGATTCGTAGCAATATTTTGGTAGAAAACAAATGTATTTATGTTTAGATTTTAACTATTGTTCAATTACTTTTATTATTAATACTAGCAAATATATGCACCCTCCGGGTGCAAGTATTTAAGTTTTGATATAATAAAATATATTAAATTAGAAAGGCTAATGAAAGTGACTAAGAATGCAGATAAAAAGATCTGCAACAGAGGGGTATAATCGAAAAATAGAACAACTTTGAAACTAACTATTCCATCATTTTCCATTACTCCCCTCTTTCATTGGTAAATTTTCCTAATTTAACTATTTAGTTAAAAATAGGAAGTAAAAGGATAATTTTACAGTTATTTCTTCTTGTAAATAAATTTCTTTGAATTTATCCATGAGATTTTTGTTTATATTCTTAAGATAAAACCAAACAATTAGAAAATCAATAATCCAAGCACATATTTATTAAAATAAAATTTTAAATATCAATATGCAAATTAGCCTTCTTGTTCAAAACTGTAAACCGCTATTTTGTTGTATATATAAATACAATTGCATGTTATTAGTACGTAGATATGGTCAACAGTATTAATAATGTAAAACAATTTTTATTAATAACTTAAGGTTTAAAAGAATGAAATCATAGAGAATTTGATGTAAATAATTAAGGGAATTGTGACTTGAGTAGTAATATAGTTTCGGTTACAGACAGAAAAACACACAATCTCCATTATAATAAGATACTAAAAACAAAAACAAATCCTGCTTGAAGTTTGACCATTGATGATGAATATGCTACAGCGAACATGGCAAGAAATACATTATCATCTTAATATGCTTCATGCAACTAATGGTGCCCATGTAGAGGTGTATTAAACGAGGAAAATAAACTTCAATACATACTTGTCTGTTCATTTGCTTTTGTAATAAATTTTTAAAGTTGTAATTCTTCTTATTATAATGGAGATTCAGTGTCTCTCTGTAACCAAAACTATGTCACTGCTTGCATCACAATATTCTCAGGAATTGCATAAGTTTATCAATGACTATTTAATTTATAGTCAAAATTATTAATACATAGAATAAATCTTATTTATTAATGATATCTCTGAAAATCTGAGTTAGATTTGCCTCAAAACAGCCCATATTATTAGTGCGTTTAAAATCCTGCAAAGTGTCTTATATATCATTAAGAAATAAAGGTTTATATAATATATGGGGGTGATTAATTTGCATACTGGTTTTAACAAAATTTGGTTTAATAAATAACTACTTGGTGTTATTGATCTAATATTGTTTTTTTTCTCCAACATATTAAAATCAATCCTATGAATGATTTTATGTAGAAACCAATTAAAATATAATTGAAATATGTGTAATCTTTTTATGTGTTCTTATCTAATGTCATTAGTCTTTCTAATTTAATATATTTCATTACATTAAAACTTAAATGTTCACACGCCCAGACTGTGCATATTATTGTTAGTCTCTGTAACAGAGATGCTGATAGGTACGCATCCTGCGTCCCTGATGCACAAAAATCTAAAAGGACAGAGTAAAATAATATCTATGCGTCCCAGTGTTTTTCTTTTTTCTTCCCTCACTTCAAGCTAACTGTAAATGTATTTCAATAGTTTCTTAGAAATGAATTAATGAATTACACAGGATAGGTTACAAGGTAGGAGTTAGACAGCTTTAGTTGTTTCCCCAGATCATATATAAAAACCCTACAATTTATTAAGCAACTTTAGTTGGGACCCATCAAATTTCCCGGGGACTCATTCAAAGCAAATATATGCGTCCCAGGATGCACTAAATCAATAAAAGCTAATCAGCAACACATCTTTATAGGGCTTCGAATTTGAAAAAAATAATGAATCTGAACCAAACCCCTTCCCCCCAAAAAAACCCAAAACAACACAGATTGATTGCCATAATACATTAAAGATTTGAAAAAAATGTAACTGCATATTAAAAAAATTATAAATACCATATTTAACCGGCATATAAGATGCATGGGCATATATGATGCATCCCTATTTCAGCAGGTCGGATTAAGGAAAAGAAGTTTTTAGTGTATTTAAGTATATATTTGTCAAAAAACACAGCAGAAAAATAGCTGTATAAAAGACATTTGGCAGTTTAGGGTAGGTAAATGTACTGAGCGATACTGGCTTAGTGAGCATCATAGAGAAGATAGCCGAGATCTACAGGAGGTCTCAAACTTTCACATACAATGTATGAGCCAAAATTTTTTGGGGAAAAAGTGCGTCCTATTATGCCTAGGCCTACTAGTCCAGTGAGCTTCGGCCCTGGACAGGTTGTGTTTAATAATAGCGTCGTTGAGGGCAAATACCAATGGGATCGACGCAATTTTTTACCTACCACCCATGAGTCCTGGCTTGTGGGGTGGTGCCCACATAAAACGGCCTTGTGCCATATCGTGTGAAAGTGGGACACATGTAATACCCCTATATGCCGTCAAATATTGGTAGTTTAAATTGGGATTTATTTTTTCTATCATTCTGAGATATGTGCAAAAACATCTAAAGGAGATAATCGGTTTTTTGTTTTGTTTAAAAAAGGGCTAATGCAAAATTTACGGTTATTTCCTATAACTCCAACATAAACAAAGGGGAACCACTCTTGACTGTTTCTGTTCAGACTGCTTTTTGCAGTTTGACTTCACCCATGCTCAATGTCACTCATGCTGACCAATCTGGTTTGCTTAATTTCCCTATCCTCAACACTGTTAGTTTTGGGCATAATTCGATTCTTTTTAATGCAATTATATTCTTGGAATTACTGTTCTGTCGTTATTTTTTGATAAAGAAAAGATGAAGCTTGTTTCAGTTAATTATTTTGTCCTTAAAACACTTTTGAAAAATCATATTATTGCCTCTTATAAACAACAGATTTGCATTTAGATTCTCACACGGCTAATTTGTCTCATGATATATATGTATATGTTTACGTTGGTGTTTCATGTATTGTTTCCTGTGAGCGTCCAAGCGGTGGTCATGTCCATGGGATTAGCTTCACGTTATTAGGCATGGCCTCCCTTCAATAGTAGTTTTAAACCAATAAAGTTTTTCTTTCTTATTTTTTTTTTAATAATTTGTACTACTATTGATTAATAAATTTCTTATTTCTTTCTTTTCTTATTTCTGATAAATTATTTATTTTATTATTGATCTACTAGGAAAAAAAAGACGGGTTTAGGGTTAATTTAATGGGAAATAAATCAAGAGTCAAGAGTGGGTTCCCTTTGTTTATGTTGGAGTTGTAGGAAATAACAAAGTTACACTGCGTAGCCAAAAATGTAAGAAAAAAAATAACACAATAAGGACATAACAGACTGAAATAGTTTTGGGCGGTTATTTCCTATAAGTCTAAATGCACAAGGGGAACCACTCTTGATAGATACATTATTTATTTTTCCATTAAACTAACCCTAACTCTAAAAAAAACTCTAAAAATCGTCTGTTAACAATAAGCGGATTTGACGGTGTTAACATAGAAAAAATGTCCTCACGAATTGAGAATGGCAAAAAGGGGTGCCTAAAGGTCATGTGGTCCAAAATTTTTAACACTCACTCTATTGTTTTTCAAGAAAAAGCTCCCAGAACATTTCATGGAGTAATATCTTAATCCCTCCTATGCTTTTACTGATAGGTCCAAAGTTTGGTTATCGAACTTAACAGACATAAATTCCACCATCGTATGTCACTCCGCCGAAAGAAGAAAAAAAAAATACACAAAATCAGGGAATTAATCAAATTTAATGAAATTTTCAGTGTTGATATAATAAAAGATATAATGCACCAGTTATTTTATTTAAAAAACTTTTACCTTTTTTTTTTTCAGCTCGGTTAACCACGTATCTTTGAGTGTAACAGATTCTCAAAGATACTGACCAATCAACATGTGTTAGAACATTATATACTTTATTGATATTGCTGGTTATTCATATTTATATTTACTAGCAGGAACTATGGATATACACACAGTATGATAATTTAATTATTACAGTGTTTGATATGTTTACTTAAGAGCTATTGCTAAATAGTTCAATATGTAAAAAGTATTATAATCTTAATTTAACTCCCTCTCACTCTTTTTCTTTCTTTCTTTGATTGAACAGTAGCATTATCACTTCCGCATGCTCACACCTCTCTCTCTCTGTCTTTTCCCTATTTTCTTTCTTTCTTATATTTTTTCTGTGTATCATGTCCTTTTTCATCCCTTTCGTTATAATAAAAACCGAATGGTCCATCATTTAGCTAAGGTGACAAACATCATAAGAAATAAGAATCAGGCAGATAAGCAAAACCAGATAATCAGGATTTACATTTTTTCATTTCATCTTGGATGATTTGGACGGTCTCATTTTTAACCAGAGGGTGTTGCAAGATGATAACAGGTTGCACAATTAAGGAACACATGTATTATTATATAGATTATTACTCTTTAGCTTTATTGAAATAATGATTTTGTGTACATAGCAAAGGATCTGACTTATTTTGATATACATAAATATAGGGTTTAAGAAAGAAACAAATAACATCAACAAGCGAACACGCACTAAAATGACCAAAAGCCTACACTCATATAAACCACCAACATCCTACCCATAAATTTTACTAGTTAATAAAAATTGTGAATAGAGGAATTAAGTATGATTAACTTATAATTACCAATGACCAAGATAACGGTCGTACAATTAAGGAACACGAGTATTAATATATAAATTGATGATTTCTTTCTCTATAATATTTTTTTTCTTTTCTTTTCGATCAGATTGTTAAAGTGCAGGAGATGCAAAATGACTACAGTGCCAAACGGCAAGAACTCAAGTCGCCTTCCACTCAACTTCGAGACAAATTTGGTAAGCATTCAATCCTTTCTATCTATGACCGGCAACCCTCAAGGCAAGCAATGAGTAAAACTTAGTCGACTAGTGAAGACTTTTTATTTATAAAAGAGCGGGAGTTGTCACTAACCCTAAACCTAACACCATTTAAACTTAAAAAAGAAAATTAACAGTTTTTATTACAAAATTTGTGGTTCTGTTTTTTCTGGGTCACCCTGTAATATCATGTTACTCAACTAGGAATAACCGAATAAAATTATTTTTGTATGTAATATTATTCTATAAAAACCATTTAATAATTCCTTCAATAAAAGTAATGTTAATAAAATGTTTAATGAAACGAGCAAATATATGCACCCTCCGGTGCAAGTATTTAAGTTTTAATGTAATGAAATATCGTATTAAATTAGAGGCAGACAAAAAGATATGTAACAGAGTGGGGGTATAATAGAAAATATAGAAATGAAACTTACTCTTCCATCACTCCCGTCTTTCATTGCTGAATTTTACGTATTTAACAATTTAGTTAAATTAGGAAAATAAAGAATAAAATGACAGTTATTTTTTCTTGTTTAATAGATTTCATTTAAGATTCATTGGAGAGATTTTTTTGCTTATATTCATTAAATAAAACCAAACAATTAGAAATCAATAATACTAAGCACATATTTAATAAAATCACATTTTTAATATCAATATGCAAATTAGCCTTCCCATTCACCACTGCAACCGCTATTTTTTGTATATATAAAATACAATTGCATGTTATTTGTATGTAGATATGGACACACACTAATAAAAAGGTTGAAGCAATTTTATTAATAATTCAGGTTTAAATATAAATAAATCATGGAGAATTGATGTAAATAAACTGTTAATTGTGACTCGATTAGTAATTAGTTTTGGTACAGACATAAAAACACACAATCTCCATTATAATAAGATGTCATAATACTAACATGAAACCAGGGCTGTGGGTTGGAGTTGTAAGCAATTAAGGGGACTCCAGTTGAATTTACATTTTTATGGCCCTAGTTTTAGCTGTAAAGTTATTACAGTGCACATTCCTTATAATAGATTAAAAAGAATCATGGTTTATATTTATTTGCAGGCCATAATCACTTAATTACATAAAGACGAGTCAGTTTCCAATTATAGAAGAGTCAGTAAAGGTTTTGTGTTCTCCGCTTCAACGTGAAACTACAATAAACACAAAAGATTATATAGTTTCTCTAATATACCTAATACTAAATTTTGGACAGAGGAGGAAAAATACACATGTTGTTGACACTTACCTTCTTGTCTCCGTCGTCCTGCCTGGCAATTATTTAACTTTAGCGCCACACGCACACATGGTCTTTATCGGTGTCAAACAGTGTGTGTACCTACACTTAAGATAACTCGGGCTAAGCAAGGAGATTAATTCTCTTGCATTTACACTATCTTTCTTTCCTTAAACGGTGAAAATTTGCATAGTGGCTATTGTCGTAATCAGCCGACCCATCTATAGGTTAAATAGAAAAAATGTATTTATAAAAAAATTGTATTATCCATCTAAGAATTGATTTATTCAAAACTTTATCGGCATTAAAATAATAATGAAATTTTATTGTGTACAGTGCTCAGGTGCCACCACAACTCATCAAAGTCTCATGTCAGTACACAGAATGATATATTAGTGTCAGGAACATGAACAGTTTCAGTAATAATATGCATGTATGTGTGCGCGTGTGGTATGTGGAGCAGTGGCATCTGGTATAGTGTCGGCGGACTACAGGAAGCATGGAGGCTTTGAAAGACTCGGTGCTTCGGCAGTCTACAACAGATGCGGGCAGTTTATTCCATGTCTCTGCAACTTCTGAGCGTGAAAAATGACCCACTGAGGTTGATATGACATAAAATCAACTCACAACCAGTATCAG
The DNA here is from genome assembly GCA_023376005.1 of Doryteuthis pealeii. Classification (NCBI taxonomy): domain Eukaryota; kingdom Metazoa; phylum Mollusca; class Cephalopoda; order Myopsida; family Loliginidae; genus Doryteuthis; species Doryteuthis pealeii. Next base: position 41,808,059 of record CM042164.1, read on the forward strand.
TCCGAACCATTAAGGACCTATTCCCTTTTTGCTAGAGCTAGACCAGAGAGATGTTGTTGCTTAGGTGGAACAAACAGCCTACTGTGTTAGCTTCCAGATGCTTTATTCACCAATACAAATTACCCAAGCTGTGCTACCTGCATGCACTGACTGTGCGGAGACGGTAATCGAACCGCCCTTGTTGGCTTGGGGCGTTGAATGCACCGACCTGAACCTCTGCAGAGGGCTTAAGACCCCCACAAGGGGCCACCTGTTGGCACGGGGGCACCCATGATGCTTAAAGATAGGAGCCCAGGCTGGATGAGCAGTTATAAATGCAATTACTCCACTTTGGCCTTATCTTGGGCTTAGTACGGGCGGTCGGAGAGGCCCCTCCGATCAATCGGCTGGTCACTGTCAAGCCTAGCACCTATATGATTTTCCCAACCCTATGCCCTTTATGGCAAGCCCCAACCCCTTTTTATTCATATGGGTGCTCAAGAAGGCGGTGGCTGCGGGTCTACATGTCCTGGGAATGACGGTTTGAAACCTCTATCTGATGGTGACGTTCCAGTTTTTGGAGAATGAGGAGCACCATTCATCACCATTGCTCCCTGGTCCACTCTTTGATCCGGAGTGGCAAGCCCCAACCCCTTTTTATTCATCATGGGTGGCTAGAAGGCCGGTGGCTGCGGTCTACATGTCCTTGGGAATGACGTTTAAACTCTATTCTGATGTAGGTTCCGTTTTTGGAGATATGAGGAGCACCCCATTCATCACCATTGCTCCCTGGTCCACTCTGATCTCGCGAGTGGTCAGTAGTACCTGTTAGGGTCCCATCTATGGGTAAAATAGAGAAATGTATTTATAAAAAATTGATATTTATCCATTAAGAATTGATTTATGTTCAAAATTTATCGGCATTAAAGACCCACTGAGGTTGATATGCCACAAAACCAAACTGGTATCGAACCAGAAATATGTGAGTTCCTAAAACAGATGCCTCTACGATTATCTAATCCGGCACATCAAACGAGCTTCAAAAAGGATGTGTCGGTACCTAAAGTCGTAATCATCAATCAGCGGAGGGGAGTCTACCCCTTTTCACTAGTGCTACACCAAGGAGATTGTTTTTGGCGTCTGGGCGAGCGCCAACAGCCTACATCAACTCCTTTACTGTTACCGCACAGATCCCTGTGCTACTCATTATGCTGAGTTGGCGAGGCGTATCGAACAGGAACTTGTGGTTTCTAGCTGAACGCTCTACCAACTTGAGCTTAACCCGGCTCTTTAAAAGAGTAAGCTCTTCAATATTTGGGTTTATTTTATTTTTTAAAAAAATTTTTCTACAGCATACAACCTCCGGAGTTCCATTTTGATGCAAAACTAGTTTTGGATTCGTATGCAATATTTTTTGGTAGAAAACAAATGTATTTATGTTAGATTTAACTAATTGTTCAATACTACTTTTATTATTAATACTAAGCAAATATATGCACCCTCCGGCGTGCAAGTATTTAGTTTTGATGATAATAAAATATATTAAATTAGAAAGGCTAAGTTGAAAGTGACTAAGGATGCAGATAAAAGATCTGCAACAGGGGGTATAATCGAAAAAATTAGAACAACTTTGAAACTAACTATTCCATCATTTTCCATTACTTCCCTCTTTCATTGCCGTAATTTCCTAATTTAAACTATTTAGAAAATAGGAAGTAAGGATAATATTACAGTTATTTTCTTCTTGATAAATAATTTCTTTAAGATTTTATCCATGAGTTTTTTATATTTCTTAAGATAAAACCCAAACAATTAGAAATCAATAATACAAGCACATATTTATTAAAATAAATTTTAATCATATGAAATTAGCCTTCTTGTTCAAAACTGGTAAACCGCTATTTTGTTGATATATAAATACAATTGCATGTTATTAGTACGTAGATATGGTCAACAGTATTAATAATGTAAAACAATTTTTATTAATAACTTAAGGTTTAAAAGAATATAAATCATTAGAGAATTTGATGTAATAAGTTAAGGGAATTGTGACTTGAGTAGTTTAATATAGTTTCGGTTCAGGACAGAAACACACAATCTCATAATAATAAGTACTAAAACAAAAACAAATCCTGCTTGAAGTTTGACCATTGATGATGGATATGCTACAGCGAACATGGCAAGAAATACATTATCATCTTTAATATGCTTCATGCAACTAATGGTGCCCATGTAGAGGTGTATTAAACGAGGAAAATAAACTTCAATACATACTTGTCTGTTCATTTGCTTTTGTAATAAATTTTTAAAGTTGTAATTCTTATTATAATGGAGATTCAGTGTCTGTCTGTAACCAAAACTATGTCACTGCTTGCATCACAATATCCTCAGGAATTGCATAAGTTAATCAATGACTATTTAATTTATAGTCAAAATTATTACTACATAGAATAAATATTATTTATTAATGATATCTCTGAAAATCTGAGTTAGATTTGCCTCAAAACAGCCCATATTATTAGTGCGTTTAAAATCCTGTAAAGTGTCTTATATATCACTAAGAAATAAAGGTTTATATAATATATGGGGGTGATTAATTGGCATACTGGTTTTAACAAAACTTGGTTTAATAAATAACTACTTGGTGTTATTGATCTAATATTGTTTTTTTTCTCCAACATATTAAAATCAATCCTACGAATGATTTTATGTAGAAACCAATTAAAATATAATAATAAATATGTGTAATCTTTTTATGTGTTCTTATCTAATGTCATTAGTCTTTCTAATTTAATATATTTCATTACATTAAAACTTAAATGTTCACACGCCCAGACTGTGCATATTATTGTTAGTCTCTGTAACAGATGCTGATAGGTACGCATCCTGCGTCCCTGACGCACAAAAATCTAAAAGGACAGAGTAAAATAATATCTATGCGTCCCAGTGTTTTTCTTTTTTCTTCCCTCACTTCAAGCTAACTGTAAATGTATTTCAATAGTTTCTTAGAAATGAATTATGAATTACACAGGATAGGTTACAAGGTAGGAGTTAGACAGCTTTAGTTGTTTCCCCAGATCATATATAAAAACCCTACAATTTATTAAGCAACTTTAGTTGGGACCCATCAAATTTCCCGGGGACTCATTCAAAGCAAATATATGCGTCCGAGGATGCACTAAATCATAAAAGCTATCAGCATCACTGTTGTAATATTTACTTCTTTTTATTTTTTCTTTAATTTTATTTTATGATATTGGTAGATAAAGTGAATGATTAGCCTTTATCTTATATTTTATTGTATGAAGCAATTATTTTTAAATTGAGAATGTGATGAAGGATATATATATATATTTTTTTTTTTTTTTTAATTTTTTTTTTAATTTTAGATTGAATTTATAGAGACCAGCAGGAAACAGGCAATTACTTCTGGGAACAGGTAAGAACATAATTTTTGTATTTTTAACCGGACCAAGTCACCAACAGGCACCCCAGCCTAGATCAGTTTTGAAAGGAACTGAATTTTACTTTTCACCAGTTGTCAGTAAACAAAATCAGCAGCCGATAAAAAATGATAATTTTTTTATACTAAAATAGTTTTTGATTTTAATAAAAAATTAGTTATTTCATGTTAGTATATGTGAAAAAATTAATTTTGCACTAAAAATAAACTAATATTGTTATTTAAAAAAAAAACCCCAAAAAATTAAAATGAAAAACATGTTTATTTATTTTCCATGTGCCTCTACAGATAGTTAATAAAAAAGATTTTTAAAAAGTATATTATAAAGTTATAATAATAACTGCTAACCCTAACCCTATTTCAGAATTTTAGAATATTTTAGAATTAAAATTTGATAGCAAAATCTTTTTCGTTTTTATCGGCTGCTGATTTTGTTTACTGACAACCGTTGAAAAGCAAAATTCAGTTCCTTTCAAAACTGATCTGGTCTAGGGTGCCTGTTGGTAACTTGGTCCGTTTTATCTTTTAACTCTTAACATCCTATACTGCCTCATTCCACCCGGCCGGATGTCACATTTGTTTTCCTAATCCACCCCAAATGATAGCCTTTGTTTAAATTAATATTAAACATTTAGCAGTCTTTGATTTACGGGAAATAACTGGTAACTTTAAATGAAAAGGCCATTTTTAGTCATTTATTGATAAATCCTTATAGGAATTCTCAACAGGATGTTAAGAGTTAAAAAAAAAACCCAACTATTTTGTTAATTTCTATTGATATTCTACTTGGATTTATAAGATCTATTTTGTGTTAACTTTTTTTTTTTATGTGCACTTGTCTGGTTGTGGAGGTGCTCATCATCATAGGAAATGGACACGTTGACATGTGTTCAAATCCTGAAAGAGGCTGGTTGCATTTCACATAGTGCTAATACCCTTGAGAAAACCATACGTACAACTATTTTCCCTCCAGCTATGTATAGAAGTAGTGTAGCTTGAGCTGCCTAACCTTGGTGTGGATACCAATCTAGGAGAAGGAAAACTCTGAATTCAAACCTATTCCGCCCTGTCGACTGCATCGACTGCACCTCTGCAGAGGGGTAAGACTCCCCCAATGAGGCCACCTGTTGGCCGGGTGGCGACCCGTGATGCTTAAGGATAGAACCCAGGTGGATGAGCAGTTCATGACATGCAATACTCCACTTTGGCCCTATCTTGGGCTAGACGGTCGGTCGGAGAGGCCCCCTCCGATCAATCAGCTGGTCACATCAAGCCCTAGCATCTATATGATATTCCCAACCCTATTGCCCTTATGGTATGCCCTAACCCCTTTTTATCATATAAGTGCTAGAAGGCAGTGACTGAGGTCTACATGCCCTGGGAATGACGTTAAACTCTATCTGATTGTGAGGTTCCAGTTCTGGAGGTTTGGGGAATGTGGGGCACCCCTTCATCACCATTGCTCCCTGGTCCACTCTGACCCGGAGTGGTTGTACCTGTTAGGGTCCCATCTATGGGTTAAATAGAAAAATGTATTTATAAAAAAATTGTATTATCCATTAAGAATTGATTTATTCAAAACTTTATCAGCATTAAATGACCCACTAAGGTTGATATGCCGGAAAACAAACCAAATCAAACCTGTTAGATCCCACTTAAAAATTGACCTTGTGTCACAATGCCACTAAACTAAACCCTCAATTTGTGTCCACATTACTGGCAACTGATAGAAATGATATGCATAAGATTTGGTTTAGCTTATTTGCATTTTTTGATGTGGTTTTTCAAGTGGTTTCAATGAATATCTTATTATAATGGAGATTGTATGTTTTTCTGTCTGTAACCGAAACTATATTACTATACAAATCACAATTCCCTTTGTTATTGCATCCATTCTCCATGATTTTATTTTTATTTAAACCTCAATTATTAATAAAATTGTTTTACATCATTAAGACTGCTGACCATATCTACATACAAACATGCAGTTGTATTTATATATACAACAAAACAGCGGTTTACAGTGTGAATGGGAAGGCTAATTTGCATATTGATCTTAAAAAATTTGATTTTAATAAATATGTGCTTAATATTATTGATTTCTAATTGTTTAGTTTTATCTTATTGAATATGAGCAAAATTCTCTTCAATAAATCTTGAAAGAAATCCCTTAACAAAAAGAAATAACTGTAATATTATTCTTTACTTCCTATTTTAACTAAATACTTAAATTAGGAATAGGAGTAATTGAAAATGATCAAAGAGTTAGTTTCAAAGTTGTTCTATTTTTCAATCATACCCCCTCTGTTCCAAATCATGTTATCTGCATTTTTATTCAGTTTCATTGGCCTTTCTAATTTAATGATATTTTATTATATTAAAACTTAAATACTTGCACTCGGAGTGTGCATATATTTGCTAGTATTGTTAATGTCTGGTGTTCATAAAACCATTACATGAAAGAGTTATTCCCCTTTGTAAGTTATTTTATACGTCACATGTCAGCGCTTAATTTTATTTCAGTAATTAAAAATGTTGTACCTTTTTCACACCTGATTAATCAGCAAGCATCTTCAATTTTTAATTTATTTTTTTCCCCTGTTTTAGAAGTTCATATTTTACATCTTTTGCCCTCTTTAAAATTTCTATCAATATTTTTATTTTAAGCTTTTATTAGATTAATTTTAAATTAGATATAGACCATAAAATTTAATGATTCTGATACAACCTTTCGCCCTGTAAGCAGGACTTAGAATATAAAAAGAAAAAAAAGACATCTCAATTAAATATCAAATGGAATAAAAGGTTATTTCCTAGTTGAGTAACATATTACAGGGTGACCCCCCAAAAAACAGAAACCACACATTTTGTAATAAAACTTAATTTTAATTTTTTTTAAAAGTTTAAATGGGGTTAGGGTTTAGGGTTGGGTTCTGTTTTTTTTTGTTGTTTTTTTTTGTCACTAAACCCTAAACCTAACACCGTTTAAACTTAAAAAAAAAAAAAAAATTAACAGTTTTATTACAAAATTTGTGGGTACTGTTTTTTCTGGGTCACCCTGTAATATCATGTTACTCAACTAGGAAATAACCGAATAAAATTATTTTTGTATGTAATATTATTCTATAAAAAGCCATTTAATAGTTCCTTCAATAAAAGTCATGTTAATAAAATGTTTAATGAAATGTCATAATACTAACATGAAACCAGGGCTGTGGAGTTGGAGTTGTAAGCAATTAAGGGGACTCCAGTTGAATTTACATTTTATATGGCCCTAGTTTAGTCTGTAAAGTTATACAGTGCACATTCCTTATAAATAGATTAAAAAGAATCATGGTTTATATTTATTTGCAGGCCATAATCACTTAATTACATAAAGACGAGTCAGAGTTTCCAAATATAGAAGAGTCAATCAAAGGTTTTGTGTTCTGACTCCACAGCCCTTGGGCTTGGGGGTCTTATCAGCATTCCAAAAAATCCTGAATATCACTTGCATCAAGTTCAGATCTTGGAATAAGCAAGCTACAAAAATTATTTTTTTGTGATTTTTGCTAAATGTAAAATGAGGAATTGGGGTGTGTGTATGTGGGGATATATATATATATATATGGGAGAATATGTGCTTAATTGATGTCAAACCTAATTTTTGAAAGTTAATTCATTAATAATTAATTAGGCGGGATTTAACTACTTAAATGTAAGGCTAAACAAATTGAGAAAAATCAATCTCTGTATGTACATTTCAGCCTATTAGGCCTCATCAGCAGAGCTATAGATACGAAGATCGCCTCGTGTGTGATTTAAAACCTGTCTGTCGGATCGACAAGCAAGCCTCTTACCCCTACACCAAACGGACCTCGCAGTTTTTCTTCGCTTTGTACATACAGAGATTGATTTTTCTCGAATTTTTTAGCCTTACATTTAAGTAGTTAAATCCCGCCTAATTAATTATTAATGAATTAACTTTCAAAAAATTAGGCTTGACTTCAATTAAGCACATATTCTCACAAATATTGTCGGCTGAAAATAGCCATATGTGTGTGTATATTATATATATATATATATATATTATATATATATATATATATATATATATAATATATATTATATAAGTTCTACCCAACCCGTTCACCATGGGTTGGGTTTGTCACAAATATGGGATATCTAACAAGGATCGAACTTGCTATTTAGTAGTAATTGATCTGTGAGACTAGTTTGCAAACCATTACACCATGAGAGGATGCTGTAGGTATTGGTATATAAATGTGGTTAAGTTATTTTATTACTATCTCTGTCCCATAATAGTTGCTACATTTAGTGTAGTAATTTATATGAAAATGTAACAACTTTTATGGAATGGGTATTATTTGTTATTACCTCTGTCCCATAATAGTTGCTACATGTAGTATATGGAATTTATATGCAAATGTAACAACTTTTATGGCACAGGTTTGTTTTTTGTTTTTTTTTAATTTTGTGCTTTGCTAAATTTTTAACCTTTTTTTTTTTTTTTTTTTTTTTTTTTTTACTAGCTTTGTGCTTTTATTTATTTTTTTTTTTTATTTTTCAGTTCTTCAAGATTTTCAGGTTCTGGTGGTAAGTAAACAAATAAGAATTTGCTCTTTATATTAAAAAAAAAAAATTTAAAGAAATTTTTATTATTATTCAATCAGCAAAACAAGGTATTTAATTGTGTTTTGTGGTTCAGGTTTAGTGCTCCACCTCAGATGCAAAAAATCTCCCTAGTCTAATGCTAGTGAAAAGTGGATAGACTCCCTTGCTGTCCGGCAGATACTGATAATCAGCCACCGTCTACTTTACAAAATCAATTATAGATATCAGTATGTATTGTCGAATTTAAAAACAAAAAACAAAAAACAAAACTATTAACAATATAGTTTTATATTCTCTGAATTTTTTAGATGAGGCTTGATAATTTCTATTAATTGGATTTTTTGACTGTTGTCCTCATCTTTATTGTTATCTACTCAACATTTCGGTTAATGTGCCCTCTGTCAGGTGTTTCTTGTGGGACTTGGGAACCTTCTTGTTATAATCAAGATCCTTCATGAAACTTCGAACCAAACCCTGTTTTTTTTCAATCCTCAGGGGTAGACTGTTCTCATTCCATTAACCATGACCGGGTACAAATTTTAACCTGTGTTAATTATTCTATATTACTATCACCCTCGGCCAGGATTGAACCTGCAGCTCAGAGACAATTGTCACTTAGAACTATATTAACTCAACACCTATATCCATTGCACCATCTGTCCAACTGGTGTAGATAACAATAAAGATGAGGATAGTAGTCCGAATAATAGTTTTTATTTAAATTTTTATTTTTCTATAAATCAATCCTAATTCTTCTTACTTGTCCTACTAATAGAATGGCAAACATGTTAATTTGTACAATGGCTATTGAGATATGCAGTGTCAACCACTCCATCTCACATCCAAGACCTCTCAGCTGAGGCTGTAGAATAGGCCGACTTCACCACTGCAGAGAGTTGGCTGTCGGTGGTGATCTGTAATGCCTGAGGACAGATTGTGGTAGCTGAGCAGTCTGTGAGTCGGATACTTTGTGTCTGCGATTTCTTGTAAAATTAAAGCCATTACTCTTTTATCAGTTTCAGTGTTCCCAATTTTCAGACCATTAACTTCAAGACCCATTTTCTCTAAAACTAGTCACCTAAAGATATTATCTCTAACTGGCTGAACTTCATGGTGGTTGTACACCTTTGATGACTCGCTTGAACTTTATCTGACTGATCGCATTCTAGTTTTCTTTTTTTTTTTTATCTATTTAACCAGTGTGTCACATACCTCCCTCAGCTATTTTTGTCATTTATTCATAAATTACAAATAAAACCTGACACCATGTATCTCCTTTTGACGCACCGTGGAGAGAACAGGTACTAAGTGGTCCTGTGACGTACAAACTCCATTATCTCCCTCACTTGAGATAGACAGGTGCTCTGAGAGGGCCCATCTGATCAATTGACTTGTCATGTCAAGCCCTAGCAGCTATATGATTGTCCTGACTCTATTCTTCAAATTCGTCTTATGGCAAACACCCACCCCTTTTTATCATATAGATATTTACCAACCCCTCCGCACGAGCAGGATGCAACACAAGGTCAATTTCTTAAGCGGAGTTTAACAGGTTTGAATTCAGAGTTTTCCTTCTCCTAGACTGCTTACCTAGCCAAGGTTGAAGAGCCCAGTCTGCCCTACTATTTGCCCATAGCTGGAGGGAGAATAGGATTCATACCTTTCCCAAGGGTATTAGCGCTAAGTGAAATGCAATTACCCCGTCCAGGATTTGAACTCGGAGCGACGAGTCCATTTCCCATGACTTTAACCATTACACCACGCGCTTCCCTTTTTATCATATAAGTCTGAGAAGGCGGTGGCTGAGGGTTAACCACAAGTATTTATTAATACTTATGAAGTTAATGAAAATTATTTCTGCTAATTTATTGATACACATAAAATTAAACAAATCATCTACTACATAAATGGTAATTTCAGCCTGTCTGTGTGCTAATACCAGTGATCTGATCACAATTAAACTTTAAGCTAATATTCAGAAACAGGACTGGCTAATTAAAAATCATTAATGGAACCCCTGGAGGACATCTTTACAATGGAGGTGCAAAGAGAAGACGTGTCAGTGAGAGAGGGGGAAGGGTTATTAGTAGTAATGTTGAAATCAAGTAACAGTGAGAGAATGTCATGGATGCTTAATCTAATTGTTTTTAAAAAAATACTCTTATGCTATAAAATAAATGAGCATCCTTCATAGAAGTATGTGTTTTTTCGAGGCTCTGTAAAAAATGATTTTTCTAACCTACTTCTCAGTTTTTAATGTAAATATTCATCTTTATTTATTTTCATTTTTAACGTAAATATCATAATTGATAATTTCAATTTTAATTCATGATTTAATGAATATAGTATAAATTTGTTGTAATTTGATATATTTTAACATTTAATGTAGATTTAAGTCTGACATATATCACTCAAATTCAATTCATAATTATTTTCAGTTATTATTAGCATTATAAATTTATTAAATATAATTTTATTCACTTATTTCGTATTACTAATGTTTTTTTAAAATTATCATTAATTCAAATTCATATGGGAAATCTGTGTTGCTAATGTTTATTACTGTTTATTTCAAATTCAAAATAAAATAAATGACGTTCAGTTATCAAAAATAGTGTTATTAAGTAAATAATTCAATAAATGTTATTTATATTTTATTTTTCTCCGAGCTTTGAGAGGGCACATACTTCTTTGAATTCAATACGCATAAATTTATAATATAGTCTATAACATAATATAATTTGTCTGAATTTTTGAGATGAGGCTTGATAATTCATATTAATTGGATTTTTTGGACTGTTGTCCTCATCTTTATTGTTATATACACAACGTTTCGGCCGATGTGTCCTCCAGCTTTCTTCAGGTGTTACTTGTTGAACTTGGGAACCCTCATGGAACTTTGAACCAAACCCTTTATTCAATCCACCAGGTAGACTGTTCTCATTCCATTAACCATGACCGGGTACAAGTGTTAAGTTGTGTTAAATTTTTTTTTTTTTTTTTTTTTTTTTTTTTTATAGATTGAAATAGATCCCTAAGTAGGACTGAGCCTATTCTAGTAGTGACCACCCCGAGCAGAGCTTTAAGGGGTTTGAATTCAGATTTTTTTCCTTCTCCTAGACTGGTTGCCTAACCAAGGTTAAAGAGCCCAGTCTACCCTACTATTTACCCATAGCTGGAGGTAGAATAGTTGGATTCATATCTTTCCCAAGGGTATTAGCGCTATGTGAACTGTGGCTTCGTCGTTTGAACTCGGCTCGACGAGTCCATTTCCTACAACTCTAACCAGTACACAACACGCCTCCCTAAGTATCCTATAAAGAGTTTGGTTTTAAGTTTCCTAAAGATTCCTGAGTTCAACAAGAAGGTTCATGAATTCAAGAATGTTCTAGAGTTCAACAAGGAATACTTGAGGACTGAGGGGCACATTGGCTGAAATGTTGTGTATATAATAATAAAAGATGAGGACAACAGTCTGAAAAATCCAAATAATATGAACATAATATAAATTCTCTCTTTATGGATTATTAATAGATATGATGGAGGAAGATGACACTTTCATGAGGCTCTCCTTTTAAGTACCAACAAATTTGGGAAACTGATGTCATCGAGGATTGCGAACTGACTACCACATATAGAAGTTACACTCTACAATGTTTCTGTCTATGGTCAAGTCAAGCTGAAAGCACTGGTTCCTACTAAATCACCGAAGTTAAGCAGCAATGAGTCTATTCAATACTTAATTGGGTGACCACTTAAGCAATAGCAGGTACTGTAAGCAACCTGACTCCTTTGTTTATCAAAAATAATAATTCAGAATTAAATGACCCAAAAAGTGTTGATATGCCATAAAACAAAATGGTCAACAATCTACAATGTCTACCCGGTAATCTGAAGATTAGTTACATAAATGAGAGTAATCTCCCCTTGTTTGTTTCACTATGAGGAAGCTGTGTGTTTTGGTCGTCCATTTTCATTTCACCGTAAATCTACACTGAAAATACGAATTTGTTTGAATCAATACAACTGCATGTTTTAACACGAAAATATCATAAAATTCGTTCTTAATAAGTTGATTTCAAATAATGTGCAAGCACAATTTAGAACACATTTTATGATATTTTCGTGTTAAAACATGCAGTTTTATTGATTTGAACAAATTCGTATTTTCAGTGTAGATTTATGGTGAAATGAAAATGGCCGACCAAAACACACAGCTTCCTCAGTGGAACAATCTAGGGGAGGTTACTCTCATTTATGTAGCTAATGTTCAGATTACTGTCTACCCTTCTCCAACAGACATTTTGTCAATAACACCCATGCAACTCCTAATAAAATTGCCATTGGAACCTGGCATGTACAAGGTCTGACATTAATTACCAAAAGACTGCAAGAACTACAGAGTGATAGCAAAGTAACTCCTATTTTAAGAATCTTATAATTTATTTCTGAATCATAATTTTTACAAAAAAAAAAATGAATAGGAGAAGAATACACATAACATGGAGTTTTGTTTAAAATTCTGTATGGGTACCAGTATTTGCCTCCAGCCTCTCAAGCCGCTCGGGAATCACATCAACTGATCTTCCCAGAAACTCTTGTGGAATGGCAGAAATAAATTCTTGTATTCATCTTTCAAGTTCTTCCAAAGTCATTGATTTCATAGAATAGACTTTCTCCTTCAACCAACTCCAAAGAAAAATCGCAGGGTGTTAGATCAGGGCTTCTGGCTGACCACTCATGTGGACAATGACTACCCATCCATCTCCGAGGAAAATGGTGATTCGGCCATTGATAAGCAACTATAGCAAAATGTGGAGGAACACCATCTTGCATAAAAATCAAGTCTTCAATATTCTCATACATATTGACAACTGGCCAGATTTCATCTTACAGCATGGTGAGATACCTTTCAGTATAATTTCACCATTCATTGTGTTTAGTCGGGTCTGGTTTTTAAGATGTGTAAAATAAGGAGTTACTTTTCAATCACCCTGTATAACATGAACATTGTGTGCACCCAAGAAATCAAGGTAGCTATCCAATCAGAGCAGCTCCTCTGCTCGAGCCACAAGTTGCTCATACAACAAACAATACCATCCACCATGATTTGGGCTTTGTAATAGAACCATATCTTCAACTATATATATATATATATATATATATATATATATATATATTATATATATATATGTATGTATGTATGTAGAAAGAATGAATAAAGGAAAGAAAGTACAGAATGAATAATAAAGGATAAATTTAATCAATATCACTTACACATGTGTTTCGGTCAGGAGTTTATCTATGTGTACATTATTCAAACTATTATAATTATTAAATAAACAAATGAAATAATAATAATAGAAAAAATGTAAAAATATTCCGTACACAGAAAAATCGACCTTCATCAGTGAAACTTTATTTGAACTAAAAATCGTTTAATTGAAAAAAATTTAATTGAACTAAAAATCGTTTAATTGAACTAAAAATCGTTTAATTGAAAAAAAAAAATCTAAATCGTCTTGGAATTAAAACTGTCACCCGCACAAGCCAAACAATTAAACATTTATTAAGACACTACACAAATAAACATGAATCCAATGCCGGTGTTTATAAAATATGTTGTAAACAATGCGATAAGGTATACATTGGTGAAACTGCCAGAAATTTAAAAAAATGTTTATATGAACACTCTAAAGACCTAAAATTTGGAAATACATCCAATTTGTTAGTAACACACAATTTATTAACAAATCACAATTTTATTTTGCAAAAATCTTCAATGATCGCTTTTATCCACAATCGAAATGCACGTCGTATCGTAGAATCTTCGGCCATTTCGATTCTCAATACTTTACCACAGAGACCTGGTTTTTATAAAATATCACCATTCCTTGCTAAAATTATATTAAAAAACTTCAATATACATCACTAAATTTCATAATATTTACACTAAAATTTCCTAATTATTTTCCTATTTAAAAAAAATAATTCTTAAATTTCTCTCCTTACTCTCCTCCTATTAATATGAAATAACAAATTGGTTTGTGTTCTCTATCATATTTAAATACTCATTTGATTTGACTAAAACATTTTTATTTTAGAAAATCACTATAATGACTTTAATAACAAATCAATAAATTAACCATCAACAAATCATACATATGTATAATTTCTTCATAAAAAATAAATAAAATAAATATATATGTACATATATTCTGATATATGATGTATGGATGTTTGCATGAATAAGTATTTAAATATATATATGGATATATAGATATTTATGCAAATGAATAAATATGTGAACATATATATGTGTATAGATGAATGGTATATGAATGCATGCGTGAATGGGTGAATATATAGATGTATATACAATTGAACAAGTATGTACATGTGTATATGAATTATCATTCATGTAACATATATGATTCAGATCCTTAACTCCTAGTATATATATATATATATATATATATATATAATATATATAATATATATATATATATAGAAAATAATTATAATAAAATATATATATATATATATATATATATAAAATAAAATAAATTCCCACACCACAAACACTAATTGATAAATGATTTAACATTTACTAAATTACAAAATACTTCATAATAAAAGAAAAAAAGTGGCAACAAGCCCAATTATTAAACTAAAAACTAATTAACATCAATAACTGAAGAAATAATATTTTTTTTTTTTTTTACAATATATAACTATTAACCACTATAGTTATATACCATTATCTACATTATTTTCTTGAATTAAATACAAAAAGAACACAAGTTATCATAATTTATCACATCCTACATTTATTTTATTTTAATTGATATTCATCTTAAATAAACATAAAATTTAGATCACTAAGCCAACTCTTCCAAACACTTATTTACTAGAAATGAAAAATTACCATACCACAAATATTTTATAAATTATAAATAATTTCACATTTATTATATAACGCAATATTACATAAATAATAAAAAATACCTAAACCCAATCATCCTACATTTTTAAACCTGAATTCAAGCAATAATGAAATCACACCTACTTCATTATAAAATACACCATAACTTTTGACTTTTAACATAAACTGTAAGTACAAACATATATTTATATACATACATGTATGTGAAATAAAATTGGAACTTAATCCGACAGTGTAAATATGATATATTGAAAAAACAAAGGATGTTTACAAATGCATGGGCTCATCAGGAGAGAATGTGCAAACCGTTTCGGAGCCTTTCTCTCTACGGTTTATATAGCAACACCGGCCCTCCTCACTGATGATGTGAGGACCCAAGTAATATCTGCATCGACCGCATGTAGATCGGTCTTCAACAAAAATAAGACGGGAAGAAATGATCGTTAGCAAAAACAGAACACTGCTAGTCAAAAGTTGGAATTATTCAAAAGAGAAATGCGCTGTCTGAATTAAAAATAAAATGAATTTTATTTAAAATAAAATGAATTTTATTTTTAATTTTTAAAAAATCAAAAGCATTATAGTAAAAAAGACTCAAAAAAGCCTGATGTAGAATTATTTAAAAAAGTGTATAATTATATAAAAAGTGTATAATAAAATATAAAAATTGTTCATAACACAATCCAACTGTTAAATAAGTAGCCCACAAGTATAGGTAAATCCGTAGTGTTTATGGATAAATATTTTCAGAGGAGTAAACATTCATGTGTAGTTTTTTCATAGACAGGTATGTAAATTCATATGTACACAACCAAACATGATCAATTTACGAAAACACTAACAAAACAACATGAAAATTATCTAATATCAAACTTAAGTTTAATTTATAAACTGATAACTTTTTGATAAGTTCACCGTTTTTTAAACAAAACATAAACAAACACGACAAATAAACTTATTTCACTTTTTCTTTTCTTTTTCTCAGTTCCAAAACTTATCTACAAATAAATAAATAAATAACATTTTATTTTACAATATATAACTATAACCACTATAATTATTCACCATTATCTAATTTTTCCAAGAAAAATCAAAAATTATTCAACACCCGAGATTACGCTCATTAACGGCTCTGTATCGGTCGCATCCTGAAAGTGAATTTTAAAAAAAGTTCTTTTCGAACACTTCAAAAATTCTCCGTTTCTTTCCAACGATTCTTAGTTCAAATAAAGTTTCACTCTGATGAAGGTCAAATTTTCTTGGTGTAAGGAATATTTTTACATTCTTTCTATTATTATTATTTTATTTCATTTGTTTATTTAATAATAATAATAGTTTGAATAATGTACACATAGATAAACTCCTGACCGAAACACATGTGTAAGTGATATTGATTAAATTTATCCTTTATTATCCCTTCTGTACTTTCTTTCCTTTATTCATTCTTTCTACATACCGTCGGAATCAATTCCAACTTCATTTTTACATATATATATATATATATATATATTATATAAGATGTGATTGCATTGCTTAGCAATCCCAGCACTTTCATTGATTTTGGTGGACATTGACAAATTCTGACCTCAATCGGTTAAAATCGCAATTTTTCGCATTTTTCTGGTCCAATCTTAAAAATATATGGTTGGAAAGAAAATAAAATCTTTTTAAATATGTAATTTGTTTGTGTTTTTATCCATTGAATTAGTTTTTGCGGTGAGTTAAAACAGTATTTTGTTTTGAACAGCCGAAAATGCATGATATCAATATTTTTTTTTTCCGAATGTAAATTTTACACGTTACTTTTATTTGTAAAATCAAAGTGGTTAATCTTTATCAATATTCTTGAAATTTTATAATTAATTAGAAGACAAACGGAAACTTGTTTTTTTTTTTTTTTTTTTTTTTTTTCTTATCTTTTCTGACCTTTTGGAAGTGAAGATATGATAGACAAAAATTGACAGAGATTTCTTCAAAAAGTATAAGATCAGCAAAAAAAAGAGCACTATATCATTAATAGAAGACAGTCTCAGAATTATTTTCCCATATAATGAGTGAAATATCAATAATGCTGTACCGTCAGGGTTTTGTTGTGAAACTTTCAAATTTAGAAAAAAACAACTTAAAATTACGAGAAATGTAAAGAAAACTTGGCACATGCTGGACCGGCTTTGTTTAAAAACATATGTAAATGGGTATTCTATTTCTTGTATGTAATTCAATATAGGTATTTAGATAAAGTGATGTTATTTATTTAAATTAATACTATGTGTATACATGCAATATGAAAATGTTCAATAATCTTGTGGTAAACTTAAAAAAAAACGCTGCTATCTCTACCTCTTTTTCTCTAAATAATGGATTACAGCATAGAGATACATACAATTTGAGTGCAGAATCAGAAAGAATGTGCAATTTTATATGAGAATGCAAAGTTTTATGAAAATTGATAAAGAAATGGTGAAAAAAATTACTGAATTTCTTGTTTTGAATTGGTCTGCCATTTGACATATTTTTTTTAACAAAATCATGTCCACTTTTGTACCCCCAAGTTTGGGGCTTTAAATTCTCATAACTTTTGAACCACTGGATATTTGCATAATTCAAACAGTTCTGAACTCCATTTACAGAGCTCTATATAACTAATATGATTAAATAAAAATAACCTCAAATAAAAAAAAAACAATCAACTGGGAATGCCACATTGCTACCCTGGATTCATCTCTACCGTTGAGAATTGGGTGCCGGATCGTCAGCATATACGGCCCAACCACTGAGTCCAAGAAAATCCATCCCTCATCAAGTCTCTTTATGATAAAGTAAACTCAGCTATAGACATCCCTGCTAGGTGTGTATTGTTCGTATTATTTGAGAGCCCTAAACTCTGGCAAGTGTCTGACGGAGCTAAGGACCCTTGCAAAGGAAAGGACAGAGTGGCTTCAAATGAAGAAGGACTGAATACTGCTGGAGGATTTCCAAAACTACTACAATGGCAGAATACAGTAGATAATGATAAAATAATCAAACAGTTTGTTTAAAAAAAAAAAAATCATTGTTTACTTTTTGATAGATGGGCAATATTTAAAGAAATTATTTTAGAAAATTAAAGTTTTTTAGCGAAATAACATCTTATCATAATGGAGCCCGGTTAGCTCAGTCGGTAGAGCGTTCGGCTAGGAACCACAAGGTTCCTAGTTCGATAACCGCCCTCGCCACCTCAGTAACTAAAATAATCTACTTTGTCTAGTGCTAGTGAAAAGGGATAGACTCCCTCGCTGCATGGCTGATACCTACACACACACACATATATATATATATATATATATATATATATATATATGGGCTGGTTTAGCTCAGTCGGTAAAGCGTTCGGCTAGGAATAACAAGGTTCCTAGTTCGATTCCGGCCCTTGCCAACTCGGTGTATGAGTAGCACAGGGATCTGTGTGGTGCTCCACCTCAGATGCCAAAAAACTCATTGGTCTAGTGCTAGTGAAAAGGGGGTAGACTCCCTTGCTGATTGGCTGATACTGATTTTAGGCCACCCTGGCGACTTTACTTTTTTTACTTGTTGGTAATAGAAAAAAAATTAAAGTTTTTTAGTGAAATAACATTTTATAATGGGGATTGTGTATTTATCTGTCTGTAATTGAGACTATATCACTAAAGTCACAATTCCCTTATTTATTTACGTCACTTTCTCCATGATTTTATTTTTATTTAAACCTCAATTATTAATAAAATTGTTTTACATTATTAATAATGTTGACCATGTCTACAGGTATTTGCCTCAAACCACACTTGTATGGGCTGGGCACAAGGCCTTGTTTTAACGTGGGACCACCCACAAGCCGAAGCTCATGGGTGGGGAAAGAACAAAAATTGCGTCGATCCCTTCGGCATTCCCCCTCAAGGGGGCGCCTCAGGCGCTGGGCAGTAAACCCAGCCCTGCCACTTTAAGTCAAGGGGGCAGGTATTGCCTGGCGGATAGCCCCCTGGGATCGACGCTATTAACTTGTAAAGATCCAGGGCCGAAACCACTGGACCCCCGGCGTTGGCTGGATTTACATGCTAATGACATGCAATTATATATATATATATATATATATATATATATATATATATATATATATATATATATATATATAAACAAAATAATGGTTTACAGTGTGAACAAGAAGGCTAATTTGCATATTGATATTAGAAATTTGGTTTTAATAAATATGTGCTTAATATTATTGATTTCTAATTATTTAGTTTTATCTTAATGAATATGAGCAGAAATCTCGGGGATAAATCTTAAAAGAAATCCATTAACAAGAAAGAATAACCGTAATTTTATTTTTACTTCCTCTTTTAACTAAATATTTAAATTAGGAAAATTTATCAATAAAATTGCTTAAAGTTGGTCCTAACTTGATACTAATTACAGTATAAATAAAGAGATAAAAGACCGAAGTTATGAATAGAAACAAAAAAAATTTTTTTACGGTTGCTCTTCTATGAGAGAATAAGTATTGATTATCGAAAAATAAAATGTAAAAAAAAAAATATAAAATAATTTTTTAGATTTCTTTTTTACTCATTTCCATAATTATTTAATTGACTATTATCTTATTAAAAAAAAAAAATTATACATCGATATTTTTTCTGCGAAAATAGAATTTTTCTTCAAAACTTATTACTTCATGAGTATAAAGTAAGGTTTGCATTAAATAGATATTTATTTCTAGAAACTAAAAATATAACATTTTAAACTTAATATCAAGATTCACATTTAAAACAATTAAATTGATTTTCAATATAAAACACAATGTTAGAACATTAATTGTATGGAAGACAATTAAGACCAAATACATAAAACATAAAATATCTTCCTCTCTATTCAGAAGAGTTAATGTTTGTGTCAGTAATTTAACCAAAAGATTCAATATCTAATAAGTTAAGGTAAGTTCATTTCATTATTACTATTTTTAATTCAATATTTAAAGTAACGCTTTACTTATTTCTAAAAAGAAATGTTTATAAGTATTTTTAAAATATTTTAAAGCCATTATTGAACACGATAAATCAAAATAAATACAACGTAACTTTTTGTTGAAATTCGGACGATTTTTAATGTATAAAATGTATTAAAAATAAATTGCATATTGTAATAATATTTTTCTTTTTTAATGATGGTCATTATGTTACTACTTATCGATTTAAACAAAGTTTGACCTTAAATAATAGATTTAATTATTTTTAAATTTGCTTTTAAAACTCCTAGCAGACAACGTTAATGCTAGTCCCTATTCTTTTCTTTCTTAATTTAATTAAAAAGGCAAAAATCAAGTTTTTATCAATTTAAGCGTAAAATACTTAAAACAAGGGAAAATTAATGAATTAAAATGGGGGGAAAAAAATAAATGGTTATTTCCTATAAGTCTAACATAAATAAAGGGGAACCACTCTTGACTTATAAATTATTTATTTATTTTCCCATTAACCTAACCCTAACCCTGTTTTCTTTTTTCCAAGTAGATCAATAAATAAATAATTTATCAATCAAGAATGATACTGACTTTAGGCCACCCCGGCGACTTTACTTTTTTTACTTGTTGGTAATAGATGGGCAATATTCAAAGAAATTATTTTAGAAAATTAAAGTTTTTTAATGAAATAACATCTTATAATGGGGATTGTGTATTTATCTGTCTGTAATTGAGACTATATCACTACTCAAGTCACAATTCCCCTATTTATTTACGTCACTTTCTCCATGATTTTATTTTTATTTAAACCTCAATTATTAATAAAATTGTTTTACATTATTAATAATGTTGACCATGCCTACAGGTATTTGCCTCAAACCCCACTTGTATGGGCTGGGCACAAGGCCTCGTTTTAACGTGGGCCCACACACAAGCCGAAGCTCATGGGTGGGGAAAGAACAAAAATTGCGTTGATCCCTTTGGCATTCCCCCTTGTTAGACTTATAGGAAATAGCAAAATAAATAATTCAGTCATTGTCCGTGTAAAACAACAAATTAAAATGAAAAAAAAAAAAGATTATGCAGTTATAGTAAACAAACTTTTAATCCAATATTATTTTTAGAATATATTTATTGTTACAAGACCCTCTCTTTAGGGCCAACACTTCTGATTGTTTATCAAACTTATTATAGTTTTTTTTTTTTCTTGGGTTATATCAACTATAGCGGGAAAACAGAATGGTTTTATTGAATTGCTTCAGTCATTCAAAAATATAAATAACCAGGATTTTTTTTCACTGAATGTTTAAGATGAGGCTTGATGATTAGTATTATCTGCGTTATACGAAATATTGTCCCCATCTTCATTGTTATTTGTACAACGTTTCGGCCGATATGCCCTCCGGCCTTCTTCAGGTATTTCTTGTCGTAATCGGGAGCCATCACGGAACTTTGAACCTAACCCTTTATTTAGTCCACGGGGGTATCCTGTTCTCATTCCGCTAACCATAGCTGGGGTAGGAGTTGTGTTAATTATTTTTCTATGTTACTGCCTCTACTCAGGATTGAACCCGGAATCCAGAGATAACTGTCACTTAGAACTGTCTTAACCTAACTACCTTATCCACTATGCCATGTGTCCAATTCCGAGTCCGAGAAGGTTCCCAAGTCCGACAAGAAATACCTGAAGAAGACCAGAGGGCATATTGGCCAAAACGTTGTACAAATAACAATGAAGATGAGGACAATAGTCCGAATAACGCAGATAATACAGGATTTTTTTGTTTGTATTTTCATTTTTATTTTTTTAAAATATTTTGTATTTTTTTTTTTTTTTTTTTTTTACCATATGACCTTTAGGCACCCTTTGTGATCTCAATTAAAAAAGTACCTGTTTTCATTTACACCGTCGATATCCAGTTGTTTGTTATGGGTTAGTTTTATAATTTAAAAAAAAAACAAACTAAAGTTAAAACAACTGAATATTGAATGTGTAAATGAAAAACATGTCCTTTCTTAATCGAGATCAAAAGGGGTTCCTAAAGGTAATATGGTCCTTTTTTTTTTTTTTTTTTTTGTGATAAATTGGCAATAATCAGTTGACTCTTCTCTCTTTTCAGGTTCAGCATTTGGTGGATCTTCAAGTGTTTTAGGACAAGGAGGAGGAGGTTTTGGGGCAGAAGCTTCTAAAGTTTTTGGAAATACTTCTAATAATTTATTTGGGAAATCTGAGCCAGCGTCAACTCCCTTCTCTAACCAGAACAGTGCTTTTGGCGGTTCGTCTACTGGCGGCACCTTCGGCTTTCCAACTCCAACCCAGCCAACTGGTACATCTATTTTTGGAAACAACAGCGGTAACACGGCTTTTGGGGGACAGATAGGTCCGTGCATCGCAGGTGTGTTTGGCAATGCAACTAACCAAGGATTAGCGGTTCCAGCCGCGAATGCATTTGGGACTCCGGGTTCAGCTCCCTGTCCCCAGGGTAGTGCTTTCGGGGGTAGTACCTCTGCCTTTGGTGGAAGTCCAGCCATGGCCAGTGGATCTTCTCCATCGGCTGGTCTCTTTGGTAAACC
This sequence comes from Doryteuthis pealeii, assembly GCA_023376005.1. Classification (NCBI taxonomy): domain Eukaryota; kingdom Metazoa; phylum Mollusca; class Cephalopoda; order Myopsida; family Loliginidae; genus Doryteuthis; species Doryteuthis pealeii. Next base: position 41,830,607 of record CM042164.1, read on the forward strand.
GGCTGCCTCTGCTTCTGTTTTTGGCCAGCAGTCTGTTTTTGGATCAGGAATGGCACCTTCCGGTGAGGGTAGTGTTTTTGGGGCTGGATCTTCTGTTGGGGGTTCAATATTTGGTCAGCCCTCGACCCCTGTGGCTGAAATTTCACCCTCAATGTATACCCCTATGGAGAGTCTTTCAGCATCTGAACTGGAACAATATCAAGCACAGAAGTTTACATTAGGGAAAATTCCAACGCGACCTCCACCCAAGGAACTCTGTTTTTAAATGAGATATCACTGGAATAATTCCGACGGTCGATCTTTTCTTTTTGGATTTTTTTTCACCTTTAATTTAAAAAAAAAAAAAAAAAAAAGAAAAAAACTCTAGAAGAAAACCTTCTCACAGACACATTGTTATTGTTTTTGTTATTATTGTTTATGATTTTGTAAGTTCTCTCTAGATTACAAACGGGTAAACAATACGAAGTTTATGGGACTTTTTTCCACTGATTTCTAAAATCCTTTTCCTCGCATCCTAAACACTTTGATCACGGATTTAGGATATCTACTTTCATTTGGTTTTTCATATTGTCCTAAATTTTCTCTTTTTTCATCTTTTCTCTTTTTTTCCCCTTTTCTCTTTTTCCCCTTTTCTTCTTCCCTGTTTCTCTCTTTTCTCTTCTCGTCTCTCACTCTTGTTCTTACTCTTGTCTCTTGTCTCTCACTCTTGTCTCTTGTCTCTCACTCTTGTCTCTTGTCTCTCGTCTCTTGTCTCTTGTCTCTCGTCTCTCCTCTGTCTCTCGTCTCTTCTCTTGTCTCTTGTCTCTCTTTGTCCTCTTCTCTGTCTTCTCTTCTCTTGTCTCTCGTCTCGTCCGTCTCTCTCTTTCTCTCCTCTCTTCTCTCTCGTCTCTTCTCTCTCTCTTTTTTTTCTCTCTCTCTCTCTCTCTCTCTCTCTTTTTTTTCTCTCTCTAATTTTTAAAAATTTTCTCCTCTTCCTTCCTTTCTTCCTTCTCACTCCCTTTCTATTCCCTGTTTCTTCCTTCTTTCCTCTTTTCATTCTTAATCCCAAGTGACTCCAACCTATAGTGAAAGATCTTAAAATATTTTAAACTTTTCATCTTTAAGTTGTCAATTTCCCTCCTTCACATAAGATAATAATAATAATTCCTCAACGAACTGAGAAACTCCATGAAATTCTCTCTAATGTCAACATTTGTAAATATTTTTAAAGCCCAAACATTTGTTTACAACTAAGAAATGTGGCTGTTATAGAATATTTTGTGAATATATTTTAAAACCTAAATATATGTTTATAAAACGAAGATTAAATAAAAAAAAACAATAAAAAAAACACAAATGAAATTGTCAATTAAAGTTTATATGCAATAAACAAAAACTGACATTTAAAATGGGCTAGACAAAACATGAGGCGTTGGGTCAACCATTCAGCTCTGGGTAGATAATTGGGATTAGGGAAAAGTGAGTTTGCAAAGTGAATTAAAAAAAAAAAAAAAAATTAAAAAAATATGGCCAGAGAATTTAAGAAAAAAAAACATTAAAATCATTTTGTAAGATTTCTAAGAAAGGGAATGTTTGACCTGATTCTTGGAATTTTATTGAAGCTACAGGCTGTCTGGCTGCTGAAACTTAACATACAAATATATTTCACATTCTCCAATCACTCACAGAAACTAAAATATATGATGAGGAGGTAATTAAGATATACATAGAGAGGGGGGGAGGTGACAGGCAGAATGTGAGGTAGACAGGTCAGTTTTTGACTTAATTATAGGGCCGGGTTAGCTCAGCCAGTAGAGCGTTCGGCTAGAAACCACAAGGTTCCTAGTTCAATACCGGTCCTCTTTGGTCTATCGCTATTGAAAAGGGGATAGACTCCCTCGCTGACTGGCTGATACTGACTTTAGGCCGCTCCGTCAACTTACTTTTTAAAACCAATTAAAATTGGATTTTTTTCAAACATAACTCAATCCCAGAAATGAGGAATATTTTAGTATGAATTTTGTGTCGTTAAACTAAAATAGTGAAAATAGCCTTTACAAAACAATCGTTGATTCACTCAGTTTTAGTATATTAATAGATTCCAATAAATTCAAGTAAAAATAACGATTAATTCAGTGATCTTTGAATATATTATACTAATGTAATGAGAATTTGAGTAATATACTGATTAGATTGTTTTTTAATTTTTTTAGCAATAAGCTTTTATATTATATTACCGACTCCGATTCCTCTTACAAGTTTCAGTATTTTAAAGCAGTAGTTCCCAACTGGAGGCCATATGCCCCCACTAACCCTGGACCATACACCCTTGTGCAAATTAATTGAAGCAACTGCTTTAATTTCCTTTCTTTCATTATACGGTCAGTTTTAGACCCACTGGAGTGACAGGGTGTAATTGATTTCTATTTTTTCCCCCTCAGGTCATTTTCGGGGGTGTATGATGAAATTTGTTTGGCCTTAAAAAAATATTGCATCAAAGGGGTGAGAAATTTATCTATTTCTTTGGTTCGCCATAAAAAAAAAAAAGAAGAGGGGTTTGGGATCATGGGATAGTTTGTTTTTAAATTAAAAAAAAATTTTTTTATGTGTTCGGGATTTGATACCAGTCCTTGCCAAGTCGATGCATGAGTAGCAAAGCTTGGGTCAATTTGATCTGTGCAATAAAGCATCTGGGAGCTGATGGTAAGTGTAGCGCTCCACTTCAACAAAACAATCTCCATGGTCTAGTGCTAGTAAAAAGGGAATAGACTTCCTCATGGTTCGGCTGCAGAATTTATTGCTGGGTTAAGTATACACACACAATGTGACAGACAGACAGACAGATAATGAGAATTTTAGTAATATGTAAACAGTGTTATGTTACTGGTCTAATGCTAGCAGAAAGGGGATAGACTCCATTGCTGTTTGGCTGATACTGACAATAGGCCATTCTGCAGACTTCTACTTTACAGGGAGGAGTAGAAATAATGGAGTTAGTAACCATTACTTTTGCCCCAAACAACATGTTAAGATTGTAAACTAATAGCCCCACCCCACATTGTTAAGATTGTAAACTTTCTGAAAATTATTGTAAACTTTTCAAATAGTGTAAGTGTACAGTCAAGGTAAAAACAAGTTGAATAATCTTTTTGATTTAAAAGAAAAAAAAAAAAAAGCTATAAATAATACAAATAATTTGGTTAAATCCTACTTAACAGACATAAATTCCATCATCGTATGTCACGCTGCCGAAAAAAAAAAAAAAAAAAAATCAAGGAATTAATCAAATTTTAATGAAATTTTCAGTGTTGATACATTAATAAATAAAAGATATAATGCACCAGTTATTTTATTTAAAAACTTTTACATTTTTCAGCTCAGTTAATTTTGAACCACATATCTTTGAGGCAAAACACAGATTCACAAACATGTGGTTCAAAGTTATTTGACCTGAAAAATGTAAAAGTTTTTAAATAAAATAACTGGTGCATTATATCTTTTATTCATTAATGTATCAACACAGAAAATTTCATTAAATTCGGTTAATTCCTTGATTATTATTTTTTAAATTTTTCTTTAGGCATGGTGGAATTTATGTCCATTAAGTAGGATTTAACCAATAATGTTTTTCTTCTTCTTCATCACCGGTGGAGGGCATGTGATGTTATGGTTATTGCCATAGGAAATGGACTCGGCTAGAAGAGTTCAATTTCTGGTTGAGGCGGTTTGCATTTCACATAGCGCTAATACCCTTGAGAAAGGTACGAATCCAACTATTCTCCCTACAGCTATAGGTAAATAATAGATCAGACTGGGCCCTTTAACCTTGGTTAGTCAACCAATCTAGGAGAATTCTGAATTCAAACCTGTTAAAAACCTGCGATTAGGAAATTGCCCTTGTGTCACATCCTACTCGTGTGGGGAGGGGTTGGTAAATATTTATGTATATCCTTCATCAAGGTGTGCTGACAGCATAGATTCCCTTGACTCTCTCTAGCCATCTGTCCCTATCAATCATTGCTCTTCGCAAATCCTCTAGATGGCACCCAATGTCAGCACAAATGATAAATGTAAGTTTTTGCTAATTGGTTAACACTGGTGTGTCCGTGTGTAGTAGTCCATAAGAGAATGTCGATCACGGGTTCATTCTTATTTCTCCAGCAGTAAACAGCATGTTTTGCTCATCTTTGTGAGATGGGAGGTAAGTGGCCATTTAGTTGCTGTTTTGTAGGGTGCAAATTCTCTTGAATCTTGCCATCCGTCCCTATCATTTATCACTCTTAGCAAGTCCTCTAGATGGCATCCAGTGTCTGCATAGAGCAGAGCTGATGAATGTAAGTGTTTGCTGGTCGGCCAACACTGGTGTGTCCATGTGTAGTAGTCCACAGAGAGTGTCGCTTATAAGTTCGTCCCTGCTTCTCCATCAGTGTTCAGTATGTCTTGTTGAATGGTTTGTGTGATGAGGGGTATGTGGCCATACAGTTGTTGTTTTGTAGGGTGCTGCTTCTAAGATTTGTTCAAGACAGCATGCAGCATCCTTGTGTATTTCCGATCTAGGTTTTTCTTCAAGTGTTTTGTTGTGCAACCATACAGTAGTACTGACACGGCTACAGCATCCTTAGTTATTTCCCGCCCTGTCGGCTGGGGCGTTACAATGTACCCCTGCAGAGTGGTAAGACTCCCCCAATGGCACCACCTGTTGGCTGTGGGTGGTGACCCGTGATGCTTAAGGATAGAATCCTGGTGGCTGAGCAGTCCATGCCATGCAACACTCCACTTTGACCCTTACTTAGGCTAGACAGGCAGTCTGAGAGGCCATCTTCAATCAATCGGCTAGTCATGTCAATCCCTAGCACCTATATGATTGCCCTTATGGCAAGCCCCAGCCCTTTTTATCATATGGGTGCTAGAAGGCAGTGACTAAGGGTCTTCATGTCCTGGGAATGACGTTAAACTCTATCTGATGTTGAGGTTCCAGTTCTGGAGGTTTGGGGAATGTGGAGCACCCCTTCATCACCATTGCTCCCAGGTCCACTCTGACCCGGAGTGATAATACCTCTTAGCATCCCATCTATGGGTTAAATAGAAAAACTTGTTTATAAACAAAATTGATTATCCATTAAGAATGAATTTATTTCAAAACTTTATCGGCATTAAATGACCCACCGAGGTTGATATGCCGTAAAACAAACCAAACCAAACTTTTTTATTATATTTTTCTGTCTAGCATTCCATTTCTCACCTTTCTTTCTTTCTAATAAAAACAGAATGGTCTATTCTTTAGCTGAGGTGACGACACTCATAAGAAATAAGAATTCAGCGGATAAGCGACACCAGATAATCAGGATTTACACTTTTTACATTTCATCTTGGACGGTCTTATTTTTACCCAGAGGAATTTGCAAGATGATAACGGTCGGGAAATTAAGGAACAAGAGTATTAATATATTGATTATGAAATAGTTTGTATGAAGTGACGACCGAAAGCAACCACGATAATCATTTTCCCAACTGCAAAAGTCCACTGACAAAATCTTTCCACCTGCAACAATATTACAGCAGTCTTCGATCAATCCGCTAAAGTTTACTTGTTCCTTGTCCAATATTAAATATTTATATAACGTGATATCACAGGTAGGATTTATTAAACAAAGCATAAAAAAAAAGTCGTCGGGGCGGCCTTATGTCGGTATCAGCCATGCAGCGAGGGAGTCTATCCCCTTTTCACTAGCGCTAGACTAAGTAGATTATTTTAGTTACTGAGGTGGAGCGCCACACCTACCATCAGCTGCTTACTTTACCGCACAGATCCCTGTGCTACTCATACGCTGACTTTGGCCAGGGTGGTTATTGAACTAGGAACCATGTGGTTTCTAGTCGAACGCTCTACTGACTGAGCTAACCTAGGCATTTACAAATTATACTATATATATATATATATATATATATATATATGAGAGGGAGAGAGAAATCAGTCTACTGTTGGTTTGAACAACAGCAACTGGCTAAGCACAACTAAAGCAGTGTCCAAGACGGTTGGTATTTATGGAAATCAAGAATAGTCCATTCATGTATTTGGGTGATTTCATTCCTTGAGTTCTGATTGGCTGCTTGGTTTCAATGATGTGGAGTTTCATAAATACCCTGTCATTCTGCAGTAGGGTTGCAGCAAGATAGGTTTGTATTCAGTTACGACTACTTGTTGCTGTGTCTTACCAATTCGACAGTAATTGAAACTTAGCTTGATTATTCTACAACATGTATGTATATATATATATATATATATATATATATATATATATATATATATATAATGTAATGAAATATATTAAATTAGAAAGACTAACAAAATTAAATAAGAATGCTGAAAATTATTTTGTAAGGAATTATTTGAAATCAACCACAGTTAACACTTTCCCAACTACAAAAGTCTACTGACAAAGTCTTTCCACCTGCAACAATATTACAGTAGTCTTCGATCAATCTGCTAATGCACGTCTGTTCACGTTAGAAATATCAAACACAACTGCCCCACGGTATGCGAAGGTAGGCTGTAAATAATGAGTAACTACACTCATCAAGATCTTACATCCGGGCCAATTATACTTAGCGCTGCCCAACTGAAGTAGAGCCACAACTCACGATCAGGAGATTGCGAGTTCAGTCTCTGTAGTCATCTGCTACACTCCGCACCCTCTCATACAGGCCAGACATATACGGACGCACTTTGTTCTTGGAGGTAAGGAATCTTTCTCGTCTACAGAATATATATATTTACCAACCCCTCCGCACAAGCAGGATGCGACACAAGGTCAATTTCTTAAGCGGAGTTTAACAGGTTTGAATTCAGACTTTTCCTTATAGACAGGTTACCTAACCAAGGTTAAAGAGCCCAGTCTGCCCTACTATTTATACCGTAGCTGGAGGGAGAGTAGAATTCATACCTTTCCCAAGGGTATTAGCGCTATGTGAAATGCAAACAGTTTCGTGTCGGATTTGGACTCTGGTCGACGATTCCATTTCCTACGACTCTAACCATTATGCCAAGTGCCTCCAATCAATCAACACCAAATACTTCACAAATACCAGGCTTCACTACAGTCGAGGAATATAGCAATACTACCTTGCTAACTATTACACCATGATGGAACGTCCAGACACAATGTGTAGGTATTTACCTGTAAATACCTACCAGTAAATAAAAGTAATACCGGTAAAGTCATCGGAGTGGCCTAAGGTCGGTATCAGCCAGACAGAGATGGAGTCTATCCCATTTTCACTGGCGCTAGATCAAGGAGATTGTTTTTGCATCAGAGGAGCGCCACACCTACCGTCTGCTCCTCACTTTACCGCACAGATCCCTATGCTAGAACTAGGAACCTTGAGGTTTCTAGCCGAACGCTCTACCAACTGAGCTCACCTGGCCCTTTAAAAAAACATATTCTAAGGAGCCTTGACAACCACAAATTAGAAATTATTCGTCTACAGAATATAAAAAAATTTTCTTATCTGACAATATTTGAACATTTTTTTTTCTGGTCTAAATTGTTGTTCATTGATTATTCTGGGTGTTACGATTTTAGTGGCCATCCTCTTGTTCAGCAGAGCGTGCTCCTTGGTAAAGAATCCTTTGGTTGTTCCTTGGTGCTCCTCAGTCTTGCAAGTCCTTCATTAATGATTGCAAATCGTCGTCTCTCAGTATCAGTGATTAAGTAATTAACCAGTCACGTATTTGGGCTGTTGATTGGCTGAGGTTTAAACCATGTGACTTCGCTTAGTCTATAAATTTAAGTGGTGTATTGTAACACACCTTATATACCAAAATATTCCAACAAGGACACGGATTACAATAATAAGTAAAGTAAAAGTAAAGTCGTCGGGGCGGCCTAATGTCGGTATGAGCCATACAGCGAGGGAGTCTATCCCTTTTTCACTAGCGCTAGACCAAGGAGATTATTTTAGCGTCTGAGGTGGAGCGCCACGCCTACCATCAGCTCCTCACTTTACCATCAGCTCCTCACTTTACCGCACAGATCCCTGTGCTACTCATACGCTGAGTTTAGGCTTCAAGCAAGAGCGCTTGCCCAGTGGAGATCCTTTGTTTTAAGCAGAGCGCGATCCTTGGTAAAGAATCCTTTGGTTGTTCCTTGGTGCTCCTCAGTCTTGCAAGTCCTTCGTCAGTGATTGCAAATGGATGTCTCTCAGTATCAGCGATTAAGTAGTCAACCAGCCATGCAGTTGGGCTGTTGATTAGCTGAGGTTTAACTCTTAACATCCTATACCACCTCATTCCACCCGGCTGGAAATCACATTTGTTTTCCTAATGCACCCCAAACGATAGCCTGTATAAACGTAATATCAAACATACTTAGAAGTCTTTGATTTAAGGGAAATAACAGGTAACTTTAAATGAAAAGGCCATTTTTAGCCATTTTTTTTATAAATCCTTATAGGAATGAGGCTCTGGACTTAGAAAATTCTCAACAGGATTTTAAGAGTTAAACCACGTGACCTCGCTTAGTCTATAAATTTAAGTGGTGTATTGTAGCATACCTTACACTGGGCCACAAAGATTTAACTAATCGGGGTAAAAGTGTATGGTGCAATTCTAATTTTGTATTCAGAATTGTTCTAGCATGTCAGGATTTTTTAATGTATATATACTCACTGATAGGTCGCACAAGTGGTTAGGTTGCAAAGTGGGTATTTATGGTTGACCCGCAGATAGATTGCATTATGATCTGGCTAGTTGCACCATATATACTCACGGATAGGTCATACAAGTGGAGAGGTTGCACCCCTAATTTGTGGTTGTCAAAGTGGGTATTTGAGGTTGACCCCCAGATGGATCACATTATAATCTGGCTAGTTACATTCTATTCTAACATAAAATTTATCAAATATTCACCTTTGTTTCAAAACTTTGCTTATAAATACTAGATCTTGGATACTTGCCATAGTCTGTGATGCATAATGCAAGCTTAGAAATAAGGATTAGGTTTTTTTAGTACTATAATCGTAAATGAGTCTGGGTAAAAAAAAAAAAGCATAACAGTAAACTGAATATTAAATAATCAAACAGTAGAGAAAACTTTAGAAAAGGTGTTTAATCATTTAGGTATAAGTATAGTTATTTAATAGAGCGTCCGGCTAGGAACCACAAGGTTTCTAGTTTGATACCAGCCCTCGGTGTATGAGTAGCAGAGGGATCTGTACGGTAAAGTAAGGAGCTGATGGTGGGTGTGGCGCTCCACGTCAGATACTAAAAAAAACAATCTTCTTGGTCTAGTGCTAGTGAAAAAGGGATAGACTCCCTCGCTGTTTGGCTGATACTGACATTAGGCTGCCCCGACGACTTTACTTTTACTTACTAAAAAAACAACAGTGGTACTTATACCGTTGCCTTAAGGATAGAACCCTGGTGGCTGAGCAGTTAATGCCATGCAACACCCCACTTTGGCACTTAGGCTAGACGGGCAGTCTGAGAGGCCATGTCTGAATCAGCTGGTCATGTCAAGCCCTAGCACCTATATGATTGCCCAACCTTATTGCCCTTATGGCAAGCCCCAACCCCTTTTTATCATATGGGTGCTAGAAGGCCGTGTATGAGGGTCTTCATGTCCTGGGAATGACATTAAACTCTATCTCATGGTGAGGTTCCAGTTCTGGAGGTTTGGGGAATGTGGAGCACCCCTTCATCACCATTGCTCCCTGGTCCACTCTGACCCGGAGTGGTAGTACCTGTTAGGGTCCCATCTATGGGCTGGTCATGTCAAGCCTAGAACCTATAAACCCTATTGCCCTTATGGCAAGCCCCAACCCCTTTTTATCATATGGGTGCTAGAAGGCCGTGTATAGGGTCTTCATGTCCTGGGAATGACATTAAACTCTATCTCATGAGTTTCCAGTTTTGGAGGTTTGGGTAATGTGGAGCACCCTTCATCACCATTACTCCCTGGTTCACTCTGACCCGGAGTGGTAGTACCTGTTAGGGTCCCATCTATGGGTTAAATAGAAAAATGTGTTTATAAAAAAAAATTGATTATCCATTAAGAATAAATTTATTTAAAAACTTTGTTGGCATTAAATGACCCACTGAGGTTGATATGCCGTAAAACAAAACAAATTAAACCAAACCTATACCAGTGCTGGTATGCCTGTTATTGACTGCTGATTTCACATTATCATAAAATATCTGACATGTAATGTAAAAATGAAGATCTTTTTGTATTGCTTAATACTAGGCATGGAGTCAAATTCTAAACTCTGAAGATGATAGCTGACTTTGGACTTATACTAAGTTAAAACTTAGATATCTAACAAGCAACTAAACTGGCACTCTCAACAGGTATATCTCGGTTGTCTGGCGAGGAGGGTGAGTAAACACCAGCATCACAAAAACAGGAGCTGGAAAAAGAGCAGATGACCTCTAGGAGGCCAATGACCATCCACACAGACACAGGGTAGATTGGCGTACGTACTACACACATAAACCCCCAAATTGGTTAGATGCGGCTCCTTGACCCTGGTCGTCAAACCCTCTATGGCAAGGAAAAGTGTTATAAAACCATCACTGCCGCGTGGCTTACACATTGTAAAATCCAGTCAATCAACCAACCTGTTAAACACTGCTTAAGAAATTGACAATGTGTGAACATTAAACTAACCCTAACCCTGTCTTCTTTTTTCCTAATAGATCAATAAATAAATAATTCATCATTCAAGAGTGGCTCCCCTTTGTTTATGTTAGACTTATAGGAAATAACCCAAATATATTACCGGTCCATTGGTACGTACGAAAAATATCTTGCTGGTATGCCACATCATATAGTGTGAGAAGCACTGTTGTAAATGATGAGTATGGTGAGAGTTTCACACCAGGTTACATTCAAGATGAAAACAAGGTATCAAGGCTGGTTCAATTCAAATGTGATGAGTGGTTACTGCTGGTTCCTACAATGAGAGACCAGTTTAACTCACAAGTGTAAGTGCAAGTCTTGCAAACATTTCTGAAGATGAATAATTTTATTTCTCTGAATTTTTGAGATGCAGCTTGGTAATTTGGATTATTCACCAAAACATTATTATTATTATTATTATCAGTCAAAAACATTGTACAGATAACAATAAAGATGAGGACATAATAATATAATTTTGATATTTTGGACTGTTGTCCTCATCTTGTGTATTAACAGAACGTTCAGGTCGCATTAACCTTAGGCTTTGTTCATGTGTTTTTTTCTTTTTAATTTATCTTAAAATAAGTCATTTTCAAACGATTGCCCATGAATTCAAACATTGTTTCGGAACTAAAATCATTACCACTCATTAAAACCTGAGAATAATGTGGTCTTGCATTTTCGCGACTGACAATCGGATTTAAAGTACACACGAAGATAACAATTTAGTTGGTTACTATGACGATCAGATTCGCGCCAAAGAGATCAGACCCCAACACAGAAGCTGAAAACACCTTGGAGAGGTGAGATGTGTATTGCCTCGCCCCGTAAATGTGAAACGTCGCGGTAAATGAAGCGGCGAAAGAAAGAAAGAAACGAGAAAATCATCTTATCACAAAAAAAAGAAACCTAAGAACTCTGAATAGAAAAAAAGAAAAAGACATTCTTTCATTGGATTATGCAGAACGTTCAAATTGTTTGAACATCTAAAGAACTTTGACACATATTTGATGCATATGAGAAAATAGGAAAGAATATATATATATATATATATATATATATATATATATATATATATATAAAAGGAAATAATAACGAAAGGACACTCTTTTATGATCCATGGTATCACAGTGAGTTAAATATCTCGTTTTACATTCTGTCTTTTAAGACTGTATTTTAAATGTTCAATTGCTCGCCCACCCATGAATGATAATATAGACACCCTTTCCATATCCCTTACTACATGTATGTATATGTATATTTTCTTTTATTATTGTTTGTTTTAAAATACTTTTATACTGCCTGTATTTGATGTAAATAAATATTAGATTCTATTAACGGGATCCTGCTTGTTTCTTTGTTGTCTGGCGTTGTGTTCTATATCGATCTCTCGTCCACATATCGAAGATGAGAAGAAAGTTCCCCGTCCCTTTGTGTTATTCTTTTACACTCGGGATCTCTTGCAGTTGTTTTTTTATTATTATTATTGTTACGCTAGCGCACTGGTCGTTCCCAGACGGGTGCGTGCACGTAACATAATCTATTAATAATGGAAATTCGCTTCCAGTTTTTGTTGCAACAAAAACTACGTCACTATACCCGAAATAGTCATAACAGAATAAATACACTCAAAATTTGAGCATGCAACATTAGATATTCCTCATTGTTTTTTAAAACAAGTTTTAATAGATACATCCCCAGTATCATATATTTATATATAGTTTGTTTTATTTTAATAGATATTCAAAGTTAATAGAACTTAGTTTCGATTTCAAATTTTTTTTTTTTTTTTTTTTTTACTCCTTTAATAAATTTGATGATTTCAGGATTTATGGTTCAAAACTCTCCGACATTTAATTTTTAACTTCCACCTCCTCAAGCAATATCTTTCAAAAAATTATTTTTACATCGCCCGGAGGTTATTTTTATTTTTATTTTGCTAGTATATATAATTACATTCAATAATCAATGAATAAATACCTGGAGATTCATTGAATTTTAGTTGAAAAAATCCATTTCTAAAATACGCTTGCGTTTTAGCACTTGATTTTTTCAGTTGATTTTCTATGTTCTTTTTTTCTATGCGTGTATACACACATTTAAAAAAAACAAACCTCCGCCCTGTTGGCGTTAGAATGCACCTCTGCAGAGTGGTAAACTCCCCCAATGGGGCCACCTGTTGATCGTGGGTGGCGACCCGTGATGCTTAAGGATAGAACCCAGGTGGCTGAGCAGTCCATGACTTGCAATATTCCACTTTATGCTTTTTTGGAGGGGCTAGATGGGCGGTCGGAGAGGCCTCCTCCGATCAATCGGCTGGTTACGTCAAGCCCTAGCACCTATATGATTGCCCCAAACCCTATTGCCCTTATGGCAACCCCCAATCCCTCTTATCATATGGGTGCTAGAAGGTGGTGGCTGAGGGTCTACATGTCTGGGAATGACGTTAAACTTTATCTGATGGCGAGGTTCCAATTCTTATGCATTAAGAATGAATTTATTTCACAACTTTGTCGGCATTAAATGACCCACCGATGTTGATATGCCGTAAAAACAAACCAAACCAAACCAAACACATTTCAAACAAAAAAATCTGTTTCTATAGAACAGAAAAATAATTTTGATATTACCAGTGCGAGTCAAAAGTTTTGCAATATTTTCGTAGCGTGTTACACAATTTGGTAATTTATTTCCATAAATTTCTTTAACAAAGTATCTTTGGTTATTTCCTATAAGTCTAACATAAACAAAGGGGAACCACTCTTGACTGATAAATTATATATTTATTTTCCCATTAAACTAACCCTTACCCAAACCCCGTCTTCTTTTTTCCTAGTAGATCAATAAATTAATAAATAATTTATCAGCCATATATATATATATATATTTTTTCTTCTTTTCCTTTGATCTCTCAATCCATTTTGCAGGCAAAATACGTTCGCGCCCGCTTCCATCGACGAGGTAAGTCTCCCTCTCGCAGTCATTTGGATTTATATATGTATAAGTCATCGGGGCGGTATCAGCCAGTCAGCGAGGGAGTCTATCCCCTTTTCAATAGCGCTAGACCAAGGAGATTATTTTTAGCGTCTGAGGTGGAGCGCCACACCTACCATCAGCTCCTTACTTTACCGCACAGATCCCTGTGCTACTCATACGCTGAGTTGGCGAGGACCGGTATCGAACTAGGAACCTTGTGGTTTCTAGCCGAACGCTCTACCGACTGAGCTAGTGGGATCAAGAAAGGTATGTCCGAAAAGAAGTAAAGAATAAAATCGTTTTTGTATGCAAAGAGTGGGGCGGAATCTGTTGAGGTAGTAGCCAGGTGCAACTCGTTGGTTGAGGATGATAAAATCGAGAACATTGCGGGTTTATAAGCTGCAGCACAATCCGGATTGTTCAACAGGTGTCGCCCAATTGTGGAAGGTGAATATGGATTGTTTGGTGGAGAAGAGCGGTCAAAGTTGTTGTTACGAATATAAGATGGAATGTGTTGGTTTATTCTGACCTCCAATCTTTGGGTAGTGCACCCAACGTATTTTGCTTGCAAAATGAATAGAGAGATCAAAGTAAAAGAAAACATGGCCGCCTTGGAACCGTAATATATATATATATATATATATATATATATATGTGTGTGTGTGTGTGTGTAAACACAAATTTCAAACACGAAAAAAGTTCTGTTTCTATATAATAGAAAAATAATTTTGATATTACCAGGGTGAGTCAAAAGTTTTGCAATATTTTAATAGTATGAGGCACAATTTGCCATTTCTGGATATTTTTGCCGAGTTGAGAAGGTGATGAAAAATACTGGACTGCGATATACCAAGCTCACCTGATACTCTACAAATGCTACTTATTGGATTTGTCTCTATGGCTTGGTGCACAGTCTTGAAATTCACAATTTTAAGCCTACCTGACCTTGCCTGATCATTGAAGTTCTTCAACCCAAGTGAAATTTCTTGAACCAACTGGTTATGTACTTTTTTTGACGATATTGACGGTGTAAATGAAAAACACGACCTTCTGAATCGAGATCAAAAAGGGGGTGCCTAAAGGTCATATGACCCAAAAGATTGTGCTGCGACAATTTTCTAGCTTCTTCCAAACAAAACAAACAAAACCCACAATAAACCCTCGTAACTGAATAAACTCCGCACTACAAAAATATTATCCCCCAGCTATGGGTAAATAGAAGGGTAGATTGTGCTGTTTAATCTTGGTTTGGCTGCCAATATAGGTGAACGAAAACTCTGAATTCAAACCTGTTAAATTCCTTGAAGAAGTTTCAAATGTCTGGGGCCATTATCACAGCAATTGGCCAAGGGGAAACCGACATCAAAACTCTTGATCTTGCAGACACACATTTGGTGGGTTCCATTCCAGGCTCTGGTCACGTTGACCGCCACGACATCTTCCAGTCCAGAGGGTGGTCTGGGGTGATTGCTTTACGGATATATTCTCCAGGTTGACGACAAAGAGCATAACCGAGCCAGCGCAAACGTCTAGTGACCATGGCTTGCTGAACTGAGTTGATTCTGCACCGAAGATGCACAATGACATTTGATAGGGAATGATGACACCGGACTGCTCACTCACTGCTGGTTTTGCTCTTACAGAAAATTCGTCCATAATTTTCAACTGGTCAAGGTGAAACCGACATTAAACCCGCATTGATCTTGCCAGACACACATTCTGTGGACTCCATTCCCGAATAATCTGGTTACAGTCAGAAATTAAACACGGCACCAAAATACGCATCTACCAGGCGCTAATATATATAATCTCTCTCTCTCTCTCTCTCTCTCTCTCTCTCTCTCTCTCTCTATATATATATATATATATATATATATATATATATATATATATATGTATGTGTGTGTGTGCGCGTGCGAGCGTGTCCGTGTGTGTGTATTCATATCTAGATAATTATTTGAGTCAGTTCATATCTATCAACCTATCACACTTTTCAATTTTCTCACTCTCTTATCTATCAATCTATCTCAGTGCGTGCCATATATCTAAGCAGGTCTGTCTATCTATTTATCTATCCATTCATATATACCTGTACGATTTCGATTTAATTTGTCAATCATTCACAGGGGATTTTACTGTGCATAGGATAATATAATCATTCATCATATATATATATATATATATATATATATATATATATATATATATATATATATATGGGAGAATATGTGCTTAATTGAAATCGAACCTAATTTTGAAAGTTAATTAATTAATAATTAATTAATTAGGCGGGATTACCTATTTAAATGTAAGGCTAAACAAATCGTGAAATCGAGGTGTGGGGGTAAGATGCTTGCCTGTCAGCTTGACAGTCTGGTTTCGAATCGCACACGGGGCGGTCTTCGTATCTATAGCTCTGCTGATGAGGCCTGTTGGGCCGAGGTGTGCATACAGAGATTGATTTTTCTCGATTTGTTTAGCCTTACATTTAAATAGCTAATCACGCCTAATTAATTAATTACTAATTAATTAACTTTCAAAATTAGGTTCGACTTCAATTAAGCACATATTCTCCCAAATTTGTCGGCTGAAAATAGCCATATCATAAACATCGTCTGTTTGTTTACTTCTCATATATATATATATATATATATATATATATAAGAGAGAGAGAGAGAGAGAGAGAGAGAGAGAGAGAGAGAGAGAGAGAGAGAGAGAGAGAGTATGCATATCAAAGTTAGGGTTGCATGGACATGAAGTCACCAGTGCTTGGTACGCCTATGCGATTTTCAAACCAAGTTTAATCAACTTGGTTTGAAAAGAGCATAGGCGAGAAACTGTCAATTACCGAACACCGTTCACTTCGTGTTCATGCAAAGCTAACGTATATAAAATCCTTGTCTGGCTCACAAGTTAGTCAAGCAAGTCCCCATCCCTGGAACAATGGAAGCAACATAATCTTTATTGTGCCTTTTATCCTATATGTATTTTTTTCTATGAATAAGTATCCGTCAAAAACTTGAAATATATTAAATTAAGGGATTTAATGATTTTGTATAGCTTTTTAGATTCAACTTTTATTATTAATTCTATTTTTTTTTATTACATTTTTGATGCAATATAAACTTGAATATTAGATTAATTGAATTATTCTCAAATCATTTTTCATAGTTTTTAAAATAATACTTTAATATTTAATTATTTTTTTTATTGTTGTTTTAGAATAATACTTTTATATCAGTTCCTTTTTTTTAGATATACCTTTTTAATTAAATATAAACGTTAAATATTACAGTAATCAAAGTATTGTTTAGATATTTTTATAGTTAATTTTTAATCATACTTTTTATATTATAAAATGGAAGCAACATAATCTTTATTGTGCCTAGAGACACAATAACTCCCACCTGATATGTCTTATGACCACACCCTCTTTTAGATAGTAGGTTAAATATTGATAAACAAACGAATAAAGCCTTTAGACTCCTTTCGTTACAATATTAAACAGATGTCTAAAGAATATCAAACTTTTTAATTGATTAATTTTATTTAATTCTAATAAAGATACTCCCATATCAAGAAATACACCTGGTTTGGTTTGGTTTGTTTTACGGCATATCAACCTCAGTGAGTCATAGAATACGGATCAGAAAGTAAAGACAAAAATCCACTTCAAATGTGCAGGTAAGTATCTTTGGTTATTTCCTATGAGTCTAACATAAACAAAGGGGAACCACTCTTGACTGATAAATTATTTATTTTCCCATTAAACTAACCCTTAACTCTAACCCTGTCTTCTTTTTTCCTAGTAGATCAATAAATTAATAAATAATTTATCAGCCATATATATATATATATTTTTCTTCTTTTCCTTTGATCTCTCTATCCATTTTGCAGGCAAAATACGTTCGCGCCCCGCTTCCATCGACGAGGTAAGTCTCTCTCTCGCAGTCATTTGGATTATATATATATAAGTATATATCAAACTTTTTAATTGATTAATTTTATTTAGTTCTAATAAAGATACTCCCATATCAAGAAATACACCTGGTTTGGTTTGGTTTGTTTTACGGCATATCAACCTCAGTGAGTCATTTAATGCCGATAAAGTTTTGAAATAAATCAATTCTTAATGGATAATACATTTTGTTTATAAATACATTTCTCTATTTTCTACCTAACAGGTACTGCCACTCCGGGTCAGAGTGGAACAGGGAACAATGGTGATGAAGCGTGTTCCACATTCCCTAAAACTCCAAAACTGGAACCTCACCATCAGATAGAGTTTAACGTCATTACCAGGACATATAGATCATCGGCCACCGCCTTCCAGCACCCATATGATAAAAAGTGTTGGGGCTTGCTGTAAGAGCAATACGGTTGGGGCAATCATATAGGTTCTAGGGCTTGACGTGACCAGCCGATTGATCGGAGGGGCCTCTCTGACTGCCCGTCTAGCCTAAATAAGGTTCTAAATGGAATGTTGCAGGTCATGGACCGCTCATCCACCAAGATTCCGTCCTTAAGCATCACGGGTCGCCACCCATGGCCAACAGGTGGCCCCATTTGGGAGAATCTTACTCCTCTGTAGAGGTGCACTCGGTGCATTCTAACACCATAGCCGACAGGGCGGAAATACATCTGGAAGATGTCGCAGGACCATATTATCAGTAATGTGCTCTGAGCATCATTAGGCATTTTACACCATCACCAAGGTAATCCAGCAAAAGCTAATGGTCAGGTAATTGAATCTCAAACAGCTACACGAACTATAATGGCTGACATTGAGGCCTTTTAATATGTTGGGCCTCTAAAATCTCAAATCTAATGCATAATCTCCAGGGTCTCTCCCTCCCATAAGAAAGAAAGAATCAACGTTGATGGGTTCCCCACTTTCTGTTGAGGAATTAAGACCAGAAAGGCATGCAAATATTAAAATTTTCTTAAATCACCCGTGGAAGATTTAAAGAATGTTTTTCTTTAACCTCTTCCCTTTCACATTTTTTTAATCACTCGTCAAAACAAGGCAGGTTTTTTATTTGTTTAACTATCCCTTTCATATTTGATTAAGTGAATTTGAGAATATTTCTTATAAAATTATTATCCATTTGTTGAAAGAATATCATTTATTTAGTGTCTAAGTATTTTTAACTGACCTGTTAGGACACTTGGTACTGAGCTCTCCTCTCTATTTGGAAGGTATATGTCGAACATGGGAGGAGAGTGTTTCAAATAAGCTTTGACTGCTTGGTTTGTTTTTAGGTTAGTTGAAGGAAAACTCTGAATTCAAACCTGTAAAAGCCTGGTTAAGAAATTGATCTCATGTCACATCCTACTCATGCGGTGGGGTTGGTAAATATGTATATCTGAGATTGTAATTGCTTTAATCTTTCACAAGAAACAGTAGCAATTCGTCTGCCTCCTAGCTTTGTCTGGTGACACTAGTTAAGCATTTTTTTGCTACATGTATCCAGGCAGCCTGAATTTCAGCAAGAGAATCCCCATTTTTATATCACCATCGCCTAACAATTGACTTGCTTTTTCGTTTAACTTTTTTAAATAACCCATCCAAAACAAGACAGTTTTTTTTATTTGCTTAATTATCCCTTTCATATTTGATTAAGTGAATTTGAGAATATTTCTTATAAAATTATCAATATTTTTCTTAAGATTTCCTTGAGCTGGTGCTGGATTCGAACTGGTCCCAAGTAGTCACCTCCCCAAAAAGAGATAACAACACTTTGGATCTACTCTTCACCACTACTCCTGAAACGGTCATTAGTGTCACTACTGAGGAACCTCTAGGTGACTCTAATTATGCCATGATCGTTGTCAATCTGTCCGTCAAGGGGAGTAACAAAAAACAAAACCATCTCTGAAATGCTCACTTTGATTGGAATAAAGCTGACAGGGACTGTTACTGCGCCGAGCTGCAACGTCCAAACTGGCCTGAATTCTATGGCTCTGGAGATGTCAAAAGTATACTCCAAAATATCCTGAACTCAATATGGACAGCATGTGTGGCCTAAGTGCCACGTAAGCGGAAAAGACACCCAGGGAGAGCAATTTGGGAGACTGCAGCAGTCCGTCTTGCCAGGAAGGAACGCCGTAGTACTGAGCGTGAGTACCAACGTCACAAGTTAGATGACAATAGGAGAAAACGGAACAAATCATTCAACCACCTCAAGCAGGTGATAAAAAAGGCGGTACTCGAATTTGAACAGCGCATAGCAACCAGTCCGGACAGTAAGATGTTCTGGAAATATATACATTCGAAACAGAGGCCTCACTCCCCAGTTGGCCCTCTTCGCAATCCAAATTACCGATGACTCCAAAGAATGTGCAGAACTTATTGCTGAATGCTATTTCACTGTTGAGGACCAAAATGTACCATCTCCTCCACCTCTGACATCAACTTCTATAACCACTATTGAATCACACCTGCTATACTGCAACGCCACCTCAAGAATAAACGCAACCATGCCTCTTCTGGTCTTGATGGTGTGAAATACCTGCTTCTCAATTGTGGCGGGTACTTCCTTCTGCACCAGCTAGCTGTTTTTTCCCCAATTTTGCATAAACAATGGTGCTACCCCAGAACAGTGGAAAAGTGCTAGTGTAATTCCACTGTTCAAAAAGGGCGACCGCACATCACCTGTTAACTATCGTCCAGTGGGTCTTACATGTTGCATTGCTAAACTGATAGAGTCCTGCATCAGAGAAGGACTTTGGAATTTCTGGAACTCTCACAATTTATCCGACTTATTTAATTTTTAGATTTAAAAAAGAAAATAAAGGACACAATAGACAAGTAAATTGTTCAAAATTTCATAATTTTATTTTAATAATTTTAATAATAATAATAAACTTAAATTAATAATAAATAGAATAAATTAATTATAGAAATATTAATAACAATATACATGTACAATAATAATAATAATAATAATAATAATACCTTGCCAGGGAGAAAAATACTTGTGGAATATAAAGGTGACAGTAATTCCAATTATAGTTGGAGCACTTGGAACAATCTCCAAGAACCCAGAAAAGAGACTGGGGCAACTGGAAATCCGAGGAATAATTGAGACTGTCCAGACCACAGAACTACTGAGATCGGCTAGAATACTTAGGAGAGTCTTGGAGTGCTGAGGCAACTTGCTGTCACTCGGTCGTCAGTGACAACCACCGGTTACAACTGGTGGCGAAAAACTCACTAGGAGTATAAATGAAATCCGCGGAAGAGTCGAGACCACCCAAACAACAGCATTGATAAGATCAGCTAGAATACTCAGAAGAGTCCTGGAGACTTGAGGAGACTTGCAGCCACTCTGCCTCCAGTGAACCACCAGCTTAGGCGGGTGCGAAAAACTCTCATGGAGATAAATAATAATAATAATAATAATAATAATAATACGAGAGTGAGTCAAAAAGTAATGCCATTTTGTTTGGGACAGGTATAATTACCAACACAGGAACATGCATCATACGTCAA